>CAMZMU010000033.1:17672639-18380444 GCA_947311845.1 Poa pratensis | reverse complement strand
CTAACACAACCAAGCAAAAAAGTTCACTGGCCTACCTCCTTTCGACTCTGTTCAAAGGGTATATGGGGAACTTTGACTTTTTGCCAACGGGTCTAGGCTTTCACCGAAGCGGGGCTCCAAAGCATCGAAAACCCCACCAAAACCTAGCTGGTTCCATACCATATGTATATAAGTATTTTGGGTGTTGTACATGTCCAAGATGCTACTCCGGTGTGTGACCGGCTTCACCGGCTTCACTTTCTCTCTAGTAAGTTGGTGGACTTATAGCTGAAAATTCCCACTTCGGGCGAAACGAAGGAATCTTTGCAAAAGTTGGTTGGATCTTGGTTTTGGATGTTCCTATGTCCTAACCCAACTCAACCAAGCAAAAAAGTCCACTGGCCTACCCCCTTTCGACTCTGTTCAAGGGGTATATGGGAAGTTTGACTTTTTTCCAACGGGTCTAGGCTTTCACCGAAGCGGGGCTCCGAGCGTCGGAAACCCACCAAAACCTATCTAGTTCCATACCATGTATATAAGTGTGTTGGGTGTTGTACATGTCCAAGATACTACTCCAGTGTGTGACCGGCTTCACCAGCTTCACTTTCTCTCTAGTAAGTTGGTGGACTTATAGCTGAAAATTCCCACTTCGGGCGAAACAGAGGGAATCTTTACAAGAGTTGGGTGGATCTTGGTTTTGGATGTTCCTATGTCCTAACCTAACACAACCAAGCAAAAAAGTTCACTGGCCTACCTCCTTTCGACTCTGTTCAAAGGGGTATATGGGGAACTTTGACTTTTTGCCAACGGGTCTAGGCTTTCACCGAAGCGGGGCTCCGGAGCATCGAAAACCCCACCAAAACCTAGCTGGTTCCATACCATATGTATATAAGTATTTTTTGTGTTGTACATGTCCAAGATACTACTCCGGTGTGTGACCGGCTTCACCGGCTTCACTTTCTCTCTAGTAGTTGGTGGACTTATAGCTGAAAATTCCACTTCGGACGAAACGGAGGGAATCTTTGGAAAAGTTGGGTGGATCTTGGTTTTGGATGTTCCTACGTCCTAACCTAACACAACCAAGCAAAAATAGTCCACTGGCCTACCCCTTTCGACTCCGTTCAAAGGGGTATACGGGAACTTTGACTTTTTCCAACGGGTCTAGGCTTTCACCGAAGCGGGGCTCCGAAGCATCGAAAACGCCACCAAAACCTAGCTGGTTCCATACCATATGTATATAAGTGTGTTGGGTGTTGTACATGTCCAAGATCCTACTCCGGTGTGTGACCGGCTTCAGGCTTCCTTCACTTTCTCTCTAGAAAGTTGGTGGACTTATAGCTGAAAATTCCCACTTCGGGCGAAACGGAGGGAATCTTCGCAAGAGTTGGGTGGATATTGGTTTTAGATGTTCTATGTCCTAACCTAACTCAACCAAGCAAAAAAGTCCACTGGCCTACCCCCTTTCGACTCAGTTCAAGGGGTATATGGGAAAGTTTGACTTTTTCCAACGGGTCTAGGCTTTCACCGAAACGGGGCTCCGGAGCGTCGGAAACCCACCAAAACCTATCTAGTTCCATACCATATGTATATAAGTGTGTTGGGTGCTATACATGTCCAAGATACTACTCCTGTGTGACCGGCTTCACCAGCTTCACTTTCTCTTAGTAGTTGGTGGACTTATAGCTGAAAATTCCCACTTCGGGCGAAACAGAGGGAATCTTTACAAGAGTTGGGTGGATCTTGGTTTTGGATGTTCCTATGTCCTAACCTAACACAACCAAGCAAAAAAGTTCACTGGCCTACCTCCTTTCGACTCTGTTCAAAGGGGTATATGGGGAACTTTGACTTTTTGCCAACGGGTCTAGGCTTTCACCGAAGCGGGGCTCCAGAGCATCGAAAACCCCACCAAAACCTAGCTGGTTCCATACCATATGTATATGTATTTTGGGTGTTGTACATGTCCAAGATACTACTCCGGTGTGTGACCGGCTTCACCGGCTTCACTTTCTCTCTAGTAAGTTGGTGGACTTATAGCTGAAAATTCCACTTCGGGCGAAACGGAGGGAATCTTTACAAAAGTTGGGTGGATCTTGGTTTTGGATGTTCCTATGTCCTAACCTAACACAACCAAGCAAAAACAGTCCACTGGCCTACCCCCTTTCGACTCCGTTCAAAGGGGTATACGGGAACTTTGACTTTTTTCCAACGGGTCTAGGCTTTCACCGAAGCGGGGCTCCGAAGCATCGAAAACCCCACCAAAACCTAGCTGGTTCCATACCTTATGTATATAAGTGTGTTGGGTGTTGTACATGTCCAAGATCGTACTCCGGTGTGTGACCGGATTTACGGCTTCACTTTCACTCCAGTAAGTTGGTGGACTTATAGCTGAAAATTCCCACTTCGGGCGAAACGGAGGGAATCTTTACAAGAGTTGGGTGGATCTTGGTTTTGGATGTTCCTATGTCCTAACCTAACACAACCAAGCAAAAAGTTCACTGGCCTACCTCCTTTCGACTCTGTTCAAAGGGGTTTATGGGGAATTTTGACTTTTTTCCAACGGGTCTAGGCTTTCACCGAAGCGGGGCTCCGAAGCATCGAAAACCCCACCAAAACCTAGCTGGTTCCATACCTTATATTAAGTGTGTTGGGTGTTGTACATGTCCAAGATCGTACTCCGGTGTGTGACGGATTTACCGGCTTCACTTTCACTCCAGTAAGTTGGTGGACTTATAGCTGAAAATTCCCACTTCGGGCGAAACGGAGGGAATCTTTACAAGAGTTGGGTGGATCTTGGTTTTGGATGTTCCTATGTCCTAACCTAACACAACCAAGCAAAAAAGTTCACTGGCCTACCCCTTTCGACTCTGTTCAAGGGGTATATGGGAAAGTTTGACTTTTTTCCAACGGGTCTAGGCTTTCACCGAAGCGGGGCTCCGGAGCGTCGGAAACCCCACCAAAACCTATCTGTTCCATACCATATGTATATAAGTGTTTTGGGTGTTGTACATGTCCAAGATACTACTCCAGTGTGTGACCGGCTTCACCAGCTTCACTTTCTCTCTAGTAAGTTGGTGGATTATAGCTGAAAATTCCCACTTCGGACGAAACAGAGGGAATCTTTGCAAGAGTTGGGTGGATATTGGTTTTGGATGTTCCTATGTCCTAACCTAACACAACAAGCAAAAAAAGTCCACAGACCTACCCCCTTTCGACTCGTTCAAGGGGTATATGGGAAAGTTTGACTTTTTTCCAACGGGTCTAGGCTTTCACCGATGCGGGGCTCCGGAGCATCGGAAACCGCACCATAACCTAGCTGGTTCCATACCATATGTATATAAGTGTGTTGGGTGTTGTACATGTCCAAGATCGTACTCCGGTGTGTGACCGGATTTACCGGCTTCACTTTCTCTCTAGTAAGTTGGTGGACTTATAGCTGAAAATTCCCACTTCGGGCGAAAAAGAGGGAATCTTTACAAGAGTTTTTTGGATCTTGGTTTTGGATGTTCCTATGTCCTAACCTAACACAACCAAGCAAAAAAGTTCACTGGCCTACCTCCTTTCGACTCTGTTCAAAGGGGTATATGGGGAACTTTGACTTTTTGCCAACGGGTCTAGGCTTTCACCGAAGCGGGGCTCCAAAGCATCGAAAACCCCACCAAAACCTAGCTGGTTCCATACCATATGTATATAAGTATTTTGGGTGTTGTACATGTCCAAGATGCTACTCCGGTGTGTGACCGGCTTCACTTCTCTCTAGTAAGTTGGTGGACTTATAGCTGAAAATTCCCACTTCGGGCGAAACGAAGGGAATCTTTGCAAAAGTTTGGTGGATCTTGGTTTTGGATGTTCCTATGTCCTAACCCAACTCAACAAAGCAAAAAAGTCCACTGGCCTACCCCCTTCGACTCTGTTCAAGGGGTATATGGGAAAGTTTGACTTTTTTTCCAACGGGTCTAGGCTTTCACCGAAGCGGGGCTCCGGAGCGTCGGAAACCCCACCAAAACCTATCTAGTTCCATACCATATGTATATAAGTGTGTTGGGTGTTGTACATGTCCAAGATACTACTCCAGTGTGTGACCGGCTTCACCAGCTTCACTTTCTCTCTAGTAAGTTGGTGGACTTATAGCTGAAAATTCCCACTTCGGGCGAAACAGAGGGAATCTTTACAAGAGTTGGGTGGATCTTGGTTTTGGATGTTCCTATGTCCTAACCTAACACAACCAAGCAAAAAAGTTCACTGGCCTACCTCCTTTCGACTCTGTTCAAAGGGGTATATGGGGAACTTTGACTTTTTGCCAACGGGTCTAGGCTTTCACCGAAGCGGGGCTCGGAGCATCGAAAACCCCACCAAAACCTAGCTGGTTCCATACCATATGTATATAAGTATTTTGTGTTGTACATGTCCAAGATACTACTCCGGTGTGTGACCGGCTTCACCGGCGTCAATTTCTCTCTAGTAAGTTGGTGGACTTATAGCTGAAAATTCCCACTTCGGGCGAAACGAAGGGAATCTTTGCAAAAGTTGGGTGGATCTTGGTTTTGGATGTTCCTATGTCCTAACCTAACACAACCAAGCAAAAAATTACACTGGCCTACCCCTGTCGACTCCGTTCAAATGGTTATACGGGAACTTTGACTTTTTTCCAGCGGGTCTAGGCTTTCACCGATGCGGGGCTCCGGAGCATCGGAAACCCCACCAAAACCTAGCTGGTTCCATACCATATGTATATAGTGTGTTGGGTGTTCTACATGTCCAAGATCGTACTCCGGTGTGTGACGGATTTACCGGCTTCACTTTCTCTCTAGTAAGTTGGTGGACTTATAGCTGAAAATTCCCACTTAGGGCGAAAAAGAGGGAATCTTTACAAGAGTTTGGTGGATCTTGGTTTTGGATGTTCTTATGTCCTAACCTAACACAACCAAGCAAAAAGTTCACTGGCCTACCTCCTTTCGACTCTGTTCAAAGGGGTATATGGGGACTTTGACTTTTTGCCAACGGGTCTAGGCTTTCACCGAAGCGGGGCTCCAGAGCATCGAAAACCCCACCAAACCTAGCTGGTTCCATACCATATGTATATAAGTATTTTGGGTGTTGTACATGTCCAAGATACTACTCCGGTGTGTGACCGGCTTCACCGGCTTCACTTTCTCTCTAGTAAGTTGGTGGACTTTAGCTGAAAATTCCCACTTCGGGCGAAACGGAGGGAATCTTTGGAAAGTTGGGGTGGATCTTGGTTTTGGATGTTCCTACGTCCCAACCTAACACAACCAAGCAAAAATAGTCCACTGGCCTACCCCTTTCGACTCCGTTCAAAGGGGTATACGGGAACTTTGACTTTTTCCAACGGGTCTAGGCTTTCACCGAAGCGGGGCTCCGAAGCATCGAAAACGCCACCAAAACCTAGCTGGTTCCATACCATATGTATATAAGTGTGTTGGGTGTTGTACATGTCCAAGATCCTACTCCGGTGTGTGACCGGCTTCACGGGCTTCACTTTCTCTCTAGAAAGTTGGTGGACTTATAGCTGAAAATTCCCACTTCGGGCGAAACGGAGGGAATCTTCGCAAGAGTTGGGTGGATATTGGTTTTAGATGTTCCTATGTCCTAACCTAACTCAACCAAGCAAAAAATTCCACTGGCCTACCCCTTTCGACTCTGTTCAAGGGGTATGGGAAAGTTTGACTTTTTCCAACAGGTCTAGGCTTTCACCGAACGGGGCTCCGGAGCGTCGGAAACCCACCAAAACCTATCTAGTTCCATACCATATGTATATAAGTGTGTTGGGTGCTATACATGTCCAAGATACTACTCCTGTGTGTGACCGGCTTCACCAGCTTCACTTTCTCTCTAGTAAGTTGGTGGACTTATAGCTGAAAATTCCCACTTCGGGCGAAACAGAGGGAATCTTTACAAGAGTTGGGTGGATCTTGGTTTTGGATGTTCCTATGTCCTAACCTAACACAACCAAGCAAAAAAGTTCACTGGCCTACCTCCTTTCGACTCTGTTCAAAGGGGTATATGGGGAACTTTGACTTTTTGCCAACGGGTCTAGGCTTTCACCGAAGCGGGGCTCCAGAGCATCGAAAACCCCACCAAAACCTAGCTGGTTCCATACCATATGTATATAAGTATTTTGGGTGTTGTACATGTCCAAGATTACTCCGGTGTGTGACCGGCTTCACCGGCTTCACTTTCTCTCTAGTAAGTTGGTGGACTTATAGCTGAAAATTCCCACTTCGGGCGAAACGGATGGAATCTTTGCAAAAGTTGGGTGGATCTTGGTTTTGGATGTTCCGATGTCCTAACCTACACAACCAAGCAAAAACAGTCCACTGGCCTACCCCCTTTCGACTCGTTCAAGGGGTATACGGGAACTTTGACTTTTTCCAACGGGTCTAGGCTTTCACCGAAGCGGGGCTCCGAAGCATCGAAACCCCACCAAAACCTAGCTGGTTCCATACTTATGTATATAAGTGTGTTGGGTGTTGTACATGTCCAAGATCGTACTCGGTGTGTGACGGATTTACCGGCTTCATTTCACTCCAGTAAGTTGTTGGACTTATAGCTGAAAATTCCCACTTCGGGCGAAACGGAGGGAATCTTTACAAGAGTTGGGTGGATCTTGGTTTTGGATGTTCCTATGTCCTAACCTAACACAACCAAGCAAAAAAGTTCACTGGCCTACCTCCTTTCGACTCTGTTCAAAGGGGTTTATGGGAATTTTGACTTTTTGCCAACGGGTCTAGGCTTTCACCGAAGCGGGGCTCCGGAGCATCGAAAACCCACCAAAACCTAGCTGGTTCCATACCATATGTATATAAGTGTGATGGGTGTTTACATGTCCAAGATACTACTCCGGTGTGTGACCGGCTTCACCGGCTTCACTTTCTCTCTAGTAAGTTGGTGGACTTATAGCTGAAAATTCCCACTTCGGGCGAAACGAAGGGAATCTTTGCAAAAGTTGGGTGGATCTTGGTTTTGGATATTCCTATGTCCTAACCTAACAAACCAAGCAAAAACAGTCCACTGGCCTACCCCCTTTCGACTCCGTTCAAAGGGGTATACGGGAACTTTGACTTTTTTCCAACGGGTCTAGGCTTTCACCGAAGCGGGGCTCGAAGCATCGAAAACCCCACCAAAACCTAGCTGGTTCCATACCATACGTATATAAGTGTGTTGGGTGTTGTACATGTCCAAGATCCTACTCCGGTGTGTGACCGACTTCACGGGCTTCACTTTCTCTCTAGAAAGTTGGTGGACTTATAGCTAAAAATTCCCACTTCGGGCGAAACGGAGGGAATCTTTGCAAGAGTTGGGTGGATATTTTTTTAGATGTTCCTATGTCCTAACCTAACACAACCAAGCAAAAAAGTCCACTGGCCTACCCCTTTCGACTCTGTTCAAGGGGTATATGGGAAAGTTTGACTTTTTTCCAACGGGTCTAGGCTGTCACCGAAGCGGGGCTCCGGAGCGTCGGAAACCCCACCAAAACCTATCTAGTTCCATACCATATGTATATAAGTGTTTTGGGTGTTGTACATGTCCAAGATACTACTCCAGTGTGTGACCGGCTTCACCAGCTTCACTTTCTCTCTAGTAAGTTGGTGGACTTATAGCTGAAAATTCCCACTTCGGGCGAAACAGAGGGAATCTTTGCAAGAGTTGGGTGGATATTGGTTTTGGATGTTCCTATGTCCTAACCTAACACAACCAAGCAAAAAAAGTCCACAGACCTACCCCTTTCGACTCCGTTCAAGGGGTATATGGGAAAGTTTGACTTTTTCCAACGGGTCTAGGCTTTCACCGAAGTGGGGCTCCGGATCATCGGAAACCCCACCAAAACCTATCTTGTTCCATACCATATGTATATAAGTGTGTTGGGTGTTGTACATGTCCAAGATCCTACTCCGGTGTGTGACCGGCTTCACGGGCTTCACTTTCTCTCTTGTAAGTTTGTGGACTTATAGCTGAAAATTCCTAATTCGGGCGAAACAGAGGGAATCTTTGCAAGAGTTGGGTGGATCTTGGTTTTGGATGTTCCTATGTTCTAACCTAACACAACCAAGCAAAAAAATCCACTGGCCTACCCCCTTTCGACTCCGTTCAAGGGGTATATGGGAAAGTTTGACTTTTTTTCAACGGGTCTAGACTTTCACCGAAGCGGGGCTCCGGATCATCGGAAACCCCACTGATACGTCTCAAACGTATCTATAATTTTTGATGTTCCATGCTGTTATTATACCATTTGCTACATGTTTTATTTACACTTCATAGCATTTTTTATGCATTTTTGGGGACTAACCTATTAACAAGATGCCGAAGTGTCAGTTCCTGTTTTCTGCTGTTTTTCTCTTTCAGAAAAGCTAGTCGCAAAATATTCTCGGAATTGGACGAAAATCAACGTGTGCAAATATCTCATCGGAAGACTCTAGAAGCCAGAAGGGGAGACGGAGTGGGGCCACGAGGCAGCCACGCCACCCTAGGGTGCGGCAGGAGGTGGGCCCGCGCCCTGCCTTGGCGTGGCCACCTCGGGTGCCCTCGACGCCGCCCTTTCGCCTATTTATTCCCGATCACCCGACAACTCTAAAAACACCGATCATATTCCACGAAAAGTTCCGTCGCCGCCGCCGTCGTCAACCCTAGATCGGGAGGGTTCTGATGCTCTTCCCGGCACCCTGCCGGAGAGGAGATCCTCACCGGAGGCTTCTACACCGCCATGCCTGTCTCCGGAGTGATGCGTGAGTAGTTCATCCTTGGACTACGGGTCCATAGCAGTAGCTAGATGGTTGTCTCTCCACCTTGTACTTCCATGTTTAGATCTTGTGAGCTGCGTAACATGATCAAGATCATCTTATTGTAATGTTACATGTTGTGTTTGCTAGGATCCGATGAATATTGATACTATGAGCAAGTTGTTTATCAATCTATCTATTTATGTTGTTTATGATCTTGCATGCTCTCCGTTGCTATTAGATGCTTTGGCCAAGTAGATGATTGTAACTCCAAGAGAGAGTATTTATGCTAGATAGTGGGTTCATGCCTCCAGTAATCTGGGCTCGAGATGACAGAAACGACTAAGGTTGTGGATGTGTTGTTGCCACTAGGGATAAAACAATGATGCATTGTCTACGTGTCATTTGCATTGTTTACATTACACACTTTGCTTCATGCAATAATCTGTTGTTTGCAACTCAATACCGGAAGGGGTGCGGATGCTAACCGGAAGGTGGATTATTTAGGCATAGATGCGTTGGATAGCAAGTTTATGTACTTTGTTGTAATGCCCAATTAAATCTCATAATAATCATCTTGTCATATATTGCATTGTCATGCGCTTATTATTTGTCAATTGCCCAGCTGTAATTTGTTTACCCAACATGTTAGTTATCTTTTATGGAGAGACACCACTAGTGAACTGTGGACCCCGGTCTATTTCCTCATACTGATAAAACCACCAACTGCAATCATTTGTTCTCTGTTACTTTCTGCACTCATTACTGTTTTCCACACAATACGTTTAATCCTTTGTTTTCAGCAAGCCAGAGAGATTGACAACATCTCTGTTTCGTTGGGGCAAAGTAGTTTGCTTGTGTTGTGTGTAGGTTCCACGTCAGTTGCGCGTGACAACCTTCCGAAGAACCTCCGTGTCCTCCTGGTTCGATAAATCTTGGTCATATTTCAAGAGAAAACTGCTGCTGCACTACATCATACCTTCCTCTTGGGGTCTCCCAACGAACGTGTGTTGTCACGGTCAACAAGCAGATCTTCTGGTGCTGTTGCTGGGAAGTAATAAAACACTCTACCGTTGACACGCCATCACCCGCCAAAACCTATCTGGTTCCATAACATATGTATATAAGTGTGTTGGGTGTTGTACATGTCCAAGATCCTACTCCGGTGTGTGACCGGCTTCACGGGCTTCACTTTCTCACTAGTAAGTTGGTGGACTTATAGCTGTAAATTCCCATTTCGGGCGAAACAGAGGGAATCTTTGCAAGAGTTGGGTGGATCTTGGTTTTGGACGTTTCTATATCCTAACATAACACAACCATGCTAAAGGATACATTTTTTTTAGGATTTTTTCACTTTATTTGATTTTTTTTTAAACGATCAAAATGGCCAACATGACTATTCATTGAAAGAGGTCAAATTTTCTAACTATCGATGTTTCTGTGATGCAAAAAATGATATGGATAGCATATTTGAATTTCTCTCATTTTTCTAATCGACTTAGACATTTTATTTGTCAAATTTTGATTTACGGATTTAAATATATGAATTCTTCCATATTAAATGTAAATAGGAAAAAATAAAGTAAAATTCATTTTATTGTTATTTATTCAAAATATACTATTACATAATCATTGTATTTATTCAAACAAAGTTTGAAAATTTAAACAATATAAAGTGTTACATCATGACTCAGGGGTTAATATGATTGATAGGATACTATTATCAGTAAGTTCTAACTTCTCATTTGGAAGCTAATTTGAAAGAAACTCAAAAGTTAAGCGTGCTCGGGCTAGAGCAATTTCAGGATGGGTGACCGAATGGGAAGCCCGCGCACAGCTCCGCCCACATGGGAGGCCTTTAGTCCCGGTTCGTGGGCAACCGGGACTAAAGGGTGGGGGACTTTAGTCCCGATGCCCTCTGGAACCGGGACTGTTGCCCCGTTTTCTACTAGTGCCCGAGCTAAAACCCCAACCTTGGACAATAACGATATAAGCACATGCTCGATTTGCTTGCCATGTCGAATTATGGTGGACGAGGAAACCCACGCAACCCATCACACTCTGGTCTGCTACGTCCTGGTTGCAAGAATTGCATCCTTCTACTAGCCGTCTTTCTTAAGTAACTAGCTTTGGATTGGAGACTCTTGTTTTATTGGATACTCTTTCTCACTGTGCACTGGTATATGCCGTTGGACAATTTTTTGTGGGTATTCAACTAATCAAGTTGTGTTGATCCTTCCTAAATAACAAAGCCTTGACTCTATCCCGGTGTCCCTCGCTAGCAATTAGTACGGATCAACACGTCGCCTAGCACGTGCCAAAAATGCCAGCTCAGATTATGAATGTCTCGCTCGTCCAGGAACGTCCAGGTGCTCGAGAGAATCAAACAGCTACACCGAATAAGCCTTAAAACTGGAGATATACAATATGACCTCAACGTCACGATTCACATAGCAAAAGCTACCTGCTGGCGATCGAACAAAATTAAGGGGATCAATAACACGACCAGAAAACCCGTCAGACGGCATCAGCTTCTTTCTGCATTTGCCTTCTCAAAATGAGCTTTTAAGCATGGTGCCCAGTTTGTAAACAAGACCTTAGAGAACCCTCTACATTCTTGCTTACAAAATATGATGTCTGAACTTTGTATGATGCTTTCATTTCTTAGCGCAAAAGAATGGAAAACCAAGGATTTTACAGCAAAACTAGATATGGATCGAAATGAGTAAAAGCTACACACTTACATACATTATAAAACTATAACGTCTTATAGTGAGCAGAGTGAGTCACTAGTAGAGACAGGGCCTTTCGTCCAACCCCTTTTGTCCCGGCCCACTTACAAACCGCGACAAAAGGCCAGGCCACGTCGCCCGAAATAGCCCAGGCGCCCTCCCCCTTTTGTCCCGGCCCGTGAGGACCATTTTGTCCCGGTTTGAGTTAGTCCCGGTTTGTATCTCAAACCGGGACAAAAGGGCTGGCACCCCTATATATATGGCAGCACCCTCTCCACTCACTCTTTGTTTTTTCCTGGTGGAGGTGGTGTGGGCTAGTGCTATTTTTTTTCTCTCCTTCATATGCACTCAAGGTGTTCGATGAAATGCATGTTAGAGTGATGCCATTTGAGTTCACACAATACAAACATGATATGAGGTGCCCGAGCCACACTTAAGATTTCACCTCTTTATTTCCACTTGTCCTAAAAGGTTAGCAACTATTTCTAGTCGGTCACCGTGCGGTACTAATTTTAGCATCGTCATTGCGTTTGATATATAGTTGTATGATGCACGAACGTGTACGGTATGTGGTAGCATAGAAATACCGCTAAAAGAAAACAATTATCTTTGTATGCTCGAAGAAAGAAAATAAAAGAAAACAAATAAACCCTAAACCCTAAACCCTAAAGAAATAAATAAAAGAAAACAAAATTACCCCTTTAGTCGCGGCCCGTTATACTCTTGCTTTGGTACAGGCAAGAATATATATATATATATTTCAGTAGCCACTACCATAATATATATCTCAGTTAATGGTATATCAATTGTATAATTGCGTTAGCTCTATCACTTCTGATGGACTCCCATTAAGTGCATGCAGGGGACAAAACCAAGGCAAGAAGGGACTATAAAGTTGATATTCTTTTTTTAGGTATACTTCAATTATTAGGGTAAAACTTATGCAATGCCTGAATATAAATACCACAAGGCTGAGAAACCATTCCACATAAGAGATAAGATATGGCTCAAGAGTTTATTCAACACATCCCTCATTGTCCATCTCAACATGTTAGAAAATTAGGTTTGGGATGCATCTGGAATTTGCACGCCAACAGTTTCATCCATTTGGTAAGCAAAGAGTAGTACATATTATGTGGGGTTCATTAGATACACATGATGCGATTCATAACTCTAAACTATTGATGCTAACGGTTGCACATTGCTCAACAATCAATATGCAT
Organism: Poa pratensis; assembly: GCA_947311845.1. NCBI lineage: Eukaryota > Viridiplantae > Streptophyta > Magnoliopsida > Poales > Poaceae > Poa > Poa pratensis. The sequence continues at coordinate 18,367,775 of CAMZMU010000033.1, read as the reverse complement.
ATTTCTAACTTGATTTGGTATCATTTGTAGTAGAATAAAAGAGTTAATATGGTCGATGATGATATGATACAATTATATACTGCTAAACTAGTGCAAGTGTTTTCATCTATAAATTTATATTCTTTGTAGGGGCCAATCATCTGTGCAGGAATAGTGCTACCCAATTTATAGAACTATGGGCAAAAGCTTTGCCCCAACCATTTATTAAGAAGGAGGTGCCCGGTTTATTAGTGGAAGAAACCGGACGAAAACCATACAACAAACACCAACAACATGAGGCAACACAACCACAAAGGGCAACACCTAAAACCAGCAACTCACGAAGCGACAACCCCACTCATGCAAAGCAACCGCAGCAGACGACTACCCTAGGACACGCAGCTGCCATTAAGCAGTCGGGGGCGCCTTACCAATGGCGCCACCCTTCTTGCCTATGCTCCTAAGAGCCTTTTTCACCTTTTTGATTTTGCCGGTAGAAGCCTCCTCAGATATGAGGCAAGCAATCGCCTCGCCAGATCCAGGGCTAGCTGCCTCCAAACAAGCGAGCAAGCCACCAAGCTTGTCCACGAAGACCGCCCGATCAATACTTGCCAAAAAAGCTTCACGGTCAAAGAGGGGCGACCGGATGGGCGGACCTCCACTAACCACAGAGGAGGGCAACTCGCAGGACTCAGACGGAGATGGGGATGGCGCAAAGTCCACCGCCAAAGGCTCCAAAAGGCCTAGCTCCACAGAGGAGGGCAACTCGCAAGACTCAACTGGAAGCACCACAGATGATCCCCCACAATGATCCTGCAGCTCAGGCAAGTTCTCCACAACTGGAGCCACAACCTCGGTGGCGACAACCGTCGTAAGGACAGACGACGATGCATGTAGAGCACGGGGAGAAAAATCTCCAAAGCAGCACTCGAACCCCACATCAACAGAACCAGTCTGTATCTCAGGAGGTATAGGCACAACCGACGCAACCTGAAACTTGGCGAGAGCGTCCTGAACCTCAGAGCGAAGCAACTCAAACTTCTGAAGTACCTCCATGCGTAGCAGGGCAAACTGGGACTCCACAGTAGAGACCGAATCCTTTCAACACGGCTGCACCATAGGACGCAACGACGAGTGGCCCATAACCCCAGCCCAACTCAGAGGCGACGAGGGCGACGAGGCTGAGCGGACGGAGAACGGCTCCGCTGGCAAGGAGCACGAGCGACCGGAGAACGAGCCCGAGCCTCCGGAGAGCGAGAACGAGCAGCAGGAGAGCGCGCACGACAGAAACGCTCCTGATGACCAGGACGACGACATCAGATGCATCTGAATGGCCCACGACATGAGCTGACCTGGTGTCCACGCTCGAGGCACCGAAAACACCTCCCTCGAGCCAACGCTTGAAGGCGAGGCTACGGTCGAGACCTTCTCGAAGCGGAGACAATGGCGCCCGGCTGGAACAACCGCCCCGACCCACCTGGGTCCATCCTTCCTCATCATCAAAAGCGGCGGCGGCAGCAGCAGAGAGGCCACGGCATGGCTCCGCAAACACCTCCTCCGAGTCGGAAACAGTGCCTTTGGAAGAGGCCAACGGTGAAGCAAACTCCTCACCATCGTGGACCTCGACAGAGCACACCCCCGCAGAGATCGGGCCGCCCGAGGCAGAAAGCGGTAGCGACAAGAACCCGAGGCCCTCTATCAACACGGCAGGGTCAGACGAAGCGTCGAAGGTCTTGGTGGCAGCCGGCGGCGTGCAGGGGGCCAGCAGCTCTTCCTCCTCCTCATCACTGTCATCAACCTCGCCGGCGAGGGTGGCCCACGATCCTGCCACCAAAATCCCACCCTGGAGCATGATGCCACTGGAGTGGAGCCCCTTCGAAGCAGCCGGCGGCACCGTGACGCCGTCTTGAACGCCCATGCAGCAGCACCGTGACCCAGGCTGCGCCGATGTCGGGGAGGAGCGGTTGGTCCGAGGTGGGGGACGAGGGACGGAGGCAGTGCTCGTCCCCAAAGCAGGCATGGCGGTCGACGAAGTTGGCAACCGGGACGAGGCCGTCGCAGCAGCAGGCTTTGGGGAGGAGAGCGCCGCACCCGTCTTCCGCCAATGGCGGGGTCGGACCTCCGGTGGCCGAGCATGGCATCAGCAGCGAGCTTGGCGGCGGGTGTAGCAGACAGCCCGTGCGAAGGAGCAACCGGGACTACCTTCCTCACGTCCTACAGAGTAGAGCCGTTGACGCAGCTGTCGGCCGGAGTAGCCGGGAGATGGGCCGGAGCAGGGGCTGTACGAGGAGCTCCGACGTCAGGGCAGCTCGAGCAGGGAGAGGCCGCGGCGAGGACGCCGGAGCTGGTCGCGGAGCCTGCAGCGGAGCTCGAGCGGAGGAGATCGGGGCGGCGGCGCGCACGGACCGGCCGCGAGCAGGGTCGCGAGAGCCCCATCCCTCCAGGTGGGGAAGGCCTGACGCGCGGCAGGAAGAGCTTGCGGAGGTCGTGACGAGGCGGCAGCGGGACGAGCAGCGGTTTCGGCCCTCGCGACGGCAGCGCCAGGTGCCGAGATGACCGAACAGAGGACGACGAGGATAGTCCGGATCTTGACGCGGCAGAGGCAGAGCTGGCCGGGAGAGAGAGATCAGGGCGGCGGTGGCGTGCTGTCCCCTGTCGCCCCATGGTCGCGAGAGCCTCCTTCAACACCACTTGGTTCTTTTTACTGAGGCTACCCAATTTATTGTGCTTAAGAACAGCTTTCCAAACAAGCACAATCGAAGCTACAAGCCCAAGTAAAGACTCTCACGGTTACCGCATGCTCGATTTGCTTGCTAGGCTGAGTATGCTAGCCGAGGAACAGAACCCATCACACCGTGAGGAGCTATGACCTTGTTGGAAGAACTGCCGATGCGGTTGAGGATCTCGGTGACGAGGTAGGTAGGAGGTCCAGCCACATCTTTTTTTTTTTTGAAGGGCACATACCTGGATATATTACTCAAAGATCACAATACAAAACATGTACATCCAGATACGGGGCAACTGTCCCCAAATTACAAGGACCGAAACTAAGAACAAGAACTGAGCAAGGTCCACTAGAACTACAAAGAACAGAGCAATCCGCTGCTGCTTACAACTCCACGAGCACAACACAGATGAAGAAGAACCGCAGCAGCTAAGTCGCCGGCATGGAACTATAGAGGAGTCAACCTCGTTAGGATCGCCGCAATTTCCACCAAGCGCTGACGCCTGGATCTTGCAGACGGCGAGAAGAAGCATCGGCGGGAGCAACGCTCCGAACCATGCCGACCGTCGGGTCGCCGGCCAAGCACAGCAAGCAGACCCGCAGAAGAACAGCTCCAGGGACAGCAAAATCAGCAGTAGCTGCCGCCACAGGCCCAACCACTCCTCCGTCCTCCTCCTTCTTCCACCACGGTAGCCAGAGAGGAACAGCAGAAGCAGAAAAAAGACGAGCTTTATTACCAAGGAGGTCGCCGAGGTCGACGAAGAAACGAGACCATCCATCATCTCCACCCACAGGAACTTGACGGGCCATCTCTTCTTCGTCGCCGTGCACCAGGAGCTGCTCGAAAACTCTGGCGACAAGAACCCCGCACGAACCGAAGAGCTTCCTCCAAATCGAGAGCAGAGAGCAAACGCCCAAGCCCTCCCCTCGCCTCCACGGCCGGCCGGAGGGACAAGGGCAGCAGCACTCCTCTAGATCTGAAGCCAAAGCCCCAAAATAGGACCGCATCTCCCCACGCCACCACGGCCGGCCGGAGACGACGAACCCCACCACACCACCTCCACAACCTCCCCGGCGCCGCCGCCGGAACGGGGAAAGAAGGGGGAGGACATACTCCGATCTGACGACTCCACCATCCCCGTCTTCGGTGCCGTCGCCCGGAGACCTAAACCTAACCTAGACCTAACTATATACACGCCAGACGAAAGCCCGGAGCTCCCCTCCACCTCACAGCGCCCAAACGGCGGCCGGAGGCGGAGGGGAGCGGCGGTTTCGCCGGCGAGGAACAGGGACTCGCGAGACGCCTCTCTCAAACAGTAAAAGGAGAGGATAAGGGACGGGGGGAAAAGGCTAGTCGTGCCACTTGAGTGAATCTAACCTACTCACCTCACGTGTCGTCTTTGGGCCTCCAGAGCCCACGATGCTAGCTGACATAATCTCGGTGTCCACCGTGTACGTATCATTCTTTTTCTTTTTTTGCAAAACTGTACGTGGTCCAGCGGGCAAAACCTATACATCGCGTACCGCGATGCTTTCTTACCATCGCGTACCCCCGTCTCTGCTTGGGCCTGGCCCAGTCTAGAGACCGACCGCTCCCTCTGCCACTTCCTCCTCCTCTCTCTGTTTCACAGGCCGCCGTCGCCGCCGCCGCCGGTGGAAGCGCCTAAGAGTCTGCAGCCATGGCCATCGGATCTCTCATCGCCGCATCCAGGTCCAGCCATGCCCTCGCCGCCGCCGCTGTATCTCAGGTTAGCCCCTCCCCCCAGCCCTTCAGACGCCGATCTACAGCATCTGTGAACTGATCTGATGTATTAGAATGTATGCTTGACTGTGGGTGGTCTGATCAGGCTTCCAGGCTGCACCAGCACACCGCCATGTGCATGTACATACGCCAGCTTGCCTCTTACTTGTGGAAAGTGTTGAATTGTATGTGTTATATGTCTGCAGCTCAACGCCTGCAGCAGCGGATGTCGATTCAGGTGTCTCCGTCATGGAAGGGCAGGTGTGCTATTTATCCATTTCCACTCCTAATGGCTCGGGAATCTATCATGTTCTGCTAGTTATGTGTTAGTGTATGCTGTAATTTCCAGATGAATAGCAGTATTTATCATGTCATTAGTTTGTAAGGCCGTTGCTGTACTCAGTATGCAGTCAATCGTGTGATGTTCAATTGATCTGATGTTTGAGATTCTACTGGTAGTGGATGGTTAGTAGTGATGCTGTTGGTACAAATTGCTAACAAATAGTTTGTTTGCGCAGACTAGGCGGGTGGGTAATAAAGCCAGGGGCGCAAAAAGCGGAAAAGCCATGATGTTTCCACTCCATTTTCATTATGAAGATGTATTGCGTCAGGATCTATTGCTCAAAATGAATCACACCAATATCATGGAAGTCCCTGGGTTGTTTGAGATCAGATTAGTACCAAAATCTACCTCTGATTCCAAAATCCAATTTGGAAAACTGGCCATGGAGATTCTGTGTGGTCAGAAGAGCATACAAGCACAATTGCCCGCCCATTTGAAATCAGGAAGGTCGTCGGGAACCAATTCATTTTTGGCGTCCGAGAAAGACGCTACATCTCTGAGGCAAAGCATTATTCGAAGGTATGGAATGTACAATTTTCTGGTCAGAGTCTTGACAGTAATGTCTATGTTGGATTCTCATGTATCAATAGAACAGGGAAACTGCATCAAGTTCTTCATGGCAACTGAGTTTTGCGAGTTCTCTCCAGAAATAGAAGATCATTTCGAGATCTTTGAGAACATTGGAGGTTTCAATGTGACTATTGTCACTTCAGCCAGTTCAAAAGAGGAGACTTCCCTACTGTGGAGTGGCTTTTTGCTCAAAGATGAAGGTGAAATTAACTAAGATGCTGGAGATGAAGCAGTGAGATCACAAGCGTCGTGGCTAAATATGAACCGCGATAAAAACTTATGTCTTTTTGTAATCTGATCTTTTCCCAGGACAAGCATTCCAAAATGCCAAGAAGAAAAATGTTTGGGGCTGTAGTAGGAGGGTACTTGGCTTTTTTTTTTTTTTTGCTGCATTAGCAGTCAGTTAGCCGTGAAGTTTGGCAATGTCTCAAGTATGCTAGGATTCTGGATAACAACTGGTGTAGATTTTCTTTTGTTACCTAAAGCTTCGCAATGTTTGTCTTGTTCTTGAAGTTTATATCATTCGAACTGATAACAGATTTACTGAGATGCTGTGTTCCTCCTGTTGTTTATCTTGTGGTTGGACATATGGTGTATGTTACTCAAGTGAATGCAGGAGGGCTAAAGTTTGGGAGTACTTTGAGAATGGTTTCATTGTAAAAATGGTTCCAAAATTAATAATGGTTCCAAAATTAAAAATGGTTTCATTGTAAAAATGGTTCCAAAATTAAAAAATGGTTCCATTTTTAAAATGGTTCCAAAATTAAAAATTTGTTCCAATTTGAAAATGGTTCAAACTTCAAAATGGTTCCAATTCAAAATGGTTTTAAATTTAAAAATTGTTCCGAATTTAAAATGGTTCCAAATTTAAAAATCGGATCCATTTTTCGGTTCGGAACCATTTTCAAAAATCGGAACCATTTCTTCGGTTCGGAACCATTTCAAAGAAGAACCATTTTTTCGGTTCGGAACCATTTTCAAAAATCGGAACCATTTTTCGGTTCGGAACCATTTTAAAAAAAGAACCATTTTTTCGGTTAGGAACCATTTTTAAAAAGGAACCATTTTTTCGGTTCGGAACCATTTTCAAAAATCGGAACCATTTTTTCGGTTCGGAACCATTTTCAAAAAAGAACCATTTTTTCAGTTCGGGACCATTTTCAAAAAGGAACCATTTTTTCGGTTCGGAACCATTTTTTGGTTCGGAACAATTTTCAAAAAGGAACCATTTTTTCGGTTCGGAACCATTTTTAAAAAGGAACCATTTTTTTGGTTCGGAACCATTTTAAAAAAGGAACCATTTTTTCGGTTCGGAACCATTTTCAAAAAGGAACCATTTTTTCGGTTCGGAACCATTTTTTCGGTTCAGAACCATTTTAAAAAAGGAACCATTTTTTCGGTTCGGAACCATTTTTGAAAATGGAACCAATTTAAAACGTTTCCAAATTTGAAAATGGTTCCTTTCTGAAACGGTCCTTTGTTTGAAAATTGTTCCAATTTGAAAATTGTTCCAAATTAAATGGTTCATCATTTAAAAATAGTCCCATTTTGAAAATGGTTCCATATCTAAAATGGTTCCAACTTCATAATTACATTTTTTAAATTTCGGCGGAAAAACCTGCCCGTCCTGAAAAATCAAAAGAAACTGGCAGCGTATAATAATGAAGAAACGAATGAAATGAAACAGTCATGCGAAACCAGCGAAAGCAGCGAAACCAGCGAAACGAAAGACAGATGCGAAACAGAACTGGGCCAGGCCCATTTAGCGCGATGTGGGGATGTAGGGGTACGCGAAGGTAAGATACCATCGCGTTACGTGATGTATAGGCGCTCCCGGTCCAGCGCGGGCAGGACAATTGATGATGACAAAAAAAAATTAGTGGTGAATGCGGCCCTGTGCAGGCCCAAACTCGTCAAGAGGCGGCACGGCATGGGCGGGCCCAGCATTTTGTCAATGGGTATTCAAGAATAAAAAGAAGTTACAAAAAACAGTAGAAAAATTGGAAGAGAGGATTTTTTTTTAGATAAAGAGCATATATTAATATCGCGATGATACCAATTACACCCAGCCTCTGCAACAACGCGTGCCCTAGCGGACCCATGGATGCACATAGCCCCAGATAAAAAGAAGAATTACAAAAAAAAAATCCCGCTACAGTGATCCATTCCTTGTTACAGCAGACCAAACCCCACCAAAACAGTACCAGAAGTCCAACTTCTTCAAAACCGACGCCTCCAAGAAGGGAACAGTGCCAAAGCGCCGTCCTCGCCCTGATCAAAGATCATAGGTTTTCACCCCGAAGAAAGTCCACACTCGCAAAAACAATGCCTTCACTAAGACAATTGCCAGACACAACCAATTAAGTCCAGACCTTGGGTTTTCACCCTGAAAGTTTAGACTCTGAACTTCTCCTGTGCTGTCGCCCCCTCTTGCCGTTGTGCTGTTCCAAGTTACAAATCACCTAGCCAATCCCTCATCCCACCAGGACTGGAGCCACCATTGTAAGTCCTCAAATCTCGGCTTCCATGCCATTCTCCGCACTCTGACTTCAACATGGAACAAAAGACAAATCCATGATGGCAACAGACTGCAGAGCTTCGCAACGCTACCTCTGAAACCAAACGGTCAGAAAAAACATGGCTGCGCGCGACCGAATCCCACCCGATCCGTCAATCTCCAAGCTAGATTTGCCCAATGGAGTTCGCCGGTGGAGCCTTCCGGAACTCGACAATCCGGCCAAATCAATGAAGAGCTGCATCAAGTAAATCTTCGTCTTGGTGTTAGAGAGATCCAGGACTGCCACCTTTATTCAAGCCGAGCCGACGGGACTGGCCGGTGTGGATCCAGCCCGCCGCCGCCTGACCGACCGCCACGGTGCCAAGCAATCGGCGTCACCAGGCTTCCCGGCGCCGCCTGACACTACAACCACCGCCTCCGGCCCGCAGGACCCAGATGGGTCATGATTGGGCACGGAGTCGTGGCCGCCGCAGCAGGGGCACCACCGCCGTGGGAAGGCCGCCTCCTCCGTCGTCGTCGAGCCGCGCCCGCTCCAGGACTCCACGGCACCTCACCGCAGAGCTGTCTTCGCCATGCGCCGCCGCCAAACGAGAAAAACGCCGCCGTCACACGGGGCCGTCAAAGCCGACAGCGGAGCGCCGCCGCCCCTCGCTGCCCCCTTCTCGCACCTTCAGCTGAAGTCGAAGATGGATCTAGATGGGACCGAGATCCGCAGCCGCCGCCACCATCCATCACCGGCGCCGGCCATGGAGGCTGCCGCCACCGCCGCCGCACATCCAGGGACTCCGCCCTGAAACGCCGCACGCGATTCCCCGTAGATGCCGTCGCAGCCGCCACCACGCGTCGCCGCTGCATCCACCCCCCGAGCGCCATTGACGCCGGGGCCTGCCACCACCGTGGCCGGCGCCGACGGCAGCGGCGGAGGGGAGATCGCCGGCCTGGATCCTTTGGCGGCGCTAGGGTTGGAGCCCTGGGGAGCGACGCGAAGGGGTACGCGAAGAGGTTAGCCACTAGTGCTGCGATAGGAGTACCAGCTGCTGCATAATCTTTTGCTCTGTCCAGCGACACCACCACAGTCACTGTGAACTAAGTAGGATTGTTTCTATACAAAGGAAACCCGAATTGATGCATGTACTATAAGGTTTGAAACGTTTGGCAAAAAATTGGGTATTCAGCTGAATACCCATGCATCAACGTGTGCCGCCCCTGCGGCACGGCAAGGTGCCGCCGGTCATCATTGGGGCCTGGCCGTCTACGCGGGACAGGACTGGTCCTTGAGTTGGGGACGACGGAGGAGATTCTTGCCGGCGGGGAGGATCTGGGTTGGGGCGACGAAGGTAGGGGGACTACGAGATGGAGAAAGGCGTCCCCTAGGATTCATCGAAGGTAGATTCATGCAGGGTTGTCGCTGCGTCTCCGTGAGGAAGAAGACGTTTCAAACTTTCGATTGTAAGTTCTGGACTTATATTCGGAAGCGTAATTCTGGGGAAAAAGCCAAAGTTCCCCTTTTCGGCCATAAGGTGTGTTTTAGCAAATGTAAAACAAAATTTTAACGGTACCCGGCAAAGGCATAGTCGGGTGGTGTGCTTCAGAGCATCTCCACTCGCGGCGCCCAAACGGCCGCCCAAACGCCTTTGGGGCGTGCCGGACACAAAATCGCCCCCACTCGCGGCGCCCAAACGCGAATTCGGTCCGGCGCGGCCCAGTTTTGTGTCCGGCACGCCCAGCCCACGCCCTCAACTTGGGGAGGCTTGGGGCAGCCCCGGACGGAAGGAAACGCGACGCCACGTCGGCCTCCGAAGCGCGGGCCACGCCTGGCAGTGAGACGGCGATCGCAATAAGTGCCGGCTTCCCCCAATTCGTCCACAGAAATCGCATTTCCCCCGCCATCTCTCCCGCCAAAAGAAAAACCCTCGCGCCGCGCCGGCTCCATGGCGCCGCCGGCACCCAAGAGGAAGGCAGCGAAGGGGACGAAGGCGGCGGGGAAGACGCTGGGCATCAAGCGCAAGCCCCCCCCCCCGCCCAGGGAGAAGCCGGAGGAGATGAGGCAGGAGGATTGGGACCTCGACGTACTCCGCCGCCGATTGGACATGCAGAGCCGTGTCGGGCGCCCCGTGAAGCAGAATGAGCGGAAACGGCCCGGCACGGCGGCGCCATTGACGGCAAGGAAGATCGCCGCCATGAACAAGACCGTCGCCGCCTTGAACCAAGCATTCACCTTGGGAGGAAGCCCAGAGAGCAACGCCACTCTACGATGCAAGGTTGGCGGCTCGCCGTCGAATTCCTCCTTCTTCGCCGACAGCGCCGCTGCCACGCCTCGCACCAGGTTCTCCCCGAGTACGGCGACAGCCAGCATCACAGCGGCTTCGACCCCAACGTCATCTTCCCTTCTTGTGGCCTGGATCTTAACCACCCCGTCGATCTGAATTCGCCGGCGATGCGGAGAGATCCCGCCGTCCAAACGGCCGCCGGTCGGAGCATTTCATTCGACGCGGGCGCCTCCCATGTGATCGACGGAATGACTCCCGATGCCCTGGAGCTCATGCAGGTATGAACCCGCGTTTTGTAGCCATGGCATGTACAATAGACGTGTGCATAGGCGAGGTGTGGCTACCAGCCTTGCTCCTTGTGTGTAGGAGACCGCCCATATCATGGACGACATCATCAACGACAACGCCCGGGCGGAGGATGACGACGACTGGTTCGACGAGGATGAGGAGTACTACGAGGACGACGACGAGGACGATGACGAGGTCGAGGAGGAGGGGTGGTGACCAACGTTGTGGTCGGCGAGCAGGCGGCGAAGAAGAAGAAGGGCAGCCGCGGCATAATCTGGACGACCAAGGAAGACGAGTGCATGGTCGAATCATGGAAGGCCATTACTACCGGCGAGATCACCGGCACAAACCACTCGAGCACCGCCTACTGGTCCCGGATCAAGGATGAGTTCGACGAGCGCCGGTTCACCAAGGATTACTACAAGGTGAGCATGGTGCGTGGCCAAGGCGCCATCGAGCATAGGTGGCGCATCGTCCAACGCCTCGTCAACAAGTTCCACGGCTGCCATGAGAACATCGTCGACCGGAAGGAGAGCGGGAAGGGCCCGGCGGATCAGGTGACCGCCGGCTTGCGATCCCCTTGTTGTTTTGTTGCTCAAGTATAATTGTGATCGTCGTCAGCTTGCTTTGTTGTAGGTCATGGACGCCCTTGTGTTGTACAAATCCATCAACAAGGAGAAAGACTTCAAGTTGATGCATTGCTAGAAGCTTCTCCAAAGTTGTGAGAAATGGAAGGCGCACCGGCGGACTTTGAACAAGAACGGCCACGCCGACCTCAACGCCGTTCCCCAAAACTCGGAGGGGCGGCCAATCGGGAACAAGAAGGCGAAAGCGGCCTTGGCAGCGGCGGCAAAGACGGACAGAGTGCAGTCGTCCATCGACAAGGTCCTCGCCGATGTTTGCTCCAACTCGAGCTTGAGGCGCGAGGATAACAACGCAAGGTGGGCGACCTTGATGCAGAAGGCCGACGTCAAGATCAACCTCGAACAGAAGAAAGCCGCCGTCAAGAAGAGGAGTCAGGACTTCATGATCTTGACGGCCGACGTCTCCAACTTGGACCCGCTGGCGAGGGCGGCGCACAACATGTATCGCGCCGTGATCCTGCAAGAGCTTGGGCTCGTTCTGCCCGAGAACGGCGCCGAGAACGGCGGCAACCACGGCGCCGAGACCGGCCACGGCGCGGACGGCCAGGTCGACGATGACCCCGACATGATCGCCGATGACCCCGACATGACTCAGCCCGGCTATGGCTACGTGCCCCAGCCCGGTGACAACATCTAGATCGGCGACGACGACGGCGGCGGCGACAAGCAGACGTCGGGCAATCCCGGCGTATTTTGGCGACATATTTTGGCGTAGTGTATTTTGGCGGCACATTCGAATTTGCAAAACCTTGTTCGGCGATTTGGACGCCGCGAGTGGGGAGCGAGGACGCCCAAATGCGTCAAGTAGTCCGGACGGCGCCCAAACGGCCTGTCCGGAAGGCGTTTGGGCGGCCGTTTGGGCGCCGCGAATGGAGATGCTCTCAGCAAACGCCGCAAAATAACGGTGTCCGCTAGCAATTTTTCATTATTTCATCAACTCCAAAAAGAAGAAGAAAAATATTTCGTTGGACAAAAATTGACCTCCTTCGTTCTTGAAAAAAAATTAGATACTTGAATTCACAATTAATTCTGTAGAAAAATGTTTCCGCATCAAATCAATCTTTTTTTGGTAACAAACATAAATACTTAATAATATATTAAACGAGCAGTTCGATTCGACAAGCGGGGATTTCAATGGAAACAACCTCCCACGGCGGTGACAAAGACGATGATCGACATATAACTTAGACGGTTATTTTTTCAAAAAATATGGAATTACACAGATTATAGTAATGCTATATGAATATTTTTTGGATTTCTTTAGATAATCACTTTCTAGGGAGGATTTTGTGCAACCCATATTTCCTCTCCTTTAATAAAATTTGTGATTTTCTAAAATAAAAGTGAAACGATGCTTGGATGTTAATACAAGTAATTTGCGTCTTCCAAAATATTGTCATTAATTAATGTAGAAACACCAAGATAGGTTCATTTCAATAATCTCCAGATGCATGGGAAGTTCTTAGATAATCTTTCACATTACCTGCTTAGGTGGTTTATTTACGAAGAGAACACTGCCACATACTGATTGTGGGAGAAGAAAATTGAAGTGAAATGCAATACAGAGGACAGGTCACAATCTAAGCAGGACTTGGGGAAAATACTTCAATAACTCTCTGACTATGCATGATCTAAGCGGGTGCTCAGGCGACTGTTGGGAGGCGACGTCTCACGTTGGCACCGAGGTCACCGGTGTCGGGCTCCTCCGCCAACTCAAGGTTCTCCTGCCTTGCTGAAGGGGATGGCAGATGCAGAATTGCAGTAGTATTTAAAAACTAATCAAGAATTTTCTAATTTAAACACTCTTTACAGTTGAAGCATACAGATTTTTAAACAAATCAAGATCTCTCTACGTTAAACACTCTTTACAATGAAAGGTGCAGCGCGTAAGCTCAGCATTGGCCTATATATGAACCCATTCAGACTAATAAAACTTCAGGCCATCTTGTGACTTGTCCAATTTCATTTGGACTACTGGATATGCAAACATTAATTTCTACGTGAAGTTGTCAGTAAGTGGGCTTCAGTTACATAATATACATACATATACACTATCTGTGTAAGGATAGTTTTGCAGCAGCAGCTCAATAATAACACACAGAAAAATTCAAGCAAAGATCTGGAATGCATAGGACGCAGCGGAGCGCCAAGTTGTTTTGCTTTCCTTGACCCCAATGAGAAATTGCTCCGACGACATGAAGCAAATGAACCACAAAGTACTCATTAACTGAGAGATCCAGGAGCAACTAGCAAGTCACTCTCTAGACTGCTAAGTTAACAACCGTCTACAAAGATAAGTTACTAATAATACAAAGATAGGAAATTAAGCAACTAAATTCTAAAAGTACACTTCACAGGCCACGATGTACAAGATGGAACAACCAAAATACTACTGCACAGAGGGTTAATTTCAGCGTAGACCATGTCAGCAGCCACAGCGAACAAATATGGAAGAAGCTTCATCAGATAGCTATTTCCGTCTTTCAGAAACTCCAGTAGAACTCCAAAAACCTGCTCAACAATCACTGTCACCGGTCAAAACCAATTTGTACTAGTCACCCACTGAAAATCTGATAAAGTTAGAGCTCTTAATTCTGCATGAGCGCAACAATAAACATCAACTCATAATTCCGCAGATCATGCGAAAAAACAAATAATTATTCATCTAGAAAGTAATGGACAAAACTAACATCATCTTGGCAATAGAAGAATAATTTGGTCTACACACCTTGATCCTCTATGGTCGGCATGTTATCTGAGTCACGGGCTACATAATTACTTAGCACCGGTACAAACTATAAGAGCAATGACTAATTCCTTCTTCATAGGAAATTACTGAAATACTAGATTATCGCGTCATTCGAGATTTATTTCCTCTATCATGTGGACATTAAAAGCTCCTGTAAGAAAGCAGAGCAGTCTGGTGCCTAACTCATAAGCAGAACAATTAGTTTGTATTAGCACACACTCATATATCTCTTTGACTTGATCCAACGTTCTTTTGCTAAATCAGTACATATGGTCGCAGTAGAAACTGGTATTAGATCAGTGACTGACTAGCATTAGATCAGTGACTCAACGCCTCCATCAGAGGCAAATCTTAAATTTCCATGCAGCAAATATTTGTTCTGATTGTAAGAAATAGACAGTTTACAAATTAATCAAATCCATGCACTGTGGAAACCTACAACAATAGATCAGAGATGATCTTATAAATTGACAAATCAACATAAAAGATATACACATGCAAAACAGAATAGTTGACCTCACCTGTTCAACAACAGAGCTCATTGCAGATCTGATGCGTTCACAGTTCCAGATCAACCCATTTCCACCCTAGTTCCCTGCCTGCAAGCAAAAGAAGCCCAATAAGCCAATGAAAGTTCAAGGAGAAGTTGGATCCATTAGAAGTCATATGTGCAAAACTTTATATATTCATGTAACTTGAGGAGAAGTGGCAAGTAGCTTGTTAAACAAGGACAATAAATGAAGTCACGTATATTGCCATTTGTTAGGTGCAAGGAGACTGGTAATATTCCTTTACCAAGACATGTTCAGACTTTTTAGATGTTCAAAGAAAATTCAGTCATCCAGAATTATTCATAAGATAACTTGTACCAGTTATGTCCAATGGCTCCAAACAAAATATGTACATATCGAGAAACTTCCATGTAAAATGAGCATTAGTACCGATAAATAAATTAAATGCATGCTGTTACAAGTTGATGAATATTATCAAGATGAGTAAAGATAAAATTATTTTAAAAAGAAAATGTATTGAATGGTGAAACATAACAAGCTTCGAGCTTTGAAATATTCCAATCAGGTAACTGTTTAACATATCAGATGGTTCAACTATATCCTTTTAGTGCGGCTGTTGCCAGTTTCCAGTTGACGGAAAATTTCTGATGAAAAGATCAACAGAAGTTAAGAAACGTAGCACAGGAATGGCCATGCAGCAATAGGTATTGTTATAGTTTTGTTCTAGGTTTAATATATCAAAGCAAAAAATAAGAAATTACATTGCTAATATTTTATACAATCATCAAAACTGAAGTTATCTTACATGTCTAGTCATTCCCTAATCAAAGGAACAATAATAAAGGAAACACATACCAATATTAATTAGAATCAATCTTGTTAAACACAAGGTAAAGAGGTATTACCTGCAGTATAGAAATTTCTGTACGGATGATGAATCTTGTAACTCCAGCTTACTTTGCTTTCTGAAATAGTTCTGAACCGCATCGAATCAACTTCGAGCATGAACTCGCCAATGTTTGTAAAGAGAACAATCACATTCGAGTCTTCTTCATACCCCACCATCGCCGCCTTTCTGACACGCATTCCTTGTGGAAAGAGACCCGCTAGTTGAATGGTTTTCTGCAGCAGCACCCATTCGACAACACCATCATAGTTTGGCTTCCTCTCGTATAATTGGATGTTCAGATTCCACATAAGAGCAAGGCCAAGGCCACTATCATCATCTGTCCGCAAGATCTGACAGCAGGAGGGTTCGATCGCATAGGCGTCTGCCGGCTTCTTGATCACACCAAGGCTCTGCCTTTCAATATCAAACACTAGAACGCTACCTCCGCATATCATCCAGAAAAGTGCATTCCCAATCAGGATGCTGGACCTCGCCAAAACAATCATGTCAGGAGTCGCCGTTGAGACAATATGTCCCCATACACCAGACGCCGATTCATAGAGGCAAGCGAATGAGTGCCCGTGTCCGCCACACGTCAAAACCAACTTAAAGGGGCTCGAAAACAATCGCCGTGCACATGCCCATCCTCCATGTCAGCGCACAGCACCGCCGCATGCCAGGACCAGTAAGTATTGTCATCTGTAACGTTGAGGAGTCTCTGCGGAAAGGGTACATGGTGCTGCTAGCCGGTGAGGGGATCCCACACGACAACCTCACACCACTCATGGAGCAGGATGGCGAGGCCGTGGCGGCAGCCAAGGAAGCACCAGTACTGGTCTGGGTTGCTGCTCTTGGGCACGGGAAACCTCTCAGAGGGGATGCAGTCAGGCTTCGTGCCCAGAATAGGAACGAAGTCATGCTTGTTTCTGCTAACATTCACTGTGAAGAAGCCCAACAGAGGAGGCTTCTTGTGGTGTTTGCGGAATCGGCTGAGGAATTGGGGGTTGGAGAGGATGCTGCGCCAGCGCTTGCAGACGAGGGAGGCGCGGGGGAGGGAAGACGGCTGCGGAGGGAGGCGGAGGAGGATCTCTTGGAGGAGATCCTCCACGTCTAGCGGGTTGATGGCGTCGGCGAGGAGCTAGTATTGTCGTTCTGAGGGAGCTTGGATACAGGTTCAGATGGCATTAGCCTCTTGGCATCCACACATGCTGTGCTTGGATTGGGATCATCCCTGAAACAGCAACACACAACAAATGTACTCAATGGACTGGTTCATGTAATCAACTTCAGTTGGAAAACATCGAACACATAAAAAGCACAAATAAATCCATCCATGTGAACCGTGCGCCGTGTAAAATGAAGAAAAAACTGGGTTGCAAAACAGCAGAGGGCGTCAAACAATGCTATCAAACAGACTAATTTCTGTAATCAATGTGATTTCCTCAGAGTCAATGTGCGTGGCAAAAAGATCCATGCGCATAACAAAGCACACATGCATCCATCCAACAGAGCAGCACATCATACACAAGCTGTGTAAGTTGTTTGCCTTGGGTAATGGGGAAAAAACTGAAAATAAATTATACACCGAGCACGAGCAGACAGAACAGAAATTGGAGCAGACCAGCACATAACGAGCATACGTATACAAGCTGCTCTGCTGCATACAAAGAAAAGAGAAATTGGATCTTACCATTGGGGGTCGGTGCAGGATCCATCATCTACCTAAGAATCGTTCTTCTCTCTCCACTGTCTGATCAAATCAACAAGTGAATCAAGCTAAGGTTCAGTTATGCTAGGGTTTCTTACTTTCTTTTTCCCGCAAGAAACTAGAAGAAAAGAAAAAGGAAAAAAACTAGGGGGTCGAGGAAGGAGAAGGGGTTGGCTGACCTCTAATCGTCGGTGGATGCCGGATGCGTGGAGAGCTGAGGTCGCCGGTGGCGCCGCTCCTCGTTTCTCTCACACGGCGCCGGCCGGCCGCCGCTGGAGAATATGAGAGGTGAGCTGCGGTCCGGGGCAGAGTGAAGTGAACGAGGGAGACTGATTATTTTCCCATCTAATAGCTGAAGCCCATCTAGAGCCACGAAACAGAGCCCAGGAGCTACGATGGATCGATCAAGCCCATCTGGATTGCTAGTACGTGCGGGTGTGTTTTCTGTTTATTTTTTCCTTTGATATATTTTCCACAATTTTTCTGTTTCTATTTTCTGGTTTTATTTTTAAACCATGTTTTTTTCATGATTTTTATTTTTTTGTTTCCGCCGGTAGTCCTAATTGTTCATGTGTTTAAACTTGTTTTCACATGGTCTAATTTTGCGTTCCTCTTTTGCATGTGCTTTTGTTTCCCGAGTTCTAAATTTTGTTCCACCTTGGTACTATAGTACAATCAACAGCCACTGTCAGAATATATATCTCAATTAATGAATATCAATTCTATAAATGAGTTGGGTCTATCACTTCTCCCATTAAGTGCAGGTAGGTGGGAGAGCTAAAGCAAGAAAGCCAGAATATAGTGTATGCCGTTCATTATTTAGAGTAACACATAAGAAATAGCTGACTACAAATACAACAAGAGGATGGCAGACCAAACCATACAGAAGATAAGACATGGCTCTAGAATGTAACCAGAATATCTCTCAATTTCCATCTCAACATGCTCGACAAAATAGGTTTGGGATGCATCAGGAATTGGCAGGCCAAGGGTTTCATCCATTTGGTAAGCAAAGAGTAGTACATAATCTTCCATTAGATATATATGATGCGATTAACCGACAGTATTGCCCAACTATTCAAATATGCATATTTCTAGCCTTGGCTATGGTTGTAGTAGAACAAATGAGTTTACGTGGTCAATGATGATACGATCCAATTCTATACAAATTAATGCAGGTTTCTTCATCTATAGTTATGTATTCTTTGCGGGGGCAAATCATCAAAGCCAAGCGATACTACCCAATTTGTCATGCTTAACAAAAACTTGGCGAAGGAGCCAATCCTGAGCTAAAATCCCAGCTTGTGTCCATATCGGTAACCACATGCTCGATTTGCTTGCTAGTACGAGAATGGTAGCCGGGGAATTTCACCCATCCCACTCTGGGTCTGCTAATTCCTGGTTGCAAGAATTGCGTCATTCTACAAATCCTCTTTCTTCATTAAGCAGCTGGGCAAACTACAGTTTTATTGGATATCCTTTCTTACTTTGCACTGGTATATGCCGTTGGGCAATTTTGTGTGGGTGTTCGACTGATCAAGTTGTGTTTCACGCTCCTAAATAACAAGCCACTGTATCCAAGTGTCCCTCGCTAGTGACTAGTCCTGTTCAACACTACACGTAGCACTTACCAAAAATGTCACTACACGTAGCACTTACCAAAATGTCTGCTCAGAATAAGAATCCCTCGCTAGTGCATATATGAACATCCAGGTACTCCAAAGAATCAAACAGCTTACACCAAATAAACCTTAAAACGGCTATACAAGATGATCGCTGCGTTAGGATTCACAAAGCAAAAACTACCCGTTGGCTATCGAACATGCATGGAAACTTGAGGGGAAATAGCACGACCTGAAGAGTAAAACCACGGGAGGCCCGTCAAACAGTATCAGCTTCTTTCTTTCTGTATTTGCTTCTTTCTTTTTCCCGACAGATTTGCCTTATCAAAATGAGCTTGTAAAGCATGTTCCCCAGTTTGTAACAACGTAGAGAACCCTTTTACCTTGGTTAAAAAATATGATGTCTCAGGGCTTGTTTGATTCATAGGATAGGAAAAGTGTAGGAATAGGAAACTTAAAGGATTGGAGTGGCATGTCTAATTGAATCCTATGGGAATAGAGATTATCTTTGATTGTGTGAAGGAATTTTTCCAAGAGGTTGGAGCTCATGCTTTTTTCCTATAGGATTTGCACTACAAGATTCCTATAGGAATAATTCCTATGGGATTGAATCCTATGAATCAAACAACCTCAATAGGAAAACTTCCTATAGGAATCAATCCTCCAAAAATCCTACCATATTCCTTTGAATCAAACGGGCCCTCAACTTTGCATGTTGCTTTCATTTCCCCAGCGCAAAAGAATGGCAAATCAACGACTTCCCCTTTCACAACAAGCTCATGCTGAGTATGTACAGCTACAGATCTTACTCGATCAGGTAAATATTGATACCTCAGGGAAGGATACGTGGATAACAATCTGGAAAGATGGTAAATATACATCAAGTAACTACTATCATCATTGTTTCAAGCATATCACTGCAAGCAAAATTTATGACTGGATTTGGAGAAGTAAAGTGATACTCCGGCTCAAAGTCTTTGCATGGCTTTTATTCAGTGACAGGCTAAACACACAAGATATGTTGAAAAGGCGACACTTTAATGTTTCTGATGATGATCACTGTATTCTCTGCCCCTCGCATGTTTTAGAGGATTGGACCCACCTGTTCTTCCACTGCAATTTCAGCATTCGGATATGGAACTACCTGCAAATACATTGGCAGTCTGCTGACTCTTTTGAGATGGTTTATAGTAATGCAAGGAAGGACTTTGCAAAACCTTTCTTCACGGAGGTTGTAATCTTGGCTGCATGGCACATCTGGAAACAGCGGAATGAAGCAATATTTCAAAATGTTATGCCAACCTTCGCAGCCTGGAAGAGAGGGTTCATCACTGATATCACCATGCATGTGCATAGGGTGAAAGTTAAACACACTGACCTCTTGTCAAAATGGATTGACACTCTGATGTAATTTAGTTTTTTTTTGTTCACATCTGTAAATAACTCTTTGTTTTGAGATTATAATAAAATGCTGTGGGGGTTTTCCCCCACAGTCTTAGGTTCAAAAAAAAAAAAAATTACCACAATCTACACTCACCATTACTTCACACAAATAGCTTTCTGGTGCACCAAACAGAAGATCATAATCGTTATGGAATGAACCCACTTTTAAATAAGTTGTTGCAGTTACACCTTACAACTTACAACTATAACAAAGATGCCGGGCCTCTACTGAAGTATTTACTAATTCTCATTCTTTTATTCCTAAAACTAAACCCGCTGTCTTTAATCAGAGGTGGTACAAAAGGAGCACATGAGGCAAGGAGACCGGATGACTATACCTATTAACTTGCTGCACTATATATATATTAGTAGTAAGGAAAAAGAGGACCTCGGGTTAGTTAGATGTACAACAGGTTGCTCTTAATTCTATAGACATAGAAGGCTATAGAATACAAGGGGTATGAAAGCGTTATCGAGCTGTGTCGTATATGCTTCCAGTAACAGGCTTAATGTCACAGCTAACGAAAGTGACAACCAGTGCTGTGTCAACATGAGAAAAATTGGTTAGTAGTGATTCTTAGTTTGCATATTCCAACATAAAGCTTCAGCCACTTCAGGGAAAGAAATTAAAAATTAAGGGATCGAACCTGTGAAAGAATGTATCCACTTGAAGCTAAGAGTGACACCAGAATTGAGCAGGCGACTAGTACAGAAGTTATGCCTGCTGCCGTGCCTTCGATTGTTTTCTCTAACATTTCAGGAAAACATGCATAAGTGATCAGAGAGCAACTGCGGAAGGAGGACCAACAAATAATTATGACCGAACTCACTTCCTGTCTTGCTCCATCTTAGGACACCATACTTATACCCTATCATTGATGCCTAGGTACAAATGGGAGAGTTCATCAGCAAAATAGACCAGCAGTAGGAGATGTTAACAGACCATTGACCACTAGACATACCATGGTATCACCTATTCCCAAGCTGAGAATTCCAGCAAAAGGGGCTAGTGGTCGGTCATTGAATCCAGATGACATCCATTTAGGAAGCGCACAGCCCAGTAAAAGTGAGAAATGACTGAAAAATAAACAATAAAAAGAGAAGTTTTAACCTGCAATATGCAAGAGATATAAAATATGGAATATAAAGACAAAGTACACTTACCTAATAATGAGAATCTCAGAATCACGATGATCAGTGAATGCGTTCATGAATTGATGTACAGTACGCCCAAGAGGATATACTTCCCAAACCTGAGGGCATAATTTTGAGGGAGAAATGAGAAAACATGGCATAGCAGATACTGCTGAAGGAAAAAAGGGAAGAGATTCTTACACGAATCATCTCCAGTATTAAGAAAACTGCAAACGCTGCACCAAATGCCAAGTTCAAGAAAGCAGGCTGCAAAAAATAGAACAAATTGATAAAAAATAATCTCTGAATGTTCTGATGGGATTTGAATTAAGAAAGAAGTACATTACCTGAAATATAACAGCAGGAGAGAAAATCAAGACAGTAACAAGATGATAGTACTTGCGCAGAAGTATCCTTTCCGTTTTGCTTTGCTTTGAAATACTGTAGAACCTTCTAATTGATATGTATATCACACATATCCAGTACGCACATAAAGCAAGACGTCCATGTGAATTGGTGAACATATAGTTAAGAACCCTGTGAAATAATGAACAGCAAAGCGAATAGAAAATAAGTATCTACGAAATAGATAGAAGATTTTATGAGAAAGAACAAAGTTAAAACAACACAATCCATTATACTGATGATAACGAGCACACTTTTATATTCCCATGAAAGGCAAACAGTGATGCTTACCAGACAAACGGATGCACTTCGAGACCTACGAGGCGTGTCCATGATGGCACTAACATCAGCAACGCCACCAACAGTAAGACATAAAATACAACAGAGCCTATTCTTTTTTCTGCCCATTTCTCAACTGCTTGTGTTCTTTGCTTCCCCAATATTTGACAGTAAACCCAAACTCGAAATGAACATTTGTACAACAAGGGAAGTAGAAAAAGTCCAAGCAAAATCCCCTGCCAAAAGAAGAGATATAAACACACTACAAAGTCTCCATTAGATTACCTAGGAGGAACTGGTAACTTTTCACCTGATAGAATAAATAGGTACCCAAATTCTAGTTCAAGAGGACTCAAATCTAGGTGGTTGCTAGGGTGTACACCTACACCTCCCACTAACTGAGCTATTCGCAATTCCTAAAACACAGTAAAAGCTCAAGCCAGACTTTCAAAATAAGAGGAACTCTACCTGAATAACTGTGGCTATCTCGCTTCGAGTTCCAGGTGTATGAATGGGTGCTTCTAATGATGCAGAGAACTCCATCTGCCACACAATTACGATGAAAAACCGCATCAGATTTTCTCCTTGTATGGAAAATATATAGTTAGGACTTAGGAATAAATCAATACCTTTGAAAGGGTATGAGCCAGCATATCACCAAAGTAAATGACAAGACCACTTGATACCAAAAGTGCCTCCCCTGGAATTTACAGCAGAGTATAAGTAAAGAAAAAGCGGTACGTCCAAGTCAATAAACGAGAGATATACTAATATATTGCACCACTAAACAAGAAGCACACACACAATGGCTGGCATTACATAAAAATGATACGCACTAAACAAAGTTGGGGGCAATTGCAATCGTTCTTATATGCATATGCATTTCTGTAATGGAACAATTCTATAGATATGCAGGAAATGTATAAATGCCTATGAGCATATGCAATCACATCTGAACAAAGGACACGAAATAAAGATCTAATTACATCTTAGACTTCAGGTACAAACCAAAAGATGAGCATGAAGGGAACTTCTCTAGAATGTGCTTGATTAAGATCACAGCAGCCACGCCATGAAAGAGCAAATACCCAAATGTTGCCATCCTTAACAGACCTACAGTGATAAGAAGTATAGATTAGTTTGACAAGGACTTCAATTAGGTTGAACACAGTGCGTGTTTATTCAATCTTACCTCCATCAGTCTTAAGCAGGAAGGACAAGAATGTCATGAGATACAAAACCACCATCAATGAACCAAATTTCAAAGTTTTAGAAACTCCATTGTTGGCAGACATGCGTAGATGCCAAAGGAAGAAAGCTAGCACACTGAGGCAACTGATCGATACTGCCCAGTACTGCATTTCAAGGTACGCAAATTCTGGCCACATAAACAGAAAGCATTTAGTACACTGTACTCATAGCAGAAAAGCTCAATAGCACCAAATATGGAAAATAAATACATTTCACAAGCTGGCAGACTTGTCAAAAGTTGACGAAGATGATAGAAATATACCTTCTGGTCCATTAGGATCTGTCGGTAAGATCCTGGAAAGTTGGATTAACCGTGCAAGCATGACGCAAGGCAGTGTAGTGGCGCCAAGAAGAATGCCCGACGAAGCACCGGCCTGGAGTGTATGTACATCAGACACCATGCACTAGGTTCGATATTATTTCGTAGATCGCAAAAGAGGCGATAAATTAAGTAGCTACGCAACTCAAACAGAATGTAGCTTCATGGGTAAGGATGACTCCGGGCCGAAACAAACGGACACGATTTCTGCCCGTGTTTTGTCCGTTTGGGTCACCAAATAGACAGGCGTCCGGCCCATGTCCACCCCTCCCTAGCCACTGCACCACTGGACCCAACTGGCCGACGCATCGAGTCCGCACAGCCAGGGTTTTGGGGGTTTTGATCATTTTTTTATCACTTTTGGTCATTTAAAAAAACAAATATAGGAACAATTGGCTAGAAAAAATCAAACACATCACATTGTACCAAAAGAATATTGCCATGCCGGCATTCCCAAAAACAATCGCACATAGTTCCGGCCATCTCGGCCATGTTTCTAGGCCATCTCGGCCATGTTTCTCGGCCATCGCGGCCATAGTTCAATACCAGCATACAACATTGTTAAAACGACCAAGATGCCATCACTCTTGGTCCATATAGTACCTTTGCTTTTTGAGATAGTACGCCTTCTTTGTGGGGGTCAAGTTGGAGAGATCCATGTCCATGATCCAGGCCTCCTCTTGGCGTAGGGCAAGCTCAAGGTTTTTTCCCTTGACCTCGGCCTCCTTGGCGCTTGCATCGGCTTCCTTGGCTCTTGCATCAGCCTCAATGGCCCTTGTCCGGGCATTTTCCTCCTAGATCTCAAGCCTCTTCTTTTGCAATTGGAAGTATTGCTTGGACGCATCCTCTCTCTCGGTGTTCCCTCTCTTTCCTCTCCTCCTTGTCACATGACTTGTCCTTTTGGGTTAGGAACCCGTTCAATGTCTCTTGCAACGCCATTGTTGTTGCATTGCGTTTCAACTCGGCCTTGGAGTTGTTCCTCCCCCTTGGGCTCTTGTCCTTCTCCATGGGTCGGCTCCATTTTCGGTGGCAATTACACCTTAGAACTTACAGCTATACCTATTCACTAATTCTCATTCTTTTATTCCTAAAACTAAAGCCGCTGTCTTCAATCAGAGGTGGTACAAAAGGAGCACATGAGCCAGCACTAGAAATATGTATTTCTATTAATGGCTGCATAAATGTGTTAGCTCTATCACTTCTTATTGACTCCCATTTAAGTTGCAGGTATGTGAGAGAGCTATGTGAAGAATGGACCATAAACTTGATATCCCTTTTTACAAGGATGCAAAAGTGGGATTAGTGGGATAGTAGAAATTACATGGTCCCCCACCTAAATTGTACTATCCCATTTGACCCACTTTTGCATCCTTTTTAGGTAAACTTTCAATATTTTGAGTAACGCATAGGCAATACCTGAATATAAATACCACAAGACCGACGAACCATACCACATACATAACATATGGCTCTAGAATATATTCAACATATCCCTCAATGTCCGTCTCAACATGTTCACGAAATATGTTTGGGATGCATCTGGAATTTGCATGAGGACGGTTTCATCCATCCGGTAAGCAAAGAGTGGTGCATAACATATGCGGTTCATTAGCTATATATGATGCAGTTCATAACTCTAAAGTAAACTATCGAAGCTGCCGGTTGCACATTGCACAATTATTCAAATATGCATATTTCTAACATAGTACACTATCATTGCAGTAGTAGAACAACAGCATTAATATAGTCCGTAATGATATGATACAATTCTATAATTATAGATTAGTACTAGTGTTTTTGATCTATAATTTTGTATTCTTTGCAGGGCCCAAGGATTCGAAGCTCAGCAATACTACCAAATTTCCCATGCTTAACAAAAGCTTGCTGAACGAGCCCCGCCCATCACAATCTGAGTCTGCTACTACATGACAGCAATAACTGCATCATTCTTCTAGTATCGTTGTTAAATAAACAGCTCTGTAGAGTCCTGTTTTTGCATATCCCTCCTGTGCACTTGTATAAGCCGTTGGACTTTTTTTGTGTGGGTGCAAGTTTTGTTGTCGTTCCTAAATGCCAATGTATCCAAGTGTCCCTCGCTAGTCGCGCTAGTATGAGCAGAGCAGTGCTTAATGTCCCCTTCCACAAGAAGAGGTAATAACTACTCTAATGACAGAGAAAATCAAATATCTACTAGCAAAATTGACTGTCCATATCTACACCCCCAAATTTGAAACGTTGACCAACGGGGGAAGGATCCCTCCCCTGGCTTTAGGTAGTTAGGTAGATGAGACCTCCCGTTTAGTTTGAGTATGCCTCAGCTGCGACTCGAATTTCTTCGAACATGCGTCAGCTGGGACTCGACCCGGGTGGGCTGGGCGCGCACTCGCTGCGGCTGCGCTGCACTGAGCCAGCACTCGGTTCTAACACCCCCAAATTTACAAGGCGCTGAACCATAAAGTCGCTAACCACGATTTAAAAGGATTTCTATTGGTCTGCTAATTCCAAAATCAACAGTTTTACAAATAATTCAGCTCTTATTCAGCCAATGATCTAGCTACAGCAGCAAATATTCCCCAATTGTGCAGGCAAGCCACGGAATCGGAATGTGGCAGCTAGCGACCATCGTTCTGACCAAATCGCGACCAGCATAATCTCGCGTGGGGGTGGGGGAGAACCGACGCACCTGGTCCTGAACCGGCGGAGCGGGGAGGCGGGGTTGGAGGCGGAGCGGTCGACGGCGAGCTCGACCGCGAGGGCGGCCGCGAGGCCGGCCGGGGCGGACAGCGCGACGCGCGCGGCGAAGAGGAAGACGACGAGCCGCTCCCCCGTGAGCAGCGCCGCCGAGGAGGAGGACGCCATGTTCGGCCGGCGCCGGGCCGATCCGGGGAGGAAGGGGGTGACGTCGGAGACACGGCGCGAACCGGCGGGCGTGTTCGTTGCGCTCGCTCGCGCGGCTTGTGGTTGTTTTGGTTTGGTTTGGCTTTGGTGCGGTGGGTGACTGACCAGACGACCAGGAAACTCACGCGCAATTTCAAATTGATTTGGTTAAACATATGTGGACTCAACTAGGAAACATATCCTCTCATTTTGTTCCAAATTATTTTATTTCAAATTATTTGCTACAATTTAAATTCATTGGATGTCAATAAATTATATGATTTATTTATTTGGTCATGAATTTGCTAGTGGTGACACCGCATATGCTACATCAGATCCAAGGATATTTATCTCACTGAATCCTATGAAGGAACGATGAAGGTTGGAAGCTTTTCTTCTTCGTTTCTTAGATGCAAGGCGACAAGGGGATGATTCCTAAAGCATATCCTTTGCCTTCCAAAAGCCGGACCCAGACTTCTTTTTAGCTCACTCGTAGGTTTTGAAACAGAAGAGCCACAAATACATGCAGATTGCAATAAATCAAGTTTTGGCTGGCGATGGTTCCAGCAAGTGATGTGCAACATCAGACTAGCAACACCGTTGGAGAAATATAATAATCTCAGGACACAAAAGGAGATGAACTTGGAAATAACACGAGCTAAGAGAACCGTTCCAAGCATACTCATGTTGCGATACCATAGCAGTACACACCTCAACGATATACAGCGTTTACAAAACAATGCTAACACAAAGTTTTCAGAACTGTAACCAACATTACACGATATAAGAACGATATCAACGCTACGATTGTTGTCTCCACTCTTCAAAGCAGGACTACGATGAACGTATTCTCAGCTACTCCAACCGGTCCTGGATCCAGACAAGACTCCTCAGCACCACACTTGGACCGAACACCCTGAAAAGCACAACAGTTTCGCAAACGGTTAGCGAATCAGATCACAGAAACAGTTTAGCAGTGCGGTAAACCAGGAAATAAAGAGCATTCTTATTAAGATTGCACCCCCTTCAGGAATGAACAAGCCTGCAAATACAAATAAAAATGCAGCTTCAATACATCACAACAAAGTAACACCGGGTAATTAAATGCAAGCTCTATTTCAAATACCACCCAGTTCAAGCTCCACATGCACTGTTTGCATATGGATGTCGATACATGGACATGCACATCCTGCCTGCCAATGTGGTGTATCAGATACTTGCTTTTGTAGAGAAAAGAAAAAATACAACAAAATGCAAAAAGGGACATGAAACACAAGTTAAACACCACTTGTTGCTGCTCAAATGCCATAATGGCCTGACACACTGACAAGGATTTGCAATCTCCCAGTGGTGCAATTATTATTTATCCATGCCTAAACATTAAACCAGTATTGTCTTAGAAAGATGTATTACAAAAGCACATGATATCATTTAGTGCTAAGAGAAAATCAATTAATGTTTTTAAGTACACATCACTCCCAACAGGTTAATAACCGCTCTAAGGCCAGGATCGGGATGTAAATTTAATTAGGAACAGCATAAATTTATGAGAACTCAAAAGCAGTTGTAAACTACAGTAAAAGGGAACTGGCAGATAGGAGGAATTGGGCACCCAGAACTAGTAAACATGATCCAAGATTACAAACTAATTTCAAAGCTTTAAATGTGTACATATTGCATTAAGAAGGAAGACTCACGTTGATCAGACGAACATGGCCAGCTCTGGACGGCTAAAGATATTGTCTCCATCATCGCCCAGCGCAGGATAAGAAGCAACAAGTGCATCTTGAGCACCAATATACAGCGAGTTGTAGATCTTCCAGTATACTTCACGCACTTTCCTTGCTGGATGGAAAAGGCCTTGGAGGCAATAGTTCAGCACCACCGCTGCACCCAGAGCAACTCTCATCCCCTCAATAGCCTCCATGACAGCATTTATGACATGAGGAGATGTCTCGAATATGTTGGGCCAGATAAAGTTGAGTAAATGGACAAGAGCATCCTCACATCCCAAGCCAGCAACTCCTAGAGCCATGTGTTTAACAGCAGATGCAGCAGTCTGCCTGTGAACCAGATCCCTGTCCATTAAAGCATCTTCAAGCAAGGGAGTGACAGCATATATGTAGTCTTTGCCCATCTCGCCAATATACTCAAAGAGGAACGAGAGAGATTTCAAGACACCATTCTGGACATTGAGCTCTGGAACCCGGTACTCGTTCATGAGGGCGGGCAAAACTGTGAAAGGCGAGCAAGTTTCAGCGACAATAGCGATTGCTACAGTGGTGCAGACACGGTTCTGTCGCTCCTGCACCTTCAGGTTATTCAGCAGAGTGGCCAGCACGTCCTGTGGCCCAATTGCCTTCGCAATATAACCAAATGTGTTCACAGTGGCTCTTCTGATGCCCTTCTTGTGAGCCTTCAACATTTCCAGCAGCTCAAAACAAATCCTCATCCACTCCCTAGCTGGTACAAACTCTGCTCCACGATCAGCAATCCTACCAACTAGATCAATGCAGTTCTCTTGGACCTTCTCGTGCCTATTCTTCAAGATGGGAGTCAGCCGAGGAAGAAGATCCTTGATAGGCGGTGTCATCTTGGTCATACCGATAACATTCACGATAGCCTTCAAAGCTCCGAGAATTGAACCCAGCACCTCCGGATACTCCTCTCCCAAGTACTCATACAGCACAACACCCAAGTGACCCATAAGCTGCTCCTCCTGGCACTGCTTCATCACAATGGCTATCCTTGAGATCAAATCAGCAGCTTGCTGCCGAACTTTTGCACTCTTGTTGTTCAACCGCCACTTGATGGTACCACATATCTGAGGAAGGTAAGGCTTGACCCTCTGGCCGAGTGCATTCACAACAGCTCCAAAACCATTAAGCATGACATTTGCATCATCACTTGTCTGCTCTTGGAAAGCATACAGGATGCCATCAATAAGCAGCTCCTCTAGACGAGGATCAATATCAGAGGCACCCAAATTAGCCACCACCTTCTCAATTGTCTCCATCACCATTCTCCTGTAAGGCTCACTTTCATCTTTCAGATCCTCCACAATCTTACCAACGATACCAGTAACTCCCACCTTGTTTGCCATCTCCACGGTTGTTTCCACAAGTTGCTTATAGTTCCTACGATCTAGAGCCATCCTCCTAACCCAGAAGTGTTTGAAGAATTCTGGAAGGATGTCAGTCCGGATATAATCAGCCTCTACACCCTCTGTACTGACACACTGTTTAACAACCTTCAGGACAATCTTCTTCATCTCCTCATCTGGTGACTGGAATTCCCTAATAAGGACTTGCATCACCTCCTTCGTGTAGTAACTGGCATACAGAGCATCCATAAGAGGGATGATGAAACCAATAGCCTTCAAGAAAGCAGCAAGGACCTTTCCACGGTGAGATCTGATACCCTTCCAGAGAGGTTTCAACACACTATCAAAACTTTCTATACCATAGGGTGCAGCAGCTTCAGCAAGTGCAGCAAGAGAGAGGGCAGTGATCGTCCGTACTTTCTGGTTCTCATCACTTAGACCATGCTCAATGATCTCAACTAGGTTCTTAAGGTGAGGCAGAACAGCGCAGCCCATGAGAATAGCAATCTGCTGACAAATCTTGATACCAGTGTGCCGAGCTTGCCAAGACTTCTTACTCTGACAGACAGCCTTTAAAAATGGGAGGAGGGCAGGGATACCCAGAGCAGAAGCCACCACACTGAATGCCCTAGCTGTTGTATTCCTGACATACTCGTCAATGTTATCAATATCCGGTCTCATGGCAGCAATCATTGTAGCAAGACCAGCAGCTTTGCTCAGGTTTGAGATAATCTCCCTGCCCTCAACACGAGCATAATAATCCTCATCAATCAGAAGTGGTTCGATAACCACCAGAATCTTGTGCACAAATGGACGGACCAGCTCATCCAGTTTATATAGCACCCTATCAATGACCTTCACCAGGAGATGCCGCTCCTGGTCCTCGAGTGTTGGTTGCATGAGCAATGGCAGGATCTTGTTGAACAGAGGACCAGCACCAAACTCCCGTGCTTTGTCTGTGAGCTGCCGAAGTGCTGTCTTTCGCTGCGGGGGTGAGCCATTCTTAACCTTGAATAGGAGTTTCATGATTTTCCTTTCTTTCTGCTCCTCTGGCGTTAGCTCCTCCTCCTCCTCTTCATTCATCAATGATCCAAAGTACTGGTAATCTTCTGGCTTCATGAGTGGCAACCCACCAGGCAATTCCTTGGGCACATCATACTGCTGTCCACGATTCTCCTCTGGAATATTATAAAGTGGTGTGACCATAGGTGTTGGCGTAGCAAGCAGCTTCCTTGCCGGGGTGCGTATGGGCTGATATGAAGCTGGAGCTTCAAGAATCTTGTACCCCTCTGTTGGGAGCATGGCGTCAAGCTCCTCGTCAGTGAGAGGCCTGTTCCGCTCCTCAATGTCCCGCTCCCACCGCAAGAGCTGGTACTGCTCCGGAGTCATGGCGGCATGAGCAGCAATGTGGCCAGGTGTTGGCGTCGGAAGGTCTCCTCCTCCAAACGGCGTTGCTCCAGGAGTGTAAGATGCCGGGGTGGCCGCAGTACCACCAGGCGTTGCACTCCCCATACTGGCCGGCGTCTCATCCCACCGCGACCTCTGCTTCTTGGGAGTCGGTGTGACAAGCCCACCATGCAGCTTAGGAGTAGCATCCCACGCTCCAGAAGGTGTGGCTCCAGGAGTAATGCCACCAGCTGCGGGAGTTGCATCTGCATCAGCCATCCTCCCAGGAGTTGGTGTCTCATCCCATCTGTTCCTCCTCACAGAGGGCGTGGCATCTCCAACACGCCCAGGGGTGGCGTCCCAGCGCCCAATCCCAGGAGTTGCGTCAGGGGCATCCCAGTCGGAGGCGGTCTTGGCCTTCTTAGGCCCAGCAGCAGCAGCATCACCGTCCTGCGACTGATCCCACCTGTTGCGCCGCTTGGTGGCCGCGGCTGCGGGCGGCTTCTCAGATGGCGCAGAGGCCTTCTTCTCCTTGGCCTTCTCCTCCTCCTCCTTCTTCTTCTTGGCGATCTCGCGCAGCACGTGCTCCTTCTCCTGCTGCACCTTGCTCTCGCGCATGGCGTCGCCGTAGGTGCGGACGGAGGGGTCCGGGGTGGCCTCGCCGGCGGCGAAGGGGTCGTGGCGCTCGGGCGAGATGATGCGGTCGAGGCGGCGGCGGCGGTAGTCGTCCTCGCGGTCGATGATGCGCTGGGACCGCTTGGCGGGCATCCCGTCGTCGTCCTCGAGGAGCGGGGGATGTCGGCGGCGGCGAGGGCGTGGCCCGTGTAGGACGCGAGGCGGCGCGCGGCCGGGTTGGCGGCGGGCTCGTTGTCCTCGGGCGCGTCGTCCTCGGCGGAGGCCGGGATGGAGGTGTCGTAGCCGGCGAAGCGGTCGGGCCCCGAGGCGCCCCCGCCGTAGAGGTCCTTGTCGAAGGTGACGGAGGAGACGCCCATGGGCGCGCCCGCCGCCAGCGCCTCCTCCAGCTTCCGGCGCTCGTCCTGCGCGCGCGCGAGCTCCGCGTCGATCCCGTCCATGGCGGCGCGGCTAGGGTTTCGCGAGCGAGATTGGGGATGCGAGATTTTTTTGAAATTTTTTGAAATTGATTGGGGATGCGAGATTGGGGAAGAAGAAAGAAGGGTTTGGACTTCGGATCTGGTGAACGACCTCGGGTATATGGGATCGAGATAGAACGTGCTTCGTGGGATAATCGTGGCCGTCGGTTTGGTTGCAGAACGGTCTGAATCGTTGGTTTGGGGAAAGTTTCGAACCGCCTTATTTTTCACCGACGGAATGAACCGACTTAAATCGAACACGCCAAATTCGAAAGAAGTTTGCGAGAATTTTATTCGGCGTGGCTTCGTCGTGGGCTGGTTGCTGATTCGCAAATACCCCTCCAAGTTTTAAGGGCAAACTCCAAAGACCCATTTGATCGGTTTTTGTCCGTTTGAAGAAATATCATAGCCAACGTGTAGACGCAAACGGATCGATGTTCGTTTTTCTGTCCACACTGATCCATTTGTGGCTCAAATTTGAGCTGGGTTTGCGTCGGCGCAAACGACTAGGGGCATCTCCATCCTGCCCCGCCGCCGCCGCAAGCGTCTGTCCTTTTCGCCCCACCTCTCGCTGGAATCCCGCCGCAAACCCGTCGGATGTCTTTGTGGGGGCCATCTACACTTACTCGGTCGTGTTTCGACGGTAGGGAAACCGTCGGAGGCTACCAGGCTCGACCTCGCCCACAAGGTTTTCGACCGCCGGTGAGATGTACGAATTCATCACCGGCTCCCATGGCGGATAGCTCGGACGAGTACTTTTATAGTTTTATTACAACAACATAGTGTATTTCTCATCCTCTGATGATTCGTCTGATGGTGATACCGATATTTTCTTTGCTACACTCGTCGTCAATGAGCACATTGCCAGGCTACAACGAATGTTCATGGGCTCGGTCCCCGGCCGCGCACCGGCGTTGGATCGTAAAAGAGATACAACGCCCCTATTTTCCGGTGACGCTTTTGTATGGCCCGACGTGTGTTCAATGTCCCTATGATTAATTAAAATGCAAGTGAGACGCCCTTGGTAAGCCTTGGCTTCTCCTCTAATCAAAAATGCTTCGTGGCCATTCGGATACTTGCGTATGGAGTTGCCGGTGATTTGGTTGATAAGTATATGCGCAGAGTCCACATGTTTGTAGTCAATGTACGTACAGATTTTGCAGAGTTCTGGTTTGGGTGTGATGACCCACAAGTATAGGGGGTGAATCGTAGTACTTTCGATAAATAAGAGTGTCGAACCCAACGAGGAGCAGAAGGTGTTGACAAGCGGTTTTGATGAAGGATTCACTGTAAATGCTCTCAGACAAGTTTTTAGGAGTTTTTGATATGACAGATAAATAAAGTACAAGTAAATAAAATGCAGTAATAATAGTTGCAGCGAGTGGCCCAATCCTTTCTACAGCAAAGGACAAGCCGGTTGTTGTACTTATAATGACCAAACGTTTTTGAGGACACACGGGAATATTGTCAAGTGCTTTCGCTTCATATAGTTGATTAATCTTCATTGTTTTGATAAGTGTTGTGTGGGTGAACCTATGCTAATGCACCGCCCTTCCTAGGACTAATACATACTTGTGATTATACCCCTTGCAAGCATCCGCAAATACAAGAAAGTAATTAAGATAAACTAACCACAGCCTTAAACTTTGAGATCCTGCTATCCCTCATGCATCGATATACCAACGGGTGTTCAGGTTTCTGTCACTCCGGCAACCCCACAATTGGCAAACGAATACACAATGCATTCCCCTAGGCCCATAAAGGTGAAGTATCATGTAGTCGACGTTCACATGACACCACTAGAAGAATAACACCACAACTTAAGCATCAAACCATTAAATATTACTCAACATAGTTCACTACTAACATCAAGACTTCTCCCATGTCCTCAAGAACTAAACGAACTACTCACAAGACATCATACTGAACATGATCAGAGGTGATATGATGATGAATAACAATCTGAACATAAACCTTAATCCAATGGTTTCACCCAATAGCATCAATAACAAGAGTAATCAACACCAGGAGAGTTTCCCCTATGAAATAGACAAGATTCAGCCCTAGATGTTACAGCGGAGACGGGGTGCAGCGGCGGTGATGATGGTGTTGGCGGTGGAGATGATGATGATGATCCCGATGAAGTCCAGCTCGATGACGGTGATGATGGCGACGATTTCCCCCTCCGGGAGGGAATTTCCCCCGGCAGATTTCTTCCTGCAGGGAGCTTTTCGCTCTCTGGTGTTTTCCGCCTCGTGGAGGCGGCGGAATATTTCGATGGCCCTCCCTCGTGTGTTAGGGTTCCGAGGGGGTCAAGTACACGAAGCGGGAACGGCTGAGGTGGGCCAGGGCCCCCAAACCACCTGGCGGAGCGGCTGGTGGGCCCGCCGCGCCAGCTGGTGAGGAGGGCAAAATAGGGACTTCCATATGTCTCCTTCAATTTATTGATCTTCAGAAATAGTGCATCTCGACGGTGCTTTTTCCAGCAGAATCCTGACTCCGGCGTCCAATTCTCCATTATTCATCAAACATGCAAAATAGGTAAAATAACATAAGTAACACTTCTAAATATGAAATATATCGATGAATAGCAGTAAATTATGATATAAAATAGTGATGCAAAATGGACGTATCAGGGTGTTTGGCCCGGAGTATTTGAGAGAGCCAATATGAAGGACACGGCCCCGCTCTTGTCCATCAACGAGGCAAGAGGATTTCCCAGCATGTTTGGAAGCATAGATTGCATGTCTTAGGAGTGAAAGAACTGCCCGTTTGCTTGGCAGGGGTAGTACAAGGGGCATGTTGGCGAGCGCACGGTCATACTTCAGTCAATGACTTTAAAATATCTCTGAATTCGACACTCCTTCTTCGGCATGGCGGGATCCCGCAATGATATCAATATCCTTCAACACCTCGATTTTATCTAGGATTCCATAGGGCAACTCACCGGTGGTAAGCTATGATATCAATGGTAGCAAATACAACAAGGGATACTACCTAGATGATCCTACATGTGGATTACTTTTGTGATGATCATCTCCAAGCCCAATGGAGAGAAGCAATCACGGTTTGCCAAGGAACAAGAGAGCTATAGGAAGGATGTGAAGCGTGCTTTCGGTGTGCTACAATCTCGGTGGGATATTGTTCACCACCCTGCTAGAACATGAAGCGTGAACACTATGTGGGAGGTGATGACTACTTGTGTGATCGTGCACGACATGAACGTAGAGGATGAGCATGATGAGAGCATCTACGATCAAGATTGGTAGTTCGAGGGCGAGTTGTTTCAGCCTCAGGTGGAGCGGAAACATTTTCAAACTTCATCCACTTTTACGAGGAGATGCGTGATTGGGATGCTCACAAGCAACTTCAGAATGACTTGTTTGAGCATATGTGGCAACATTTGGGAAACCAACCGGTGGAAGACCGATCAGCGGCTTAATTTATTGCTACAATTTTTCAATTTGGTTGTAATAAAAATCCAGAAAGGCCGGACATGGGTTGAACACTGTTCGTTTGGCGACCCAAATGGACAAAATCCGGAAAAAAAATGTATATGTTTGGGTCGACACGTTGAAGTTGCCCTAAATTCTCCAAACCCGCTCCATGAATCCCGATCCCCAATCCACCACTACGCTTACCCGATCTCACCGGCCGCCGCCCGCTGACCCGAAGCACCACCCTTCTCGCCGCGCGCGTTTCAACCTATGGCCTTATCAGAATCAACGTTTGTGCCATTTTGCGCCGCCTCTTAATCATGAAACAAATAGCACGCTATAGCACCCCTACTAGCACGATATCGCGTTTGGAGAATTGTCTCACTATAATCAGCATACAAAGTCTAGCGCGAAAAGTGATTCCTCTTGCCAGACAACATGTGCCACCATATTGGCTTTCTAGAACAGCGAGAAAATAAAATTACCGCAAAATTACGACAAATGAAATCCTCGTATCCGGACCCAGAGAATTCTCAGGAACCGCCTAAAATTTCACCGACTTAAATCGAACGCCAAATTCGAAAAGAATTTGACACGTATAAATTTTATTCCATTACGTCTCGGTCTCGGTGGCTGCCGTCGGCTCTTTTGCAAAGAAATCCTTCGTGGTCCAACATCTCCAAACCCACGCCCTGACTCTCGATCCCCAATCCACCCACCACTCTTCCCCGATCTCACCGGCCGCCGCCGCCACCGCTCGCCGGCCCGAAGCCCCGCCGCGCGCCTCTTCACAACCCTCGCCGGCGGTAGAGGCGGCGGCGCGATGGGGAAGGGCGACCCGAAGGCGATCGCGAACCGGATCAAGGCCAAGGGGCTGCAGAAGCTGCGGTGGTACTGCCAGATGTGCGAGAAGCAGTGCCGCGACGAGAACGGCTTCAAGTGCCACTGCATGTTGGAGTCGCACCAGCGGAAGATGGCCAACTTCGGCCTGGCGCCCGACCGCGTCGTCGAGGACTTCTCCGACGAGTTCCTCCGGGAGTTCCTCACCCTGCTCCGCCGCGCCCACCGCAGCTCCCGCGTCGCCGCCACCGTCATCTACAACGAGTTCATCGCCGACCGGAACCACGTGCACATGAACTCCACGCGCTGGAACACGCTCACCGAGTTCGTCAAGTTCCTCGGCAAGGAGGGGCACGCCAAGGTTGAGGACACGCCCAAGGGGTGGTTCATCACCTACATCGACAGGGACTCCGAGCAGGCCAGAAAGGCCAGGCTCAAGCGCAAGAGGGTCAAGTCCGACCTCGCCGACGACGAGCGGCAGGAGCTCATGATTGCCCGCCAGATCGAGCGCGCACAGCGGGCCAACGATGCCTCTAATGGAGATGAAGCTGATGCCTCTGCAAATGATGATGTCCTCGGTAGCGAAGATGAATACTCAGGCTCCAACGATGATGATGATCAAGATGAAGAACACCAGGAGGACGATGCAAAAGAAGAGACCACCAACAAGCCAGCTGCGAAGATTGCTATTGCACTCCAGCGATCTGCGCCTGCGCCTAAGGTTAACCCTTTTGATGATAAGCCAAAGATGAAATTTGGCTTTGAGGAGGAAGACGAGGAGGTGGCCAACAAGAAAGGGAATGATGCTGGGAAAGCAACGGATACGAGGAGGTCGGCAATCGATGATCTGATGAAGGAGGAGGAGAAGGCCAAGGAGCGGAGCAACCGGAAGGACTACTGGTTGTGCCCTGGTATTGTTGTCAAGGTGGTGAGCAAGTCACTGGCTGAGAAGGGGTACTACAAGCAGAAGGGATTAGTGAAAAGGGTGATAGACAAGTATGTCGGGGAGATTGAGATCTGGAGAGCAAGCATGTTCTCAGGGTCGACCAAGATGAGCTTGAGACTGTGATCCCGCAGATTGGTGGGCTGTTGCGGATCGTTAATGGGGCTTACCGGGGCTCAAACGCAAGGTTGCTCTCAGTGGACACAGAGAGATTCAGTGCCAAACTGCAGGTTGAGAAGGGACTCTATGATGGGAAAGTTCTCAGGGCAATCGAGTATGAGGACATTTGCAAGGTTGCTCAGTGAGATATGGTGGAATTTCATTTCAATTTCGACAGCGTTTCTGCTGTGGAATGGAGTTATGGACCCAATGTACTAGCTCTGTCTCTTGACAGTGTATCTATGAAGAAGTTTGGTGTTTCTAGTTCATTCTCGCAGCAGAAAGCACACCGCAGAAAATCTTCAAATGCTTGTTCCTTTGTTACTTGTAATGATATGCCAACTTTTTTGACACTTGCTCCACTAGTCTGTATTTGTTTCCACTCAGTCTTGTTAGCATTTTATTTTTTGCTAGTTATGCTTGTGCTAGAATATCATCTATTGGAATGTTTCTAGTTTGTTCTTGCTGCTGAAATCACACTGCAAAAAAATGTCTGATGTTTGTTTGTTGGTGGATAGCTAGAATAATGTGATAAATTTGGTACACACTTGCTCAACTTCTTCGTGTTTGTTTCCAGTCTATCTTCTTACCAGATTATTTTTCGCAATTTCTTTTTCTTGGTCGACCTCGTTCTGGCTTATCGTGTGCTCACTTGTTCTGACCGCGCGATGGAGATCTGACGGTGCGCGCGACCCCTCGCTCCGACATGTTTGCCCGAGTCGCGTGCGCCTAGCAGTTAAGTGGCCGGGGAGAGAGAAACCGCATTTCCTCTCTTCCGCTCGTCTTCTCCGGCGATTCTCCCCGTCGAGGCGTCGACTCGGGAGATCGACGGGCTCCTGCGAGTCGATCAAAGGAAGCGACCTCGGGGGCGGAGATGGAGGGAGCCGGAGCAGTGCTGGAGAAGGAGAAGGGAGAGCGGCTCCGTCGCCGAGATAGTCGTCCCGAGGGTTTCGCTGCGAGCATCGCCGGCAGTTCCAGCCAGGTAACCCCACAGATCTCCGCCCCATTGTGTTTCCTGCATCCGATGCTTTTTATGTACGGCACTTTTTTTCGTGCTTAGTACCCGCAAATCGTTTGGAGATGCCTTTTGTCGCCCTGCGATCCCGTTCGATGATACTTGCTAGGGGACGGGGATGCATCCCGTTCAGGGGAGCAGAGGTTGCTGTTCAGGGAGCGTGATAGGTTGGGAGGAGGAGACTGTACGGGGTGTAGATGTCATTTGTAGGTGTATTTTTTGGGGATTTTTTTAGGTGGCGGATTTTTCTGATTTGCCAATCCCAGATGTAATTTGCTAGGCATCATACTAGTAGACGTGACTTGTTCAGACCTAGGTATCTTACTCGTAGCAGCAAATTGTTGCTGTCATCAGTTATAACAACATGTTTTAGATGTAAACTAGCAAAATGTGAGTGTTCTGATGTAATCTTTTTGATAGGTGTCATTTGCTAGGCATCCTATTAGCAGATGTGAGTGTTCTGCTGTAATTTTTTACATAGATGTCATTTGCTATGCATCAGTTGTAGTAGTGCTGGGGAGTAGAGACTTTTTTGCAATACTGTTGTTGCTCTTTTTCCCCGGGAGTACTGAAACTTGCTTAACAATATGCTTACTGAACTTTCGATAAACTTTTGTGCTTACTGAAAACTTTGGTAAACTGTGTGTTTACTGAAACTCGGTCAACTTTTTGTGCTTATTGAAATTTGGTTAACTTTTGTGCTTAATGAAATCTTGGGTAACTTTTGTGTCCGCGCAAACTTGGTAACATTCTTACGTAGATGTAAAAACGTCGAATCATGTTCGTCTCGCTGCTCTGTGCTCTCGTACACGAGTTCACGGCGCTCCCAGCTAGTAAAAAAAGGAACGAATGGGCCTTTGTTGGGGGCCCTTTTTGTTGTTCAGGGGGGTGTATGTACTGCTCTGGTATAAAAACAGCTAGTTTATATGATAGCTATCTGATCCACATGGATTTTTGTTGCCAATATGAAATTATATAGGGGAATCTGTCAATGGAAATATAACCTATTTTTTACCTGATTTAAAATTACACACTCATGTTTCACTAGTAAAACTAATGCAGAATAATATAGGGCATATGTCAATGCAAATATAATCTATTTTTACCTAATGTAAAATTACATGCTCAGGTTTAACTAGTAAAGACTAATGCAGAATAATATAGGGGGATTTGTCAATAGAAATATAACCTATTTTTATGTAAAATTACATGCTCAGGTTTCACTAGTAAAGACTAATTATGGTTATGGGCATACCATCAAAGCATTTTACATCTCTAGTGGGGATGTAAATTTATATTTTGTATGTAATTCCCCCGAAAGATAATGGAATGTAAGTACTTAATATTCTATTTTGGTTATTGAGGGAAACTGAAATCTGGGTTTTGGAGTGGAGGAAACTTACATGCCTGGTTAACAACTAATGGGAATGAGGGGAGGGAAATCTGGGTTCTTCTTGGCACGGGCATGAAATTAAGCTACTTTTTTCTGAAGCTAATGGCAATGTAAGTAATTTTCCCCTACTATTTCCTGAAGAAATTTGAGGTGGATGAGGGATTTTTACATCCTAATTCCACACCCAATTCAATGAAATTTTACATGGAATTTACATGCCATTTTTTTATACCCAGCAGATAGATTAGCATCCTAGTAATTGTAATGCTTATGCTAGGCTTTAACATGCATCAAACAACTATTTTATATGCATATAAGCATTTTTTTTGCTTCCAGGATTCTT
Organism: Poa pratensis; assembly: GCA_947311845.1. Lineage (NCBI taxonomy): Eukaryota > Viridiplantae > Streptophyta > Magnoliopsida > Poales > Poaceae > Poa > Poa pratensis. The sequence continues at coordinate 18,327,799 of CAMZMU010000033.1, read as the reverse complement.
TTTACACCCTAATTTTATTCCTTGTGTTACAGGAAAGGAGTGTGCAAAGAGGATGATACAAAACTACCAAGGATGATTCATGGGCCACTTTTACATGTCCCCAGGCTTTCAGTCAGATGGGGTGTAAGAATAGTAGAAATAGATGGACTCATGCTTCTACAACTTCTTAGATATGAATTAGTTCCCGGTGCAAACTTGTTGCTATCAGGTGTGGGTGTAAGAAAGATAGATGCAACTGCTTCAGATTGGTTGTTAAAAGTAGAAGCGGCCTGGGGAGACATCCATAGCAACTAGCTTCATCAGGTGCCCAGGTTCACCTTCAGGATATTATATTTCCCGGAGACAGAAAAGAAATAACAAGAACATGGGGAACTTACATCTCCTGTTAATCTGATGAAGGTTTTCTCCACACACCCGTCGATGGATGTAAGTATATGATGAACTGCTGAGAACAAAATGTAAGAGAAGTAACTGCTGCAGCCAGTAATGTTCATTGAATCATTGTTGGTTTCAGATAGCTGTATGTTTACATCTACTGTTTGTTATCCATCGATATAATTCTACACCCACATGGATGTATGTTTACAACTACTGTATGTTTTTGATTGCACGCCAGAATGAAAATACATGGTACTTGCAGTTTGATTACTTTGCCAGATATACATGCATATACTTCTAAAACACTTGGATATAGGCAGATACAGTTACATTTGAAGCTATTTTCTGCATTTGTATTTTTACACGCATTTTTTGTTACAGTTTAGATGATCCACGTGTCAATTTTACAGTAGCATGATAGGATGTTACATGAATGTATTTTCGTAGAACATTCATGTTGCTAGTAGGGGTGTAAGAATTAGCTGCTAGATTCAGAGCACCCAAGTACATGTTTGATTTTCTTAGAAGGTTCAGATCAAGAATGGTGTAAGAACTAGTTTCTAGGGAGTTCAGAACAATGTCTAGGCTATAAGAATAAAAGATTTGTAGAACATAGCAGGGGTGTTCAAATCAGTTTCACTAAGTCCTCATGGTACTAATTGTCAAGAAAATTCCAGGATTTTATGCTCAACAGCTCCTAATTTTGCACCTTTATACATCTAATCCATAAAAAATAGACTAGTATTGGTCAACAATTTTTGCTCACATTTCTGACAAGAAATTATATTATTACAGGGATGTAAATTGCGGATCGTCTACTTGCTGATTGAGGGGAGGAGCTCAGGCACATTGAAGAAACTGATGGGGGAAAAGATATGGTGTTGATTTCGAAGAACTTACATCTGTTTGTTTTCGAATCTGCTGTTTGCTGCAACTTTGTTAGAGCCTTGTACTTCTTGATTTCAGCTACAAACTAGCAGGATCTGTGTGTTTCATTTGGAGAGATATCTGTGTTTTGGGGGCGATGTAAAGCTTGATCCACATCAGGTTTCTGGTCTGCTGTTTTTTGTTCTTGAAACCTGGGGAAAGAGGGACGAATGGAGGGCAGAAGGGGTTCTTCAGGCGTTGTTTTCTTTTTCTGCAGGGATTTCTGGGGTAGCGAGGGTAGGAAGAAGAACACCTGGGAGGCGTGATTATTGGGGCCTGGGTGCCTTGGCTATTTATGGGCCTGCGCGTCTTGAGATTGCGTCCAGCCAAAAACCCACCTGGGCCGTGCGTCCCGCTCGTACTGTGTCGTGCATACGGGAATTCTTTCCCTTTCGCGAAACGTTTTCTTCCTTTTTCGGAATGTCAGGACTGACCTCGCTATAAGCCATATCGTGGTCGACCACGACGTAGCATCGTCCATTATTTTTTGCTAGTTTCTTGCATTATTGGCCAAACCATCAGGGACATTAAAACTAAGACAAGAGGGAGCTCTCTCAGGCAATTAGCGTTTTTAACCGTCGGATCTTCCTATATGGCGTTTTCTGTCCGTTGGATGCGTTGTCCCTAGGGGACGCTACTCTGGTGATCAATTCGGCCTGCTGTGGTTGATTGGGCTACGAAATCCCACTAAAGCCCACTCTATAAACCGATCGTGGTTAATTGGGCAAAAAAAAACACACCAAAGCCCGTGTAACGAGGACGAACGAAGCAATACGCTGGTCGAGGGTTTCACCCAGGCGATGAGGTAAGGCCGCCGAAGCAAGCGATCCGGCGTCGCCCGGTCACTTCATGCCCCTATATATATTCTCTCCTCGCCCAAGTCCCCCTCCGTTCCCCTTCCACTTCGGTAAGGGCATCTCTAGCCGTCCCCCCCAGCGCCCCCAGGGCCCTCAAAAGCGCCGTTTTGGGCCAAATAACGCCGTTTTTCTACCAGTCGCCCCCCAGGAGCCCAAATAGCGCCGTTTAGCGCCGTTTTGGCGCCGGTGCACCCAGCCCAAACCCAGCGCGTCGGGTTGCGCCTGGGGGGGGTCAGCGGAAGGGAAAACGCGCGTGGGCCTGCACTGTCGGGGAGACAGCGCATTTCCCACCCCCCGCCTCGCCCTTTCCTCTATCTCGCCCCGTCGCCGCCGGCACCACCCCTCCCCCCTACGCCGGATGCAAGCAGCTAGGAACCCCACCATCTCGCCCCAAACCACGGCGCCGGCGCCGCCCCTCCCCTCCGCTGTGATCTGGCCGGGAGGAAGGCTCTCGGGAAGGCTCGCGCCCACCTCGCCTGCTAGGTGTTCGGCGGTTTGCCCGCCCAGCCATGGACTCGGACGACGACGAGCTGCTTGCCGAACTGCTCGACGAGGAAGCCCAGGCCGACCTCGACGACGAAGAGCACTTGCTGATCCTGGCCTGCCTCGCCGGCCTGCTCGCGCACGACGCGCGGCCGCGGCGTGGTGGCTCGGCACCCGGCCGCCGCAAGAGCAAGCCGAGGCAGCGCTACGAAGGGTACTGCATCCTCTACTCCGACTACTTCGCCGATCATCCCATGCAGGACGAGGCCGTGTTTCGGCGCCGCTTCCGGATGAACCGCAAGCTCTTCCTCGACATCATGCATGCCATCCGGGAGTTCGACACCTACTTCAAATTGAAGAAGGATTGCACCGGTACGGTTGGCTTTACCTCAATTCAGAAGTGCACGATGGCCATGAGGTTGCTTGCATATGGTGCTCCCGCTGATTCGCAGGATGATTATTTGCGCATGTCCGAGTCCACTGCCATTGACTGCTTGAACAAGTTCTGCCGGGCAGTGGTGGCAGTGTTTGGGCCAAAATACTTGCGATCACCCAATGCGGAAGACATTGCTCGGATCCTAGCTTGCAACGAAGCAAGAGGCTTTCCTGGGATGCTTGGAAGCATCGACTGCATGCATTGGGCATGGAAGAACTGTCCATTTGAATGGCAGGGGATGTACAAAGGCCACAAAGGAGAGTGCAGTGTGATTCTTGAGGCCGTGGCTACACATGATCTATGGATTTGACATTCCTTCTTTTGTATGCCAGGAACTCACAACGACATCAATGTGTTGCAGTGCTCGAATGTCTTCGCCAAGCTTGTTGAAGGTCATGCCCCTCCAGTGAACTACGAGATCAATGGGCACCAGTACACAAAGGGATACTACCTTGCAGATGGCATCTACCCGAAGTGGTCAACATTTGTGAAGAGCATCTCCAACCCTGTGCCAGGAAGCGCGAAAGCTTGGTTTTCCAAGTGCCAGGAGGCTTGCAGGAAGGATGTTGAGCGGGCATTTGGTGCGCTGCAGTCTCGATTCGCTGTTGTCCGGTACCCAGCCATGACTTGGTCGAAGGCCAACATGTGGGAGGTGATGAACTGCTGTGTGATCTTGCACAACATGATCATTGAGAGTGAGCGGGATCATCCGGTGCCTGAGACTACTGAGCCATACTACCGACAGGATCCTCTTGCAGATGTAGATCACCAGGTTCCGGCAACATGGGCAGCCTTCCTCGCTATGCGCCAGGAGATTCGAGACCCTGCAGCACATACACAACTGCAGGATGATCTTGTGCAGCACTTGTGGGAGCGCAAAGGCAATGGCAATGCCGACAATGCCAATGCCTAGTTTGATTTGTTCTATTTGCTTGCATTGTTGAACTATTTGTGTGTGGATTTGTATGTTGAACTATTCTTATGTGTGAATTTGTATGTCGAACTATTTTAATTGTGTCATGCGCGAAATATGGCCCAAACTCGCCCAAACTCGCCGGCTGGGGGCGGCCTGGTACGGCGACTGGGAATCGGCGCCCCCCAGCGCGTGAAATAGCGCCGTTGCCCCCCAGGCGGGCCAAAATAGCGCCGTTTTTCGGCCTGGGGGGCCGAACGACTGGAGATGCCCTAACAGAATCTCCAGGAGCCACGGTTCTCGGCAAGGTACAAACTATTCCGTTTGTTCATTCGTTTCACCTGCTTGACGCTTAGTTTATTCTTCCGCTCAACGACTGGACTGGTCGGCTTTTCACTAACCTTCCATTGCACTACATACGTGTGGAGGTGTTATCAATCTTATGCATACATGTTTTGAGAAGCGAGACGAAAGCTGAAAACTAAATTGGTTTGCCCTCCCGTGCACCCTGTACCAATCTTCATAATCCTACATTCACCGACTTGCTGCTGATTCTTACTGAGTATTATTTTTAGGTGATGCTGAATTGGGGAAGGATGGTGTCGCCTTCTTCTCATGCTCCAAATTGTGTGCACTAAATCTCTCCTGATATGTGTTTCATTTTTCTCATGGATGTGTCGTGGAAGTAATTTGTTATCTTATGACTGGAAAATTCAGAACTTGTGAAATCACCAAGTTATCTTCAGAAAATGGAGTAGCTGCAGGCCTACAACATTGGAGAATTGAGCGACGAGATAAGCATGCTTATCTGTTCATTTTATACGTAGATGTATCAAGCCAAGTTCTTGCACGGGTGTGGTTCTTTTCCTTGTGCTAACACAATTTTTGCATATATAATTGTTTTAGCTGTTTGAAGGAAGGAACACAGGTGTATGCAAACAACATCTCATCTGCTCCTGCCATTGAGATAAGGTGCTTATGCTGTATCATTTCATTTTTCTAGGAAATAATGGCACTTCTTTTTTGCTACATCTATTTTGATGTACTCCACTTCATATCTGTATCCTTACAATACAACAATTATGTACAGGCAGACCTGTGTGCGTTGGAAGTTTATCAAAAGTTAGACATCGAGGGAGGTGCTTATTGGCACAAGAGATGCCTTTAATGGTTAAAACTCTATTTATACAATAAATAGTTGGTGTGTATGTAGAGGAAATTGAAACTGGAAATAGATTTGATAAATCAATCTGTGATAAACAGAACGACTACTGCGGTAAATACTGTTTTTTGATTCAACATTTGTATGCCATCATTTCCAATTAATTCAAGTTATCTATTGAATAAGGTACCACTTTTCAATATCCATGAGTAGTCCGTTGCATTTAAAGTTAAGCAATATTTGGACAATGGTATCTGAACTTCATTGCAGTTTTAGATTTGTTAGGGTCAACATCAGGAGTGAGCATTTGCTAATAGGCGAAAGGAGTCCACATGTGGTTGGTCGACCTTGCTAGAAGAAGTGAACAAGTGGCTACCACATTTCAATTACCATGTCTGACAATTTGCATTTAGAATCTAGGAATATCAGGATAATGGTATCTTGACTTCCATTTTCAGCTTTTGGAGAACGTGTGCTTTGAAAAAAAGTGTAAGATTTTTATTATTATTTACTGCAAATAGCAGTTAGCACACAATTTTATAATTTTTTATCTAATCTACGGGCGCGGCAACGCGCCTAAATGATCTAGTCAGGATACTAAAGATGGAGGTAAAAGAAAAGACAGCAAAATAACTTGGGATTACGAAGTATAGTCGTGTCCGGCCGGGGCGGACAGCGCGACGCGCGATGACGAGCCGCTCCCCCGTGAGCAGCGCCGCCGAGGAGGAGGAGGAGGAGAACGCCATGGCCGGCCGGCGCCGGCGGGCAGGGCCCGATCCGGGGAGGGGAGGAGTGAGGGATGGCGGTGGTGGCGTTGGGGACACGGCGTGAACCAGCCGGTGGTGGGCAGTTCGTTGCGCTCGCGCCGCGCGTGGTTTCTGGGTTGTTTGGTTTGGCTGGACGCTGGTTTTGGTTTTGGGTGGTGCGGTGGGTGACTGACCAGACGACCAGGCTCTGTCCGGTCAGAATTGGCCGTCGCCGAGAGTGAGAGCGGATGAAAACGGAAGGGGACTTTCTAAATTCTCCGCGGAAAAACCGAAACAGAATGAAAATTCAAAAACTAAAATAGAATTGTGTGGAACGGAAACATAATACAAAAGTTTTATGCGGAAAACGGAAACATAAATGGAACAGCGTACTTTGGCGGAACAATCATGGAAACGAAAATTATGTTTCCGGTAATATGAACTTTCTGTTTTTACTACGCAGCCAGCAGGTCCAATAAGTCTATTGTGAAATATCTGAATACAAATAATATAATGCTATGAAGCTACCATGTTTAGGCTATATGTACTTGCATATCATCTCCCTCTAGAGTTGTTCTCAATTCACCATTTTATTGTTGCACTAGGGGTAGCGACGAGAGTAGGTATTTTTAACGTATTTTAACGTTGCCAAAGTTGATCGTACCACACTATATTATATAATGATGATATCTACTTATATTTTATTTCGTATTAGAAACATAACAAGTTTCTTAGGTTGTTTGAGTTTTCGGAAATCCATATTGGGTGGTAGGTAGATGCACCCACTACTTAAAAAACAATTTTTGAAATGTCAAAAAAATAAAAATAAAAATTTCGATATTGTTCAAGACATTCTATGTTAGCACAAAAGTTTTGCTAAGAAAATACATTTTTTGTGACATATATAAAAAGACAAATCTGAAAACTTCAAAATAATTTTGTATAAGACATTTTTTTCTTTTTTGCACATGTCACAAAAATTACTTTCTTTCTGGTAATCGTTGGTTTGGGGAAAGTCAGGAACCGCCTAGTTTTTCACCGACCGGAACGAACCGACTTAAAATCGAACGGCAAATTCGAAAAGAATCCGACACGGAAAAATAAAGTTGGAAATTTTTTCCATTACGTCTCGGTGCCGTCGGCTCTTTTGTAAAGAAATCCGTCGTGTTCCAACATCTCCGAACCCAGTCCCTGACTCTCGATCCCCAATCCACCCGCTACTCTTCCCCGATCTCACCGGCCGCCGCCACCGCCGCTCGCCGGCCCAAAGTCCCGCCGCGCGCCTCTCAACCCTTCACAAACCTCCCCGGCGGCAGCGGCATCGGCGGCGGCGGCGCATGGGGAAGGGCGACTTCTTGACGCCGAAGGCGATCGCGAACCGGATCAAGGCCAAGGGGCTGCAGAAGCTGCGGTGGTACTGCCAGATGTGCCAGAAGCAGTGCCGCGACGAGAACGGCTTCAAGTGCCACTGCATGTCGGAGTCGCACCAGCGGCAGATGGCCATCTTCGGCCAGGCGCCCGACCGCGTCGTCGAGAGCTTCTCCGACGAGTTCCTCGAGGAGTTCCTCACGCTGCTCCGCCGCGCGCACCGCAGCTCACGCGTCGCCGCCACCGTCATCTACAACGAGTTCATCGCCGACCGCCACCACGTGCACATGAACTCCACCCGCTGGAACACGCTCACCGAGTTCGTCAAGTTCCTCGGCAAGGAGGGACACGCCAAGGTCGAGGACACGCCCAAGGGTGGTTCATCACTACATCGACAGGGACTCCGAGCAGGCCAGAAGGCCAGGCTCAAGCGCAAGAGGGTCAAGTCCGACCTCGCGACGACGAGCGGCAGGAGCTCATGATTGCCCGCAGATCGAGCGCGCCCAGCGGGCCAAGGAGGCTAATGGACGATGCTGATGCAGATGATGCCAATGATGATGATGATGTCCTTGGTAGCGAAGATGAATATTCAGGCTCCGATGATGATGATGATCAAGAAGAACACCAGGAGGACGAGCAAAGAGACCACCAACAAGCCAGCTGCGAAGATTGCATTGCACTCCAGCGATCTGCGCCTGCGCCTAAGGTTAACCCTTTTGATGATAAGCCGAAGATGAAATTTGGCTTTGAGGAGGAAGAGGAGGTGGCCAACAAGAAAGGGAATAATGCTGGGAAAGCAACGGATACAGGAGGTCGGCAATTGATGATCTGATGAAGGAAGAGGAGAAGCCAAGGAGCGGAGCAACCGGAAGGATTACTGGTTGTGCCCTGGTATTGTGTGAAGGTGATGAGCAAGTCACTGGCTGAGAAGGGGTACTACAAGCAGAAGGGATTGGTGAAGAGGGTGATAGATAAGTATGTCGGGAGATTGAGATGCTGGAGAGTAAGCATGTTCTCAGGGTCGACCAAGATGAGCTTGAGACTGTCATTCCACAGATTGGTGGGCTGTGCGGATTGTTAATGGGGCTTACCGGGGGTCGAATGCAAGGTTGCTCTCAGTGGACACAGAGAGATTCAGTGCTAAATTGCAGGTTGAGAAGGGACTCTATGATGGGAAAGTTCTCAGGGCCATTGAGTATGAGGACATTTGCAAGGTTGCTCAGTGAGATATGATGGAATTTCATTTCAATTCCAGCAGCAATTTTCTTCTGTGAAACGAAGTTCTGGACCCAATGTATTAGCTCTGTCTATTGACAGTGTATGTGATGCTGATGTTTGCGCTAGATTATCATCTATGAAGAAGTTTGGGAATGTTGGTGTTTCTAGTTCATTCTTCCTGCAGAAAGCACACCAAAAAATCTTCAAACGTTTGTTCTTTTGTTACTTGTAATGATATGCCAACTTTTTGACACTTGCTCAACTAGTTTGTATTTGTTATCACTCAATCTTGTTAGCAATTTATTTATTTCTAGTTATGCTTGTGCTAAAATATCATCATTGAAGAAGTTTGAGCAGATGATGATGTTTCTAGTTCGTTCTTGCTGCTGAAATCACACTGCAAAAAAACGTCTGATGTTTGTTTGTTGGTGGGTGGCTAGAATAATATGACAATTTGGTAAACACTTGCTCAACTTCTTCATATTTATTTCGAGTCTATCTTGTTACCAGTTTAAAATTTTCTGGTTTCTTGCATTATTGGCCAGTGCCTATGCATCTATGCTTTGCTACAACATCAGAAGAAGTTTCAGAAGTTTGGGCTGATGATATTTCTAGTTCGTGCTTGTTGTAAGCACACTGCAACAAAAAACACTGATGCTTGTTTGTTGCCTGGTGGCTAGAATAATAAATGGCAATTTTCAAAACACTTGCTCAACTTCTTCGTAATTGTTCCAGTCTATCTTGTACCAGTTTATTTTTTGCTTGTTTATTGCTCAACTTGCCAATCTATCAGGATACTAAAGATGGAGTTAAAAGAAACGGCAGCCAAATAACTTTCGATTACGAAGTGTAGTAGTATCTAGCAAAGATTCTTATGCTTGTGTTATGGTATTGCTAGTCTAAGAGGCATATTCTGGACTGGAAATGATACTGTGTGTCTTTTTGCTGGGACAATTTAACAAATGCGCATCTTGTGTTTCCCATCTGACTTCTACCTTCAAGAAACCTGCAAAAAGTATTTTAAAAATAGCAGGTGCTCCATGTAAGTGATTAAATTTGCGGCAGAGCTTTTTTGCTCAAGCTATGTCATCTTGCATTAACGTTGCAAAGAGCATACATGTGGAAATGTTCATACTAACTCCTGGAATAAAAATCAAAGCATGCTGATCACACTAGAGAAGACTGTTTTATGCATGATTTTTCAGGCAGCCCCATCTGAATTTTTTGTGTTCCTTAAACCTCTTAGCAATACTGTTTTATTTTCAATGGAAGTGAGCCACTTTTGGCTGGTCCATCTACCCAGCCTAAAAAAATCATCATAGTTACATCTTTTCTTCAGCTTCATTTATCGCATTTAAATACTTTTTCTGTGCGGAAATTAGCGTATGGAATATAAGAGGATATCAAAGAAACTACTGTTACATAGATTACTTCCATTGGATGGCTCTGTCTGCTTTTCATGTGATAACTTGGTTGAAACTTGGAACAAACTTTCTAAACAACACTGCCCTGGGGAGTCTCCTCTGAGACTATCAGGAACTGCTGTATTCTCAATAATATCACCCTTTAGTGATCACGCTGTATAATTATCCGTTAGACATTTGGTTCTTCTGATATTCGTGTCACAACTCATAGTTCATGCTTCATTGTTTTCTTGTTAAGGTGTCACTACAGCGCAGTAACTCTATTCTGACACATGGATATTTTATGTTATTGGAAGGGACTAGAGAGTACAGACACAGCTGTCTAACTGGAAGTCTGGAACTATAGTATCTTAAGACATATAGTATGTATGGATGAAGCTAAATCAAAATTGTCCACTTTACAAAGTTTTCATGGACAGTGTGTTGTCCCTATCATGGTAGTCATTGAGTGTAGTGCTTGTTTTGGACCATAAAGTGTCTTGATTGGTTGGTTGCATAGATTTGGTAGGTCTGACTGCAGAAAGTGACCATGTATTGTTGTTTCAAATTTTGTTTATGCATTTTGGTTCTGTCAGACAAGGTAGACAATGCAAGGTTCCCTTTTGTACTACTTTTAGTAACAGCTAACTACGTAGTTACTGTAGTAAAAATGATCATGCCAAGTAAGTAATTGTTAAGATCTACTGTAGACATTTATCCCCTATGTGTTTTCTGCCATGACTTGGTTTCTTCCAAAAAAAAGCATCTGGCATACTGTAACCACTTCTGTAGCTTGAAGATTTGAATTACCGATGTTCATCTTTCAGGCTATTAGTAATTATCTCGAGTATGGAAATGATCTCTAAACATGTGCCAGTGCTACCGTCCACGCCAGCTTGCCGAGCAAGGAACTGTGTGCTCGATCTAGGTGATTCGTGTCAGCTAGCTGTGACCGATGGCATGTGCAGCCATTTGCAGTCTGATCTCTGGTATTCTATACTTCATATCACAGTGATCTGCTCAGATGCCATGTTTTCAGTTGCCACCATTTGCAGTCTGATCTCTGGTATTCTATACTTCATATCATATCACCGTGATCTGCTCAGATGCCATGTTTTCAGTTGCCATGTGCATGACACGTTATCTTAGAAAGAATGGAGAAACAGTTACTTCTTTGCTTATTTTAATTTGTGTCCTCTATTTTGACAGTTATGCAACTGATGCAACAATTTCTGCACCGCAGGAGCAGAATTCTTTTCTTATTTTAATGTGTGCCCTCGATTTTGACAGTTATGCATCTGATGCAACAATTTCTGCACCGCAGGAGCACACTTCTTTGCTTATTTTCATTTGTGTCCTCGATTTTTACATTTGCTTTAAGTTCAGATGCAGGTATTGCAGTTAGTGTCCTGTGCGGTGCCCGGTACCTGAAAGAAGCTCTAACAAGTGGTATACAGGCCAGAACAGACATCCATCTGATTCATATATAGCATCTCTAGTAAAAGGTATGTGATTTATGTAAACAGAGGTTTAAGAGCCAACTGCCTTTGGTTTTTAGTCATTTAAACGGAAATCTTTTGATTGCACGGAAGTAATTCGCTGTACCGATATGTATTTTGGCTAACATGCAGATTTGCATAGAAATCCTGTTAGTTTACTGCTAGAAACATGACTTGTCATTCTTCATGTCCGCTTGGAAGCAGAAATCGTTTAAATTATCAACGACGTACTGTTTTGTTCCCAAAAAATTCAAACTCAGAAAACCTCTTGGTTTTCTTTTTCAGGTGATGACTGTGCTTTCAGGAGCTAACTAATCATTGGAATTGCAAAATATTGTGAAGTTTGAGCACTGATATTGACCCAATAACCCCCAGATCCGTTCATCATATCAGAAAGAAAATAGAGAAGTACACAATCCAGAGTCCTTAATATATTCTTGTGTAAGCAGACACCTTTTTGTTTCAGAGTCAAACACTAAAACCGCAAGAGCAGACGGGTAGTTTGCGCTGCTACCTAAAGCGAGGACTTGAGGCGTCCTTTTCAGTACATGAACTGTTCTTTTAGCTTGCACCAATGATGAGACTGAAGCAAATCATGCTGGTAGTTGCTCAGATAAGCGGAGTAGAGCTGGTGCTGATTGCTCATCATTAGCAGGGAGGAGAATCTTCCATCAGTTGGATCACACTTTGCATTCTTCCGGAGGTCAGGTTCTGACATGATATTGAAAGAACAACCTCTTCACAAATATGGAATAAAATCCAGTGGCCGTGTCCGTAACGTCTGGAATCTTTCATCAGCTTCACACTCATCTCTCCGTCTTTTACTTGGACTAGATGCATTGTTATGAAATAAACATAATCTAGTCCCTACTCCCTAGTAGTAGCCACTTGTTTTACTTTCTTCAGCAATTAGCTAAAACAGCAATATGTCCTGACTTCTGCATGATAATATGTTTATGTTTCTAACCTTTTTTTTCTCTTTTTTTTGGGCAGCATGGTGATATGTTTACCTTCTCCCATCCATACACATGTCAAACGACTGAAGTAGAAGGAAAATAAGAGATTCTGGTTTCACTGCATAAGTGAGTAGAGTCCTTCAGAGTGTGCACTTTCTTTTCTAACTGTTCAGTTGCAGGTACTGCACAACTAGTGGCGCCCATTGTTTCGCTTTGCATTAGTTTATCATCCTAAGAGCACAACATAAAAAAGGGGCTCCCAAACTTAAAGAAAGCCTCGTATCAAACCATTGATTAGAACATTAGAGCTAACCTGCTGAACATGCACGCTAATACACAACTGAACCCTCATCCAACCTCCTATATATTGTCAGTGCCTCGTAAGTCTTTGCACCAGGCAAGGGAGCAGCAGCAGCCTGAGACAAGAGAGACCAACACTGGCAATGGGTGAGCATGGCAGGGCAAGCAGCAACAAGATCAGAGACATTGTGAGGCTGCAGCAACTCCTCAGGAAGTGGAAGCGGCTCGCGCTTGCACCGAAAGCCGGGAAGCACAGTGGCGAAGGTGCTGCTGGCGTCCCAAAGGGCTTCTTCGCGGTGTGCGTCGGGGAGGAGATGAGGAGGTTCGTGATTCCCACGGAGTACCTTGGGCACTGGGCGTTTGAGGAGCTGCTCAGGGAGGCGGAGGAGGAGTTCGGGTTCCGGCACGAGGGTGCCCTGAGGATCCCCTGCGACGTCGAGGTGTTCGAGGGCATCCTGAGGCTGGTGGGGAGGAAGGACGAGGCTGCGTGCTACTGTTCTTCGGAGCGTGAGATCCTGTGCATATGATAGTTCTCTTCTTCTTTTTTTTTCGTTGTCCATTTGTTCCATTCTTGGTTTCTATAATTCTTCTAAGGAGAAGATGAGGAAGAGTTCGCTTGGCAGTTTGTATAAGGGGACGAATGAAGGAGTCGCAATCTTTTTGATTAAAAATGAAGGATTCATATCAAGTATCTTAGGTAAAATCCCACATTAATAATAATTCACTTATTCCCCTTCAGTTTCAAATGTAAGCAGTAGTTAGCTTTCTTGCTCAAGTCCATGTCCCACTTGATCTTCAAGTATAACATGTAGTCTATTGTTAGGGAAGCTCATACCATGCAAGTCAATATCCATTGGCTCAGTCCTGGCTGAAATAATAATGTACAAGAATTCCAGGGAAGCCCACATGGACTCCCTTGATATTTGGATCCTTTAAACTAGTGCATCTCTTGTTCAATTGCTTTCTGCCACATGTACATCCTTGATCTGAAGAATATCATGTATTTGTCCTGAACTGTACTTTCTAAGACCTAAATAAGAGTTCCAGAAAGAAAGAGGCCGTACAGTTACAACACATGGCAAGTGCACTAATTTAAGGGAAAAAAACACATGCTAAGATTATTCAGTAATATATTAACTCCTTGTACTCTCCAATATCTCTGCTCTAGTGATCGAACCACCACTACTCTTCCATGTCCGGTACCATCGTGCATACCTCCTCATCCTCCTCACCACCACTCCGGCGATGGACACGGTCCGCCGGCCCATGTGCTTCAACGTTGGCAAGGACGGCTCATGTGCACACGTAAAATGCGCTTTGCGGAAATTATCAAAATTGAAAATGAACTAAAAGGTATAGAAGTCCTCTTTCTAGGAATTGCGGGGTTTAATTGTGCCTCATGGTTCAGGTGTGACAGCTGCGAGCATCTTGTTAGGAAATAGAACAGGCTATAGGTCCGTGCTATTCTGGTTTGTGAGCCAATTTGGAGAATATTCTAAACAGAGGACCAAAATAGATGGGAGTGCAGTTTCTCCAGCTTGCAGCGCCTAGTGTAGCCTGATTGCCTGAATGCTACCTGGAAGTTTCATTTGAACAGAGAGAAGAGGAAAATTCTTTAAATGCAAAGGAAAAAACATGAGCCCAGTTGTGGTCATCCAGGCTTTATTCAATAATTATCAATGAGAAACATAACTCAGTGCCATCACGATCTGATAAGCGGGCCAGATGCCACATGTCAGTGCCACATTGACCGACTTCTCGATTCCCGATTACAGGTGATCTTTGTGATGTCTATGCCTAAGTTAAGCTCAACGCTTCTTGATTCCGGTGGTTTTTTGCGATGACCATGTATAAGCTAACCTCAATTAACTCCCTCAGAAAAACGCGGTTATGTCATGTTCTAATCAGCTAGAGGAATAAGAGGGTTGTAATGATCTTTTGTCTGTCAGTTTCAGACTCATTCCAGGGAAGCCCATGCTTTAAATTAGTAGTTAGTAGTACAGAGTGTCTTGTTAAATTGCTTGTTCACACATGGTTTACACTCACATGGACTCCTTGATCTTTGGATGCTTTAAGCTACTATCTCTGTTGCTCAATTTCTTGACACATGTACTACCTTGATCAACAGGGTTCCAGGGAATGAAAATGCCGTACATTTACACGTGAAAATGAACTAGTTTAAGAAAAAAACATGCGGGGTTATTAAACATACTGATCATTGTCCTCTTCGAACCACCGTTCGTCGTCCCTATTCTTCTATCTCCGACGACCTTCCCCGTGGCAGAGGCAGCAGCTGACTGCTTCGCCGGGCGGTGGTGCACATTGCGGAAACCTCAAGAACATAAAACAAACTAGAAGGGGAAGACTTCCTTGGATGATACTAAGGGGAGAAGACCTGTCTCTAGGAACTGTGGGTTCTAATTGTGCTACTGTTTCAGTGTCGCCCGCTAGAAGAATCTCTTCTACGCTGTTGTTCTGGTTGCTCAGTGGATTTTTTGGGAACATTCTGAACATATAACAGAGATAGATGAGTAGTTGCCCTCTCTCGTTCCCCTTCCCCTGCTACAGTAGATCGAGGCGAAGAAAAGGCGACCCGAGGTCTCGCCGGCGAATCCGCTGCTTCCCTCCGTCTCCGGCGCCGCTCCGGCGTCGCGAGGCAGGGGGAAGCTCCGGATCTCGACCGTGCGTGTGTATAGGTGTGTTTTTAGTAGTTTAGGTCCCGGTGGCGGCGGTGGGGTGGAGCCGGCGTCGCGTCCGTGGTGTTTGGGTGCCGGTGCTCGTCTTCCACCTCGGCTCCGTCCTCTGTGGCGGTGCCTGCATGCGGCCGGCGGTCCGTGCTCGTCGATCTACGGATCTGGCGGGCTTCGGTGGCTTGGGCAAGGTTGTCACGGCGGAGGTGACGACTTTGCTTTGCCTATTTTGTCCTCCGTCTCCGTCTTCGCGGCGGTGAGGTGCGCTCCAGCCTCACCGTGGAGCTTCTGGAGGGTGTGCTGGAGTTGGAGTTGCCGGTGCGCATCTCCGGTTTCCCTGGCCGGCCGTGGTGGCGAGGGGGGAAGCGGGAGTGCTGCTGATGCAGCTCAAGCTGGAGGTTCGCGGCGACGGTGTGGCTCTGCAGGCTCTTCGGCGTCTTCTGCCGCACCGGGGATGGGAAGCGCCATGGCCGTTCTCGTTCAACGTGCTCGGATCCGGCGTCTGACGGCGGACAGCTCATGCGGTCTTCTTCATTTGTGGAGGTGCTTCTTGTCTTGGGTAAGTGGGCGGCCTGGCGTCTTCCCCTCCGGCGACGGCGTCGGCGGCTGGAAGAAGCAGTAGGTTTCGCTGTTGGTGGTGTTCTCCTCTTGTATTTGTACTTCAGTTTTCCTGTACTTCAATGTTCTCGGTATGAATACAAGGGGATTTGGTTCAAAAAAAAAAAATATAACAGAGATAGATAGGAGTGCAGTTCCTGTAGCTTGCATTGCCTGGCCTGAATTCCAGCTATAAGCTCTACTTGGACAGAGTCTCAGGCTGTTCATCCATGGTGAACAGATCAAATAAACAGAATCTCTTAAGTGCAAATGATATAACAGTAGTCCACTAGTCCAACTGTGATGATGTGATCACCCAGGCTGTCCATCCTTAAAAACAGAATTATCAATGAGAAGAATAACTCGGCACCATTACATAGTGAGGCTCGCAAGTGGGCCCCATGCCAAATTTCAGCGTCACGACAGCGATATTTCATCGCATAGTTTAGGAGAACATCGCAAATTCGCTATTAAATGTACTGATTATCATTGTTGATACGCATGTAGGATCTTTTGATCAACAAGACGAATAGTAGGATACATTCAGGCATGCCGTCAGTTATCTTCTTACTGAAACCAATCATCATTCACGTTTCAAAAAAAAAAAACCAATCATCATTCATCTGTCAAGAATTCAGAGCCCTTACAAGAACATAATTATTCCAGACTCGAAAGACAACATCTTATCTATCTACTGCTCCACCACAGACAAATCATCATGTGTGAAAACCAAAACCAATGGTGATCGGCCATCGGATGGATGGATGCCATGGCACTCATCCAAACGAGGCAACAAAAAAAGCTTCTCCCGTGCCACCACGATCGGTCGGTCGCACGGCAAAACTGGCCAAGACCTCGATCGGTCGGTCACCACGGCGTGGCCGCGGCGCCGGCCTTGCTCCTACCGCTCCGCCGCCGCTGCCTCGACTCTGTGGCGTTGGGCAGGAGCGCGGCGACGGTGGCGACGAAGTCCTCCTCGCGGCACGGGATGCGGAGCCCGCCCGCCTGGCCGAACCCGAACTCCTCGGCGGCGCGCTCCATGAGCGCCCGGAACGCCGGCTGGCAGAAGAGGCTCATGGGCACCACGAACCGGCGCGCCTCCGCGCCCACGTACACCGCGAAGTACCCCTTGGGCACCGTGCCGGTCGCTTCGCCGTCGAGGAGCAGCGCCGCGCGCAGGCTCTGGCCGTCCGCCGAGGACGACCTCCTCCCGCCCAGCTTCGGCGCCCGGAAGTACCCCATCATCAGCATAATGGCGCCGCCTCTGCGAACCAAGATCGAACCTTTCCGTGCCAAGAACTGTGAGAACGAGAGTGGTTGGTGATCGGCTCTCCAAGAAGCGCGAGGAGATGATTAACAAGAGGTGGAGGAGGAGGGATCAAAGCATGTGAGTGAGGTACTCTTGGTGTGTTCTTGGGCGGGCAGCTTGTGTGTCTATATATTATGGCTGCTGGCGACGCTGCTCTTGTTCTTGGGAGTCCTCGATCGTAGCTGGAGCCTTGTAGCAAGTGTGCAATTTTGTATACGGCTTTGATTGCTACGCGTACGGATTTCCTTACGCGTATAGTAAAGCTTAATTAATTTGTTAATCCGTACGAATAACGAACGCACCTACATTGTGTTCATACATGTGTGCTGATCTACTGCTCTCCCTCCAATAATTTGGATCCATGTGAGCTGGGTGGGATCGATGATCCAGTTCCGTATTTTATCTTGTTTTTTCGTTGTCGACCGAATGAGTCAATTAGTTAGGTGTTGATGTGTTCACATATAACGGAGTCCATGGTTTGTGTGTTCATATATATGTTCTCGCTGTAATCTCGCTTAGTTAATTGATTAGATCTGTGGAGCTAGTCTGGGTTCTTATTCGAATCAACATTTATCTTACTATAAAATTTGTTATGGAACGAACAAGTCAATTAGTTAGTTAGCTGTAGCTGTATTTTGGTAGCTGTTCTTGATGCAGTTTTGCTGATTCGGTTATCCGGGTTTGCCTACATCAAGAGTCCAGAAAATCCATCTTTTAAGAACGAACATGTCTCTGGTTTCAGTTCATCGACTAATGTGAGCTACACTTGAGTACGTACCAGTACTCTCAAAAGCGTCTCTTGTTTGTGAGAAAAATAAATACAGGAAACAAGCTATCTTTTGTAATATATATAAAATGCGTGCTAACCGAAGAGAACCATAAAACATCACATACGGAACGCCTAGTGGAGATTAATCTACCATTTTCACCTCAATCGAAAATTAGAACAGAACTACAGAAGCCTTTTGGAAGGGAGCTGATTAGCTGAACAAAGGGGCCACGTAGAAATTATCGTCGTGCGTTGGACGGTGATGACAGAGTGGCCGGAAGAGGACGAAACGGTACGATCGAAATGAAGATATCTTAGTTTTCCTAGTGGATGTGAGCAAGTGCAGGCGGTACGGTCGAATAATGGTCTCAAGTACGGATGGCACTATGGGTTAGGTGGCACGCCACTTCCTCGCGTTTATTTAATCAACTCAAAGTGATTCTTGGTATCTTCGGTCGGTCTTCGGTCGATCTTCGGCTGTTGTTGCGCATACACGACACCCTTTCCCGCGTTTTAGAATATGCTAGAGCATATTTCCTGGCCGAAAATTACTTGTGATGTACTCACTCCGTTCCAAAATAATTGACTTCCATTTGTCCACACATGGATGTATCTAGACCAGTGAAAAATATTTCATCAAAATTTCGGACGAATTTCGCGAAATTAACGGTTCTCGGAGTGGGGCGAGAAAACATAATATCGTCCAAAAATTTCGCAAACATTTGAAAAAATCCCGTAGGGAACGCTTCTTGTAGAAAGAAATGATAGTTTCATCATTAAATCGGCATCAGCGAAGTGGTATTGGGTGCGTGCAGTGGTCTGCTAGGTTGTGTGTTCGAATCTCTACAACTACACATATTTTTGCTAAATAATTTTAAACTTGGACTTTGAATCTGGACGATATTTTTGAAAAATTTCTTCGAATTTTCGTAAATTTCTCGAAATTTGCGAATCTCGGTAAAAATGAAAACGAAATGTTGAACCCTGATCTAGACATGTTACGCGTATAGATACATCTACATGTGGACAAATGGAAGTCAATTAATTTGGAACGGAGAGAGTATATATGTACGCAGTACTGCATATAGCTACAGTGACGTACGAATTGAAGGAGGATTTTCCTTGGATTGCCTAACCATGTCACACCAGCTCAAGCCTGTATTCTTCAGTTTACCTACTTTTGAAACAAGACAATTTGACATTATCATTTATTTAAAAGAATATAATGTTCAAACAATTTGTAAAATTTTAATTAACTTCTGAATTAATTTACTCTAGCTAATATCATGTAGCGATATTCCCAAGATTAACTATCCTACAACCTTCCAGACGGCGAGGGCGCTTTCACTGTCACCTGACATCGCGACGAAACATAAGAACTACTCTCCTCGAAACATTACAAATCACCGCAGTCACATAGATGGGCTACTACAAGATGTATGCAACAAATGTGGTGGAGTTCATGACCAAGTGAACAATAGGCATGTTAGTGGCGTTCAATTGGTACAAAGTAAGATTTGCACAAATTCGCAGTTCAATGTTCTATTTTCTAACTTTGGCAAATGTGTCTCATATTTATTAGGTTACCCAGGCTTTGACTCTCTACAAGAAGATCGATGAAAATAAATGCTTCACCTTGTCACATTATTGGTTGAAGATCTATTTGTGCCCTAGTTGCGAAGATCTTTGGGCTCCACTAAAATGCCAAAAAGGCATGAAGAAAGGTGCTCCAATAAAGAAGACTCAAGCTCCCGAACAATGCGTGTTGATGAAGAAGGGGAGCCACGTGCGGTTCTGCCTAGGGGGAGGAAGTTGCCAAAGTAGGCCGCAAAGAGTGCGGTCTTGTCGAGCTCACTCCAAGAATCTTTGGCTGAAATGACGAGTGAGGTATCAAGTTGGAGGAGAGGTTAGTTTAGGGAGCAAAAGAAAGATGAATACTTCAAGAGCTATGTGGAGATACATGCCATGAGGGTGGCGATTGTGAGGAACAAGATGACCATGGAGGCGGAAAAGGTTGCAAGCGACAAGATGAGGGCGGAATCGGAGACGAAGAAACTATCCTTTGCGACGTTCACCGAGGAGGCCCAGGTCATGTTAACACGTACGTACTCCCATGTAAGTACCTCAACATTGTCAGTGTAGGGGCAATCAAAATGATCAGAACAGGATAAAATTATAATAAAGTTCTCAGTCAGACAAGTATATATAGTTGAAAGAAAATTCATAGCTCGACACCCTAATATAAATTCATTTGAAAGCGTCTCCTTGTTCGTGGGATAAGAAAAATCTAATCCCCATATATAGGAACTGAACTGTTTTTTTTCTTTTTTACAAAGTTCGTGTAAACCAAATTAAGAGACATACTTAAAACATCACGTACCGATGCATAGTGGAGATTAGTCTACACATATCAATAAGACGCCAAGACACTCATTGGCTACAAGAGAAAACTTTTTCGAGTAAAATCATACTATCTCTGTTCTAGATTATAATACGTTTTGGCAAACTACTCCCTCTATTTCTGGAAAGTGGTTTTGCCTTTCGAAATCAAGTGATCCCTCAATTTTAAAAAATCCAAAATTATCTTTAAAAGTTTCATAATTTAAAAAAAAATCATGTATGGTCTCAATGATGTATACTACAAGCGTGAAAAATGTCATGCAAAGATCTTTGTATTATAGGCTACACAAAAATGACAAAATTCAGAGATTTAAAACTATGCATTGTTAACTATATAAATTTGTCATTTTTGTGTAGGTCCGAATACAAATTATTTTTTATTGTGATTTTACACGTCCACAGGATACATCTCGTGAACATGAATGATTTTTCAGATTTTTATAGAACTTTTAAATATATTTTTTGATTTTTTTTTAAAATAGCTGGAGTACTGGAAACCGGGCGCAAGAAATCTTTGTTCCAGGTTAAAACATTTTGGCAAATTAGACTAAATATTTTCGAAGGGAGCTAAACGGGTAGGAAGTATCGTGGTGCGTTGGCGGCGACGGCGATGACATGTTAGCCGGAAGAGGACGAAACGGTACGATCGAAACGAAGATATCTAAGGGCGATTGTGAGGAACAAGATGACCATGGAGGCGGAAAAGGTTGCAAGCGACAAGATGAGGGCGGAATCGGAGACGAAGAAACTATCCTTTGCGACGTTCACCGAGGAGGCCCGGGTCATGTTAACATGTACGTACTCCCATGTAAGTACCTCAACATTTTCAGTGTAAGGGCAATCAAAATGAACATAACAGGATAAAAGTATAATAAAGTTCTTGGTCAAACAAGTATATATAGTTGAAAGAAAATTCATAGCTCGACACCCTAATATAAATTCATTTTAAAGCATCTCCTTGTTGGTGGGATAAGAAAAATCTAATCCCCATATATAGAAACTGAACTGTTTTTTTCCTTTTTTTTTACAAAATTCGTGTAAACCAAATTAAGAGACATACTTAAAACATCATGTACCGATGCATAGTGGGCATTAGTCTACACATACCAATAAGACGCCAAGACACTCATTGGAGAAAACTTTTTTGAGTAAAACTATACTGTCTCTGTTCTAGATTATAATACGTTTTGGAAAACTACTCCCTCTGTTTCTGGAAAGTGGTTTTGCCTCCCGAAATCAAGTGATCCCTCAATTTTAAAAATTCCAAAATTATATTTAAAAGGTTCATAACTTAAAAAAATCATGTATGGTCTAAATGATGTCTACCACAAGCGTGCAAAATATCATGCAAAGATCTTTGTGTTATAGGCTACATAAAAATGACAAAATTCCGAGATTTGAAACTATGCATTGTTAACTATATAAATTTGTCATTTTTGTGTAGTTCAGAATACAAAGTATTTTGCATTGTGATTTTACACGTCTACATGATACATCTCGTGGACATGAATGATTTTTCAGATTTTTATAAAACTTAAAATATATTTTTTGAATTTAAAAAAAAATAGATGGAGCACTAGAAACCGGTCGCAAGAAATCTCTGTTCCACGTTAAAACGTTTTGGCAAATTAGACTAAACATTTTCGAAGGGAGCTGAACGGGTAGGAAGTATCGTGGTGCGTTGGCGGCTACGGCGATGACATGTTAGCCGGAAGAGGATGAAACGGTACGATCGAAACGAAGATATCTGAGGGCGATTGTGAGGAACAAGATGACCATGGAGGCGGAAAAGGTTGCAAGCGACAAGATGAGGGCGGAATCGGAGACGAAGAAACTATCCTTTGCGACGTTCACCGAGGAGGCCCGGGTCATGTTAACATGTACGTACTCCCATGTAAGTACCTCAACATTTTCAGTGTAAGGGCAATCAAAATGAACATAACAGGATAAAAGTATAATAAAGTTCTCGGTCAAACAAGTATATAGCTCGACACCCTAATATAAATTCATTTTAAAGTGTCTCCTTGTTGGTGGGATAAGAAAAATCTAATCCCCATATATAGAAACTGAACTGTTTTTTTTTCTTTTTTTTTACAAAATTCGTGCAAACCAAATTAAGAGACATACTTAAAACATCACGTACCGATGCATAGTGGAGATTAGTCTACACATACCAATAAGATGCCAAGACACTCATTGGAGAAAACTTTTTCAGGTAAAACTATACTGTCTCTGTTCTAGATTATAATACGTTTTGGAAAACTACTCCCTCTGTTTCTGGAAAGTGGTTTTGCCTCCCGAAATCAAGTGATCCCTCAATTTTAAAAATTCCAAAATTATATTTAAAAGGTTCATAACTTAAAAAAAATCATGTATGGTCTCAATGATGTATACTACAAGTGTGAAAAATATTAATGCAAAGATCTTTATATTATAGGCTACATAAAAATGACAAAATTCAGAGATTTGAAACTATGCATTGTTAACTATATAAATTTGTCATTTTTGTGTAGTTTAGAATACAAAGTATTTTGCATTGTGATTTTACACGTCTACATGATACATCTCGTGAACATGAATGATTTTTCAGATTTTTATAAAACTTAATATATATATTTTGATTTTAAAAAAAATAGATGGAGCACTAGAAACCGGGCGAAAGAAATCTCTGTTCCAGGTTAAAACGTTTTGGCAAATTAGACTAAACATTTTCGAAGGGAGCTGAACGCGTAGGAAGTATCGTGGTGCTGGCGGTACGGTCGAATGGGTGGCCCGCCACTTCCTCCTAGCGTTTCTTTAAAGAAACAGGTCCGAGTGATTCCCGATATCTTTCCAGGTCTCGATCGATATCTTCTGCTGTATACTTCATGCCTACACGGCAACCGTTACCGCGTCCAGGAATATTCTTCCAGGGAATATGATGATAGTTAATCCAAGTTTATGAATTTGAGCACCTTTACTTGAGCTGGTGTTGCGTCGTTAATCAATGGCAAGCAAGCAACCCTCCGTAGTCGTCGTCGTCTATTTACCTCTGTAGGCCCAACAATTTCAGAAGCTGCATATGTACTAATGTACGGACATGGCGTTTTGACTCATAGGAGCATCTAGTTCTATTATGGAATATTCGCAAAAAAAAAAAAAATAGTCCTATTATGGAATAACATTTTAAAAAATATTTAAAATGTTAAAAGATTCTAAAATAAAATTTCGGATGTACCTCCTAACATTTTATGTTGGCCCGTAAAGTTTCACAAAAAAATAATGTTTTTTGTGTTCTGTATAAAAAGACAAAAATCGGTGCTCAAAAATAATTTTTTACTGGACATTTTTTTATATTTTTATACCAGGCACAAAAAATGTCTTTTCTTTACAAAAATTTGTGTGCTACATAAAATGTTTGTATTGGACACCCGAATTTATTTTCGAATTTTTTGGACATTGCGAAATATGTTTTTTCATAATAGGATCATCTAGTCCTACGAGTCAAAATGGATTTCCCCCAATATGTACCTTTGTTTACGTGGGCCATTGAGACCTAAGCTTCTGCGCGCTGTTCATATTACAACTATGAAGGCCTTGTTTATTAGGGGTGTATTTTCATCAAAGGGATTGGGGATAGGAAGGGATTTGGTGAAATTATTTTGCTTTCACCTAATCCCCAAAAATCCACATAAATACTCTTCCCCAACAATACACTAGTATGGGCTAGAGTTTTCGATTTAGATAAAAAATGAGGTGGTTGGTGAGGGATATCTAGGGATTATCCCTTACAAAACCGGATTAGTAAACGGACTATTGGGGATTTTCCGAGATCCGGGATAATCCACTCAATTCTCCTAAAATACACTCCAAATTTTAGTAAACAAGACCTGAATGGGTCACATCAACATCGGTGCGAGCACTCAGAGCCCGTGGGTTCAGATGAACTAAAAATCATCATTTTTGCAATCGACTTGATGGTGTTCTAAAAAACATTTTTGGGATTTTATCCAAATTCATGATTTAGACAACATAATCTTAATAAACATCATCATACAATGCAATACGCATCCAAATTACAACAAATGTTTAAATCCAAATAGTTAAAACAATAACGAATGATTCAAAATGAAAAGAATAGATCAAATCACACATGAATACAAATAATATCAAATGAATAAATGGGAGTCTACTTCCCATACAACTGTTGTTCAATAAGATCATCACGGAGCTGGGTGTGCGTGGCCTTGTTCTCAATCTTCCAGTAGGTCTCAAGAAATGGTTGGATCGAGTCCGGGTTCCGGCTAGGCTTCACACGATTGCCACTGTTTTCATAGAAAAACTCCCAAGTTTAAACCCCTCTCATCCTCGATGATCATATTGTGTAAAATCACACAAACTGTCATGATATTTGAGAGGGACTTCTTACCCAGAAGCTAGCAGACCTCAAACAATGACAAACCGAGTTTGCAACACATCAAATGCCCTCTCAATATCCATTTCGCATGCTTCTTGAGCTTTAGCATACACATATTGCTTCTTTTCTTGTTGGTTTGAGATGGTCTTCAGAAATGTTGATCAAGAAAATAAGATACCGCTGGCAAGATAATACCCTATGGTATAATCATGTCCATTGACGGTGTAGTTGCAAGCCGGAGCATCTCCACTAGCAAGCCGAGTAAAAATGTGATCTCTCCAGCACATTGATATCATTGAGAGGACCCGGCAAACATAAAAAACAATGCCAAATCCACAAGTCCTCTGAAGCCATGATTTCGAGCACAATAGGAGGATCACGATGATGACCGGTGAACTGCCCGTGCCAAGCTGCCGGACAGTTCTTCCACCTCCATGCATGCAATCCACACTTCATAGCATGCCCGACCAAACTCTTGCTTCATTCATCGCCATCCACTTCTTGGTGTCCTCGTTGGGGCTTCGGAGGTACTCAGTCCCAAAAACCCGGATCAAAACTTTGGGAAACACCCGCACACATTTGAGCGTGGTATCTTCGCCAATGCGAAGATACTCATTGGTGTAGTCAGCCGGAATGATATTTGTTATCACACTCATTGCCGCCAATATCTTTTGGTATGAACTAAACCAAACCAAAATGGCGACATTCCTCCGTTGAGTGAAAAAAATCGATAGTTTTGTTCGCAAGCTTTAGCAATGTGAACAAATAGAGATCTACACATTCGATAACGCCTACGGAAGAGGTGAGCCGGATAGGTTGGTATCTCGACGAAGTAATCTTTCATTAATAACGAATTGCCGAGAGCTCGGTTCCGCGAAATGCAAAGACAGCCAACCTTCGATCATTGCCGCTTTCTCTTGTTCCCGTTCTCAAACTCTTATGCGAGATGCAACAAGACGAGGTGCTCCATATCGTCGTCGAAAAGCATTTCCTCAATGTCGGAATCATCCGAGTACGACGACGAGGACGAACTGCAATTCATCTAACAAAATCAATATTCCCCAATTAAACTACAAATCGATCAATTGGTACAATTAAAACCATCGGAATCAATCAAGTAACTTACCTTCCGACCCCAAAGACAGTTGCAAGCACGAATCCGCTGCTCAGGCACACCCAGAGCAGCCTCTTTCGGCCCTAACCGGGCCTCCGATCGAGCTCCGCGACAGATCCATGGAGACGGCGGCCACGGGCGCGCGGAAGGGATTCACCCCTGGGGCTAAAAAATGGTAGAAACGATGCAGCGGGAGGCGGCAAAGCTACTCGATGACGCGGGCTGGCCAGAATCGACCACGAGATGCGTCAGCGGCGAATGCGGAAGGGAAGACGCAAGCTGAAAGTTACGGACAGTCAAACTTCCGAGAGATTGGGGAAGCACGAAAATTGGCTACGAAAACCGAAAATATCGCGCACTCGGGATGGAATATCCCGCTCCCGGATTTTTTTTCCTGCTCGGCCAGTTTTGCCGGATATGGTCAGGTTGTATTTTCAACCTAGACCCTAAAAACGGCAGTTATTTTCCAGGCCGGGTTGTTTTCCGAGATCTGCTAGACATGCTCAGGGAATGATAGACGAGCCGCTTGATTCTCCTAGAGTGGCGCCGCTGACCATCCCAGAGCGTCAAGCCTCTGCCGTTTTTTTCCCGCAACTAACACGGTGTAACCAACAGAGCAACGCCAAGCTGACCCAGCCCAAACTACTCGGCAAAGTTCTTGGAACCCCGCAGAGCACAACAAACTAATATACACGAGCACATTACAGGAAAGTGTTACATTACAGTTTACAGATATAAAGCACACATATACAAATATTCGCGAAGAGTAGTAAGTTGGAATGCACAGTCGCGTCGGCTCGTATTCTCCAACTCTACGATCCTCGATATCACATGCATCGGGGTTGGTTTCCTGTGCCGGAGCATCAACAGCCTGCGGCCTTCAGGAAGTTGTCGTACGGGCTTGACGCCGGCAGCTTCAGCAGATGTTGCTGCTGCAGGTCACCGGTAGCCTGCACCATACCGCCATCTGGGTTGTTTTCCTGGAGGAAAGGGTTTGTGTTCTACAAGCACAAAATGGTCAAGAGTTAGCCTACTAGGCTACTACCTCAACGCTACCCGCACAGTATTCCCATCTCACGGTCCATTGTCAATTTCCTGATTCCTATATCAAAAACTGCCATATGTATGCCTATTCTCAGGATATCAACAGTGGTCTGGTTCTCTCTTTTGTTCGATGCAGTGTTCCAGATCATGTTGCCATATCATGTTGACATATCTATTACTGTATTTTGGTTTATATAGACCCCTGATGCATTGGCAGGGCAAAATGATAACCCGGAAAGCGAAAGTAAATCGTTCTGCCTCACACACCTGCTCGTGGGAGACATGGGCTGCTTCCGGGTAGTTAATCTGGTTGTTTTCTGGGATAGACGCATGCCAACTGCGCTTGAAGCTCATGAATGCAGACATCTTCTGCTGTTTTCCCACAGAGAGAGCCTCACACTGGCTAGTTATTTCCTTGAATGTCATGTCAGGAGCCGTTGACACTGAGTACCTTCCTGCCTGAGATGATGTGCCCACGTCGACCTGTAGAATGCAGAGACATCAGTGTGAATCGACAGCACAATTTCGTCAAGCAACAGCTGAAGTCTCCACTCTTCAAGTACTGGAAGATGGTAGAAGCAACAGAAAGAGAACACAAGAATTCTATTTACTAGCCATGTAAAAGAGGCGAAAGGGGGAGAGCGATGGTTTTTGGGAGCAAGGACATACTGTTTCAAGAAGCTCATCGATACCCAAAAGATTTGTGAGCACAGACATGTCTGTACTGGTAGGTGTAGTTCCGTATACTTCCGTGGAAGTTTCATCGTCCATATTGATAAGCGGAGCCTGCTTGAAGTTTCCAGGTACTTTAGAACGGCAGAATAAAATTAGATAAATTTTGTGACAGCTACCTCTTGATGGAAGAAATCATCGTCCGACACTGACAGTGGATATTTGCTAGGTGCTTCAAATACTGAGCACTCGTTGGACACATTTCATCAGGGCAGAAGTCACTTAGCAGTTGACTTCTTATACTTTCCAACTCCGTCTGAAGAAATTGGAAAAGGTGAAACCATCACTTGTATGGTGCATGGAATTCAGTTCGAAAAATATAACAGACGCTAAGAACAAGAATGGAGTATTACATCTGGTAAATCTGTTATACTGTTCATGATCATAGAGGTCATGAATTCTCGTGAATGGCTCCCTGTTAAGTTTACTGCTGAAAGAAAATTCAACGCGCTAGCATCATCCTCTGATGATCCATAGGTCTTTGATGGATCTTCTGTGTGGTCTTTTACAGCCTGAAGTTTGCTCTCATGTACTAAATGAAGGAAGGGATCGACCTACAAAGAAGTAACAGATTAATTCAGAAAACGAGGAGAATACATCAAGGCAACAATAATACCTCCAAGAAAAATTATACTCTCTCCGTTCCAAATTATAAGGTGTTTTGGATATTTCAATGTGGACTACGTACAGACAGAAATTAGTGAACCTGACACACTAAAACACGTCTATATACATGCGATTCAAAAAAACCTAGAACGTCTTAGAACTCGGGGGAGTAGTAGATAAATGTACCAATGGGCATCATGTAGTCTGTGATTGGTGCAGTTAATTCAAAATATTTCAGTGCACACAATGCTAATCACCCCTTGAACGGTGTTCAATTGCCAAGAAGCATATCACGGGCATATAGTTCGATAAGCAAGCTAAAAATACCATAAACAGGATGTAAAGGAATTTGACGAGACACATACTGTTCTTTCATTGAGCATAGATTTGCAAATTGGGATAAGAGGTGCCACACTGAAAGCTCTTGAAGAGAGAATGATCATGGAAGTAGCCAGAGTAAACAAGGACCAGCGACGAGATGGTGACAGTGAACCTAAAGAACACAAGCGAAAGCAAAATGGTTACGGAATTATGAAGAAATTAGGTACTTCGGTAATCGCTAGGCATGTGGTGCATAGTTTTGTTTGTGATGTGAAAATAGAACTTGTGTTTCCTTTACCACAGATACTGGTTTCAGTTATTTAACCACCTTACCTGTTTCTCGGAGTGAACGTGTCATTAAAGAAAATGCAACCTGAAAACTGGGAGCAAGAGCCTCAAAGATTGCTATCTGACGGAGCAAAGGGAGAAAACATAGGTGATATTTATTCCAAACAGATCACAGAGTGGTGTCAATAATGTGTAAAGAACATTACAAATGAGACATAAATATCAGACTACGAAAATGAGAACTTAAAATGGCAGTTAAGTACCTTCGACCCAGAAAACAATAGAAGCAAACTATAAGTATGAGCGATAGCTTCATAATTTTGAGGAGAATTTTAGGAGAAATCGCTTGGGCCCAAATGGATGATAGCAAAAGTGTGGCCTGGTGACTGCTTAGTCTTAAGAAAGTCCGTTCCTAAAAGTATAAAAAGGTAGTTAGAAGGATCTGAACCATAGTAAAGGATTTGATCATATGTTAATAGCATTAGATACTTCATACTTAACACAAGATGAGATCAGGTTGCACATGACAGAAATACCATTTCATTGCATGACTCAGTTGAGGAATTTTGACCTTCCTTCAGGACGCAGAAGAAGATCGCATAGATGACGAAGGAACCCTTTTAATAGATAAATTAGGAACTCTGAAGCTGTGTCTGCGGCTTTGTGAACCCGACAAGTCCTTGGGTGAAGCAGTTTCATCACCTATACCATATAGAATTCTGTTCCTGCTACCCTCCTGTGTATTTTCTCTGAAGGAGCTTTTGTCCCTCCTCAACTTATCAAATAAAGCAGCTGAAGATGAGAAGACAGAGACTGCCCTTGACAGTGTCCTCTGAATTTCCTGCTTCTTACGCTGATCTGGGGATTTTGAATGAGGAAATGGAGAAACAGAAGATGGGACAAGGACAACAGAAAATATACGGTGTGCAGCAACACGAGTTTCATGGTCAGGGTGAACCATTGCCAACAATAATTGGTGAAACAGCACTTCTGGAAATACCTGAAAGTTATGATGGATAATCAGTTTTCAAAACAAAAGTATTACTAAGTTTCCAAACAAAACTATGGCTACTAAGAAACATTAGAGAAAAATTGCATTTCTGGATTAGGACAGCATACCTTATTCTTATACGACAAGTTCGGAATAGAAGCAATTATTTGGGCTGTGCGATAAACTGCAGATGTAGTTGCTATAGCAATAAGAGGGGTTCGCGAGATGTTCTCTAACATCACAGACATCATGTCAAGGACAGGTCCAGCATCACCTACCTGATCAATAACACCAGAAGTAAGTTGTAGGCCACATGATGGTGACGAGCTTAATTTGAAATTAACCATAACCATATTATGCAAAGCACATTCAGAAGCTTCTGGTTGAATTGCAAAAATAAAAGTAAATAGAAGAAAGTAGCATGCCACAAAAAAGTTTCAGTTGAGCGAAAGGACCTTCTTTGACAGCTGCATTATGCAGTCGTCAACAGCCTTCCGAAGTTTTTCATTCCACTTTACCACCTCTAAATCTCTGCTGCCAACAGCAACATGCAATGTCTTCTTCATATGTCTCACAAGGTCACTTATAGCACCTATGGTTGCTGCTGAAGCCTGAGCTCTTGATTGCTCTGCAAGGGCAGCTATGACCTCCACAATGCTGAGTTGCATCTCTGGTTGCTTCGATACGGACTTGTGTTCGAGATGCTTTACCAATATTGATATCATGAGGTTCATGTTTTGCCCTGCAGAAGCTGGTTAAATTAAATAAACAAACACTTGCATGTACAATACCAAAGGTTCTGGGACGAATGGACCACCTGAATTTTCCATCAACATTTGCATGTCCAGTAAAACAGAGAGAGCAAGTGTGTTCAGGGATGACCATGAATTATTATTATCAAAGTGACGAAATAGGGACTCCAAAACACGACGGAAAGTGGTCGCCTCCCTGGATAGCTTGGCCATGTTGTGCACACAGATTCTTGACCAAAATTTAGGATCCTTCGCATCCTCCCTGCAACAGAGGAGCCAGTTCAGAAACGCAGCACATGAAACATGAGGTGATGACAAACTGAGTAACAGAAATTCAAAGAAGATTATATTACACAGGCAGTTGAATTTCTCCCTTATCACTAACTATGCTCTTCCAAGAAGGTATCCTAGAGATGGTAAATGAGGAAGGAGAGGGAGAGGCACGACCCTCTGCTTTAAGGACTTCTTCCGTCCACCCACTGCCTTGAGCTTCAGCACCATTATTGTCATCGTGCATCTTTTGAGGCTATAACTTTCCAATACCACTTGCACAACCTAGAAGTTTTTGTTTAAAAGTCATGGTTAAAAAAAATGAGAGCTCAGTATGCTAAAATAATAATCACAATCAGCAATGTAAGCAAAATATATAGCAGTAAAATACTAGTGCACAGCTGTGAAAATATCTGAGCAGACGTGCATGCCTATAACAACAAAACTAATTCAAGAACTTTACATAGGTACTCACATTATCAAACTCGGATGAGATATGAGAAAGCTCACCCATAAACCAGATCTGTTCAACACAAGAAAATGAATAGTCAATATTGAAGGATATTTAGTTCAGTTAGTTTGCAACGACAGGTATATAAATTGTAATTAGGAAACAAAGGAAGAATCGGAAGGAAACTAATATTTGGGAAGCACACAAATTTTCAGGGATAGCCCAGTGATATACAATGAAATGTTTGAAGGGTCAAACAACTAGATATTTCTAATTGACTCCTTACTCTAGGAGAATGATCAGAAAATAGAGCTACAAGGGTTTGATGTAATCACCACTGGTAGTTATGCCAATATAAAGTGAAATCGTGGATCCACTGAATTGTTATGGGCATTACAACTCCGGACTAGCACTACTTTGACATTGTTAGCGTGATTTACAAATTGCAACCCTTCAAATTTATTTGAACAGAGTGAAATGCTTATCAGAACGATTCGCAGAAAACGCCAGGAGACATCATATCCTGCGGGTGTTCAACCAAAAAGTATCATGCAGGGGACATACCATAGCTGAAAGGGCTTGAAGGGCTGATGCACGGAGTGCATTAGACTTGTCTTCCACCTTGACTACCAGAGCCAGTTCGCAGAGTCTTGGGACAAGTTCTTCCATATTGAACTGATACGTTCCATCCACCTGGAATGAACTCATAATTCAGAAGCTGCTTTTAGATTGAAGCAGAGTTGTAAAGTAAATAAAGGCATCCAATGCTGGCTATACATAAGGGATTACCTGGGTGACAACAAAATCAAACAAGGTTTCACACCCTATGATGCGCATATCCTCCTGCCTCGTGTGATCCAACAGAGTGCATATGATGCTCATAAGCTGCTTGCTAGTAATGGCCTGCACTGAGCGAATCAGATTTTAGACTTGACAACCATTGCGGAGAGCTTAGTAATAGAGAAAATATCTTCAATCGACAGCCGAACTTCTAAACTGCTCTTTGTGGAAGCGAACAGATTTGGTACGAACCCACTGCAACGTAAACCGAAGTGGAACAGGACTTACATCTGGTCTCTACAAGAGTCCAACAATCTGCGGTATATGAGCACAACTACTTTCACAAACCCATACTGCTCTTTTCTCACTCCTTATAACACCTTTGCTCCAAGTATTCTGTGATCTGCACATGCACGAGAATGCAGGTCTATTAGTAGCTGTTTTGTTATCTAGGCCAGGGGAAATTAAGGCATAAACACAGTACTTTTGGCACGCGGTGAGGGTTCCGAGCGACATAGTCGCACAGCTTCCCAATCCTCCTCTCGTTCGGCGGCTCTTCCTGCGATCACAAGAAACCGTGTCATGTTTCCACAGAGCATCATCAGCTAGCTATTATTCTGCATCCATTTCCATTGTGCTCACACAGGGCATGGATACAATCAGCAAATTCACCCCATTTCTTCATGTTCCTACGCAATGCTACGGGATCGATGTCGAGCGTAGAGACGGAGAGCAGGATCGAGATTTGGACCTGTGTGGCGGGGAAGATTTCGGCGAGGATCTTCTTGTAGCGCTTGACGGGCTGCCTGGAGCGGCGCGCAGGGAGGGGCAGAAGTAGCAGAGCCCGCCGCACGCCGGAAGCACCTTCCTCGACACCACCCCGGACACGGACGCGCTTCCCATCCCGACGAACCCCTCCTCCCCCTGGACCAGAACCGAGACGACCCCGGCCCCCTCCTCGCCGTCTCCGGCCGAATCGTGCTGGAGAGATCCAAGCCGATCGATCGCCTGGGCACCAGATCGGGTCGAGCGCGGTGGTCGGTGCTGTGACGGTGGAGGGTCCCCGCCGCCGACCTGCCGCCGTCGGTCCGCGACGGTGGAAGGAGAGGGCGGGAGGAAGACGAACAACGGCCGGCCCGGGAGTCGCGCGAGGATGTGCAAAACAAATTGGGGGAGGTGACGCCGGCCCCACCTGTCAGTGACACGTGGCGGCTGACGTCTGCGTGGTCGCTCACGGTGGGTGGGTCCCAGCAGGACACCGGTGCCCCCACCTGCTGCCATGCTGTGGCTATATCTTTTTTTTAGGTAATAAAAAGATAACAAAGTTTTTCCTCATCTTTTTTCAAATAAATGCAAAAACAAATCCCAAAAATGCGTACAAACCTCTCAATTTTGTTTCGAAAAAGATTGGAATCATTCGATCGACGGATACACCGACAACTCCTTGCCTCTCTTATGGCCTGCCTTCTCTTTTTATGTAACTCTTATCTAGCAATTGTATTTCTTGAGAAATTTCTTCTACTTGCCTATTTTTTTACCTCTAATATTGTACCCCCGCAACCACTGGCACTTATATTTATTATTTAGCCTATTCTCTCAAGAAACTAGGTTTAAACTGACTTTACTTAGTTTCAAGTGACGCAATAAAATATACTCCCTTGATACCATAACATAAGATGTTTTAGCTATACACACTAAAATACGTCTATATGCATCCGTATGGTCGTATTGGAATAGCTAAAACATCTTATATTATGGTCCGAGGGAGTAACTCATAATCATTTTTGGGGTCTTTTAAGTAAGTACTCAAACTTTAATTATTCGAGCCCCCTACAATTTCAAACAAAACCTCTATTGTCATACCGAATAATTTCGCCTTTTATGTCTATATGGAACTGCATACGACTTCTTATATGTTTCCTCAGTTTCCTGGTTTTCCCCGAACTAGTGAGAGTAACCAGAGATGTAACACTCTTTTCTATACATGTTTCTTCTATTCTACAGGGATTCTATTCACCACTTCCTCCTTTTTGAGATCGTGTCTAGCAATTTGTAAATTCCGTAGAGTATTAACTTAATCGGTAGTAGTATGATCAACAACAACCCCCATTTCATTGTACTCTATCATGGGTATCCCCATCATCAACAGAGAAAAAAATACGAATATTCAGATTTACCATGTTTTGTCTTCTTAACACTCTTAGTATAATGGAGGGAGTCTTACTCTGGAATCCGATCAGACAACGTTTCGCTCGTGAGTCGCTCCCAGGCGACTCGTGAGGCGACCTCGCCTTTCCTGCCCTAGCCGCCGCCGCCGCCGCCGCATGCCACCGGCAGAAGAGCTAGGCCCCTCTCCTTCCGCTTGACGCTCCGGCGGCAGGAGGGAGGGGGACCCCTTTTTTGCATGGTAATTAGGGTTAGGAGTTTTATGGCATGGTGCGCCGTTGGGGTGGTGGGAGCGGCGTCCGGGCAAATAAATGTGCCTCAACTCTACTCCCACACTGCCGTTGTCCTTCATGGCGGCGTCTCGGAGTTGGTGGCACTGTGTGCTTGCCGATCTTTCAGATCGGTGGCTGTAGGGTTCATGGATGGTGTCGGCGAGGCGGCGGCGGCGACTCCATCAGATGGGTTTTTCCTCCTGCTCTGTCCCCGTTGCTGCGGCGTTGTCTCCGGTGCCATGGTAGAGCAGAGAGGATTCGTCCAGAAGTACGTGCAGACGATGGTCTGCACTGGTGACAGCTGGAAAATGGTGCACCTTGTGGTGGGTTCGTGATTGGAGGTTGACGGTTCTGGTTCTCTACTCCGATGTCGTCGTGCGGGGGTGCCAGTGTTGAAGTTCGATGGCGTGTCCGGGGTCGTGCTGTCCCGGTCTAATTCTTTCAACGGCAATGGTTTGTCCTACGGCAAACTATTTTGGAGGTCCGAAAAGCTGATGATCAGCGATGGAGCCGCGTCGAGCTCGGGTGAAAAGGTAATCTGTCTATTTTTTCTTTGGTGGCTGCTACGGTGGTGCCGAAGAAGATGGATAGGCGTTGGTTTGTCTCATAGGTTTACCCTATCTTTCAAGATCTGTAAGATCGGTATATACGTACTTTGTACCTCGTCTTTTATTTATCAATGAGAATCGTATTACCATGCAAAAAAACTCTTAGTATAATGTAGCGGTACTCAGTACTTCTTTTCGTTTTGAAATGAGTAATGCAGCGGAGATATAGGCTTGTAGAAAAAAATCTTGAGGACTTCTTTTTGCGGGGACTTTTGATTTTTTTTATGTGACTTGTTGACTCTTGGTAAACCCTACCTCTCAGTTAGGATCGATCGAGAGGACCGGTACTCACCTCGCCGGCGACGATGAACCGCCGGTTCCTGTACATGCTGATCAAAGCCTCCCCCGATCGCGGCTCGTACACGCTGCGCCGCACGAACACGTCCCGCCTTTTCTACCCCAAGGACTCGCCCGAGCGCGTGGCGGCGGCGGCCGCGGCGGCAGCAGCTGGTGCTGCGAGGGCGGCGACGTCGGAGGCGGTGACGGAGAGGCCGGTGGAGGACGCTCGACTGCCTCTGCCCATCACAACTTTCCGTTGCTACTCCGCCGAGACGCCGCACTTCGCGCTCCTCGGCCGCAATAGGGACAAGATCCTCGTCGTCGACGAGGACGAACTTCGGCCATTTCGTTACGGCCCGGTAGATTTGTTTACCGGCCAAAAAATTCGGCCATTTTTGAATTTTTAGGCCCAGCTAAGCCTGCGGCCCAGCCTGCTTACCCTTCCGCTCATATAAAAAGTCCAAACGGAACCCAAACCCTAAAATTAGTCTAATTCTCCAGCTTTCCTCTAGCGCCGCCGCATGTCTCGCGCGAGATGTGCTCGAGCCGCCGCCTCCTCAGCCTATCTTCCTCGGGTACAACTTCAGCGGCAGCTCGGCGTCCGCGGCGCGGTTGCATTGCCCGGCGTCCACGGTGCGCTGGTTTGCTTGGGCGAGGGCGCGCTCGTCCGGCCGGCCGGCTGGAACCGAACTGGATCGTACAAACGCGAGCGCCTAGTCTAATTCCTGCTAGTTGAACAACGATTCGTGGCTATACATGCGGTCAACTGATCGTTGCTGTTCATTTTGGATCGGCTTTACTCTCGTTGCTGTAGATTTCTATTCTTTGGGACATTTTCGGTCATTTTTCGTTCAAAATTCGCTCATTTTTCGTTCAGAAATTCAAATTTTGTAGTGTGCAATTCGTCCGGAATTTTCCGAAAAATTTCCGAAAAGCCGAATTTCGCCCATTTCGTCCATGAACGGTAAATTTTGCAAACCGAAATCCAAAACCTTGGGACGAAGCCGACGGACGCGCCGTCCTGTACGACGACGCCTCGCGCTCCATCCACGTGTTGCCCAGCCCGCACGGGCTCAGGACAGAGCCCTTCTCTGTCGCCGTCGGCGAAAAACTGTACCTGATGGAGGGGAAGCCGGAGGGCGTCGACGCTGACAGCGACGAGGACGAGCGATCGAAATACGCAGCGACCGTCGAGGAACTTGTTCCCGGCGGCGAAGACTCGTACTGGTGGCGCTCCGTCCCGCCGCCGCCCTACGCCGCGCGGATGGGCGGTATTTCCGGCGAGGTCAGGGCCTACGCGACGGTCGGCGAGTCGAGCATCTGGTTGTCCACCCCGTCGCACGGCACGCTCGCCCTCGACAAGACGGGCGGCACGTGGAGCACGGCCGGCGACTGGGCTGTCACGACCCCGAAGGCGACTAAGCAGCTAAACAAAGGAATCGGACAAGAAATATGCTGGTACTATGGATAATTGAGAAGGAACAGGTAAAAGGAGTGCATCTAGGGTAAAGAACAGGAAGAACTGATAAAAGTGTTTTATGTTTTTGATATGTCGTGCCACCCAACACCCACCTTTTGGCCTTATATACTGACCAAGAGTCACGACTAATACTGGTTCGTTATTACAAGACATAAGCACACTTAGTGCCCAAATGATAGTTTAGGAGGGAAAGTTGCCCAGAAGGGTAACTTTCAATCTGGAACGTCGATGTCGCATCTTGTGGCTCTCCTCGCAAGGCAGTACCTGACAATACCCCCTGCCGAAGACAATACTTCAAGGATTGAAAGCAGGAAAAGCAGCGCGGATGAACTTGACATCTTCCCATGTGGCTTCATCAGTTGTCAGATTCTCCCAGTGAATTAACCATTGGTCCACAGGGATATCATATTCTCCTGTTGATCTGGAAATCTGCCTGACGTGCAAGATCTTTGCTGGAGCTGTCTTGATCTTCCCTTCAGCAGTTAGAACTGGAAGCAGAGGGTTTGGAACCGCATTCGGACCAATGTGCTTTTTCAGTTGGTTCACATGAAATGTGTCATGTAACTTTGTACCCTCAGGAAACTGTAGTTTATAAGCTACATTTCCTACCTTTTGCATTACTCGAAATGGTCCATAGTATTTAGATGTCAGCTTTAGTGCATTTCTCAACCCCAGTGCTGCTTCACGATACGGTTGCATCTTCAGGTATACTAGATCACCCACTGAGAATTGTCTGTCAATCCTTTTAAGATAGGCAAACTTTTTCATTCGGTTCTGTGCCCTTTGGAGGTTATCTTGTAGTACTTTCATCATCTCTTGTTGCTCCTGTAGAGTAACTGCTGTTTCCATGTTTAATTCTGGAGAGATCAATACTTCACCGATTTGGGGAGGAGAATACCCATAGAGTGCCTGAAATGGAGATTGCTTTATAGATGAATGATACGCTGTGTTGTACCACCACTCAGCCATTGGCAGCCAATCCATCCACTTCTTGGGTTCTCTGAAAGCCATTGCTCTGAGGTACTGTTCTAAGCATTGATTAACTCTCTCTGTTTGGCCATCTGACTGTGGGTGATAAGCAGTACTAAGTTTCAATTTCACATGCAAGGCAGTAAAGAGTTCCTGCCAAAATTTACTGGTGAATATTCTATCTCTATCCGAGACAATTGCTTGAGGCAGTCCATGCAGCTTGTGAATATTATCCATGAAGACTTTAGCTACTTGGGCAGTAGTAAACGGATGAGCTAATGCTATAAAATGAGCATATTTTGTTAGGCGATCCACTATCACCAAAATGACATCTTTGCCTCTTGATTTCGGTAGTCCTTCTATGAAGTCAAGACTAATTTCTGACCACTTTACTTTGGGAATATTCAACGGGTCTAGCAAACCAAGGTAATGCACATGTTCACCTTTGGACAGTTGGCACACTGGGCATTGAGAAACCTTGTTTGCAATAAACTGCTTCATGTGTGGCCAGAAGAACACTTGCTTCAGTCTATGTAATGTTACTTTTTGTCCTGAGTGGCCACCAAGTGGA
This sequence comes from Poa pratensis, assembly GCA_947311845.1. Classification (NCBI taxonomy): domain Eukaryota; kingdom Viridiplantae; phylum Streptophyta; class Magnoliopsida; order Poales; family Poaceae; genus Poa; species Poa pratensis. Next base: position 18,289,298 of record CAMZMU010000033.1, on the reverse strand, counting down.
GAAGAGTGGAAGGCTTCGAACAAAGTATCACACAGCTCTGGCTTTTCACCAATTACAAGTCTGTTCTTGTATCTCAGAATTCCAGATGATAGGGTATACTTGGTATTACTGGCAGGATCAATTGCTAATTCCAGCCTTAGCTGCTGACATTTAGCATCCCCTTCATATGATTTCTCCACATCATCCATCCATCTCGGCACCACAGCTGAGATGGCAAAGCAAGTATCCTTATGATAGTGTTACACTTTTCTGGATAAGGCATCAGCTACCTTATTTTCACTTCCCTCTGTACTCAATGCCATAGTCAAACTCTAGGAGTTTTAGCATTAGCTTATGTTGCACTCCTTCCAGGAGCCTTTGACTTGTTAAGTACTTCAAGCTTTGCTGGTCTGTTTTAATTAACAGTTTATTGCCCAACAAATAATGTCTCCACTTGCGAAGAGCTTCTAAAATTGCCATGGCTTCTTTCTCATAAATTGACTGTGCTTGGGCTTGTACTCCCAGTGTCTTGCTGTAGTATGCCAGTGGCCTGCCCTTCTGCATTAGTACTGCCCCCAGTCCCACACCAGATGCATCAGTTTCGAGTACAAATGGCAAGTTGAAGTCCGACAGAGCTAACACTGGAGGTGTAGACATTACTTCTTTCAACCTATTGAATGCTTTGTCTTGGTCAGGACCCCACTTGAACCCAGATTTCTTCAGTGCTTCATGCAATGGTTTGCATATCATAGCATACCCTTTTATGAATCTGCGGTAGTACCCAGCTGCTCCCAGAATTCCTCTTAACTGTGTTGCATTTGTTGGTGTTGTCCAGCTGACAATATCCTTAATTTTAGCTGGATCCGTTTGTACACCTTCAGAGGTAATTATGTGGCCCAGATACTCTACCTGAGATGTAGCAAATTGGCACTTTGATCGTTTTGCTTTAAGCTGGTTGTCGTGGAGCAGTTGCATGACTACTGTCAGATGCTGAGCATGTTCTTCAATGTTCTTACTGTAAACCAGTATATCATCGAAGAATACCAAGACAAACTTCCTTAGTTGTTTTGCAAACACTTCATTCATGAGTTCTTGAAATGTTGCAGGGGCATTGGTTAAGCCAAAAGGCATAACTAAGTACTCATAATGACCAGAATGCGTCCGAAATGTTGTTTTGCTAATATCATCCGGGTGCATCCTAATTTGGTGATAACCTGATCTGAGGTCTAGTTTGGAAAACACAGTTGCTCCTTGTAATTCATCAAGAAGGTCTTCAATCACAGGTATGGGGTACTTGTTTTTTATTGTTTGCTCATTTACTTGCCTAAAATCAGTGCAGAGCCTCCAAGTCTTATCCCTTTTTGTTACAGCCAATGCTGGTGATGAATACGGACTGTGGCTGTATCTGATCACATTATTTGCTAACATTTCCTTGATCATCTCTTCTACCACTGTTTTTTGCTTGTGTGGCATACAATAAGGTCTGATGTTTGGAGGAACCGAGCCTTCCTTCAGTGGTATTCTGTGATCACAATCACGCTTGGGCGGCAATCCAGTCGGTATTGTAAACACCTCTTGAAATTTCTGCAAAATCTCTTGAATTATCGGTGGTGTTTCTATGTGATCTTCTTTGCTGTTATCTTCATAATTTGCAACTTGATACAGTTGTATCATATAACCATTTGCCCCTTTTTTAAGCAATTTGTTACACTGCCTCGATGTGATGATTGGAGTCTTAGTGGATTGCAGATGATCATAGAAGGTGTGCTGCACTCCTTCCTTCATAATAGACATGGTACGAGCCTCCCAATCAAAAATAGTGGGGTTATACTGCTTCAACCATGAAACTCCCAAAACTATGTCATATCCCTTCAAGGCCAACACTCTGAATCCATTCAAGGTGAGGTAGAAGAGATGATCTAGGGAGAGGAGGGTGGGGAATTGCTGCGATTCGGAAAAGAAGCCGCCGGGGAGAGGAATTTTACCGTCTGGATCAAGTTGGCCCAACAACCCGGGGGCAAAAATTTCTTGGCGCAGGATCGATGCTCTGATACCAATTGTCAGGACCCTGATGGATTTGACATGAGGAAGATCAAGGATAACAAGAAATTGAGAGGAATTGGAGATAAAACTGAGTAAATTGCTGGACTTAATAAAGGATAACTGGAGGAAATAAACTGATAGAATTAGGGTTCATATTTCTTGATTCCGATCACATGATACAAGGCTGGCTTATAAAGACCAAGACAACTATTAGATGCTAACATAGGTAGAATACCTAATATGCCCTCACAGCTACTAACCCACTAATAACCACATACTTCCTATTCCCTGGCATGGGCGCTGCCGTTCGAAGGGCGCGCGGAGCACATGCCGGAGCACGGCGGCCTCTGGTTCCGCTTCTCAGGTAGCGGCCGCCTGCACGCTTGGGACCTGCGTGCCGAGGGCGGGCCGACGGCGCGGCTCACGTGCGGGCATATCGCCGACATGGCCGACGGGTTGGTGGTTGGATCGGAGGTCGCGAGCCTTGGGGACGGCCGGCTCTGCATCGGCAGGCTGTTTGAGGTCAAACAAGAAGGATCACGCGAGCACTGCACCTGCTGCTTCTACCACTGGAGGGCTTCTCGCGTCTACGCAATGTTCACCGGCGTGGAGGTGGAGGACGCCGGCGACGGGAGGTTACACCTGATCGAGCACAAGTCGATACAGCTTAGGCGTAGGCAAGTCCGCCCAGTTTGTGTTCTAGTTATTCTACAGAGGGCTAGAGTAGGGCTAGAGAAACAAAGTTTGCAGACTGCAAAAATGCAGAACTAGTTGGACCCCAACGAGCTATCCTGAACGTCCATCTTTTTGAGATTTGTGCAATAAAGTCACCCCTCAGCTCTTTACATACATTGTCTTAGAGCCCTAATAATTTGCAAAATAAACACATAATTGGTATTATGTATTCTAAAAAATTGAATTATGTAACAAAAAATCGGATTATATATTAATTAAAAAATCGAAATACCTCTAATTGCAAACTGGGTCAAAGATTTGCTAAAAAACGCTATATACAAACATTCATCAAAGATTTGTCTTTTTACCAGAAGTCAACGAAAAACAATTTGTGGCCAATTTTTTTACACGAGTAGAATACTTGGTAATCTTGGAACGTAAAAAAAAATCAGAATTTATCAACCATTTAAAAAAAAAAAATCCGTATATCCAGTGCGCTTATCTCATGCCATTAGTCCGCGCCCAATAAGTGACAACTTATACAAGCTGTAAAATTAAGAGTATACACTAACTAATTTTACTACTACTTCTATGCTAAAATGTAGTACTAGTAGTTTTGGACAAAATCAAACATTGTAAATTTTGACCAAGGATTTTAACAAATTACATCAAATCGATATTATTAAAAATACTAACAAAAATATTTTCATGTTGCAAATATTTATATATGTTAATATGTAATTCTATATAGTTCGTCAAACTTTACAAGGTTTGACCAAATCAGAGTAAATATGAGACTAGTAGGGGAGAAATATCCTATGCAACCGGGTAATATGGCTCCCATGGCTAGACCAACTCTTGGGATTCCACTAGACAAACCGATCAAACCGCCGATGAGGGGCCCACGGCACGCAGAGAGTGATCAAAGCGATCCAGGGTTGGGGCCTCCGAGGTGTGGTGGTCCGTGGGCCCCTCATCGGCGGTTTCCATTTATTTTTTGGGTTATTTCAGTGTCTTTTTCGGATGGTGTGGCACCGGCGACATTCTGAAGTCAGAATAATATCCTCCCATCCTATCCTTGTTTCGATGGTTCGCCTAGCGCCGGTGGAAGGCGCGTGGAGTTGTGTGCCCAGAGTATCTCTTAGGATCCGATCCGTTTTCGTATTCGTTCGTGTGGTTTCAGGTCTGACTTTTTTGATCTACAATTGTCATCAGTGGAGATGGTTATTGCTCTGGTGCGTTGGTAGCACGATGATTTCCCATCTATCTACAACAAAGCTCTACTACGAGAAGCTTTACCCGTCCCTGTTGAGGGAATGCTGAGAACGGGGCATGTCTTCGGCCCGCTCTAGAGTTTGTAGTCGTCTCTAGGTGGTCTGAAGACTAATTTGTAAATTTGTTACTATTGGCATTTTTTGTATCCTTGTTGATGGTCGATAAATCGGACGACCCTGCGCCGATGACCCGACGACCATGCTCGGTGGATCGACCGACTCTCGCTTCTCTCCTCCTTCGTCCACGTCCATGCTTCTCGGCACCCCTAGCGGTGCAACTCCCTTGCTCGCTACGACGTGAACCGATTGAAATGAGATTTGTATAGTCGATCAGCCATTGGAAGTTGTTCGACCTGGTACGTCCTATATACTCTAGTAAATCGAAATCGCAATGCATAGGGTCTAGGAATAGGAGTAGTCTCTCCGTTCACAATTACTTTGTGTTTTGAATTTAGTCACAGTCAAATTTTATTAAGTTTGACCAAATATTTGGAAAAAAATATCAACATCTACAATGTAAAATCTATAGTATTGGAATTATGATAAAGTATATTTCCATATTATATGTAGTTGATATTATGGATGTTGATAAATTTTCCTATATTCTTGGTCAAACCTGACAAGGTTTGATTTTGACTAAACTCAGAACTAAATAAAAACGGAGGGAGTACTTGTTGACTTGACTTTGCAGGGAGACCTGACCCGTTGGTAAACGCATAAACCCTAGCTCTCTGGGGGTTCAAACAAAATCAAGAGAGGATCGATCCAGAGGACCGTACCCACAGACGATGAACCGGCGATTCCTATACATGATTGTCGAAGCCTCCAGGGGTGAATTTGATTGCTCGTGCACGCTGCGCCGCATCAACCCGTCCCGCCTTTTCTACCCCAAGGATTCGCCCCAGCGGGCGGCGGCGGCAGCGGCTGCTGGTGCTGCGACGGGGACAATTTCGGAGGCGACGGTGACGGCGAGGGTGGTGAAGGACGCTCGCCTGCCTTCGCCCACCACGACCTTCGACTTCTTCTCTCCGGGCAGCCCGAAGTTCGCGCTCCTCGGCCGAGACAAGGACAAGATCCTCATGGTCGGCGGTGACCACTTTTTTCAATTTCCCCGCGCCGACCTCTACGACGACTGCTCGCGCACCTTCCACAGTCTTCCCAGCCCGCGCAATTTCAAGGTCCATCCCTTCTGGGTCGCCGTCGGCGACAGCGCGTACTTCATGGAAGATGAGTTTCACCGCTCCAGCGACGACGATGACAGACACGGAGACGACGAAAGCGACGACGAAGAAGACAGATATGAAACAACCGTCGATGCGCTTTTTCCCCATTGCCACAAGGACGGCGACTACTCTTGGAAAGAATTCTCGCCAACACCGCCCGAGAGGATGGACTGGAAGTCCGGAATCAGTGCGTACGCGGCCGTCGGCGAGTCGAGCATCTGGATGTCCGCGGGGAGCGACGGCACGCTCGCCCTGGATACGGCGAGCGGCGCGTGGAGCAAGGCCGGCGACTGGCCGCTGCCGTTCGTGGGGCGCGCCACGGAACAAAGCGACCTCTGGTTCGGCTTCTCGGCCGACCACGTCCTCGAAGCGTGGGACCTGCGCGCCGATGGCGGGCCGGCGTCGCGCCATAGGTGGGCGGATATGCCCGGCATCGTCCACGGCCGTGCGGTTGAATCCAAGGTCGCGGTCCTGGGCGACGGCCGGCTCTGCGTTGGCAGGCTGTTTGACGTTGAAGTACCAGAGCCGCCGTCACGCGGGCACTGCTCCTGCTGCTACTACCGCACCCACTCAAGGCCTCCTCGCGTCTTCGCCATGCTCACCGGCGTGGAGGTGGTGGACGACGGCGACGGTGGGGGAATCCGCCTGATCGAGCACAAGTCGCGCCGATACAACTTAGGCCGAGACATCTTCGTCCAGTTTCTTTTCTAGTACTTTCAGAGGGATTTTTGTCCTTATTTGGTGTGTGCTACACAGATTCGGCTATACTAAAATATTCGGAATTTTCCTTTCAAATGGGAGTAAATAAAACCCATGATATATGTTGTCCTGGTTTCATCATAAATCCATGAATACTAGTTGCAATACATGAAGCTGCACAGTGCACACTAGCTTGACACTTGTGCTCCCTCAACCAGCGTTCACCCCGAGTAAAACAGAGGCTCTTTTGCACGCTTGTACTAGCTGTCAAGGCAGCAAAGTTTCAAAAAAAAAACTGTCAAGGCAGCAAAGTTATTATCATTTAATGGATCAACCAATTCAGCAGGTTTGGCGAATTCAAGCATAAGACAATCTGTTCTTATTGCGAGACTGATAGTCAAAAGGATACTGGCCGGCCAGGGATGTGCTAGACCAGAATTCAGATATGTGAATTCATCCCCAAATTCCTCATGTTCACATGCAATTGTATATTCAGTGTCCCTCTGTGTAGTCGATGCATCGTGGTGCCCATCTGGGTCAGCTTCTGTGTGGTCGAACCGGATCCAGGCCAGTCTCCATGTCGCCCACCGTGGTCGGGGGAGGCGGCGTGACCAAGTTGAGAGTGGAGCGCATCTATATGCTGCTGGATGGCGAGTTTGACAACGTCGGTGTTTACTTTCATGTCGGATGTGGCCTTGGAAATGCAGGAACGCACCGGCATGCCCACCGTGCGCGCCATGGCCGCATGCACAATACTGATGAACTGCACGATCAGCGCCGTGATATCCTGCTTGTGATGTGTGTGTTGCACTGAGCCACTGACGCTGCTGTCGTGTCGTGGTCGAAGACAGCGTGCCCCCCCCCCCCCCCCCCCCCAGCGAGAGATTCTCCATGATTTGAACTCGTGATCGCTCAGCGGCCGTGCAAGAACAAATCACTATAAGGAACTACCATGGTGGGAAAAAAATCTGTCTTTGAAGTTTGAATACCAAATCTTAACAGCTCTCTCTAGATCTTCCCTAAATTCATGGGTCGAATTCGATTATAGAATTATGAGGAGGTACAATTTCCCAATCCACATCCATTTCTATCGTAGTTTCACCCGACCAATTGTAACTATCTCAGCGTAAGACCCAGTTGCAAGGTCAGTAACGCTTGCTTTCTTGTTGAACTTGCCTTTCCCGTTGTGGACTGTGGTACGAAGTAACTTAGGCTAATGAACTGCCACATATGTACCTACGATCGCCATCCTGTTTTATTGTGATATTATTGCATGTCCTTTTTTCGAAAACCTATTATGGAGGCCCGAGCTACATGTAAATGAACATTTTTGTTTGTCTTGGTGATTTAACTAATATCATGACTTGTAAATTAAGGTTCATTTCGAGATGTAGATTAGTTATAGCGTAAACCGATGCATGTTGGCGTACAGTATTTTCGGTTGAATAGCTCATGTGCGACGTCTTTCCTCGCAAATGGATGGACAACGATGTCGTTGGCAAGAATTGCTCTCGTGCGACTCTTCTATCTGCGCAAATAGCCGAGGCCCAACATGGCCTTAAACACAACTGATGCGGTCGTTAGCTGTTAGGTTTGCGTTGGGCCCACAACTTAGCCACGTAGGCACGGGACCCACCACTTGTCCACCTCACCGCGTGGGACCCACCTCACCGTAGGAAGACAATAACCGCGCTCGTGCCCGGCCGCTCGCCGCCGCCCATTTCTTCCCCTTTCCTTCCCAATCTCTCTCTTCTCCGACGACGAAGCCCAGATGTCTAGCTCCTCCGCCCCGCAGTCAAAATGGCCACACCCAGAGCCTATTTCGTGTTTTCTTTTCAAATTTGGGATTTAGGGTTCCCAATCTCTCTCTTCTCCGGCGACGAAGCCCAGATTTAGGGTTCATTTTGCTGGGATTTAGGGCTACATTGATTCGGGGCAGCAACCTAGGAGCTGAATTTTGGGTTGCCGCCGCTCGGACATAGGTGCTGACAGAGGACAGAGACGTGACGAGGGCGCGCAATGGTGCTGTCGGGGATGTAACCCCGGGTACCCCAGAGTTGGTGGTCTTACCGAGGTAACAAAAGAGAGAGAAACAGAAAATAGAAATGGTAAAAGATAAAGAAGACAGAAAAACTAGTTTGGGCCGAATCTGGCCTTGACCGAATCAAAGGTGGACCGAATCTTAGATGGACCGAATCTGCTGCTCACCTCGGTTTGGGCCTTTGGCCTCGGATGGGTAAGCTGGACCACAGCCCCGGGTGGGCCTCTTCCTCTCCCTAGCTGGACCGGGTCATTGAACCCCGGATTGGACCTGGGAATGAGTTGAGATCCGGTTAATCTCATGTGGGCCGAATTCGCAGTCTCGGGTGGACCGAAGCTCACCTCGGCTGGGCTTGGGACGTGCGCACCACTCCCAGCGTGAGAGGCAGGGAGGCCGGGTCGTCCCAGGCTGATAGCGAGTACACCCTCGCTACATTGGATCGACCGGGATCGCTTCACTAGGGCAGGCCGGATTTTCCTGCTGGACCGAGTTGTACGCTTCGGACTGGATTGATTCGATCTCGAGGAACCGATGCGCTGCTCCCGCCTCGGCAGGCCAGGCATCGTTGTACCTCGGGAGGCCGAAGGAGCAACCTCGGATTATTGCACTAACCGGATTATCTCCACCGGATCATATTCAACTGTGTCTTCTCCTCCAATCCGAGTCTACTTCCACCGACGCCAAGACATCCTTAACCGGATCACTCTCCGCAGACCTGGAGACGTCCTTATCCGGATCATCATAAATATCTTCGGGAGAGGATAAGAAGAGGACGTGGAGATTCTGAGGACAACAGCTAGAAGACAAAGGCAAGGACGGCATCTCCCGGAGATGCCGGAGACAAGTGCTAGAAGACAAAGGAGTCAACTGTGCTACAGTGCGTGGTGTCTCCTCCTCCACTCATTGTTCCCTGGGTTCCACGTTATAAGGAGCACCAGGGGGGACGGAGAAGGGGAGACGCGCACAGCCCCTGGGCTCTCTCTCTTCTTCCTCTTGCTCACTGGAGCTTTCTTCTTGCTTGGTTTCCTCTCCATTGCTAGATCCTCACAGCTCGAGGAGCACATGTACAAATCATATACAAAGAGGAGAATACACCAAGTAGGCTAGTGCTGCAGTAGGGGTTTTACCTCCTCACGAGGGCCCCGAAGCAGGGTACATCGTGTGTGCTTTGTGTTCTTGCGGTTCTTGTTCTTGTTCTTGCTTGTTCTTGCTTGTTCTTCGTGTTCTTCGTGTGTTCTTCGTGTGCGACTCCATCGCGCAATCCCTCCCCGAAACCACAAGCATCCGTTCGGCCCCAGAATAAGCCTACCCCTAGGCATCTGCGTGTTCCCACCACGACAGTTGGCGCCCACCGTGGGGCTGATAGTGGTGCTTGTTGGGTTAATTTCGGATGGGATCTTCATCTTCAACGCGGGGACTCAACATCGCCATTGTCCCCGCGCTCTAGCTTGACATCATCGACAGATCCGTGGTGTGAAAAGTGACTCGGGGACTCGACTTCGGCATCGTCCCCGCATGTTGACTCATTTTCGAGTTGGATACAGTGCGAATCCAAACTGTTCTGGAATCCTGAGATGTTCTGGAATCCGAATCTACTTGGCAATCCGAATCAAGTTTCGGTAATCCGAATCAAGTTTTGGCAAGTTTCGGTAATCCGAATCACGTTTTGGCATGTTCTGGAATCCGAATCACGTTTTGGCATGTTCTGGAATCCGAATCAAGTTTTGGCATATTCTGGAATCCGAATCTACTTGGCAATCCGAATCTAGTTTCGGTAATTCGAATCATATCTTGGAAATCCGAGTCTATTCTGGGTATTCATATTGGCATTAGCGTCTTCCTCGACTTCTTCAACAACCTGGCCTTGTAAGTATCGTTTATATGTCTGCTTTATGCTTCTGCGTAATCTCAAAGAGTACTCGGGGACTGGCCCCTCGTTTCTACCTTGCTTTGATTAATTGTTTCTACCCGGGACAAGATGTCTTGACCCGGGGACTGGGTAGCCAGTCTGTTTTACACCACCTCCTAGATAAGAAAAGTGACTCGGGGACTCGGTTGAGACCGAGTCTAGTTTTTTGTGCATAGTATCTGCTGTTAGATTTGTTTTCTATCAAGTGCTATAGCTAGTTTGCCTCGGTTAGTATAATTGTTGTTCCCGTCAAATATTCTTCATGATATGTATGTTGGACTAACGTTGAAAGGTGACATCGGTTATGTTGAGAACGTTCGCACCGAAGTATTCCAGAAATCCGAGGTGCATGGTAATCCGAATCAATTTGGAAATCTGGGTCATGTCAGTAATCCGAATCACATTGGAAATTTGAATCATATTGGTAATCCGAATCACATTGGAAATTTGGATCATATTGGTAATCCGAATCACCTTGGAAATCTGGATCATATTGGTAACCGAATCACATTGGAAATCTGGGTCATGTTAGTAATCCGAATCACATTGGTAATCCGAATCATACTGGTAATCCGAATCATATTGGAAATCTGGATCATGTTGGAAATCCGGGTTATATTGGAATTCCGGGTCATCCGGATCATAATTGAAATCCAAGGTATCATGGTTATGTTGGTTATCTCAAATTATCCAAGGTATCCTAGCATTATCGGTACTCTCTAGATCGCCGTTTATTTCGGTTTACCACAGTATCACGGTATCACTCCCTATCCCGGATCGCCGTTTATTTCGGTTTGTCACAATATCATGACATCATTCCATATCTCACATCGCTGTTTATTCTGTTTGCCCGCGTATCATGGCATCATTTGCATACCAGATCTTTGTTTATGTTTGTTAGCCAGAAGCAACCTTTGAGATATGTTTTTGCAGGTTGTATGTCAGTCCAGCAGTGGCTGGAGACATCTATGTCGGTATACGCCCGGAGTGGCTAAAACCGCATTTGAGACATGGTTACGTCAAACCAGCAGTGGCTGGAGACATCTATGTCGGTATACGCCCGGAGTGGCTAAAACCGGCATTCGAGATATGCTTATGTGAGTCCAGCAGTGGCTGGATATATCTGTGTCGGTATACGCCCGAGGTGGCTAAGAACCGACATATGAGTTATGCCCAAGGAGGCCGAGATACCGAGACATACGTGATATGCCCAAAGAGGCCGACATACCGAAATATGTGTTATGCCCAAAGAGGCCGAGATACCGAGACATATGAGTTATGCCCAAAGAGGCCGAGGTACCGAGACATATGTGATATGCCCAGAGGGGCCGAGATACCGAGACATATGAGATACATACTTGCAGGTTTATGTCGGTCCAGCCTACGCTGGCGGCATCCGAGTTCGGTAAAAGCCAGGAGGGCTAACCAACGCTGGCGGCATCCAAGTTCGGTAAAGGCCAGGAGGGCTAACCGACGCTGGCGGCATCTAAGTTCGGTGAAGGCCAGGAGGGCTAAGAACCGACGCAGGCGGCATCCGAGTCGGTAAAAGCCAGGAGGGCTAACCGGCGCTGGCGGCGTCCGAGTTTGGTAAAAGCCAGGAGGGCTAATAACCGACATACAGAGGCGCCCTTGCAGGCGACACATTTCTAGTGAAAACTGTACATCTCGTTGTTGATTCGGGTGAGCTCGGTCAACCGGATGTCGCATTTGGCCTGGAAGGTATGGCTAAATGACCGACGTATAAAGGCGCCCATGCAAGCAGGAGGTCGTGCATATGGAGATTTCCTGGTATGCTCATTGATTTTTGTAAGTCTGCGCGCGACTCTGCGAGTCCCCCGCAGCCTCGGGGACTACTGTCGGGGATGTAACCCCGGGTACCCCAGAGTTGGTGGTCTTACCGAGGTAACAAAAGAGAGAGAAACAGAAAATAGAAATGGTAAAAGATAAAGAAGACAGAAAAACTAGTTTGGGCCGAATCTGGCCTTGACCGAATCAAAGGTGGACCGAATCTTAGATGGACCGAATCTGCTGCTCACCTCGGTTTGGGCCTTTGGCCTCGGATGGGTAAGCTGGACCACAGCCCCGGGTGGGCCTCTTCCTCTCCCTAGCTGGACCGGGTCATTGAACCTCGGATTGGACCTGGGAATGAGTTGAGATCCGGTTAATCTCATGTGGGCCGAATTCGCAGTCTCGGGTGGACCGAAGCTCACCTCGGCTGGGCTTGGGACGTGCGCACCACTCCCAGCGTGAGAGGCAGGGAGGCCGGGTCGTCCCAGGCTGATAGCGAGTACACCCTCGCTACATTGGATCGACCGGGATCGCTTCACTAGGGCAGGCCGGATTTTCCTGCTGGACCGAGTTGTACGCTTCGGACTGGATTGATTCGATCTCGAGGAACCGATGCGCTGCTCCCGCCTCGGCAGGCCAGGCATCGTTGTACCTCGGGAGGCCGAAGGAGCAACCTCGGATTATTGCACTAACCGGATTATATCCACCGGATCATATTCAACTGTGTCTTCTCCTCCAATCCGAGTCTACTTCAACCGACGCCAAGACATCCTTAACCGGATCACTCTCCGCAGACCTGGAGACGTCCTTATCCGGATCATCATAAATATCTTCGGGAGAGGATAAGAAGAGGACGTGGAGATTCTGAGGACAACAGCTAGAAGACAAAGGCAAGGACGGCATCTCCCGGAGATGCCGGAGACAAGTGCTAGAAGACAAAGGAGTCAACTGTGCTACAGTGCGTGGTGTCTCCTCCTCCACTCATTGTTCCCTGGGTTCCACGTTATAAGGAGCACCAGGGGGGACGGAGAAGGGGAGACGCGCACAGCCCCTGGGCTCTCTCTCTTCTTCCTCTTGCTCACTGGAGCTTTCTTCTTGCTTGGTTTCCTCTCCATTGCTAGATCCTCACAGCTCGAGGAGCACATGTACAAATCATATACAAAGAGGAGAATACACCAAGTAGGCTAGTGCTGCAGTAGGGGTTTTACCTCCTCACGAGGGCCCCGAAGCAGGGTACATCGTGTGTGCTTTGTGTTCTTGCGGTTCTTGTTCTTGTTCTTGCTTGTTCTTCGTGTTCTTCGTGTGTTCTTCGTGTGCGACTCCATCGCGCAATCCCTCCCCGAAACGACACGCATCCGTTCGGCCCCAGAATAAGCCTACCCCGAGGCATCTGCGTGTTCCCACCACGACAGGTGCTGACAGAGGAAGTTTCTGAAGTTGTTCGTACTGTCGTTTTTGGTTTGTGTTTTTCAGTTAACACTTGATTCGACAGTTCTGTTTTCAGTTAAAAAAAGTCTAGATAGATGTTTGTCACTCTTACCAAGATGCTGTTACTCTTAACAATTTGTTTCACCTTGTCTAAATCAGCAAAATAAATTCAAACAAATTCAAACGAATTCACCTTGTCACTCTAGTGTTCCTATTGTTGTAGTGGTAGATTTGTAACTATTACCTCCTAATGGTGGTAGATTTGTCGCAAACATAGTGTCAAACGGTTGATGACTCCATTTGCCCACCCAAGTTCGATTCCCCATGCTCGCAATTTTGGTGTTGCACATTATTCCTGGTCTAGTAGCTTCGTGGGTCGGGCAACTGACTATTATAGATTAATTCTATAATAGTGAGTTATCCCATCCATAAAGATGTTGCACTGGGACAATTTTTTTGAATTTTTAAAATAATATGAAAATTATTTATTTATTTTTGATTTTTTGAATTCAATTTTGAACCAAAATTCAAATTTAAATGGTATTAGTGCTAGGCTTGGATGTTGCAATGATTTCATACTATTATGCACTTGTTTGATCTAACTGGGACAATTTTTTGAATTAATCTTCATATTATTTATTTTCAAATTTGAACCAAATTTCAAATTTCATCTTGTCACTCTAGTGTTCCTATTGTTGTAGTGGTAGATTTGTAACTATTACCTCCTAATGGTGGTAGATTTGTCGCAAACATAGGCATAACCTAGTGGCAAAGGGTTGATGCCTCCCTTTGCCCACCCAAGTTTGAGTCCCCATGCTCGCAATTTAGGTGTTGCACATTATTCCCGGTCCAGTAGCTTTGTAGGTCATGCAACTTACTATTATAGATTAATTTATAATAGTAAGTTGTGTCATCTATTGAGATGTTGCACTGGGATAATTTTTTTATTTTTTAAATAATATGAAAATTATTTATTTTCTTTTGATTTTTTGAATTTAACTTTGAACCAAAATTCAAATTTACATGGTATTTGTGCTAGGCTTGTATGTTGTAATGATTTCATACTATTATGTAGTTGTTTGATCTAACTTGGTCATCAAACTGAGCCTTTTGCTAAGTCTTGAACAAAAAGTGTTTCAAATGAGCTCTAAAGGTAGGGTAAACGGCTCCATTCCTAAGCAAGATTTTTTTCGACCTTGACTAAATCATCCAAATAACTTTCCTACACATCTATTCTATATATATACTATGTGCACAGGTTTTTTCATTTTTTGTTGTTTTTTGAATTTTTTATGCTTATTTCAAATATTGGTCAAACCTAAGTTTGACCAACATTTAAATAAGTTTAAAACATGAAAAACTAAGCTCAGATCTATCTTAGTCACTCCAAAATGAAGCTTTTGTGAATTTTTAGAAAATTTTATGTTGCAAATCCAAAACCAGTTCTCTTCACACTTGAGAGTTCATAGTTTGAAATTTGAGATTTCACACTACATACATGCATTTTTTGTTTCGAATCTATATAGACCTTGTTTATCAACTTGAGTTGTTAGTACATGACATAGTAAGACCATGTGCACAGGTTTTCCATTTTTTTGATGTTTTTTGAATTTTTTATGCTTATTTTGAATTCGGTCAAAACTAAATTTGACCAATATTTAAACAAGTTTCAGACATGAAAATGAAAAACTAAGCCTTGAACCTTCTTAGTCACACCAAAATGAAGCTTTTGTGAGTTTTGGACAATTTTCATTTTCAAAAACTTTAAACCCACCTCCTCTCTCCTTTGAAATCCATACTACTCTGTTCTAGATATCACATTTGAGTGAACACATTTTCGTGCAAATGTATGTAAGCCATATCTATTTTTTTTTAGTTACTGTATGACACAAGAAGACTATGTGCGAAGGTTTCATGTTTTTATGATTTTTTTGAATTAGTTATGCTCATATGAAAGTGTTTGAGGTCTTACACATGATTTAAGCCGTTTTCGCATAAATGTATGTAAACCATATCTATATTTATTTTAGTTACTGCATGATATTATAAGACTATGTGCGATGGTTTCATGTTTTATGATTTTTTTGAATTAGTTATGCTCATTTGAAAGTGTTTGAGATCTCACACTTGATTTAAGCCGTCCGATCAGGCCTTCTAGAAGGAAACCCGTAGACGATCCGCGGCATTCACGTTCTGCGCTGTGATTGGCTGGCATGTTTTTTTTCTTCTGCAGAGTTTTAGTTATTTCACGGTGGGCCGTTCATGCTGGCGTGTTTTTTTGGCTGCAGTGTTTAGTTATTTCACGGTGGGCCGTATCTCATGCCACGGCCCAACTCGCGTTCCATTTCGCCACGGACCAGGGCCCACCGTACTCGTTTTTTCTGAGCGCCGCCGTTCCCCTCTGTTCCCCTTCTTATCCACTCAAACGCTTCGCACCCTAGCTATTCCCCACCATTTAGATCTTGCCCCTCTCGCCGCCGCTCGCCGCCGGCGACTGAAACCAGCCTCGCCGCCTACAGATCCAGCACCGCCGCCTACGATGATGAAGCGTGGGGGCTCAAGCTCGCACGGTGGCCATTCCGGCGGTCGAAACCGCTCCGACGAGGAGCGGAACGGGCGGAAGCGGCGGCCCGCTGACCCCGCTCGGGCGCGCTGCGTAGCTTCCGACGGCGGTCGGAAACGCAGCGCGCGCAGGTACACCAACGCAGGCGTCTCGATGCCGCCTGCGTTCGTTCGCCGCGAGGTGGTCGAGTACGACCGCCGCCGGCCGCAGCCGCTACGAGCACGGAAGCTCCTCCGGCGCGGGGAGCTCCTCCATGGCGGCACAGCTGCTGCCGTCGAAGAGGGAGGAAGAGGAGCAACAGGACCGCCCACCGCGCCGCGGCCTCCTGCCCGGAGACTTCGAGCCCGAGCAAGATCTGCCCTGGATCATGGACGAGGTGATCCAGCGCAGCATGGAGGAGGAGCGGCAGCTTGGCGGCACCGTGTCATGGAAGCGGAGCTCGATGAACTCCGCCTCCAGTACGCTCTCGCAGCGTCCCGCAACGACGTCGCTGACTCTGACTCCGACTTCGACTTCGGCTTCTCTGACTCCGACTGAGCGGCGCCGCCGCCTAGTCGCCGCCGCACCCTTGGGGCTCCGGTGTGAGCCCAATTTTGGGTCCTAGGTTAGGGTTAGAGCGGCGACGGAAGCCCCCCCTTTAGCTATGTAATTAGGGTTTGTTGTGCCTGCGTGTGGCTTTTGATCCGATGATCGCCACGAAGTGTATGCCCGCCATGGAATTGGCTATGTAATCAACGTTATCAATGGAAGTTTAGTTAAATTTTAGTTAAAATTCAGTTCAATGTATGCCCGCTTCAGTTGAGTTCAATTGCAGATTCAGTTGAGAAAAGCTCGCCGGCGTTGCCGCGCTGCGTCGCCGGAGAGAAGAAGAAGAAGAAGAAGAAGAAGAAGAAGAAGAAGAAGAAGAAGAAGAAGCAGAGGATGCGCGCGCAGGGGAAGAGGATATAACGGTCGTCGCTGCTGACGGGGATAGTTGTGGGTCCCACCCGACTCCCCTTAATCCTAACAGATTGCGATTAAGAGCCATGTCGCAGCAGAACAATTTGTGCTCACCGAGTTGTCGCAGCAGAGCTATTACAACAAACTACGTCGCTGCTCATCCATTTCGGTGGAGAAATGTCGCATAGGAGCTATTTGCCCCAGTATTTTCATAGAAGAAAAAAACCCTACGTTTTGGTGGTTAGGATCAAAATCATCTGAATCTTCACCCATCATCCTATACCTCACGTCCACTTCTCTATCCCTACTATCTTCCAGTACCTTCCATCCCATCAAAACCTCTTATGCCCAGTGTTTGCTTCACAGAAAGATCGGTTGAAGCCTCAAATTCTATTCCTCATTTGATATTTCTCAACTAGAGATTTCAAGTCATGCGATGTGCTACTTTGAGAAAATATCCTATTTGTATATACAAGTGGTGTGTACCTCCATTGCCTCCCATTCCCAACATGTTGCCAACATTCAGCTACTTTTAGTTGCCATTGTTCTAATTCCAAAAAAAAAGTCGCCATTGTTCTCTCTCGACTCCATGCTATCAAGGAGAGCGAATATAAGTATAGAGTCTAAGCAAGAAGAGTGGAAAGAAAATGGAGTGTGTCTCCTTTACAAGAGAGAGTATATAGTCATGTTAACAGAAAAGTACAGTTTGGTGGTCACATGAAACACCTATCAACCCTGTATTAAAACCATAGATTCTAGTAAAAAATAACACTCACACGCATATACCTTATGTGTTTCACGGACGTAATGTACTTGCAGTGAAAACAACTGAAGAGTAGAGATATGTATCAACTGAAGAAGAAGCAGTGCAAGCCCTATCCAATAGAGTTGACTTGTTTTTTCCTCTCGGGTCGTCCCCCACCCGGGTGACTCCGGAGGCGCCCCCGAGCCGCCGCCAGAGTTCTCCCCCCGTTCGGCCTCTCCCCCCGCCGCCGCCAGCGGTCGCCGCCGGGCGTTGCCCTTGCGGGGACAGCGAGGATCCCTCTCCATGGCGGCGGCGAGGATCTTCCCCACCCGGGCGGCGGCGGATCTTGTCTTCTACGGCGGCGTCGTCCTCTGGGCGCGGCGCGGGAGGACGGGAATCGGCGCCCTGCGAATGGGACTCCGTGGCTGCGGCAACCTCGCTCCAGGATGGGGGCGGGCCTATGGAGCGGCGGTGAAGTGGCTAGCGGTGCGGCGGAGATCTACCACGGCGGCGCGTTGATTGGCGGCGGGGGCTCCTCCTTGCTGCGCGGTTCGGCCGGATCCGGCGGTAGATCGCCCCTGTTCTGTCGTCTTCTTCCTCATTGCTGGCTTTCACCAGTGGGGTCGGAACGGCGGATCCAACAGGGTGCCGGCGGGTGGCGAGGGGGCTAATAGCTTGGCTTGAATAAAGGTGGTGGTCCTAGGGTTCCAAATCGCGAGAAGACGAAGATCTGCCTGACGCCGGTACCTTGATCTGGCAAGAGTGTCGAGTTTCGGAAGGCTCCGCTGGTGATCTTTCATGGGCTAATTCCTAGAGATTGCTGGATTGGAGGGATTCGGTCGCGCCGGAGGGAGCGGCGTGAAGCTCTGCTTCTGTGCCATCATGGACAAATCCATGGTGTAGTCAGAGGCGGGGAATGTCATGAAATCTGAGATTAAAGGACTAGCAAATGGCGATTGGAGGCTTTGCGACGATGAGGAACTTGCTTGGAGTTGCAGGAGGCGGAGCAGCGGCATGTTAGTGGGGGCAACATCACAGGTGAAGTTCAAAGTCCTACATTTCAGGGTGAAAATCCAAGGTCTGGTCTTAATTGGTTGTGTCTGGCAATGGTCTTGCTGAAAACATTGTTTTGAGAGCGGGACTATCTTCAGGGTGAAAACCCAAGGTCTGGCCTTAATTGGTTGTGCCTGGCACTGTTCTTCTTGAAGGCGTTGCTTTTGAAGAATTGCACATCAGGTGGTGTCTTGGTGGTGGTTGTGCGGCTGCTACAAGGACTGTAACTCTGTAGCGGGACTTTTCTTTTTATTTCTTCTTCTTATTGTCTTTCGACTGTGTGCATCCGTAATAGCTTTGGTTATTGCGTTGTTGCAGAGGCTGGGTGTAATTTGTATCTCCGCGATATTAATAAACACTCTTTATCTAAAAAAAAATAGCGAGTAAGAGTTGTATACAACAATCTTATAGAAAATGTCATCATAGACTCAGCATGTATTGACGCAACAATGTTTTTTAGACTCAACATGTACTGACACACCGATGTTTGTTAAGTACATTCAGACGACTCATTGGAGCGTGACATACTCCTACTCCTACACAATTTTTTTTTGGTTTGTGTTGTCCTATTTGTAAGCCACTTAAGCGGTAAGCATGCGGCATGTGCTTGTGTCACTACCAATACACAAAGAGTATTTGTGAGGGTTTGCCTCTAAATGGTTTGGACTTCCTCCCCTTTTGTGTTCCGGCTCATGTACATCATTTCAAATTTATTTGTATCAATGGATCCAGAGTTCATAGATGAAACTAGGTAAATTTGGTGCGGCGGCACCGCCGCACCCGTGTGGTAGAATTTAAATTTGAAATTGTCAACTTTTAAAAATTTCGTATATTTGAGGATCGTTCGAATGCAAAGAGTGTTTGTGTTTGCAAATTGTGTAGGTTTTGAAAATTTGTCAAGTCGGAAAGTAACGTGGATTTTATTTATTTTCACGTTAGTAATATGGTTAGTTTTGCAAAGCAGCTGAAATTTGTGAACATTCAAATTTGTTTGCCGTGCTATGACGATAGGATTGAAATTTGAAAATAGACTTGGATATTGTTGGAATGCAAGGAAAGCATATGGTTAAAAAAAAATTCAGATCCCGAAGTTAGTTCGGAAGATTTGGAAGACATTTGAAAGCTTCGAATAGCCAAATTTGAAAGTTGAATTTTGTTGGTGTAAATTTTCCGGGCCTGCGCCCGTGCGATTAAATTCAAATTTGGAAAATGTTCTTGTATTAAAGGTGTGGAAATTTGGAAATCATTGAAATGCAAAGAGAACGTACGTTCGGAAAATTGTTCAAATTTCAAAAAATGTCTCTCGGTAAAATTCAAATTTGGAAAAATATCCTTTTTTAGAGAGTGTGGAAATTTGGAAAAGTATTGATTTTATATTAGATGTTTAATTTATCTCAATAATTAGAGGAAGTAGTTTGAATTTTTATCGTGGTACTTACAGTTTTGGAATATTCAAATTTAAATTTTTTATCGTGTGACATGAGTAGTCACCATTTATTTTTTTGTAGCCACTTTATTGATTTATTGTATTGTCGCAGTGGGTATATTTAAATTTAAATTTATGAATTTTACATCATTTAATTTGAATTTTTATCGTGGTACTTACAGTTTTGGAATATTCAAATTTAATTTTTTTTATCGTGTGACATGAGTAGTCACCATTTATTTTATTTTGTAACCACTTTATTGATTTATTGTATTGTCGCAGTGGGTATATTTAAATTTAAATTTATGGATTTTACAGAATTTAACAGGGAAAAGAAAAAAAATTGGAAAATGGAAAAAATCTGACATGTGGGGCCTCTGTGACGTCGTGATGACGTCACAGGGCCAGAACTAGCCGGAGGCTCCCGCGACGGGGCGGAGCTCGCCGGCGGCCGCTCCGGCGTGCGGACGGCGCGGAGGGCAGTAGGCGCGTCGGCGGCGATTCCCGCGCGCGGGCGGCGTGTCGGCGGCGGATCCGCGGCGAGGAGGCGTAGACGACGACGGCGGAGCGTCTGGAGGCCGTAGATCTGTGCGGGAGGACCGTGCCGGCGGTGGAGCGCGTCGGCGGCCACGGCGATGTCGCCGCCGCGCGCGCGAGAGAGAGGAGAGGAGGGGGAAGGGGAATTGTCTGTCTTTTTTTGCGGAAAGGTCCTCGAGTTTTACGTCAATTGCTTTTCGGTCCTTCTCTGCAGGGAAGTGTGGGTCACGGAATGTTTTAATGGAAACGCAGGGTTCTTTTTGGAATATCGTCACGCGCAAGGTATGGGGCCGTCCGATGGACGATCAACGGCGCGGAAGCGTGCTCGCACTGTAGAAGTGCGATACTGTTCTTAGAACAGTGGCCACGCGACGCGGCCCAATCTGGGCCGTCCGTTTCACGGTCGGACGGCGCTAAAAAGGAGGCGACATGGAAGGGTGGAGCGGAGGGCTAACCAGGTTCTCTTTGATATATTGATAGATATATATATATAGTATAGAGATAGATTATATGTAGGGACTTCTGAAAAAATTTCAAAAAAAAAAATCCGAAAAAAAAAGAATTAAAAAAATACTGTAGAAGTGAGGGTACTGTTCATAGCACAGTACTGATGACGTGGCACCATGAGAGGAAGGCTAAAAGGGTACGCTTTGATATATAGTAATATAATATACGCTTGTATTGTTTTCCCATTGATCAACCCTTATTTTCGAAACGATCAACAGTCAACACTGATCGTGTCCCAACTCCCAACGGGCTCTACTCTGAAAATAGATTCAAAAACATATTTTTAGTGTAATCACAAAGTCCCAATTATTTTTACTGGACGGGTACAAACTTTACCTACCATGACTTTCTTCTCTAATGCTAGACATACATACAGGTGGGTTTGATCGGCAGCCCAGTGTTTTTAGAATTTTCGCATTGTGTTGTGGTTTTTAAAATACTACTAATTCAAAATACTTTTAGGTAATTGTCCTAAAACATATTGCGGTTTTGAAAAGTAAAGTATCTCTAAAACTGAGATTTTTTTTGAGTATTGAATAAGGAGGTCTGATCCTCTTTTTTCAAAAACCAACAAAGGAGAAAATCCGGTATTTTTTAGCGAGACATTGGAATTGATACTTTTGTTTTAAGATGAGCTACCAACGAAAGCCTACAAGTTTACACTTGAAGAGAAAAAAAATGAGAAAATCATAGCGTGTAATCGATCTTTTTTGTTTTGAAGCGAGGAAAAAGCTTTGCCTTTCGTATTGATATAGGAGGAGCAAACATAGAGGCGGACGAAAGCCCAAAGGAAAAGAGAGAAGTGGGCGAGGGTTTAGATCACATGCTTAAGAGATAATTTTTGCTAGGTGCTTGGCACCAGCCATAATCCAGTTTTTCCCTAATCTTTGATCTTCTGCAATAACAGTGTCAACATTTTTGGAGTACAAATTCACAAAAACAAAAGAGGCGTGGGAATTGGACTCATGACCACTAACAGGAACGACAGAGAGGTACAACTCACTGTGTCATAATGTAGTCTCAAAACAGAGGGCCATATTGTTAATTTGTGTTTGAGCGCTTAAATTCAAGATTTTCAGGAAAAAATGGTATTATTTTCTTTATATGCACATTTACCATTGGGGATGGGAAACAAGCTAAGAAAACACCCCCTAACCAAAAGCATTGTCACTAACTCACTATACAGGAGTTAAAATGCTTTAAACTCATGTAATTAGCTAGTCGATTAAACCATACCAGACCTCGATAATTTGATGTGCAATGGTGTTTTATGGAGATCGATGGAGGTGGTAAGTCATGTTTATCATGCATGTCGATATGGAAGCATGGTTTTAAGTTTTGCAAGGTCGGAGTGGGAAAAGCAGGACATGGTGGTGTTGCAAGGTCGGAAAAACTTTTTAAGTGTGTGAGTGTGTTATCGAAATGGCGACATTGAGTGTGGAGTCCCTCTCCTTGGGACACTGTGGGGCTTGTAACTAAAAGTAGCTTCCCACGAGTTTTCATATAGATGGACACAACGTTTCGAGGTGACGGTCGTTTTAAAATCAGGCAACAGACTCTAGAGAGTAGAGTGGTACCAAGTATTTTTCATATCTGTACCACATTTTCTATCTGATTTTGTCAGTAGACTTGCAAAAAATGAGTCTTGGTGTTGTCCAAAGTTACTTGCACAAAGGCTGGCTCCCCTTAATTGGTTTTATGAGAACACTAGTTTTGTTTGTAAGGTTATTCTACCAGATGTATGTGAATGTGTTGGAATGAGTGCAATGTAATATACTTTATGATGATTCTAATGATATTAAAAATTATTGTTATGTTGATATTTTCCTACATATTCGGTCAAATATAAATACAATTTGATTTTGACTAAACCTAGAACGCAATGTAATTATGAACGAAGGGAGTATATGTGTCCCACCTACCATCTATTATTACTACGAAGTCATGACCCAATCAGTTTCGTAGTCTATGATTTCTGAAGCGGATGAGGTGCATTTAGTTTCATGTGTTGTGTCTCAGCCTATTTATGGACTTGATGTGTTGCAATTTCTGCACATGGTTCAATATACACCACACCTTTTTATTTCACACTCAAACGCCTGGCTCAAAGCTCCTTAGGCAAACAAGAAAATGTATGCGTAACGTCAAAAAAAAAAAAAAGTATGCGTGGTCTTTTTGATGCAACAAGTGGAAATCGGAGGCTATGGGAAATACGTCAACAGTGGTTGATGACCGGTAAGCGGTGCCTATTTTGGTAAATGTAGGCTGTCAAGTAGTATTTCGTGCCCACATGAATTTTCTAGCTCAATTGGGGCTTTGAGAACCTGCGTTGTTCGCAGCTGTGCAAGTTCCTATAGCATACAATCAAGAAGAAGAAAATTCCATGGCATGTTTCTTTCCGACATACATTTGTATGCACCTACTGTTACACGAGCTACAACACCGTTCACGGCCACAAAGTTATACAGAGACTCTCAAAAAGCAAAGTTTATGTCTTTCCTTTACCCTTTCCGAGAAACGAAAAAAGGTTTGAGTAAAATTCATGGATGAACATAATGTGCGCACGTGAGCCACGGTGACAAGATGTAAAGCGAACACAGGGACAGGGTCCACGGTGTAGCGGGAATCCTCTAGCTTGATCTTACGAGGCAGCTCCAACGGTGCGCCATTTTCTCTCAGCTTGTCCATTTTTTCCGGGCAAAATAAAAACTCCTATACAACCCATAAAAAGATAATTTATCTACTAAGTCCGTTTGGTTCTAAATCGGCTTTAAATGTGCACCATTTTCGAGGAGAACAGATTGTCCGGTGTCCGCCTCTACTTGACTGCCCAGGTGAGTCAAACTCGGCCGACCATCCACACCTTCCGTCTCTCCTCTCTATCTTATTATCTCCCCTCTCCATAGACGACAAAATCGCACCGCTGCTCCCGGTCACCTACCGTCAACCTAGATCGACATGTTGTGAAATTGTCGTCATAGTTCTAAGAAACTACAACTATCGAGAAAAGTTGCATAAAACTACTACTTCGTCCATTTCGGAATATAAGAAAATTAAGGAATTTCGGACAAACACTGAGAACCACCCAAATGACCTGTCTGCCACCACATCAAGCTCAAATTGCAACTAATGCCATCTCGCAAGTTCCAGCGAAACCGAAACAGAAAAAATTGAAATCATGCATCGTCCAGGTCATCTTCCTCCTCGCCTCGCCATCGCCCAGACCTCGCCCATCCCAGATCTTGCCCCAGATCTGCATGTAGCCTCGCCCAAGATTTCGCCAAGGTCCTAGTGCAGCATGTCTCTGGTGCAGGTCCTGGTGGTTGCCTCGGCTCCATCTCCTCGCCCAGGTCCTTGTCCTGCAGAAATGGATGTCATTAAACGTCGGAGGAGACCCCCGGCCCCACCACTAGAGTTTTTCCCGGTCACCCACGAGAGCGACACGAGAGGTTAGTGGCTCCCCATGTGTTGTTCTTGCCATAGTGTATTTATCCAATATTGATATTTTCTTTTTATGTGCTCAAACTTAGTCTTGATTTTTTACTAAATATTTACGCCATCTTTTTTTAACAGATTTAGTAATGAGTAGTGACTGAACAATCAACACTTAGAAAATATCCGAAAACACTTAGAAAATATCCGATAGATTTGCACAACAACAAGATGGAGGTCGGTCGGAACTCAAACAGAAGTTCACTGCATATATAGTTGCAACTGACCCAACTTCAATGCAAACGCATAGTCGGTCCCTTCATAGTGTAATGACAGTCCTTTCATTTCATCATTTGTTTTCTTCAAAATCTATTGAATTTATGTAAGATATTTAACCCTAGGTACATTTTACTTGAGATGGTTGCATGTTGATTCAAGTAAGGATCGATTATCATGAATCCCTATAGAATTTATAGTATCATGAGCAATAAGAAATAACTTTTCAAAAAAAGATAAAAAAGTAAGAGGTGTGTTTTTCATTTAACTTTTGAGAGGACTGTTTTATCACAATTAGTTATACTGAAACATGTAACAGGATTATAATTTGGGTGAAACCAAACATACAATGATAAAACAAAAATAAGGGCATACCTCAAAGCTAAAATGTTTGGTATATTATACATTCATTGCCACGCACGAGTATTTAGCTAAAATGTTTGGTACCTCAAAGCTAAAATGTTTGAGTACTTTGCGATTCTTCTTTCAACACAACAGTGCACACAAAATTGAATATAGAGCAGCTATTGGAGACATCACCTCAACACAAGAAGAACAACTGAACAAAAAATACCTTTGCGACATATCGTCGAACATGTTGTGGACGCTGGCGGGTGTCGCCGGCTCATCTGTCGGTGGGGTGAAAGGGGAGGGAGAGGAGGCATCACAGTAGTCGCGGCGAGGCGTGGGGCCGCAAAGCCGAGGCGCCGAGCATGAGTGTGGTCATGGTGGCGGCGGTGGGAGCGATGGCCACGGGACCAGAAGAGGCGGACATGGCAGCCCGGTGGCAGGCGGGCGGCGGTTCGCGCTTGGGAAACTTCCGTGTAGCGGTTGGAGGCTCGGGCGCGACACAAATAGTTTTGCAGCAACCGAACTTTGCAATGTTTTAGCTGGCGTTTTTTTTATGCGAAATATATAACAAGGGCAGCTATTGAAGCGGCGTTTTTTTTAAGATACTAGCTAATTGCCCGTGCGTTGCAACGGGAGAGAACAAAATATTCTCATGAAGTCGCGTAAAGTAGGTTCTCATTGGTATAGGAGGAGACAAAAATGACCAAACCAAAAATTATGGTTGATAGTTGCTACAAAAATATGATTTCAGTATCACAATTTGTTCCTTTCGTTTCCCTCCAAAACCGAGATCACGGATGACTTTGGATAACTATTTCTGAGATTTTGTCAGGCCGACGCAGTCCACACGCAATCAAACATGTTCACAATCAAACTGCCCAGTTTATAGAGACCCGGAGAATGCACTCTTACATTACATTCCTTTGATCATCACGGACTGGCATTGCCATGAATCCTAAATTCAAATTTGAGGTTATTGCTTTCCACTCGCTATCTCCTCTGTCGTCTGTACCATAAGTGCACGACACTTCGCGCCTGCATTCCCGCACCCTCCATTACACCCCTTTTTAACGCTCTTTCGAACTATAGTAACAACATGCTTTCAGTTATGCACCAATCGGTCATAGCATCGTCATCCTCCTGCATGCTTACGAGTTAGGAACTATTAAGCGGAGGAAAATAATTGTCTTCTATGTAAAAATTGCAAATATAGGAGATAAGAAATACAGAGACAAAAAATAGTAGAAGAAGAAGTCAATTCAAGGAGGCAAGGCAAAATTACGACTAACAAATAGCCTAGCAAAGCGCATATGAAATTTAACCAATTATGCAGCTATATATACCTTTTATGCAGATTTTATGTGCTTCCAGTCAGAAGTGAAATCATGTTTGTAACTTTGTATCAACACCCAAGCAAAAGATAAGATCTAGTTAGCTAAATGCCAGTTCAGATGGGAAGTTCCTACCTCGTGAAACTGAATAGTGCATCAAGCATTGTATGCATGAGTCCAGACTCCAGGGAAAATAAATAATGTTTTATTAAAGATAAGATTCCCCATAAAATGTAATATTCTAGAGTGCATCATATTCATGCAAGACAACTTTGGTTGAAAGCCTGAAAGTATAAAATCTCTGAAAATCACACAGATGAACAGATCACCTAACTAACCTCCCTCGTGGCCACGAGCCACCACTAACAAACTACCACGACGACCCTCTACTGCCGGTGGCACCAGCTACTTAGGGCATGTACACATTGCAGGAGCGCTTACATAGACTCTAAGAATTTGAAAAATAATGATTTAATGGCTAGCGTGTGTATAAACGTCTCTATCTCCAATGCTAACGGCATGTACATGCGCTTAAGGATTTTTTTCTCGCCTGGATTGGACTGCGCTACGTACAATTGCTTCAGCGCGCAGAAAAAAAAGGTGAAGCGTCCGAGCGCCGGCTCCCTCTCACCATGGTCCATATCCATGGCCACAACACCGCGTGGTGGTCGAAATGTGGCTGCCAAGAAGCTACCGGTACAAGAGAAATGAGCATGTCAATATTCAGGTCAGTTTAATAATAATTAGTGACATTTAATAATTACAGACAGTTTTGGTAGGTTTCGCTCAATGCAATCCTTTGATTGACATGTACGTTTTACTGCTGATTAGCTAGATTAGGGAGATTTGGCTGACGCGTGTAATAAATGATGATTGATGCATTACCGTAAATAGTTTCCTTAGCGAGATTTGATTTGGCCGGAGCGGGAAAAAAACCATGAGGCTTGACGAAGGAAACATGCATGGAGAAAAAAACAAAGCGAGAGGCTTGACGAAGGGACACTTCGTGCGTTTTAGATATATAATAATATAATATAATATATATAATATATATAAATAAATAATACTCCCTCCGTCCAATAATAACTGTCTCAAATTTGTCAAAAAATAGATGTATCTAGACATGAAACATGTATGGATACATCCACTTTTTGACAAACTTGAGAGAGTTATTATCGGACGGAGGGAGTATAATAGATAGAGAAAAGATAGAGATAGGACTATAGGAGTACATTGTTGACTTGTTCTTTTTTTTCCTAGGGAGACTTGTAGACTGTTGGTAAACGCATAAACCCTAGCAATCGTTAGGAGAAAGCAAATCTACGAGTAGGGAGTTCAGAGAAAAACAAGAGAGGACCGATCGAGAGGACCGCACCAAGAGACGACGATGAACCGGCGATTCCTGTACATGATCGTCGAAGCCGCCAGCGGGGGCGGCTCGTGCACGCTGCGCCGCATCAACCCGTCCCGCCTTTTCTACCCCAAGGATTCGCCCGAGCGCGCGGCCGCGGCGGCAACATCGAAGGCGGCGGCGAAGGCGAGGGTGGTGGAGGACGCTCGCCTGCCTCCGCCCACCACGACCTTCCTCTCCTACTCTGCGGCGCACTTCGCGCTCCTCGGCCGAGACAAGGACAAGATCCTCGTCTTCGCCGACCAGTATAAGCCCTTTGGTTTATGCAAAGAAAAGAATGAGGAGTATGCAACACCCTTTGGCAGCGCCGTACTCTACGACGACGGCTCGCGCACCTTCCACGTGCTTCCCAGCCCGCGCTGCACCAAGATCAATCCCTTGTGGGTCGCCGTCGGCGAGAGCATGTACTTCATGGAAGATGTGCGTCAGCCCGACCGCTCCCACGTCGACAGATATGCGACAACCGTCAATGCACTTATTCCCCATTGCCACGGGGCAGGCCAATACTCTTGGCAACACTTGTTGCCGGCGCCCCAGGAGAGGATGGACTGGAAGTCCGAACTCAGGGCCTACGCAGCCGTCGGCGAGTCGAGCATCTGGGTCTCCACGGGACGCCACGGAACGCTCTCCCTGGACACGGCGAGACTCTCGTGGAGCAAGGACGACACGGTGAGAGGCGAGTGGAGCAAGGCCGGCGACTGGCCGCTGCCGTTCGTGGGGCGCGCATCGGAGCAGGGCGGCCTCCGGTTCGGCTTCTCGGCTGGCACCGTCCTCGAAGCGTGGGACCTGCGCGCCGACGGGGGGCCGACGTCGCGCCTAACGTGGGGGGATATGCCAGGCATCGTCGGCGGGACCGCGGTGGAATCGGAGGTCGCGGTGCTTGGCGACGGCCGGCTCTGTGTTGGCAGGCTGTTTGAGGTTCCTCACCCACGGCGGCCACGCGGGCACTGCCCCTGCGTCTACTTCCACAGCAACCGCCGTAAGCATCCTCGCGCTCGCGAGCGCCCAAGGCCTCCTCGCCTCTTCGCCATGCTCACCGGCGTAGAGGTGGTGGACGACGGCGACGGCGAGGGGGTCCGCCTGATCGAGCACAAGTCGTGCCGATACAACTTAGGCGAACTTGAGAACGCCTGGTTGTTTGGCAGACGCAAGTTCGCCCAGTTGCTATTCTAGTATTTTCAGAGGGTTTTGTTTCCTATTTTGGTGAGTAGGCTATACCAAAATATACGATTTTTGCTTTCGAACAAGAATAAAAACCCATGATGTTGGCCGGATTTCATCATAAATCCATGAATAGTACTCCGGTTTCAATCGACCACCTTCAGTTCAGACGAGCAGTACCATACCATGCACGTACGTAGTGTAATCACCGAAATTTCCAGACTATGGGTACAAAATTTACCTATCGAGATTTTTCTTCGTAATGTGTGTGCTATAACATATATTGTCCTTTATTCAGACGTCAGTCGTTGCATAGCACACACCAGAGACCAGACAGCAAAATCCTAGTGTGCAATCTGAAATGTGCCAAGTGTGCAGAGTGATCGCAGACATATAGATGCTCATCAATGACACGCAGACCGCCAGGAAAGAAAACGAGCCTGAGGTGGCTCCCATTCAAAACAAAACACCAAAAACAGGCTATTTCCAGGTTTATCATAAAGATGCGCCTGCTTCTAACTAAAGTTGTAAAATATCATAAAGATGCACATAGTCTTGGATTAACAGGACACCAACTGTGACAAGAAACCTGATGTCATTCACATGCAGCATACATACATACCCCCTTCTCTGATGCAGTAACTTTCACCGGATTCAGATGTACAAACTTTCTTGGATCACCTGGACACAAACTGCGCAGAGAAACCCGAGGCCATGCACAGGCAGTATAAATACATATCCTCTTCAGATGAAGCAGCCTTCACCAGATTCGGATGTTCTCCAACAAAGGGGCTACCAGATCTAACCTGAAACATAGCTACATTATTACAAAAGTACACTGTTCCAGAAGCATGTACACCCCAAACAAACAGAACGACAAAGATCGGATGCACATAGCCATATGCTCTGGCCCAAGAAATGTCCTAATATTTCTTGGCCGCAGCCAAGACTCGGCAAAGATACTCTCCAAGTGCCCAGATAGGGAAGATGTCCCTGTACTGGGAGTAACTGATCATGCCGTTCTTGTTGAATACTCCCATGATCTCCTATTAAGCACAGCAAAAAAAATCAGTCTATGTCCCCTACTATCGAAGTTCTGCTAATTTTGGACGGAAATTTCCATGCAACATATATGGTTTTCTCTGGTCGGTCAGGTTTTGCTGTTTTGGTTTGTCACGTCCCACTTCATAGAACGTGTTCTTATGCGCACTTCTGTTTACAGAAACCTTTTCTTTTGTATGTAGAGCGAAATTTTACATTGAGAATCCATGAGATGTAAAGCGTTTATGACTTACTTGTTGAGGAAATTCCCCATCCTCCGTTTGTGAGTTGATCAAAACCTTCGCTGCTCGATGCAGAGGTGTTGGATCTCTCTCAGCCTGTACCCAACCAAGACTTAAGTTAATCAACAATTTATGGTAAGGTATCACAATCAGCAAGGTAACTGTAAACGCACCTGTCCTGCGTCAATTAGGGTCAGCATGGCCCAACCAGTGTTGACTGCATGAGCATGCTTGCCTTCAAGATTGGTGTAAACCTAATTGAATGCAAGTCAAAAGATGATTATAGGTTGTAACAAAGTTTCTTATGATCCCAGGAAGACTGTGGATCCAAGAATCACGAGCATGAAGACAATACTTTAACTACTAGTTGATCGTTTTTTAAAGTGATGTTTATTGTGCAGATCATGTACAGGCATGAAGTTGTTAAAGTTGAATGTGGGAAAAGGAAATCTTGAGTTCATGCCCGTTTCCTTCAGTCATACATAACTGTAAACCGTAGGAACATTACTAAGTATATCAAAGCTGAGCAAAACGGTGGCCTCTCCGCGCTCCACAACTGTAGCAACTACAGTACGAACTGTAGAAATGAACAGTGTTCTACAGTTCCTCGATCCCGGCCGTCGATCGGCGAACGGACGGCCCACGGAACGCATCCGTGACGGTTTTGTAAAAAAAACCCTTTCTAAACGATAAATCAACCCGCAGTCCGCGCAAACGCGAGGCGAGGGACCGATTCGTTAAATGCAAAAAATACACGGACTAAAATGCAAAACAACCCCCACACTCCCCCTTCTTCCTCCTCTCTCGCGCGTGCGGCCGGAGAACGCCGCGGCCACCGACGCGCCGCGCCGCCGCACCACACCTACTCGCTCAGATCGACGGCCACGGCGGGGTGCGCCGTCACGTCCTCTCCCTCTCCGCCGAGCATCGTCTGCCAAGACGTCGCATGGCCGCCGGAATCATCCTCGCCGTCCTCGCAGCCCGCCGCCGCGAAACTCCTCAGCGTCGGCAACTCCGGCGACCATAGGGGTCGAGGCTCCGCCCATTCGACTCCCCCCGACGCGCACGCCCGGATCCGCGTAGTCCCAGCTCCGCGCGCGTCCGCTCCTGCTCGATCGCGAGCTCGGCCGCGGCGCCCGCCGCCGGCAAGCGACGTCACTGCTGACGTTGCCGCGGGCCCCCTGCCAGTTTTTTTTTTCCCTAAAACATTTTTCATATTTAACAAAATCCTGACATGTGGGACCCAACTCACAAAAATTTAGCAGAAAAATGCTAAAATTTGGAAAATTCATATCTTTAAGATTGTAATTCAAAAAAATACAAACAATATATCAAAAAATGCATAAAAATGAGAAATTTGCAAATATTACATGCATATGCATAATTAATCAATTTGCAATTCCCGATTAATAAGAATAACTTACAAAATATGCACACAAAAATGATTAAATTTGTAAAATTTATATCTTTAAATATGTAATCCAAAAAAATACGACCAATGTATCAAAAAATGCAGAAAAATGAGAACTTTACAAATATTGCAAGAACTTACAAAATATGCACACAAAAAATAATTAAATTTGCAAAATTCATGTCTCCAAATGTATAATTCGCAAGGAAAAAAAAACGAAAAATGTATCAAAAAAAAAAGGAAAATAAAAACTTCATAAATATTGCATATACATGCAAGATTTATCAATTTGCAACTCCCAATTAATAAGAAGAACTTACAAAATATGAAAAAAAAATTAAATTTGAAAAACATATATCTTTAAATATGTAATCCATAAAAATACGAACAATATATCAAAAAAAATGCAGGAACATAAGAACTTTACAAATATTGCATTTACATACATGATTAACCAATTTGCAATTCACGATTACTACGAAGAATTTATGAACCTCTTTATGACAACTATGTATTTTGTGAAAATGACATATGTTGATCATTCCTAATTCACTTAAATTGATCTTTATATCCTAAGATGCATTCAACATCTCCAATTGGTCATACCTACTACTCACTTTCCACAATTTTTTTTATATTTCCACAAACGATTTACTTAATTGTTGTTTAATAAAAAAATGCGCATGTGTCCTACCTGACATAAAATTCACAATTACAACAAAATACTGAAAACTACAATATTCATGACTTCCAAACCAGCATCCATGAAAATAGAAACAGTATATCAAAAAAAAAACCATCTAACGAAATTTTAGATTCTTTGTATAAAAAAAACATCAAAAATACATTGCGCATAAAAATAATATATCAAAATTATAGAAAATTCTTAGCCTTCCCACACAAAAAATTACATCAAGAAACCTACTGCGCAAATTTCACAATTTAAGGAATTAAAAATTTAAAAATATTTTTAAACTTTTAACACAAACTAATACATATATCCTTTTCTGTTCAACCAATAAATAACTTTCCAATACACTAACAAATAAAAATATAACATATAACATATCAAAATTTCCTAAAGTAAACAAATTCTCAACGTTCCCACGTAAAAAATAAATAATGTAACAAAAAAAAACATTGTGCACAATACAAAGTTTAACCAAAAAAAATGAATAAAAAAAAGTATTCAAAAAAATCAAAATTGTTTGAAATAATCAATCAGCAAAATATGAATAACATACCCAGACGGCCATAACAACAAAATACTACCTATTTGTGGAAAAAATATATTTTAATATCTCAAAATAGTAATTATTTCAACGAAAACCAAAATATACTTCCTCTAAATATGTAAAGACAAATTTATTAAATGTTAAAATAATGCATTTCCTCCAAATACGTACTCAAATTGAACATTTCAATTTTGTATTTATTTTAATAAAATTTAAATAGACTGACTCTAACTATAAAATTCAATTCAATGAATTTACATTCCCAAAAAAAAAAAAACTAGCATTTCAATTTGCGATATTCGAAAATATTCCATACAACAAAATTCAGCTAATATCAACATTTCCAAGCCCCAACAGGTGCACCAAATTTAAATTACAATTTCTTTTGTACAATCTCGAAAATAGAACCTATTAATTCACATAATTAAAATATTCAATGTTACGTGTTACAATAATGCAAATCGTCTACAAAAAAAAATGCAACAAAACTGTATTTCATTAAGTATTTCTTCCCCTCCAAAATATCCAATTTCTTTGTAAGTCTTAAAATAGGTTTCAACAAATTACAGAAAATACAAACTTTTAATTTATTAATTACAACAATGCAAATCATACATACAAAATGCGCAAACAAAAAAAAAAGTAGGCATTGATAGAATTCCAGAAATTGATAGAATTCCGACAAGTGGGCCTACTTTAGGGTTTAGGGTTTGAATGTAGGCATTGTTACAAAAAAAAGACGACTACTTACATCATTTGAACAAAGTTCAAGTTTAAAATTGTTTAGATTTCCAGTGCCTTCCAAATCTTACTATATAAAAACCACTAAAAAAAACACATACAAACAACTTCTAACAATTTAGAAATTCAAACAATTTGTAAATGTAAACTTTTCCTTTCTAATATCGATACATTTAAATGTAAACAAATTTTGAATGTGCGCAACTTCAAGTTCAAATTTCTTCCACCACGGTATTCAGAAATACTACGAATATATCAACATTAACATAAAAAATAAATGTTAACTATTTATGCCGCATGACCACAAACATGTTTAAATAATTCAAATTGGGCAATATTTATATACCTTCATGTAAAAAGACAACCATACTTGAGCATTCCAACCCAAATTCTAAATTTGTTCAAGCTTACATTTCAAAACAAACTAATATTTACACACGATTTAACTAAACTGCCTGTAATTATGCAAAAAAAAATGCTACGAAAATTCAATATTTTCGCACAACCATATTCTATTTCCTCTTAATATGGTGCCACATAATAAAATTATGGAAGGACAGAATCATATTTAGCCATTTCAATTTAACTAACATAAGTTGGAAGTAGTATAACTTAAATTCCTCTAATTTTGTAGTTGCACTTTAAAATAATGTTTGACTAGGTGAATATTTGCAGAGAATGAACATTCATTTCGTCAAATTATAGATTGAGTTCAAATTGAATTTAACAAATGCTCAAACAACGTATTATCTCCGAATTTTGAGTTAAATTAACTACTTAAGACACCACACAAACATACCATATCAAACCAAATAATTTAACATTCACAAAATATTATAACTAAACTCGCTCCAAATATACAAATAAATTTACTAAATACTCAAGTTGAACTTAACTCTCTCTAACTGCGTACTTAAATTTAAATAACGCTACATTACATGCACATTTCAAGAAAACACATATTCTTTTCCTCCAAAGATGCATTGAATTTAACAATTGCTAATACAGTATTTCCCCTCTAACTAACGATCTAAATTGCACTTAACTCTCCCTAACTATGAACTCAAATTTAAATAACGCTTTATTACATGTACATTTCAAGGAAACGCAAATTCTTTTCCTCTAAAGATGGATCGAATTTAACAGCTGCTTATACAGTATTTTCCTTCTAACTAATGATCTAAATTGCACATTTACGTCGAAATACAAACATAATAGTTAGACATACCCACTATACATTTCCTCTAAATATGGTAGCACACAAGAAAATTTTGGCAAAATGGAACTATATTTCACAATTTCAATTTACCTAACATATTCACAAATACCATCATTTCAAACTATCTAGCTATATTAGATAAATATTCTAGCAAAAATGCAAATTTATTCCCTCCAATTACGGATCTACAAAACCTAAGCATTTACTAAACGTGCAAACAATTCAAACATAAATGGCTCCCCAACAACTTCTCAACATATACTTTTTTTAAGTTCCAACAATTTTGCAATCTAAACAACTTCCAAAAACGGACATTTCCAAATTTTGAATATTTCAAAATTCCAACTGCCTTTAAAACCTAACCATTTTACTAACGCGAAACAAAAAAGATCTAAATAACTTCCTAATTTGACTACTTTTTGAAATCTAGACAACTTTCAAACACAAACTCTTTTTGCATACCAACGATTCTTAAATCTACACAATTTATAAATGTCGACATTTTCAAATTACAATTTTACAACACGGGTGCGGCGTGTCGCCGCACTAAATTTACCTAGTAAATTATAATAGACAAACTTAAAATCCACACGATGATGAAAATTGGAATATATCAATGTACTCCAGTAAGCAAGATTGAATTATATCCACAAACAGGATAGAAATGAATCTACCTGATCTTGACATGACAAATAACTTTCTCCCCAGCCACCAAAAGGAAGCTCTTTTGACATCAGAAAGTCACATGCCTTCCTGATTGTAGAACTACTCTTGAACGTCCTACCAGCAGCAACTAATCCCTTCACTCCAAACCATGTGCCGTAGGTGAAACAAACAGCCCAGGAGCCATACCTACAGAAAAAAATATATAGAGAGCAATACAAAATGTTATATGCATGTTGTACTTGTATTCTTTTGCATGACGTGTGAAAACTAACCATGAACCGTCGCTTCTTTGAATACTCTCTATGTAGTTAGCAGCTTTGTTGATACAGTCATCTACATCTTTACTGCGGTGCCCAGGATAGAGCTTTTTAAATGATGCAAGAGCCTGAATTGCTGCTGAAGTACATTCTACGTACCTGCCACCAATCGAGTGTTAACACTTTTTTCAGTTTAACTTATGTGTGAAAGCAGCATAAGAACCAACAATAGAGTGGTTATTGTATCTTACGGGTAATCAATCATGCAGTCCCCGAAGGTCTCAGCAGGGTTGATAAGCTGAGCAGTTTATAAAGCATATCAATATAGGTAAAACATATTGGACAATCAGATGGATGAATCTCTGTTTAAAATAGCGGGCTATTGTGTTTAGCGTGCGTTTTTAGAAGCTACGAAAGGCTATAGCCGGGCTATAGCGCAGCTAAGCCCATATAGCCGTTTTGCTAAATAATGGGAAAAACAATATTTGGGCAGCATATATTCGTATATATATCAATAATTCACATATGCCTAACAGATTAACATAGTCACATAATAGATATGAATAATCAGAAGTTTTGGACATGGTTATGGAACGCGGACGATGCACCCGGGAGCACATGCTCCCGGTTTTTTCGAAAAAAAATTGAAAATTCAAAACTTGTCAAAAAATTCCGAAAAAAATCACGCACGTACCTGAGCATGTCACACACCATCGTGTCAAATTTGGCGACGAAACGACATCGCGGCCGCCGTGTGTAAAAATGACAAATCTCAGATCTGAAAATTCAAAATTTTGGATGCTATTTGCTGTCAGAATTTTGTCATTTTTGCACAGGGCGGCCGCGATGTCGTTTCGTCGCCAAATTTGACACGATGGTGAGTGACATGCTCAGGTACGTGCATGATTTTTTTCGGAATTTTTTGACATGTTTTCAATTTTCAAAAAAAATTCGAAAAAACCGGGAGCATGTGCTCCCGGGTGCACTTGTGACTTTCCGCATGGTTATGTCCACATATTACAACATTAAGTAGCATAATTCAGAACATAATTCTGTCCAAATATTAGCATATTACATAACCAAGTGTAGCAAAAAGAAGTTCAGGACATGGTACATGGTTGGGCTGAGCGGGATAAAATTGGGCTGAGCGGGACAAAATTGGGCTGAGCGCAAGAGAAATGAGGAGAACTTAGGGATAAGGTTGGCATTTGGGCCCCAAAATTGGGCTGAGCGGGACAAAATTAGGCAGTGCGGGACAAATATTGGTCCAAATTTTTGGACCCCCACGCAGGATAACGGCTAAGGGGCTAAACTAAGGCTAAATCCATTTAGCCAGGCTATCAGGGGCTACTATATCTTTAGCCTATGAAGGCCTTAGCTATTAGCGGATACTATCTCTTTAGCCTATGAAGGCCTTAGCTGTAGCGTGAACCCTCTCGGAACGCTATAGCCGAGTGATAGCCCGCTATTTAAAACAGAAGGGTGAATTAATTGAAAATCGCATGCTTGGTTGCATGTTTCAAACAAAGCAAACATTGACCAAAGAGTCCAGCAAATTGTGCGAATGACATGGTGACTTTTCTGAGGCCAACAGAGATAGATGTCAGGCCTCAAGCCTGCACATAAATCTCAACAAAATGCCCAGCTCACCTCATTCGATGTGGACCGGAGCAGCAGGCACTGGTGCAGCAGGGTCTGCAGTGCGAGATCAAGGGCTTCCCAGTCACTTGCGTGGGGCTTCCACTAGGGCTGCGCAAGGCATCGGCAGTGCTACCGCGGGTTGTGGATATGGCGGCAGCCAAGCTGCAGCCAGGGTGCGCACGGTTAATGGGGCGGAAGATCAACGCTATTGCGTTCCACCCTTGCTATGCATGTGCATGCTATTGCGTTCCACCCTTGCTATGCCTGTGCATGCAAAACCCTGGGGCCCATCCATAAGATCATGAGGGGTTTCCTGTGGAAGGGTAGAAAAGAAGCCATAGGTGGCAATTGTCTTGTGGCGTGGAATAAGGTGGCATCTCCCAAAGACTGCGGAGGACTCGGAATTCCGAATTTGAGATTGATGAACTTGGCCTTGTGGGCCAGGTGGTTGTGGCCTGTGGCTGAAGAAGGTGGCTGTGGCCTGGATGGGCAGAGAATAGTGGACATGGCCCCGAATCTCTTGGCCAAGGTTGCCAGGAGGAACCTCTTGACTCGTACAGTCAGAGAGGGTCTCCAGGGGGGCATGGCTCTCGGGCTGCGGACCGGACCTGACGAGCCAGGCATTCGCATATCTATTCTTTCTCTGGGAGTGCAGCTTGACCCGGGGGTGGCGGACTCTCATGTTTGGACATGGGAGAGGGATGGGAAATTCTCGGCCTGTTTGGCTTATAGAGCCTTCTTTGCCCCTATGATAAGGGTGGAAGGCGTCGATCAGATTTGGCAATCGAGAGCTCCACCAAGTTGTCGCTTCTTCGCTTGGCTAGCAGCCAAGAACAGGTGCTGAACGGCTGACCGCCTTAAGGGGATTGGGCTCCCTCACTCGGCAGTATGCCCTTTTTGTGATCAAGAACAAGAGACGTTGCAACACCTCTTGCTGGGGTGTGTTCTTTTTTGAAACCAGGTAAAAGATTTGTCATTTTCATTAATTAAGAGAGAAGTTTTTAGAGGTGTTTACAAGCAAAGCCGTGACCAAAAGAAGTTCAAGGCCACAAATAAACCTACTCTCGCGGCATTACATTTCCCAACGCTTTGGCACCGGCCCTACATCACATATATAGCCGCCTCGTTTTTAATCTTTTGAACTAATATGGTGGAGGTAATAGACTTGTTTTGAAACATGCGGGCGTTTCGTTCCAATGAAACCTCCCAAGCGACAAGCATAGCAAGAGAGGCAACGCCTTCTGATTGTCTCCTTTCTTGTGGAAGATGGCAGTCCACCAATCCTTTGTGTTTTGCAAGGCATCCCACTCCGATGGGTTGAAGTCGTGGAGCCAAGCCATGTCTATAAGGAGGAACAAATCCTCTTGGTGAAACGGCATTGAAAAAGAAGGTGTGCTACTGATTCGTGCACTTGGTTGCAAAGCTTGCATGACCACAATTTTGCCAACCCCTCCGCTCAAGTCTATCCGCCGTCCACACCCGGTTTTGGAGGACCAACCATGCAAAGATTTTGCATTTGGGGGGACGCCCATGGCTTCCATACCAAGGAAGACATCATAGAGGTGGTATGACCCAAAAAATTGCATGTTGTAGGCCGAGGATGAGGAGATTTTCCGTCCTTGGTGAACTTCCAAGAGATTTGATCCGGCGCCTCCGGGTCAAGATGGATGTCATGAAGCATTCCCAAAGGTTGACGAACTGGGCATCTTCATGAGGTTAGGGGAAGGGCCCCTATCATCCGCACCTCTCTTTATGGCGACGAATTGTGAACCCCAAAAAAGAGGACATTGATTTCCTTTCCAATACTCTAGCTCAGTTTGGCAACGTCACCGGTCTTGTCACAACTTGCACCAAGAGCCAAGTGGCACCTATTAGATGTGACGGATTTAATCTGGAAGAACTTCAATCGTTCCTGGCTACTCGCACCATGTTCCCTATGAAGTATTTTGGTCTCCCTTTGTCAGTGACGCGCCTAAAGAGAATCCACTTTCAACAATCGGAGGATAGGGTCGCCGAGAAGCTCTGTCCATGGGAAGTAAAACATGCCACTATGGCCGGCCGGTGCTAGTCAAGTCGGTTCTCACTAGTGTGGTGATTTATTTCATCACCGTTCGTGATGTGCCTTTGGAGCTCCTCGCGAAGATTGATAGCATACGGCGTATTGGGCGGCTTGTGAGAAGTTCACCGGTGGAAAATGCAAAGTCAATTGGGAACGCGTTTGCAAACCAATAAACCTTAATGTTTGGGCTTTTGGGTTGGCTCATTGGGGGGAAACTCGAGTGGATACGCTGATGGATTGGTGGGCAAGCCGAACAGCCACGAGGTGAGAAACATGTGGACGGACATCATGTTGGTGCTGTGGTGCATCTGGCACCACCGTGACAATGTAGTGTTCAAAGGAGCAGAACCTTCAGCGAGGGTGGTGAAGATGAAGATTCGAGCCGAATACGAGGCCTGGAAGAGAGCGGAGCTCTTCCGTGGTAAGGCGTTTGGCTTTCCCCTGCCAATGCCGGAGAGATGGACGGTAGGAGAGTAGGCTTTTGTTTTTAGGGGAGCTGCTACCCCTTGTTGCAGCGCTTAGCCGTCCTTGACGGCGTTGGAAAAACTTGCCATCTTGGCACTCCTTCTATGATATGGGATACACCTTCCAGGGTGTATTCTAGAAAAAAAAGTCCAGCAAACCTGTGTTCATTCAACATGAATTGTTAACATAAGTGGCTGCCTTCTTTTGACTTGTATTCCATAATTCAAATGAGGAACCAAAAAGCGCACAACTAGTTCGAATGGCAGCACAGCACGCGCAAAGGAGGCATGGTCCTCAAAGAAGTTCAACTTACCTCTAGCCAAGCATAAGACCTCGTGAGCTCATATGATGCAAAGCCACCATTATCATTCTGTGAGAAAAAAACAAATTTATTACGCATGCTCCTCTGACAGAAGATTGCATGCAGTATATGTAAGGAAAACATATAAACGTAGAGAGGAGAACTATGGCAACAAAACTTTGCAGAGTTCAAAATATATTGTGTGGCTCTTTAAGGAGTCTTGTTCACAGCAGATTTATGTATGTTGTCCCAGGCCAAAGTCTGGTGGAGTAATCAGTAAATTAAAACAAAATTTCAAAGCAAGTTGATCTGATTTGCAACTACCGATTATTCCACGATTCCACTATAGCCCGCTGTTTAGCAAAACAGCACTACTCTACTAGTAGCAGAGTTGCTTGATGATATGTACATCATTTTGTTGAAAGAGCATAAAAACACTACTCGATATGAAGAAACATCTTACCAGTTACCAGTAGTTGTCCTGAATGCATAAAAGCACTTGCTGATAAAATTACGCTACGAGATCATAGATTCTTGGAATATAAAGCTGCTTTATAATTTTTTTAAAGCTTTGCCGTTTTATATTCGAAGATTGAGTACTCACATGAGACGAGATATTTACATGAGGCCTCTTGTGTAGGTAAAATGATAAGATACTTACAACGCAACCAAAAGGTTTGAAATGTTTACCATCCAAGACATTAGACAATTGACAGCATCATAGAGTCTGTTAACTTCGACTGGTTCGCCCACAATTTCTGGAGAAATCTTTAATAGCAATAATGCGGACTAAAAGTAAAAGAAAATATCAACTTTCAAAATATTTTAAAATATTATGCTTCTTGACTGTCAAAATATTTCAAAATACCAGCAGATAAAAGCCAAGGAACAGAACGAAACCTTTTACACCTGAGAGCTACAATGATTCTTATGCATGCATGACAGAGAGCTTCTTTATGGTGGAAGAATAAAAGTTCCTAAATGGTTGTGCTGATGAACATGACAGTTGTCATTTGACGGTATATGTAAAGAATACCAGCCGATAAAAGTCAAGGAACAGAACTAAACCTTCTACACCTGAGAGCTAAAATGATTCTTATGCATGACAGAGAGCTTTCATATGGTGGAACAAAAAACATTCCTAATTGCAGAAGGGAAAAGTTTGAACTTCAAAAGGAAGTTCACTGTTGGTAATACTGACAACCTAAATCACCTTTAGTCCTTCTGCAGTGCAATCTGATATAGGCCAACCATGGTCAGCAGTAGAAAAAGACCATGCGCCTTTAGATATGTGACGGTACCAATAACTCAGGTCTCCAGGGCAGTCGTCAAGAACCTTCCATAGAAGAGCAAAAGATAAGTACTCCATACTAAGTTTACTTAAATGGTGGCTTGTAAACGAACAGGCATGTAGCATGTACCTGAGAGTTCTTAATGAAGTTATGTGCTAGCTTAAGAGTGGGAGCGAACTCATCAATGAGGCCAGTAGCCGCAATAGCTTGGACAGCGAAAGCTGTGTCCCAGAGCTGGCTGCCATTATAACCCTACAGTGGACAGAAACTCGAATGCTTAGGGTGAAAGTAAGAAAGGAGCTAGTGATGGATGCGCCACGTTAAATACATTGTTAAAGGTGGGCCAAGATAAACAAAAATGTGGGTACTAACTGAATATGATAAAACGATTTTCCAGTGCCATCTAAATACAGTAAAACATACATATCGGTAAGTTTCTTGTTGTAGTGGCTGCCTAAACGGAAAGAAAAAAGAGGTAAATAAAACTCATTATGGCATAGTAATGACCTGCATCTTCATGCCATCTTCAGCAACCCACAAGTAATCATGGATTCTTGGAATATGGAGCTTGAATGCTTCCGAATTTGGATCTTCAATCCAACAAGCAAGCATATTTAGTACCTGCACAGAGAAATTTGCAATGCTCGGTTTAACAATATGCACATAAATAACTGAGAAATATTGAACTAATCTAGACACTAAGGTATAAACTTCTGGTATACAAGTTCACAATCTACGGACAAGAATAATACATCATCAAATTTGAGAATCCTTTCTCCACTAAATAAACAAGATATGGAGAAACCAACAAGTACAAAATGTGAATATGGCCCAACATGAATAAGAAATCCGTCTTACATACTAAGGCGTTAAGAAAGGTTACTTGTTTTGCTAACATCGTGTAACTGAGAAGGGATAGAAATTCGTAGTATCAAGCTTGACAAATCATTCAAACAGTGCTTTTTTGGCATTTACATATGCTTAAGAGAGGACTATAGCAGTAAAGGTTTTGCAAAGCATGCATTAGCTTGGCACTGGGGGATATCCAGCGTCTACACGTCCTTGTGATACCAGAAGTGTACATGTTTCAAAACCAAATGCTATAACTCACAAAATGTAATCATGGCTATGCAGTTTGCGGCAGTAGTTACACTACGTGAATAGCTGCAACTATAGTTAAGTAGAAAGCTCTAGACAAAATATGTCAGTTCACATAAGTACAGTACAGTAGAAATTGGAAAACCTGCCCGGCAACACCAGAAAATTAAAAAGGCATGCCACAAAACAAAGCACTGAAATTATGATACTTTTTCCTCTTAACAGATGCAATGTCTTCTTGATACTTGAAGAAATAGAAGGACAGAAAAAAGGAGGATCAACAAGCAATCATATTCTTCAGTGTACCTTGTTCACAGGACTAATACAAATGTATCGAGTGTTCTCATCTTCATAATGAACATGCTGCATGACATGGTTCAAGGCTTTCTCCCTCAATTTGTTCCCCGGCCAATGCATCATAACTGGTTCGACAAATTTATGGAGGGTGGCCCATAATATGTCCTGTATCAATGGATGTGGATAGTACAGATCTTCCTACAATAAAGCAAACAAAATCCTTCAAAGAACAATCTTAGATAGATTATAAATAGACACCATGCAGATAAAGCAAGTCAAATAGGGCAGCGTAGCCTTGTATAAAATTATAGAAAAACTTGTCAGATATTTTCACCTACTGTATTGGCATGTGAGTCATGACTATACAACAAAAAAGACTTTGACCCCATTCACATAGAATATGCACCCCAATCGGTCATACAGATCCAAAATAGTCTCTGTCATCAAGTGATCAGTAAGATCATGCTTTCTCCTGCACCAACAATGTACGGTAACTTACAAGCATAGAACTGAGAATCCATACGCAGCAATCCCATGAAAATTAATAAGAAAGGCTGAGATAAGCAAACCTTAGCACAAAGATTGCGAGCACTGTCCCAATCAATCTCGCTGTAGGGGGTTTTGTAGAGTTCATTTCTTAGTTCCAATATAAGTGGTGTAATTCGGCCGACAAACCTCTTTCCATAGACGTAGCACATGGGTAGATACACCATTCGGGAGTGACACCACATTCTACCTGCACAACAGCATCAAGCATATCAGCAAGACATAAACTAACAACACGGAAGAATGATAGGATAGCACGAAACAAACCTGGGTGAACTGGCAGGCGATATGACAACATCCATATTTCTGGTGGCAGTGGATTGTTACCAGACCAATCAAATACACCAAGTACCTTAAATACATCAGGGAATTAGCAAAAATTCTTTAGGCTTTAATCAGGGTTGAACAAAATGGAAGCGGTATTTATATGGAGTAAAAGATGTTAATTATGTACCGCGAGCCAAAACTTTCCCCATGATGTCATATAAGTCGCTCCCCCATGGTCTAAAATCCAATTTCGACCTTTTGCCATAGCACCATCTCCACAAACTGGTCCGTCTCCAAGCAATCTCAAAGAAACATAGGTCAAGGCTGAGCCAAGCATGGTGCTTGGACCCTCAATGTGCAGTCCCCAACCCCCATCATCATTCTACACACAATCCCCAAAAGGTTATTGATTTTCATCCATTGTAAGATGGCACAGTTGGCAACAAGATCCTTGCCTGGTGATTATAGAGATATCGCCGGATCTCCTTCTGATGTTCTGACGATAAGATAGTGTTCAGTGCTCCAGTCACATATAGCGTTATAAGCTGAGTAAAAGATAAAATACAATGAGTAAGTTCACATCTGACATGCACAAGTTTAAAAGTGAACTGTTGAGCCAAAGGAAGTACCAATCCTGGCATAAGAAACATAGGACCACCATAATCACCAGGCCAGTGTCCATCGTGTGCCTGGAGAGTAGAAAATGTACTGATCGCCTTTTTCAAAGATGTCGACACAGCTTCCTCTGTGACATCTTCATTCTCCTCAAGTTTGATAGCAGGCAGATCCAACTTAAGTGGATTTTCTTTTGCAAACTGCAGCACATACAAAATCCTAAATGATTTGAGCAATCAAGGATAGTGCGTAAAAGACACCGGACTCCTAGCCAGTACTTCGAATCTGTAGCAAGTTGAACTGAAGTAGTAGAAAAAATGGAAATATCTCCCACAAAAATCTCACCACTCCGACGTAAGCACTGGCCTGCCCTGTTCTCAAATACTACTGGAGCACTCACAAATGTGCTTCAGATCTTAATTCAGTTCCAAACATATCTTTGGATTTTGGTAATTAATTGGGTTTAAATCTTTAAACAAAGAAAAGGAAAATGACTCTAAACGGGGATAGAAGCAATACTTGTGTTTTTTCAGATACACGCAACAAAGCAAGTTTTCAACATTATAGATGTTTTGATCCAAATGCTGCTACGAATCTATTATGAGACGGAGGGAG
Source organism: Poa pratensis (assembly GCA_947311845.1). NCBI lineage: Eukaryota > Viridiplantae > Streptophyta > Magnoliopsida > Poales > Poaceae > Poa > Poa pratensis. The sequence continues at coordinate 18,244,499 of CAMZMU010000033.1, read as the reverse complement.
TATAAATTTTTTTTTGTTGCTGAGCTGGAGGGCACAAGATATGGGTTTGCCATATCTGCACTTAATTGGGCAGTTTCTTGAGAGATTAATGCGGCCCTCATTTGCCTCATGCTGCAGTGGCGGATCCAGGGGGTGGACAGGGTGGTACCTGAAATTTCCACATAGCTTATATCATAGAAAAAATTGGAAATAAATAAAATTTTATGAAAAATTGCACTGTTGGACCATCCTGAATCCGCCACTGCTCAGAGCATCTCCAGCAGTCGCGCTATATAAGCCGCGCGCGGAAGAAACCGTCGATTTAGCGCGCGCGGGGCGAAAAGCACCTCTCCAGCGGTCGCGCTATCCGCCCGCGCGCGGGAAAAAAGAGGGCGCGCGCTGGCCGAAACTGGATCGAACGCGGCGTATTTGGGGCTTCCGGTCGCACGTGCTGCACAGCGAAACTGCGCGCGAATCTCACCAACCGCCGAGCTGAAACTTCCCCCCGCGCTTCCCCCCGCTCAGCCCCGCGCCGTCGCGGACGAAATTGTTCAGATCTGCCGCCCGCGCCGCCGCTGCTCTCATCCCCGGGCTCGCGCACCGCCGCCGCTCCTCCACCTACCACCGCCCACATCTCCGCCGCCGCTCCTCCACCTCCCCGGTTCGAGATTCGCCGCCACCGACGCCGCCACCTCGGTGAATCAAGATTCGCCGCCACCGACGCCGCCGCGCCCTTGTCGACTCGTCCGCCTCCTCATGCTGCTGGCGCTCCTCCAGCGCCGCCGACGATTTGCCGGCTGCAGCGCGGCGGCGCCCGCAAGGTGTTTAAAAAACACTAGCAAGGTATATATGTTGCCTCTTTTTTAATTGTAGATGAAATGGTGTGTTGTGTCTAGTTTGTTGTATGTTTGTTGTATTGCTGATGAACAATTTGTATGTTTGTTGTATTGTTGATGAACAATTTGTTGTATTGGGAACCAATTGTTGTATTTTATTCATGAACTATGTGTTGTATGGAAGGTAAACTATTTGTGTAATCATTTGAATTATTTTTATTGATTTATTTGTGTGTATTTGATCTTCTTAAATCTATTTTGAGTGAAATATGTTGTTTGCGTTGGGCGCGCGCTGCAATTTGGCGCTTCCCATGGAGAGCTAGCAGCGGCGCGCGGCTAATTCGGCGCTGGAAAGCGGATTTGCCGCGCGGCGCGATAGCGCGACCGCTGGAGATGCTCTCATGCATGCCAGTCTTCCAGGTCATGTTGCCACGGGTTTCAAGGGGAGGAAAGAGGCAATGCTGCCTAATTAATCGCCACATTAATTGCACGAAGTTAATCCAAAATGAATTCGAAATCGCGGCATGCAGGGTAGGGCGGCGGCGGAGAGCGAGTCAGCAGCGTTACCTGGATGCGCATGAGGCGGTCGGCGCTGTGCCTGAGCCGGTGGCGCCCCGCGGCGAACTCCCGGCGCGCGGCTTCGACGGCGGCGAGGGCTTCCGGGTCGTCGGCGTCGGGGTGGAACTCCCAGACCTGGCGGCCCACGTGCGCGTTCTTGGTGCGCAGCCACGGGTCGCCCCCGCCCTCCCCGATCTTCAGCCGCCACATCTCCAACCCCCGCGACGAACACCACCGGTGGTGGTGGGGCTTTTGGAGGGGATTGCGGCCTCGTGGAGTGATCTCTGGTTTTTGGCTCAACGTCTGGATTCGTTTCTCGCGCTGCCTCGTGTATATATGTAGAGTGCCTACGGACCCTCCAAACAGGTCCGAACGGTACGAAAATGGGCTGATTTGTTAGTTCAATGTCGTGACCCAATGTATAAAACACTCCTGAGTGAGGCACAGCGATAGCGCCTGAATCGGCCGTTTTCGTGAAAGATTTTCAGAATATAAGTTCATTTTTTTTAGAGAGGCTAGGCAAAACAATCAAGGATGTAAACGGAGTAGCAACTCTAGCAAACGCCTAAACTACGAGAGCTCCCGTGGAGGAGACCTAACGGCCCCGGCGTCGAGAAGGGTGGGGAACCCGATATATGAGTGGAGTTTTCAATAAAATTAGTGTTTCTCAATAGATTGTATTAGGGTTTTGGTAGCCGTCTTCTTCGTCGATGGAGATGGTTTCGTCTACAACAAGTAATTTTCGGCCCTTTGTTTGACGACGAGATCTCCTTTCCAGCGTCAATGATGATGTTGAAAAATTATATTTGTCTAGGTATGGTTCTTCACATCTTGTTTCGCCAGATCGATTTTGGGTTTTTTCTCATGGTTGCCGCGGGAGAATTGTCCTTACAATATATGTCCCGGCTACTACGTGCTCGACAGTGGTGATTCGTTCTCTCGGCTCCCAATAACATCGACCAAGTTGTTCGGTTGCTTTCCCTGAAATATCAGTGTTGTTACTCTTGTCGATGTTGATTGATTAGTTTAATGACTGCGTGCCCGCACAGCCTTAGGATTGCAGCTCAAAATTAAAATTATGGGAGAACCTTCGTTGGCAGGTCTGTGGTTAGGTATTTTTGCCATTGTTCTATGACTGTCTTCAGAAAAGTACAAGATTGTATTATGAAAGAAGAAAGGGCTTGAAGATATCAAAATTTTGCTTGATTGTATTATGAAAGAAGAAAAGTACAAGATTGTCTCTTTTAGTCTTTATTTTGTAATCTCCAGCGCCTGCTAGCGTCAGAGGCTGTCGATTCGTCTCGTGCGTCCTGACCTCAGCTCATGTATCTCTAGCATGTACTATTTGTTACTATAATATACATGGTATTGATTGTCAAAAAAAAAGAATGTAAACAGAGTAGGAGAGAAATGTATGCCCAAAAATGCTAATGAGGATACATTAGCGTAACACGATACAACACCCACAAAAAAAATAGTAGATAATCGTAGCAGCCCACATGTATTTAGCTAGTATACGGATTTTTTTCTTTCAAATCGGAACAAACTCACGAGTAGTGACTGAACAGTCAACACATACAGAGTTGCAATCAAAAGTGTGCCGAGTGATCGCAGACATAGATGCTCGTCAATGAGAACATATACCATCGGGAAAGTAAACAAGTCTAAGGTGGCAGCTATCAAAAACAGGAGGCTATTTCCAGGTTTATCTTCGGCAAAACCCTACTCACTGAGTTACATTCCGACGCTGTCACCACATCCTCAGGATTGTTTCAAGACCAGATTGAGGGAGCACACACACGTAAGTTTCAGTTTTCACGGTCAAATGGATTAACTAATAGAATACAACAAATATATATCAATATCTAATAAGTTACACCTTATACAGGCTGTAAGATTAATAATACACACCGCATAAGCGTGTTTGTTGTCTACCCCCCCTACATATGTATAACACAGAAAAAATGTTAGCCATGACAAGCTAGCCACTAGGAGTGGGTATCAACGCCAGCATTTGGTTCTTGATGATACCCATGCACATCTCGATCTCCCTGAAGATCGGGACGTTCTGTGAGCTGCACGGTTGTAGGCGCGAGAGCGCCGAATCAAGAATGTGCGCCACTTCAGCAGGATGATACTGCTTCTCTGTGCAATTCTGATGCATTGAAAAGAGAATTTACCCATTAGACCACCAGACACATTATGGCTGAAGAATATGTACTATGGTTTACCTGTATCATAAGGATGGTAGCTACACAGGATGAGATCAACTCCGAAGGAAAATGGGCTTCGGAATCACGGCCGTTTGGCAATCTTGGACTGGAGATGTTAGTTGTCGCGGGGTCAAAGCGGCCAGACGTGCTGTTATCTTGGCAGGCTGAATTCGCCTGTCCCGAATCGGGAGGTATCCGTCTTATGCCCAGTATGCTAGAACCAGAGCCGGTGCCACGGATATTCAGATTGTCCAGTGCTTCCCCTATTTTCGCAAAAGCATTCTCCCCGTCACTTACTTTGCACATTGCCTGGTTACACAGAAAAAAGGTAGACATCAGACACGTAATTTGAAAACAAAGCAAAGTCTTATACTTCAGTAACACCAGAAGTACAAGGACAGAATAAAATAGGCAATCCTTTAGACAAAACAAATCTAGAAGCTAAATGCTCCATGTAACCAACAATAAACATAATTCTGAGGGTGCAAAGCTACAGAAAATTGATTACAAAATAGAACGGAAATGATCAACGAACCATGCACTGGTAATTAATCAAACTAATTCTAGAATATTTAGTTCCCTCAAGACTGAAATGAACATATATGGTTGTTGGTACAAAATTAGGTTCTCTTTGCTGCTTATTCACTTTTAGTTTCACAGGTTTAATCTTTAACTCGTATTTATTGTTAGATTACCAGTTTGAAATCTTTTTAATACATATGATATGGTGAAGACAAAAGAGCACTATAGGGTTCATGAGCTGGTTGAAAAGAGTCCACTTTCTGCATTCTGACAACATATACTTTTGACTGTTACCATGCAGTGGAACTGATCTGTACTACCAGATGCGGATGGTGATTATCTGAAGTATGTAAAGGCATGAATTTTTTTTTTTTTGACCCACATTACCGAAAGGGAACCCCCTTCGGTTAATTTTCCATTAATATGAAGAGGAGTTTGTAGAAAAGTCACCAAAATAGTGACCGTCTACTTACAAAGCGTGAAAGTTCACGGTGGGTCAAAAAAAGTCCAAGACATGGACTAAGTAAAAACCTCTCTAGTCCAACTAATCAAAGGAGCAACTAGGCTCGGCTTAACACGATGCTGGTGAAGGAGCAAGTCACTCTGGAACTTGACTCTCCACGTCCTAAAGGAGGCTGGCCTCTTGTTAAAGATTCAGAACATCAAGGCTGTATGAATAATATAACATCATACGGATAGAATTAGAAATACAAATAAGTCTGACTATGTAACCTGAATAGCAACATCAACCATCGTTTTAGCTCTGCCCCTCGAAGTCTCAATAATTTCCATCACTTGGGATCCAGATTCCTGGTTGATATAACCAAAAATGTTACTTGCGTCTGGTGTTCTATTAAAAGCTCCACCATTTTCCGTGCATTTAGGATATGACTGTGTTGGATGCCCATGAAATGTGTTACGTTGCCGCAGAGAAAGCAAGGCCGAAGCCACCTGAATATGAAAATATAACGTTGAATCTTGTAAGTGCGTGAAATCCACACAAAAGTACTGCAAGTGACATTTAGAACTGGGAATTACATGATCATTGGAATCTCTTAGCTGTACAAGCACCATGGCATATTGCTTCCTGAAGTGCTCCAGATCTCTAATAGTTTCCCCATCCTTCTGCTTTCCAGAGACCTCTTCATTCATGTGCCTCAACTCTACCAGCAAAGCTTCCTACAAAAGATCAAATAGGTTATATACATAAATATTGTGCAGTTGGATCATGTAAAAATTCCAAAGCATGTTTATCCAATAAATTCTTATTGCACTGTGGCCACATTATGGTATTACGACGTGGGAACCAAAACAAACTGTATGGTCGTATGGATTTGTCTAAATTCAATCCTCGTTATGGCTTCAAACTTCGAAAAACAAAGGTGGTTTCCATTTTCATCTTCAAACACGAGAAAACACAATCACATGGTCCAAGCCTGTTGCACTTGCCTTTTTATCAAGAGCACGTGATAGTTCAGCAAGAGCCCTTATATCTGCTTCTCTTTCCTGTAGCTGTGACAGTGTGCATGGCTGGCTATACATCGCCTGTTGTGCAGCAACTGTAGCCTCGTTTACTGTAGTTTTGGCGTGTGCAACTGAATCAAATGTGTCTCCCTGTTGCAGAAATCCCACATGAAAAACAGTAGGTTATTACACATTGAGTACATACATCATACATTGTAAAGCTCCCACTAAATATACTGTCACCTTAGCTTCCTTCATTAAAATACTTATTTGGTGACTAGAAAGTACAAAGGAAGTTGCATCAGCACTGTCAGAACTCACATTTGGTATGAATCTTGCTGCACCTCCACCACCATATTCTTTGGATCGATCCTCAAATTTTACTTCTGAGAAGCTGCTGTAGTATTTATTCACGATATTTTGCCGTCTGAGAGATTGGGGAAATTTTCCAGTGGGTGTAGTGGCATACAATCAATATCCTGAAAGTAAAAAAGTTCCTCAACATTCAACAACCTTTTCTGGGTGAGTAACAGCAAAACCTATTTGACATGGCAATATATCATCTTTACATCAGTATTGTTATTATATTTGAAAAGAGATAAAAAAGAATCATTTGCACTAAGCCACTCGAAAATTCATCCATAAGAATGCCCTTCCTCGGGTATAAGACAAATGAATAGGTATAACACAAAATGTATACTGTTCTCCCTCCAGAATAAAACAGGAGTCATCCTATAATTTGTGTGGTCAAGCTAATCTAACTTCGACTTCGATCAATAAACCTTTTATGATTTTAGATTGAACATATGAAAATATCAGTAGATTATTGTCTACAAAGATACTCCTGTCATGTATAGAGTTTTCAGATTTACAATTATAATACACAGTAGACACTTCTGCACAAAAATCAAAATTGTATTTGGGGGACTATCTGAGTGTACAAAACGACATTACTTTGCAACTGCTAAGGATTCCCAGCAAAAGAAATTAGATTTAACAGCACGAAAACGTGATGCCAACCAGGCTCTAAAGCAAGGCCATGGGTGTACTTGGTCGAAGCATACTCAAATGTAAATGGTGAAAAACATGAAACGAAAGCCAGACAAAATTATATTTATCCTAGTTTTCAGTTCAGCATTAGTTACTCTCGCAGTTTTCGGTTCATCCACATGGACAATGAACAGAATCAGTTTACTGAAATCATGCATTGCAGAATAGACACTCAGCTCCGGCAGAAAATGTTTTAAACCAGAAGACATAAAATAAAACATGCCATCAAAATAATCAAAGTAGAAATTAGATAGATATTGGTTACCATCACAAACTCAACACCCAGCTCCGACCGATCAAATTGAACCCGGCATCGATCACGTTCAACAGTCAAAACACTGCCATCATGAAGTTCCCTTGTTTTGGGATGACAGGCTATAACACGCTGTCCAACTGCTAAAGGCCGAGCAAGATCAGTCGGTAGACCTTCTCGAACACCAGACTGGAGTTCAGCATAGTGTTGTCTGACTGACTCACGATACTGAGAAAGCTTCTCTCTCTCCTCGTGTAAAAACTGCTTCGACAATCGACGTGGCTTTCCAAGAGAACTGCAAAAAAAGTTGACTCAGAGAACAAACGAAACTAAAGCAAAAACATCAACTGAAGATGACAGACCTCCTTATAACACCCCACTCAACACGAGTCAGCCTGGCACATGACCCAGCTTAACATGATTCAGGTACTCAACAAATTCACTCTTCGCAAACCATGGGTAATCAATTGCACTATAGAACCATTCGGACATGCACCATCTCCGAAGAAAACGTGACGATAAGCAGTGAGTGAGCTTGTCCTGCAAAAGGTCAGGGTAATATAAGTTGTAACTTCTATACCTTGCAAATGATGAGATGAATTCATCAGAATTTTTTCTTGACAAAACATCAAACCTTTAGCTCGACAACGTTATTCACTGGGTAGGCAGCATTATCGCAGGAATCATCAGCACCCTCAGAAGGCTTACACTCTGGAGCAAGTGCTTTCAAAATGCCTAGTTTGCGCCGGCTTCTAGCCTTCGATGTCGAATCAGATTGCTGAGTTATTACATTTTGTGTTGTGTCCATATATCCATGGCTTCTTTTCCAAAACCATCATGTGCTGGAGAACTTTCCTGTGCTTTGGACTTGTTTTGTTTTGAAACTGGACTAACACGAGTATGCCTACCCTTATTAGAAGCACATTCCCTTCTTCAGCAGAAACCTAGCAAAGGATACAAGCAAAATTATGTTGTGCCATTTAAGAACATGGGAGAAAAGGGAAATGTCAACTTGGCTATCAAGTTTTAAAAATTCAAAAGGCCAAGGTGTTGATGTTGGGTGCTGACCATCCCTTCTGGAGTGTTTGGGAGTGACGTACTGTAGTAGTCACCCAGGAGAAACTTACAAAAAGGCCAGGAAGTTTGGAAGGAGAATACTTTGGCAACAGCAATAAGAGTTGCTTAGATTAAGTGGGAGAAGTTTGGTATGTCATAGTAGTCTCCCCATTTGCTGTATTCATTGAATTCAAAAAATATGCCACATGGACAAGAGAAGGAGGAAAACAAGGAGGCCACACAACAAAAAAGTATTGTCTCCTCAAGTGGGAGAAGGTATGTTGTCCCAAATGGAGGTTTAGAGATTAAGGATGAAAGCTTAATTTTGTTCTTCTTACTAGATGAAAAATGTTTACTAGGAGCAACAAAATTAAAGGCAAGACTAAAAGGACTGCATACCTCAGTTTTCTCAATATCCTTTAGTGCGATCTTTTCATCTTTGGAGATCTAAACATAAAGCAAATACGCAAATCATAAGCAACGTATAGAGCTAGCAATAATGTGCTTGTGACATGTTCAACACAAAGGTAACAATTTTTTAGGTACCTTTCCTGTGGAAGACTTTCTTTTCTTTTTCTCCGTTTTAACACCACATTTACAATCGAGCAGCTTTACTTCAGAAACAGCACTTCCATCATGATGTGGATCTTTAGTAATTCTAGCTTTTTTCCTAGTAACCATCTCAATGTTTGCAAGTTCTGACTGCCTTTTAATCTTCTTTGTTTTTCTGGAGTTATCTTTTTTCTCAAAAAATGGTACTGCTGCGGGAACACTAGGCTTCTCATCAGATTCGTTGTCTTTGCTTTCATCCTTAATGTGTGCTGATGATTCTGGAAAAAAGTATGGGCAGTATCAATAGCACAGTCAAACACAAAACATTACAAACTTAGCATATCAATCAAACTTAATTCTGCATGTATAGATTTTATGCAGAACTCCTTTAAGATTAAACTCCACACAAGATTTGAACTACATACTGGACCCCACAGATAATCAGCTCTGACTCCACCACTGTACAGCAATTGCAAGAACTCAAGTACTAAACTGCTAAGCTGTCCATTGTATGGTTTCGCCACCGCACCACATAATCATTACAAAGGTAAATACTATTACATGGTAACGGATTCAATGAGGTGCGCGGAAATTAAATACTGAAAATACAGCTTGCCACTTCTGAATTAGCACCATAGTATGAGATAAGACTAACCAGATTCAGCATTGGAAGAAGGTTGTAGAATATTCACAGATATATCAGCTAACGTATGCAATGCATCCAGAGCTGAGCTTTCATCTGCCAAACAAAGTGAATTAGGCAATCAGGACCAAAGGTTTGTGCTATATAGATACGAAAGCAAGAATTTCAACAAGTTATCCTTACTACTTTGAAGCATTGCGCAATAAATAAATAATAGGCGCAAAGCAAAGCCGAACAGACTGTATTACAAAGAACAGTAGATCCTCCTCACGAAGTTTGTATAGCAGCACAGGGAGATTGACAGTTTATTTTACAAATGCAACAACCCAACAAGACAACAAATATTCGGAAATAAAACTGATGGTTGACCGTCACAGCATAGGACATACATATGTTTCAGCACACAATCAAGAAAATAATGTACTGTACATACATATAAAAGAAGCTCAATCCATTGTCCCTCCTGCTGGAATACTATTGTCATTCGATAAATGAATATGTCTACAATGTATTCAATAGTTGAGAAATACTGCACTGTAGCTTTTTAAAAGATGACTCAACTCATTAAACCACCTTACTGATAGTTTCAGCTGTGCTAGAAGCCTAGGAGACAACATGCTATGGTCATATTTCAATAATTCCATTACGTGTCTAAAAATAAAAGATATTGCTAGATCAGACATACCGCCAAAAAATAGCTGGCGACTTCTTTGTGTGATTTATTAGATGGCCATGAAGCTTTAACTCCTAATGCGTCCACCTCTGATTCATATTTAGCCTTTCTGGCGCTGTACCCTTCTTCGGTGCCACTGCAAGCCTCTCTGTCATCCTCGAATTGATCGTCTGTTTTGTGTGCAGCTTTCTTTCTTCTCCTCTGAGGCCTCTTTAATTTCTGCTTAGACTTGCCAGGTGCAGAACCTTCATTATTCATAAAATAAAAATCATCTTTCGAATGGTCACCAGTCTCTGCTTCCCTGCTTCCTAAGCTACCTTCCGGATAATCAGCTTCTACTTGAAATCCATGCATCTTTGAGCTTCCCATCTCTGAATCCGCATTCTGCAAGCATCATACACATTCGATCATGCAATTACTTTGGAAGTTGAGTGTGCTAGAGATAAAGAAACAAATCAATTCTGGGTTCTTACTTTTCTGTCAGCACTTTTAACAGGAGACAGAAACATACGATCACTCGATCTTCCAGGTGTTTGAGAAACCTGAGGTGAGCCTCCTCTTTGACAGACCTCTGCTAGAGCTAGAGCAGCTACATGAGCACCTTCATCATCACCATTAGTAGCATCTGGTTTTGCTTGTCTATTTGCTGGACCTATCTTGTCATCTCGGTGGTACATGCTTGCAACTGGCACTCGTGGAGTCCTTTTTCCAACAGCACGTGGCCTGTTCCCTACAAACAAGTCTAGACAAGTTTTAAGAACTCAATCCTAATTTTCTTTGTTCAACGAAATTATAAAATGTAAGATTGCTTTATGATTAAACAGTTAAGATCTTAATACTGTGCAGCCATGAAGCAAATTTCAGAGGTCATATTTTCAACCATTAAATAGCTATTGGTTTTAAATTGGAGTAGAAATCGACTATAAGATTAAAACAATTAAAGGACAAAGGCTACGGTACTATTCAAAGCATACTTGAATTTTCACTTTCTTCTAGCACATTAAGACTTTGATATTGAAATTACCTCCTGAACGTTTCTTCTTCAACAAAGAAAGGCATCCATAGCTCGATGAAGCAGGCTGCGATTGCAATAGATCAGGGTAGCGTGTATCAGATGTCTTCGACACAGACAGAAGCTTTGCACGCCCACGCTTCTGTGGCTTCCTAGAAATTTTCAGTGAATCGTTACTCTCACGATCACTGTTACTTCCATCCTACAGTTCAAAGCAGATGTCCTTAGTTACAAACATTCTTGCTAAACGCAATAAAATGGCAGAGCGTAATGACAGACTACTTTTTTAAACTGTTAACCAAGGCTGCACATATGCCAACATAAGTGCTAGGTCCACCATTCTGCTACTTCACAAGTACACCTATGTGTTGTAATCTTATAAGTGGTAAATTCATTTCATTTGACTATGTTGAAGTAATTCCTCAAGAATATTGCGATAAATGATAGGACAGATAATGGAGATGTCAGCATGAAAATGAAAATCAGTAAATAGCTTAATGTAGTCAACACAAATGACTATAACAATCTTAATAGTTGGAGCTCATAAGCATTTCATACTACTACATTACATTATTACTGGATGCAACAAATAGTTCTTGTTCTCAGAATCTGTACTTGATATAGTTTTCGCATATATCAAGAATCAACTAACATTTGTACAGTACTTTATGGAATTCCTGTTCAACTTTCACGACATTGTCAGGTATCCGTGGAAAGAACTACAGAAGCTCTTGAATAGTATAGCCATTCAAGTTTAACTTTACCAGAATATTATAGTGATCTGTCATCATCGCTATCAACCTGCAGCAGTAGCATTTCCCTCCGCAAGAGATAAATATGCCTAGACATACAGCAGAGATTGATCAATTTATCAGCATAACCGTCGACAAAATAACTTAAGAAAACAGCAAAAGAAGGACACATACATGCAAAATGAATTATGCTACTTATACAATATATCTAACGTTCTATCACACATACACAGGGGCATAACGGGAGATAGGGTTGGAAACCAACTGGACAGAATCCTAAGATCTTGGTACATGGAACAACCAACATTAATTGATACTGTGGAAATTTCAAGTATTGTTTTTCAAATTAACCCACTAAAACTACAAGAAACAGCATCATAACAACAAATTCATGTCACATTTTTCTAGTCGGGATTGAAAGCTGAAACAAGGTGGTGTGTGATGGGGAATCAAGTGCAGACACTCCAGAACAAACACCAACCCACCCTACAAAAAGACTGGGATTTACCCTATTCATGTTGTAAAGAGCCTCCACCATATCAGATGTTCTACCATGGACGGCGCCAGCCACCTGCAAGTTCAGATGAACGATCAGTAATATAAAGTAAGGTCTCAAACCAGATAGCATAGTTATTCAACCTGCCCCAGCCCACCAGCGGGATTAGAGGAAGCGAGAGTATTGAGTTTGCCAGGCTAGGTGGCCTCTGAGAACCAGAGGCATAGTTAACCCAAAAATTGGTTGACTGGAGTGGGGTTTTGAGTTTTGACAGGAAGCCCGAAGCTGGCCAAGATGGGTTTGGTGTGCACTGAGTTTAGTCTGGGTTTGGGTGACAAACCCACCTTTTACAGTCACGAGGAGATGCAACAGTGGTAGCACAGTGCTGCTACTTGAAACTCACATGGTTGCACTTCCTTACGGAATGCAAGGATCTAGGAAAATATGTAAGTACTCCATAAGTGTACACTGAGCTTCATCTTGTTCTAGATAGGTGGGAGAGTGCTGGGACTCTGCTTGGACAATGATTTATGTTAAATATGGTGCATTAGCTTCTCATAGACTGCGTACATTGATATGACAGCATTATCTGATGGATTACCAAGATTATTTTTCCTATATATAAGCCACCTATATTTAACAAAATTGAAAATAACAAACATGTAGTCAGAGCAGTGAGCTACGCAAGACCACAAGAAGCCAATAGCCAGCTGGGTCTGACAAGTGAAATACTGCTCCTAGATATAATAAATTTCTCGGGTAATCATGTTGGTGCAGTATGGTTACCTAAAGAACAAATTTGTAACTGTTTAATAAAAGGAACACCCCTCCACAATAAAGAAGGCAGAGATCAAACCTTCCTCCAGTCTTTTCCATATTTTCTATAAGCTCCATAGAAGTGCTCCAGCTCATCTTTGCTCCACTGAGAACCAAGGTCAGATAGCTTTTTCTTCTGCAAATAAATGTAATCAACGATCAACAATGTAATTGTAGATAAACCACAGTACAGCTAAACCCTAAACAGATAAATGGATTGCTGCATTAGCATTTAGAAATCCAGAACCCATTCTCGAAATTTTTCCCATACAGATATACAGGTCACGGGTTCAAGTCCTGGAAACAGCCTCTTGCAGAAATGCAGGGAAAGGCTGCGTACTAAAGACCCAAAGTGGTCGGACCCTTCCCCGGACCCTGCGCAAGCGGGAGCTACTGCACCGGGGCTGCCCTTTTACAGATATAAGATGTCTAGAGAAATTGACTAATCCTTGACAGTCCACACCACATAACAATATCATGTGAGCAAACATCAGTTAAGGATATTACACAATAAGAAAAAAAAACTTCTCGTGAGAAGAAAATACTTATTTGCTGATTGAGAAAAATATATTTTTACATACACATTTAAGTTATCATAATTGTTTCATTAGGCAAGTGCTTTAGCATCTACGTTACTGCCTTACTGGCAAATCAATAACATCCCACAGTTGTCCATGTCATACAAAAGTAGTGCTCGCTAAAAGCATATGGCAGACAGCACTAGCACACAGTTTCGCAACAAAACCAGAGGCTGGTTTTTTGTCAAAGTCAAATCACTTGAGCTGCCATTGCTACCATTTTACTTCCTAAAATTAGACAGATAAAACACTGATTCAAAAAACTCAAGACACTGCAGAGTGCAGACACTTACCCGCACTTTACTTTTATGTACAATAGCCGCATCCTTATCATTCCAATCCTCATTAATTTTGGCATAGCGCTTGTTCACATTTCTCACTTTCCTTGTGGAAGACATTGGGAAGTCACGGAACCACCTGAAACATAGCTCACCAGAGATTAGATGGTTCGCTTCAGTTAGCTCTTGGAAGAAAACTGCAAGGGAAAAATCGAAAAAGGAAACCTAAGCAGCAAGACTAGCAACATTTCCAATACAAAAAATGTATTGCACACACAGCTTTCGTAAACTAATGTCATATATAAGGAAATTATAGGGCATGTACCAATAAGAGAAGCACTCTATTGCAAACTCGATGGTATATACAAGGAAAGTTAGGGCATGTACCATAGCATACACAAACCTAAGCGTGCCTGGGTGCTAGGAAACGACACAAACGCCTAGCCTTAAACGCCTACCATACACTGCTGGCGCAAGGGCATTAGATTAACCCTTGGACGGATGCAAGGAAGAACTTAATGTTACTGCACGATATATTTCCTTTTCCATCACCCACGTACAAATAACCTGTACTAGTTTTGTTAATCTCTAATTAGCAGCACTGTGCTACTGGTAGTATTATCCTGGGGAAATTTAGCTAGGTTCCAGCTCGGAAGTCGGGACCACACGCGCGGGCGGGCGGGAATCGGGCGATAATAAGGCAGCAAATAACAAAACGCAAAAGAGAGACGCATCCAGTGCGCTTGCACGGGGTAGGATTAGGAAGGAGCAATACCGGGAGTGGCCGGTGGCCTCGGCGCGGGAGGGCGCCCGCGCCTGGACGAGTCCCGCAGCGGCAGTCCGGCCCCTCCCCGGATCTGATTGGGGAGGGCTTGGTGCGGGCGGGCGACGGAGCTAGGGCTGGCGGGGATGGGTCGGGGGGAATCGGGAGGGAGCTCGATCGGACGTGCGGAGGCGTCGAGGAATCGGTGGAGATGGGTGCAGTGCGGTGGGGAGGAAGGGAGGGAGAGAGAGGGTGGGGATTTAGTTTTGGGGAAGGGGAGAAATGGATGCTGCGTTCGTTCGAACTTGGAAAGGGGAGAGCAGGGGAAGGAAGAATCCGCGGGGTTGAGTTGAGAAGATGCCGCGCCCGAACGAGGGGGAGGATGGAAGTAAGAGCGAGCCCCGTTCGGGCCCGGCCCTGGGACCGAGGGGCCCCGAGCCCAGCTGCTTGCTGGGCCTGGCCGAAAGACACGGGAGTACGGGACTGGGCACCGCTTCTTCATTGTCGCACTTCTCTTCCTGCCGGAGGTTTGGAACAATTGAGCTCCTCCCGAGTGCAATTTTTTTTTAGCTTGGTTGGTTCTTCAAAGCCGGGTGACGGCGGATCGGCTTACTCGACGAGGGTGGTCAAATTGTGGGTTTTGTCAACTTTGCAAGAGGTAACCGGAGACCGCGGCGCATCTTTTATTCCAATGCCGATATTCTCTTCGCATTGGAGGGGGGGTCAAGGAGTACTGGCGCTCGGTTTGGAAAATTTTGACATCTCTCTTTAGAGCAACTTCGCCACGGTGAAGTCTTGGTGGTGCTCTACTACCCGGGAAAATGGCCAAAGGTGCAAAGGCATCCCCTGGCTTGTGGTTCTTCCTATGTGGGAGCTTTGGAAAGAGTGGAACACACACTAGGGTCTTTCGACATTTCTCTTCGATGTCGGCCATCATCGTTTCGACCATTAGAAAGAACGCTGCCCTTTAGGGGCTTGTGGGCACGAAACACTTGAGTGTTGTCATGCTGCGAGAGTATGTCTTTGCTTTGTCGGTATGCCTGTGTGTCCTTGTACTCTAAACTCTTAACTCATCTTAATTAATTTATCGAGGCAAAAGCTTTGGCTCCGTTTCAAAGAAAAAACCAAAGGTTGCGATTGCGAAGAAAGAGACCACTTAAAGACCGACATCCGCGTTGGAATTATTAACCTCGAAAACTTTTCTCGTGTGTTGCGGTTGCGTTGGCTGTGGCAAGAATGGACTGAACCTACAAAGCCGTGGGTTGCCACAGAGCTCCGTTGTGATGATGTGGATCGTCAGCTCTTTGCCGTTGCTACTAGAGTCATTGTGGGAGATGGCAACACTGCAAGGTTCTGGAGTTCGTCTTGGGTGGATGGTCATCGTCTGTGGTTTTTAGCCCCCTTGATATCTACTCCTGCTCGAAAAGGAAAAATTGTACGGTGTGAAAACTGTATGGCTTCCATGTTTGGATCCAATATATTATATTGATCTATAACAGCTAACCTCAGCTGAGCACATATGCATATTTACCCATGCCAAAATTAGCAGAATAGTACGGGTACGTCCCGAAAGAAAGAGCGGCGGCGGCCTAGGGTTTCAACCCTAGCCGTCGCCGCCGGCGCCATCTGCATCTTCATCGTCGCCTTCGTCTAAGAATTGACAGGTCCTCGCCTCCTCTAGTTGCCGCTCTGGCACTAGGAGGGGTGGGGACCTCGGACCTGCGCAGGGCGCTATACAAAGGTCCTTAATGTTAGAGCTTGGTTTTGGTTGTTATCTTCTTCGTCAATGGAGATGGCTTCGTCTGCAATAAGTGATCTTCCGCGCTTCGTTCGACGGCGTGATCTCCTTCCCGACGTCAATGGTGGCTTTGAAAGATTAAGTTTTTCTAGGTATGGTTCTTCAGATCTTGCTTCGCCAGATCAATCATGGATTGTTTCTTACGGTTGTCGCGAGGAGGATTGTCCTAACAATATATATCCCGGCTACTCGTCTTCGGCAATGGTTATTCGTTCTCTCGGCTCCCAACGACGTCGACAAAGTGGTTCGGTTATTTGTCCCTGGAATATCAGTGGTGGTGCTCTTGCCGATGTTGCTTGATTAATTTAATGGCTGCGTGCGTGCACAAAGCCTTGGCATTGCGGCTCAAAATTAAAAGGGGAGAACCTTCGTTGGTATTCACAGGTCTGTGGTATGGTGTATTCGGCGTTGTTCTACGGTTGCCTTCAGAAAAGTACAAGATTGTGTCATGGAAGAAGAAAGGGCTTGAAGATTGTCGCGTGTCGGAACGCGGACACCGGGGATGCGGGACACCCCCTGTTTTGTTCGGTAGGAGGGCGCGAGGTGCTCTGGAATCGGTTCCCGAGCTCGGAGACGAACACACAAAGTTTTACCCAGGTTCAGGCCGCGTCGCCGCGTAACACCCTACGTCCTGCTTGTCTGGTTTGATTGTGGAGATGACGAGTTACAATGGATCAACCACCAGCGCTCTTCTCACTCGTGGGCTCTAAGGTTTCACTCCGGGGAGGTTCCCGAGGTGTCTCTGATCCAGCCCCCGAGCACGAGTCTAAGTCTAGAGCTACTGCTGGAAAATGGTGTGTCCTCCCTCTACACGCGACCCGGGCCTCCTTTTATATGCCAATGGGACACCACAAGTGGTCGTTCTGGGGCGTGCCACCGAGGCGGGGCATGCGTCGCGCCCCTGTCCAGGTGGCAGCCGCCGGCCTCCTCCGTGGCGCCGTCTTCACCGCGTTGTCCTCCATGCCGCGTCCCCCGCTGAGGCGGAGGAGACGGTACTGATGCCCACAAGTATAGGGGATCGTTGAAATCTTCGTTGGGAGGAATACCCAAATTTATAGTTCGACTCAAGGGGAACACAAGAATACCAATAAGACTTTAGCAATTGAGGCGTCACTCTCAACCACACCTGTATATCAATAAACTTGCAGCAGTGATAGTTATGGCATTAGGATGATTCAAACAAGCAAAATAAAACAGCAGTAGTAAACAAGGGTTTCCCAGTTTTCACCGGAAAAGTGAAAGTGTAACTCAGAGATTTAAAACGTAGGCATGAGGTGATAGCGGGGTGTTGCATGAATAAGATTGATCATATAATAAGATACAAATAGCAATGGGACTTATCTCTAACTCCGATATATGTAGGTATGTGTTTCGTAAATAGTTGTGCGTACTAACCAAGAGAATTTGCACAACATCTATTGTCCTACCTGCCCATTTCACCGGGGCCAACTTGGAACTACAGGTAATTAAGGTCTACCCTTTCGAATAGCCCGGAACAATGCATTAACACTTCATGAACACATAGAATCCTCAAACTAAAACATATCCCCCTTGTTTTCCCTATATGTCACTTTTAGGGTTCGCATGTTCAACATAATAGCAGGTGATACACTTTGCAGATAAATACCAAACTCAAATATATGATGGGGCAAAATAAGTTCAGTACTGAAATCATGCCACTCGTGCCCTAGTAGCAAGCATTAAACATAGCATAAGTGCATCAACACAATACAAAAATATCCTCAAGATAAACCCCTAAGATCTCGGACAACGGGTATCATTACATGATCAATCTCATCCAATCCCCATCCACCTCATATGCCTACAGTGGACTACTCACACATGGTGATGGTGAAGGAGCTCATGGTCGATGGAGATGAAGGCGGTGAAGATGGCGGTGAAGACGGCCTCCGGATCCCTCCTCCGGGGGAGAAATCCTGGATCAATCTGTCTCCGAAAACGAAGATCGTGGTGGCGGCGGCGCTCTGTTTCGCGAAAGCTCCTCCCCTTCTAAGTCATCCACTTTTTCGTATATATGAGGGGGTACGCGAAAGCCGAAGGAGAGGCGCCACGCGGCCAAGGAATCTGGCCGCGTGGGGCCCACTCTTTTGGCCCTCGGACGCTTCCTCGTGTCCATCTTTTGCACGATGCCCTTCTTTTCCATAAAAATTGACGTGGTATTTTTCTCCGATTTAATTTCCTGCAAAAACAACCAGAAAAGAGACTTTGCTAAAAACAGCGTCAGATTCAGTAGTTTTATTCAAATATGGAAAGATTCCGGAGCAAATTATGAAGCAAAGTGCTTGGAAAAGTTGATGCATTTTAGGTGCATCAGGTACGTCAAGTCTTGTCCGAGACCTGGGCATCGCGCTTAGCGCAGCGCCTGCACGGACTGGACAGCGCGCCGGGTCTTGTCGATGTCGTGCCTGCACCCGGCAGCTGGCATGAATAGTCTTGTCCGCCACATAAGCAACGTCTTCCTTCCCTGCGAAGCCACCCTTCCCGGGAAGAACCGCAGGAACCTCGCGCCACGTAGGTGGTCCTCGCCTTCCCGGGGAGGCTACAGCTTCCCGAGGGATGGGCCCTCCACGCGCTAGGTTCCCGAGGAACCCCCATTCCCGGGACACCGACAGTAGCCCCGGGCGCTCTAGGGTGACTTGGGCGGGCCTGCGCCCTAGAGCGTCCAATTCGAGGCACGTGGTGGGCCAGTTTGCCACCACCGGAAGGTCAAGCGCGTGAGGGACACGTGGCGGTTCCCGCGGGCGCCCCTATCGAGGAAAGAAAAACTTCCGCCCTGTCTCCTCGCTCCTGCCCTCCAATGAGGGCGGTTAGCGAGTAATGATGCTCCATCGGGAGCGGTTCCATTTTCGGGGTGGCCGCAATCGTGCTTCGGTTGCCCTTAAAACGGAACCACTCGCCTTCTTCTTCCTGCCAATTCCCTCCCTCTTCGGCTTCCTTAGACTCGCCTCCCATGGCTCCTCCCAAGCGGTCCTCTCCCGCAGGCACTTCGGGCGCCTCGTGCCCCAAGATCGCGCGCGCCCGTGCTTGCGAGGAGCGCGACATGGCATCTCCATTCTTCCCTCCGCCAGGCTTGACGCCCCACCCCGTGCTCGATTCACGACGCTACGGGTGAGGGCGGCCTCTTCTGGAGGGGTTCCGACGTGATGCATGGTGAGCTGGTTCTTCTAGCGGCCGTGGGCTTCATTCCTTGCTCCAGCTGGTCTTCATGGCGGCTCACGGAGGATGAGGAAGCCCCTCGCCCCACTCCCACCGAGTGTGTATTGTTTGCGTCTCACCTGGAACATGGGTTGTCTCCGCCCGTCCATCCTTTCCTCTGCTCGCTTCTCCATCTATATGGAGTACAACTTCATCATCTTACGTCGGACCACATTACCCATATCTCCTGCTTCATCACTTGCTGCGAGGCCTTCCTTGGGGTTCATGCCCATTTGGGCCTCTGGTGTTCCCTCTTTACCTTGGAGGGCCGGATCGCCGGGGAAGGAGAAGCCGAGCAGGAGTGTGGGGTGGTGAAAGTCACCCCCCGCCGCTCCTTTTACCCCGACCTTGCCCTTCTGGGAGCGTGCGGCGACTGGCACCGCTCGTTCTTCTACTACCCCGATCTTCCTCGTTCGTTGGGTGGCCCGAGTCTCCCCCCTTTCGCCCGGGGCTTGCCGGCTTCCCGGTGAGAGTGGGCCCTGAGCAGGCACGGTGATCCAAACGAGGTGTACGTTCTCACTGAGTGCCTCAGAGTCCTCGTGGAGAGGGGTCTCTCCGGGCTGGACCTCCTAGTGACCTGGATGGCTCGGAGGGTCCAGCCGCTCCAGCTCCGCATCCACACGATCGGGGAGTGGTCCCAGGAAGGTGACTACACTTGTATCTCGACGAGGGAGCTGCGGATTCACGAGCTGGAGGGTCCATATCGGCCTTACCCGTCGGCCACCCCTACAAGCTTGGCCTCCCTGCTTATGATACACTTAACCCTCCTCCACTGGTAAGCCCTAGTCCGCTTCCGAGCTCTTTGCTTTGTCCTTCTGACTGACCACTGCGTGCCCTCCAGCTGCTCCCCGGAGCTCCTTTTGGCTGGGTGACATGGTTTTTCGCACCGGGTTGATTTACCAGGGCCCTTTTCACATGTATCCTTCCCAGAATCTTTCGGCCAGTGTCACGGTGGCGGGGATGCTTAGGAGTGAGGTGGTTGGCCTCCCTCGCCCTACCCAACTGGTGAGCTTGCTGGACAAGACGCTGGAGGTACCCCTTCCTATCATGTCTTCCTCTCTTTCTCGCACGCTGCTTCTTCTTTTTTGCATGCCTTGCTGATGCATGTAAAATGCATACATGAACTTTGCACTATATCACACATATTCCAATCATATTTGCATCATATAAGGGTTATATTACTGTTATTTAATGATTTTAGGAAATAAATCAATTGTTTCCTATTTTTATGGAATTAACCCTGCGCAGGCAGAAAACACTATTTCTTTCCTTTTATGTTTCAGGGACCCAAACGTCGTCCAAAAATTATGGAAAAATACAGGCGTCAGTATTTTGGAAGGAGGAAGACCTCGGAGCGAAGGAAGCAAGCAAACGGAGGCTAGAAGGCCAAAAGAGGGTGGCCCACGCGGCCAGGTACTGTGGCCGCGTGGGGCCCACTCATTTGGCCCTCGTGGCTCCGCTGCCGTCGATCTTTCGTCCACCGACTCCGTCTTGACCTAAAAACGCCTATAAGAAAAGTCCCCTGGCGTTTCGCGAAGGGAGCGCCGCACAAACACAGAAACACCGAAACGGAGATTAGGAGCTGCAGATTGAAGGGGGAAAACTCCGGCGGGGCGCGGCCGGTGTGGTCTCCATCCTCTCCATCGACTTCTCCACCGTCTCCATGATGAAGAGGGAGTAGTCCACCTCTGGACTATGGGTTTGTGGAAGTAACTTATGTATCTCTCCTCTCTTGAGCTTCACTAATTAGTACCGTATGAGCTGCTGAACATGATTACGGTCATATTTGTAATACCTATGTGGTGGATCTTTCTATGAGTTAATATATGTTTGAGATTGCAATGTTTGTTTCAGTTATGAGTATAGATGCATATTATGTACCCCGTTCTTGTCTACTTGTTATGATCAAGCATGTTTATGAGAGCGTGTGTGGGGGAACGTGTGCATTAGTTGGAGTAACGGGGAGTGGTGAGTGCGGTAAGCTGACAACTTAATATCGCGATCCACTTGGGTGTTTACCTTACTTTGTTGCCTCACTAGGGATAAACAAAAATACCATGCTGCAAGGGTTGAGGGTGACCAAGCTTCTTCCTGTGACTAGATCCAGCATGTTCTTATTTTCACTTCATGTCATGAAACTTATTGCTATACTCTGAGTCATCTTAATTACTGAGGTGTTATGATTTGGTTCGCATCTTGGTGGAGTATAAGAGAGACTAATAATCAAAAGGTCTCTATGTTAGGACGTGATGCCCATATATCTAAGTAACTTGTTATCAAACTTTGTGTTGCAATCTCATATGTTAACTCTGTGTGTGTTCCATTGTCTGCCACTTTATAAAGAGAGAGTGCATTTGTGAAACCATGAACCCGGTCCATTTTTAATCATAAGAAACACCTTTCCAACACCATATACCACTTTTCTATTTTCAGCCATCATTAAATCCGAAAATACAAAAATACTTTTCATCTTGCATACATCATTAAAAAACCCAAAAATATCATTTACCATTGCATCCACCACCATTGCATATTTATTTCCTGTTTGCATTGCATAACTATCTTGATATCATTCTTACACCTTATGCTTGACAACCACAGGTGAGGTTGAGGACCAAAACATTTAACTTTGTTTTGTAGGTAACCAAAAGAAGGATAAGAAGATATATCTTCACTACTGATTCCCCGAGAGTTCGATATTAAACCCTCGAGTCACCCCTCGTGGGGAAAACAAGTCTTCCACTACTACACACTCTGCACTTGGAGTTTCAACCTAACCCATTTACTTTTGACGCAGGTAACTACGCACCGGAGATCAACAAAGTGTTTTCTGGCGTCGTAGATCAACCTCTTCAAGGGCCATCACTTGCTCACTGTTCCTTACCTTATCCGTAGGTTGAGACGAAGACTTCCCAGGAGGCCATTGAGCTTCTGGAAGCCGAGGTTGCCGCCATGCGGTCCGCTCTGTCCGCCGAGAAGGAGAAGTCTTCGCGTCGGCCGGGACGCCCGACTTCCCGGGGAGACTCCTAGCCCCGGTGTACTTCCCGAGGGGGCTTTCTGTGTAATTTGCCGGGCCCGCTTGTGGGCTTCGGCCAGCTTTGGATTTTCATGTGTCCGAGCCATCCAATCGGCATTCTGTTCTCCTTTTTGTTCTTTTCCGGTGATGGCCTCGGGGAGGCCACTCGCCGGGGGTCATCCCCGCTGCACGATGTCTCGACGAACCTTGACCTAGCCGCGTTGTGCTGCGGGGACCCTTGTTCCTGGGGGCATGCTAGCCGTGGCGAAGCTGCACAAGCTTTGCCGACTAGCTCACCTCTAGGGCTTCGTCTCCGGATGCAAGTTTATATGACACGGCGTACTCCGACCTTGCCAACTTGCGTGCCGCTAGGGCTTCTACCCCCGAGTTCAAGTTGGGGTGGCACGGCGAACTCCGACCTTGCCGAACTTTTTGCTCTCTCCACTAGGGTTCCATTTCCGGATACGAGTCTCGATGGGCATGGCAAACCTTGACCTTGCCAACACACTCATCCCTAGGGCTGTCTTTCCGGATAAAGGTTTTTTGGGGCTCGGCGAACCTTGACCTAGCCGAATGTCCTGCCCTACGCAAGGTAGGGTTTCTGGTTGAGGGGTACTCGGGGGTGCGCGGGATCGTTGTGTCCGGGGCACCCCTTCTTCCCCTACCCTCCATTCCGGGGAACGGAGTTGACGCGAGCTTGTTTATGACCCGGCGAACCTTGACCTGGTCGACTTCTCAGTCCTACGCTTGGTAGGATTTCCTGGGTGGGGTACTCCGGGAGCGCGCGAGATCACATGGTCCGAACGCCCCCATCTTTCGCCCGAGTTGATTCAGGAGGGAGGGACACCGGCTGGAGGCGCCTCCAGCGCGGGTGTCCCTTCTCCCAAGATGCCTTCCGTTAGGCCTAGCGTCGGCCTACCCTTTCCTTCGTCGGGAAGAGGCGGAGAGGGCAAGGATAGCAGCCTTTCCCCGCGCTTTCCCAGTTTGCTGAGGTCTTCCTTGGCCATCTTGCAGGGGCTCCTTTGGGCGGCCGTGTCGTGGTCGGCAGCTCCTCCTTTTTCTTTCCCCTCGCCAACCGGAGTGATGAGAGCGTCGGTCATTCCCCGGTCACCCGGCTTGGCGTGTGCCGCGTCGAGGAGATCTCGTTCAGAGCCGTCTCGGGTGAGGAGTTTTATCTCCACGGGGCGAGGTGCCTCAGGGTGTTGGTGAAGAGATATCCTGGTCATGCCGATGATCAGTTCTTCGGGCATCCTCTAGTGGGGGTTTCTGCAACCGAGACCGTCTCCCAGCCTTGCATCGTGAGGGGGGGGGTCCTCTGCCGCTCCTTTGAGGCAACACGAGGAGTGGTCGGGGCACTCCCGCGAGCCGTAGCTTGTTGGTGAAGGCTAGGGCCATCCCGCTGATGCTCATGACTCTGTGTTTCTTCCGATGGGCGTCGGTCTGGCTCGGGTTGACTCCCTCGGGGACCAGGGTCCCCTCGGTGGGCCAGCCCCCGGGCCTGCCCATGAGCCTCCGGTTCTCGCCTCCCCAGTCCCCGTCCACCGCTGGCCCGCAAGGCAGCCCGCAAGGCGTATCTCCGGGGTATGGGTGCTGCTCCTTGGACGCCGGAACGCGTTCCGCGGTCCTCCTCTTCTTTCCTTCTTGGGGCGAGGTGCTGGCCCCGGCCGCCCGAGTCCTTCTCCCGCGCCGGACGCCTCGGGCACTCTCGGACATGATGCCCCGGTTCCCCGCAAGCGAAACAGCCCCCAGTCGCGAGACTGGCTTCTCGTGCCGCACGCCGCTTCCCACGGGAGGCGGCGAGGCTGCGCACGGAATTGCAATCTCTCGCGTCATGGGAGTGAACCTCGTGGATCGGGCACCACATCCCCGACGTCGCCGTCAGGCTTACGCCTTCAGGGACGGGGTTCAGCGGCGCCCTCGTTTCCGCGGGTTCCCTCGCGGAGGCATTGACGCTCCCCCGATGGCTGCTCCTGCTGCGAGTTCCGGGGCCCGCCGCCCCTCCTCCATCTTGGCGCACTTGCTGGCCAGGGCGTACAGCTCCTCCAGGCTTCCGACGTCGCGACTGCCAAGTTTCTCCAGCATGCGGATGTCGCGCACATTCCGGCGGTACGCCTGAATGGCTACGGCTTCTGGCACGCTGGGGCAGAAACTCAAAGCATGGCGAAATCGGTGCGTGTAGTGCCGGAGCATCTCCCCTGGTTCCTGGACGATGACGTGGAGGCTTCCGTCAGCGAAAGGGCGAGGAGCCCTAGTCGGGCTAAGCCTCGTTGCCATCGAATCCTGGCGCTCGGCAGGCCCCAAACAGTCGGCGATGTGGAGCACGGGCGCCTCCCCTATCTGGCGCGCCAGATGTCGCGTGTCGGAACGCGGACACCGGGGGTGCGGGACACCCCCTGTTTTGTTCGGTAGGAGGGCGCGAGGTGCTCTGGAATCGGTTCCCGAGCTCGGAGACGAACACACAAAGTTTTACCCAGGTTCAGGCCGCGTCGCCGCGTAACACCCTACGTCCTGCTTGTCTGGTTTGATTGTGGAGATGATGAGTTACAATGGATCAACCACCAGCGCTCTTCTCACTCGTGGGCTCTAAGGTTTCACTCCGGGGAGGTTCCCGAGGTGTCTCTGATCCAGCCCCCGAGCACGAGTCTAAGTCTAGAGCTACTGCTGGAAAATGGTGTGTCCTCCCTCTACACGCGACCCGGGCCTCCTTTTATATGCCAATGGGACACCACAAGTGGTCGTGCTGGGGGCGTGCCACCGAGGCGGGGCACGCGTCGCGCCCCTGTCCAGGTGGCAGCCGCCGGCCTCCTCCGTGGCGCCGTCTTCACCGCGCTGTCCTCCATGCCGCGTTCCCCGCTGTCTCTTTTAGTATTGTTTTTGTAATCGATGTAATCGTGTACTCTTTGCTGGTTTAATATCTATACCTAATAATAAAAGCATTAAGGTTTCTTGTGGTACGTCTTTTTTTTTCCGATTTTACCCTCCCACCAAATCACATATTTACCCACCACTGCCACCCATAAGTCGTATACCGGTTAGTTTTTTTCCCCGTCCGCTGGTACGTCATTGAAACTGCCCTTGAAATTCAAGAAAAATTACCCACCAATACCATGGGCAAGTGGAAAAAAACGAAGTGGAAAAAAACGGTTCGATTTTATTTTCCGTCCGTCTTTTGTCCTCCCATCGTTCTTCCCCCAACAAGCCACCACGGCATCTCAAAAAAAAAAAAAAAACACCACGGTACCACACCTTGATCTCCGGCAAGAGGCACCGTCTACCTCCGCCGGCTGAAGGAACGGAACCCCCGGTCGTAGATCCCCCGCCACCGAGTTATGTGCCCTACCTCGGCCGAGCCCCCATCCCACACGCTTGTCGATTTGGCGCCGCCTCGAGCACCTACTATCTGCCTATGCCCTGGAGCCGTCCGCTGCCGCCCCGACCCCTGAACTCCGGCCGCCCTGAGAACCCCATACATGGCGTATGCATCTCTGCACGAGAATTTTTCTTGCACTTCCTCGGTGACACAATGGCTTTGTGACCAACAGGTTTGCGCTTCTCTGTATCCTGATGCTTTCTGGCCTTTCTTCCCCCCAAAATTTCGTCTGTTTGCCTTTCTTGTCGTCCGTCGTGGTCGATTTAAGACGAGTAGTCGCCGCCACGGGCCTCCTCGCCTCCGCCCTCATTCAGGGTCGCCCTCTGCCTGGCGCCGCCGCCCTGCTTGTTCTGACTGCCAAGTCGCTGCTCGAGCTCGACCTCTTCCTCCCCGCCCTCCATTGCCTGCAGACTGCACCTCGCCACCGACGCCACGCCCTGTGCGCGGCCTCACGGTGCTGCTATGCGGGCGTGTACGTAGCCGTGCTCATACCGTCCTTGGCCTAGCGTGCCCGCACTTGCCGCCGTGTTGTACTTGTGCTGCTGGCTCGCGTCGCCCAATATAGAGCGATCAACCACGTCTGTTTCAGGCTGCTGCAGATTATCTGGGGTGATGACGAGTTCAGCTGTGAGGTAATGTAAATCATAGTACCTCCGGTGCAAATTTTCATGGAAGTCACCATCTGATAGCAGATTTCTGGCATGATCAGATCCTGATCTTAGGATGAGCCCTCTAATTAACATAAATCAATGATGATGATTCATGCAGCTCTATTCTTTTGCTGAAAGTCCAGGTCCACTTATGTAGTCATGCCAACAACAAAATCTGTCATATATTGTCAGTTGAAACTCTGAATACAGAGTAGTCAAAATAAGATCAGGTAAACGGGCATGATCTTGATTGAGATTGACGGAAGGACGTACCAAACAGTTAGCTTTAATTTTTTGGGAGGTACTGTACCATCTCTATATCGACTACTGAATTTGAAAATCTCTGCAATACTCCAATTTTGAAGCTCTGGTTTATGTGGGATGTGCTGAAAGAGAACATGAGATTGTTGAGGTTCTCATGGATAACATGAGATTGTTGTGGTTCTCATGGATTTCCCCAGATTGACAATGACATTGCCTGGCAGGACGTGAAGAGTGAAGCCGCTTAGGGTCCATGACGAGCATACCATTGTCACCTTCTTACTAAATCAGGAGCCACGCACCATGAACCGACGACATGGTACACCGGGCAGGCATTCCAAGGGATGAGGAGAAGCTCATGATTTCCGAGGATGAGGATGAGCACGTACGTGATATCCAGCCTCGGCGTGCCCGACCAGCCGACGCACGGGAGCACTAGCCACTAGGGTTCCAGTGTTTTCTACTTAGGTTCTGGTTGGTTCAGTGTTTATTTCCTCCCGGTGGAAAACGACATATGCTATAGGAAAATTACGGATGTTCCGAGCTCCATGATTTTTTTCCGGCCGTTTCCGCCTAGAAAATGGCAATCCAATCACGCCCTTAGGGAAGCACAGTCTTCCCCCGGTGCAACGCACGGGCACTTTTGCTAGTATATGGTAAAATTCAAAAAAAAAAACCTCAGCTGAGGACATCGCCGAATTCGTTCTTCTCTAGGAACCCATGCAAAATGTTCCTCTGACGGACACTAGCTTGGCCTACAAGTTACGATTCTTTGGCTCCTCGAAGACCTGCATGAATGATAACGTCTGGTCCATTTGGTCGCCTCCCAAATGCAAACTCTTTGCATGGCTTGCCCCGCAAAACAAACTATGGACCGCCCTCGTGGAAGGCCTCACAGCCATCGGTGCATTCTCTGCAGGCAGGTCCCTGAGACTGTGGCGCCGCTACTCCAAGTGCATTTGGGACTCTGCTCAGCTTTGGTCGGGTCTGACCCTTGCCCTGCCTCTATGTTGCGGAACGCTGGGAAGCTGGCTTCCTCCAGCAGTTGCAAGGGCAGAGGAATTCGCTCCCGCATCACCGTCGTCATGTGGAAGCTTTGGAAAGAAAGGAATCTTCGGATTTTCCAAAACAAGTCTGCAATCATGCACATTTGGGACGAGATCCGTTCCTTGGGGGGGGGGGGGGGGGGGGGGCGCGTTGGCGCTAAGCATTTAGCTAGCATGATTCCCAATATTATGTAGGTCTGCCGGGGTTCGTCCCTGGACAGTCGGCCTCTGCCGTTTTGCTTTTCGCTTATAACCCGTTTGCTACTCCCTTCTTTATCAATTACTAGGAAAAGGCCCCGTGCGAAAATGACACATTTTTATGAATACAGATTAGAAGATATGAATTGTACAAATTTCAGCATGTTCTGTAATTGTTAAATATCTGACAGTAGGGGCCCACACGGAAACATTTATTAAAAAGAATAAAATTCTGACGTGCGTTGCAACGGGAGAAAAATCCGCGTGGTTCAAACCAATAAATCGGCCTATCCATAAATTGGTAATTTTGTTCTCCTAAATAAGCAGGGTTAAAAGTTGATAAATATGCATGAATTTTGATACAAATAGACAGATTACATTTTTCTGAACATTTTGATATATTAAACACATTTTTTTGAATTACAGATCAAAAGTTATAGATTAAACAATTATGTTTTTTTTTTGAAATTCTGGAAATGTTTAAATTTCTGACAACGGGACCCACATGTCAGTGTGTTGATATTTACTGAAAATTTGTATCGAAATGAATAAAAGGCTGACGGCTTGGGCCCAGGATGACGTCATTTGTTGACGTCATCAATGGAGTTGTTGGTGCTGTTGATCACGGCGACGGCGATTGAGCGCGAGAGGGCGCACACGCGCGGGCGCGCTGGACGCGGCGCGTCGCGGGGAACCTGGAAGTGGCAGCGCTATGACCAAATGGTCACCGGCTCGCCGGCGGCGACCACAAACGTGGCGGACGGCATCGGCGTGCATCGCGAGCACGAGTTAGAGCGATAGGGGGAGAGGGAGGAGGTCCAGGAGGACCAGGAGCTCACCCTGAGCGTGGTGAAGGGGTCGGTGAGAGCTAGGGAGCGACGTAGGCGACGAGCTTGTCCGAAAACGCGGCGGCCGGAGCGGGGAACGACGACCCGATTCCGGCGACTGGGGCCACTCCAGCAAGCGTGGCTCGACGGGGAGGTGGAGAGGGCTGAGGCAGCTCGTGCCTGTCTCGAATTCGTCCGGGGAGGCCGGAGATGAGCGCACGACGGCGGCGGCCGTGGGGCTAGGGCCGGAGTTGGATTGTGGCGGGGGACCGCGGGTTGATTTCTGGATTTCTAAGGGGGCTTTTTGCAAAACCGTCACGATGTACCAGACCACGGTCGTTTCTCTAGGGACTGCGGGTTAATTTCCCTGTTTGGGGGGGGGGGGGGGGGGGGGTTCTGCAAAAACACCGACATACCAAACGAAGGAAGCGAGGAGAAGCGCTGCTCTCTTTATTATTAGGTAGAGAAGTAGAGATAGCACGCAAAACTTTTGCCTCGTTTCAAAAAAAAGTACCAAAAAAGTTGTATATCCTATCATATGGAAAATCGTTTGGGTACAAGGAAACTACCATATACTCCCTCCGTTTTTTAATATAAGATGTTTTAACATTTGTCTACATGCACATGTACACAAATGTATGTAGACATGTGTTAGTGTGCATGTTCAATTACTTTAGTATGTATCTAGACAAGTGTTAGTGTGCATGTTCAATTACTTTAGTATGTATCTAGACAACATGTGCAACACCTAAAACATCTTATATTAAAAAACAGAGGGAGTGTATTCCTAATTATGTTGATTGGAGCCATTAAGCGTCGTGGTTACAGAAAATATTATGCGATCACAGAATAAACTAACATGGGAAACAATTTGACTGGTCTGATTCTTTCCATGAGAAGTTAAGCTGTAGAAACACATTTGTAAAAAACTGAGCAAATCACCCATAAACTGGCACAGAAACGAGATGGATCGAGGAACTCAAACAGCAATTCACCACACAGTATAATGTTGCAATCATATCGGACCTTCAATTCACACGAGCAGTACCATCATTTTTATTTCCATCGATCAGAACAAGCTAGATGAAAGGTCAAGTGCAGTCCGTCCTTCAGTATCGTCGCGCCTTGAAGAGTCGCGGGGCGACGTCGACATTACGCCGGAGACCTGAAGAACCGATATGCTGCCCGGCGCTTCGTACACGGACCTGACGAAAAAGGCAGACTTCCCGACACCGTCGACTTCGTCGGCGATGGGCAGGAAGCCTACGCCATTTGCGTCCGGGAACTTGACGATCCTCACCATGCCGTAAGCCCCGGGCGAGTCGCCGGCGGCGTGGAACAGGGTGGACACCAACGGGCCGGCGCCACCGAGCGGGAGGCGCTGCAGCTTGGCGGCGTCGTAGTAGCAGTCGAGGAGGACGTGGAGCGAGAGGTGGCCCCAGATCGCCTCGCGTGGCATGGTCTTGATCCACGCCATGCCGGTGTCGTTGACGGCGAGGACCGTGATGGGGCCGTCGTTGCGCCGGCTGATGTCGTCCGCGAGGCCCTCGGACCTGAGCTGGCTGCTGAACTCGGCGAAGTCCGGGTACGCGGCGAAGATGGCGGTGATGTTCCGGGCGGCGTGGCACGCTGGCGGCGACGCAGAGAGGACGAGGAGGAGGAGCACAGCCAAGGTGTATTTGGCGGCGAGAGCGCCGGCGGCGAGCGGCAGTGCCATTGTGTTTTTTTTTTTGGAAATGGGTAGCCCGGCCTCTGCTTTTGGTTTGTGAAACCAGGTGACGATCTGAACCGTGGGTGCCAGGGCGCACCCCTGGGCCCTGGTTTTATAGCAAAAAAATCCTGGTATCTTTTCACCCGAGTAGCAAATCTCACGTTCGCTTAGCTTTGGAGGTTCAAAATCTAAGAAAAAACACACTTAGCTTTGTACTCCAAAGTTGTGATTCAATACTAAATAATTACAAAAAATCTATGAAAAAGATGGATGTAATACACGATATCACAGAAAAACATTGAGAAGGAAAACCTATAGTACATGGCCCATCCAAAAATAACAAGTGGTAGCAAACAAGCGTGAATATAAATTCATCAAAATTCATCTCTTTTTGCTTCTCTCAGACAACACAACATAACCTCAATCTTTATACATAAATATAATGTACTACAATATGGTATATATTTGTTTTTAAAAATACTGGTACACAAAAAATGAAAAATCTCTACAACGGGTGCGTAGGTGCTATGCTTCTTAGAAAACAATTCTCATTTTTCATTACTCCCATATTAATCGCTGAACAAAAATTACTCTATGACTACATGTTTTATAGGACATAAAAATGATATATCTAAATCCTATTTTAAATATTGGTTTGTGTTTAAATTTTTGTATAACAAAAGTTACACATTAGTATAGTAATTGTTGGTAAAAATATTGTCCTAATTAATGCTAACATGGATTACCCCTTCTACGTGTAGCCCCCAAGAAACACCTACGGAGTGTCTAAGTCTATATCAAGCGAGATTCATACAAGTATGGAAAAATGTTTATGTGATGTAAAAACTTGTTCACATAGCGCAAATATAAAACTTGTACCGACAACTATAATATTTGCACGAATCTCAATGCTGGATCGATGGTTCTTGGTGTCGACCGAGATTAAGAAGTACTCAGACATCGACTAAGGATTAGTAAAATCACAACACCTATAGAGATGTACTAAAAAGTAATAGTATACAACTAAAGCACTTGACTGATTTTAAACTCGCCAGCTGTAAGTTTTATGCCGGCCATAAGCTAGACACGTGTGATGGAGCTCCCCCACATCCATTGGATGAAATCACTATCGAAATAATGAATAGATCGCTGTAAGTGAAAAGTGACAAAATTCACTGCATTATATCAATAATAAATATACAGTGTTGTTTGCACTAAATTACATGTTACATGTATAAATGGATTATAACTTGTTCAAGCAAATCCTAATTTTTTTGGCTAAAGCTGAATTCAAAATCATTGAACTGAAAAATAGCATTCCCGAAACAAGATCAACAACTATATACAATATGGGTCTACCAAGAGAGAAGAGTCTAAATTCATATTTGTGAGTAAGAAAAACAAGGAAGGCAATAGATCTAGAGCATTATCACACCATTTTATGGAGAGCCCCTTCCCCATCGAAGCGAGTATTATGCCCATAGGGCTTATGGCTTTTATCGCACAAGAAGTTGATTTTGATAGCTCCATTGTAGCTAATTTTTTATTTTTTCTATACTCGTGGTATATTTGTCAATTTGTTTTTGCAATATTCTCAAACAAAAAATTAACAAGAAATTTGAGAAATATAACACTTAGTTGAATAACACGTTTGTGAAGACATGGTTTTTTTTTTCTCCATTTGGCTTAACCTTTTTCCATTATTTTATTAAAAAAATCAGTTTATTGCAAAAGCAAAAAATAAATTGACAGAGGAAAGAACTTAGCTAGTTGGGTCACTAGCAGGAAAAGCGAATGCTCGATATCGAAACACCCCGACATGGTAAAGATCTGCTCGCACAAACCACTAAACATAACACAAACAACGTTTTCAAAGACAACACATGGCATAATGGCCACTACAGGCTGCGTCCAACTCAGGGCATATTCGCGGTTAAAATTTATATAGGCAATAGAATCGTAGCATAGGTCGCACAACGTGCTCAAAGACGACATGCTACGCAGCCTGCTACCCGCTTCTTCGAGCCATGGTAACTTCGACACGAAAAGGACTTGTACAAAAAAATTATGTCACAAAAATTACGCCAATTGTCAAAATGTGTTCCAGTTTTGAGTATTTGGTTTAAGAACAATTATAGTTTAAGGTTAAGAATGAAAACAACTAAATCGAGTCAAACCTGCGTTCTGATCCACCAACGGAAGGCAAGTGGAAGATAAAAAGATAGAAGAGTGTGTGACATTCCCAGAGGATGCCCTATATTGTTTCCAAAAGACAAATATATTTCTGTTGGTGATAATGAGCTGAATTTGTGGACCGATTTCACTTAGTATGCTAGTATGTATATTGTATAGTCTAGCTACTTGTTTGTCGACTTGTTGATACGAACGACCATTAGAGTGAAGAATCAGTGCTATATGCAATGTTCGTTCCCGGAACCGGTGGGTATTTGTGAAAAAATGAAAGCCGGTGGTTTTTTTTGCGACGTTGCTGCGAATTGTGGTGGTTTTTTGCAATTTACTCTGTTGATTGACTTTAGAATTTTGTAGTGACATGGTTACCACATATTGTAGTTTTCAGATAGTATGTAAATGGTAAAAGGATTCAAGAAATATTTCATGAGTTATGACGTTTTTTTTTCTTGAAGTTGAGAGCGCAACTGGAGTGCCAAATTGAACAGGCCATTGAAGCAGCTCTGAAGATTATGCCGGGTTACTAACGTAGCAGTATCTCTTTAGTCCATCGTGCACATGGCCAGTGCCTAGCTATTTTCATCTCTAGGACAGTTTCCGGCCGGAGCTTCTCCTCCACGCACAGCAGTTTCTTCACTGTGCGCCGGCTGGTTGGTGTACCAAGAAATGAGAATTAGTATGTTTCAACTGGATCAAGGAAACAACCTGAGAATGAACAAGACCTCACATGGCAGGCAAACCTCAAGCTGGAAACACCGGCCATTGGCACGGCTCTATATTATGGATGCTTCCACTAGAACTCAACTTGCTATGCCTGCAAACCAATATTATTTCTGGAATCTGTTTGTCTTCAAGCGGTGGGTGTAGGACATCAATTACACGAGTAGTCAGAATAGATCTGGTAGATTATTGCGGGTTTCATAACTTCAGAATATCATGTTGTGCGTTGCACGAGATTCAGCGTCTTCCTACTCCAGTAACGAAGACGCGATCTCAAGTTCTTGATTGTAACACTGCGATTAATATATCTCTCCCCCTGAAAGAATAAAGCTAAGCAAAAATTTGAGTCCGCAACGAGAGTTGACACGGACAGACCGAGCGAGCGTCCTACACCAGGGAGCACTCAACTTACAAAGCTCTCTTACTATTTCACGCTATATAATTTTTGTAGGGAAAGTAAAGAGGTTCAGAGGAAGTCACCCAATCTTATGTGCTTCTTGATACAACAAACGAACTTAGTTAACCAAGGGACAATCAGAAACAAGCTTGCTTCTCCAGGCAATCCCAGTCTGAATAGTACCTAGCTTTGCCGCATTTGACTAGGCACAAATCAGCAACAAACTTGAGCCATACTAACACGTTAGGTCTAGCGAAGGTGCATAATGTGGAAAATTTGGGATTCCTAAACCGTCTTGTTTGTGGAGAGTGGAGACAAGGTCCACCAAGATGAAGTCTTACGATTGGATCCAGACATGAAAATGTGAAGATGTACGTCGTGTGGCGTGCAACTGTTAATCACACCTTGTGTAGTAGCTAGCACATTTAGCTTGTGATCGATATGTGTTTGTGAGTTAGCTGCCACACACTGGATAGCATAAAAATAATATTTAATGAATAGTTACTGTGAAAAAGACATCAAGCGATGATAGTCATCAAGATTGAGACAAAGATTAAAGATAAGAATCTCAAGCGGTTCATTTAGCGACGATAATAGACATGTGAAGATGAGCTTAAAAGAAGACTGCAATACTGGATTATGGACGGACAAATTGAGAGTCATCAACAAGCGGTCGTGGATCAAGTACTACATAATAATATGCCATTTTGTCCGCGTCTTATTCATTGCGCTTGTAAATGAACATTTTTTTTGTTTTTCTTGTTGGTTTAACTAAATTCCAACTTTTGATTTTTTTTTTACAGTAAATAGCAGGAGTTCTGCCTATGCATTATTAGAAGGGGAATATAAATTGATCCAGTTAATAAGGGAAACCGGACCTAAAAACCATACAATGCGCGGTTAAAAAACCGCACACTCTAACTCATGGAACGTCATCTGTGCCTGAAACAAGGGAACCTATACCCAAACTAACAGGGCACACTCATATCCAACTAACAGAAACTCCACAAACACACACCAACTCTCACCGCTAGAGATGCACCGGTGTGCACCCTCCACCCATAAGAGATCAAGCATTACTCACAACTAAATCTCGCAACGCCTCCATCACCTGCGGTGTGCGCTGCTTCTTATACATCTGCAAATAAAATTGCATCTTCTCCTCTATGACTTCGTCGGTGGCCTTCTCTTTCCTCTTGAGTTTTGGGATTTCTCCAAAAGCCTCCGCCCGCCTAAAATCGGCACGCTTGGCTGCTGGAATGACACAATCTTTATTCTTCTTGTCCAACCGGCTGCTTCGTCGCTCGACCAAAGAGGGAGCATCCATACGAAGCTGCTTGTCCTTGGGCATGTCGGCAATCTCTCGACAGAGCTCCACCATCAAAAAAGGCAAGGTCTTCTCCTGTGGCTCACTCGCTTCATACTGAGCCATCACCTTCGCGATC
The DNA here is from genome assembly GCA_947311845.1 of Poa pratensis. Lineage (NCBI taxonomy): Eukaryota > Viridiplantae > Streptophyta > Magnoliopsida > Poales > Poaceae > Poa > Poa pratensis. The sequence continues at coordinate 18,209,160 of CAMZMU010000033.1, read as the reverse complement.
TTCTCCTCCGGGCTAGGGGCATCTGAACCCCTCAACTCCTCCAATGCCAAAGGCATCTCCACTCCAAGATCCTTCATCGGGGGCCCCTGCACCACCGGGGAGACATGCTCCGAAGCAGCAATAGGCGTGGAGGTGAATTCCGGGGCAAGCGCCAACGCTGAAAAGCTCGCACCCCTGGGAGAGTAGCAACCAAAGCGCTCGACCCCGCCATCTGTGCAATCAGCGTTGCCCCAGCACACAGAGATGGTGTTGGCTCCACCTGCACCCCAGCCGGCGGTAGGGACATCCTCTCGAGAGCAGCCTCAGCCCGCTCCAGCAATCCCCCAACACGCTCCATCAATCCCTGCACAGACTCCTGCATCTTGAGCTGAGCCGCGACCATCTCCTCAAGCTGAGCCGCGACCAATCCTTGCAGCTGAGCCCACATCGACATCGCCCTCTCCTGCTCAGCCCGCAAAAGAGCCGCCTGCTCCTCGAGGTTTTTCAGCACGTCGGACGGAGCTGCCGGGCTAGCAGGGGCAGGGCAGTCCAGCTTCTTTGGCAAGCTTTCTTGGTGACGGTTGCTGACGTGAGGGGCAGAGCGAGAGGCCGCAACCTCGGCCCATGAGCAGGAGCCGTCCGGACGGCGAGCGGGAGGAGGGGTGCCAGGAAGGGAAGCCTCATGGGTGATGGAGGCGGCGAGGTGTCGACGCAGTCCCGCGCACGGTGGCCAGAGCAGCGGCAGGTGAGGCAGCGAATCGCGTCTCTGCAATCCTTGGCGAAGTGTCGTGGGGAGAAGCAGCGAAAACAGCGCCCGCGCAGCCTCCTCCAGAAGGCAGCTTCCCGCTCGGTGAGATGGCGCTGATGGCGCGGCGGTCTAGGCTCCTTCCTAGGCGGCAGGGCAGGGGCCATCTCCGCCCTCCGGCGGCGCCGTCCCCCAACCTCCACCCAAGCCCTCTCCGTAGATACCACAGGGGCATCGGAGACGTGCACCGGCGTGAAGTTCGGCGGGAGCTGGGCAGGGGAGCCTCAGAGGACCCGAGAGACGGCCCTGGCATCTCCTCAAGCGGGGCCTCGGGCTCCTCCTCCACGCCGAGCATGGAGCTGAAGCTGAGCTCGCCGATGACCAAGGAGTGGATGCGAGGGCGCGGCACATCTGGGGCGAATCCGGCCGACGCCGCGGCCTGCTGGGGCGGAGGTGACTGGTGCGGGCGCTAGGAAACGGTGGACGACGGGGCCGGAGCGGCCGTCGCCGGGAGAGGCCGGTGGTGGGATGGGGAGGCCGGGCTCGCCTCCGCCATTGCGGGCCTAGCAGCTCGAACGGGAGAGCGAGGAGGTGGATGGGAAGATGCGGAGGTATGGCGGCCGGCGGCCAGGGAGGGGCATGGCTGGCTGGGGAGGGGCTCGGAGTGAGGAGGGGCTGGCTGGCTGCGGCGGCGGTGGCGGATTCGCCAGCGCGGTCGCGGGAGGATAGGGTTTCGCCAGCGCGGTCGCGTGAGGCTTCCCCAACTTTTGAATTTCACTCCGATCGATACATACATGATTTATAGCGTAAATGGATACATGGTGGTGTATTGTATTTGCATGAAAGAAAACGATCCTACATTTTGGTGGTTAGGATCAAAATAATGTGGATCTTCCCTCAACATCCTCTACCTCACGATTGCCTCCCTATGCCCAATGTCTTGCCCCAGCACTTTCCATCTGAGATCAAGACCTCTTATGCCCAATACATGTCCCAGATGCAGCTTTGATACCTCTGACTCCATCATTCAATCGGCGTTTCTCAATTACAACTTTCAAGTCACAAGATGTGCTAATTTGAGCAGATATTATATTGAATCCTACAAGGGATCTGTTCCTCGACGCCTCCCATTCTCAACATATTGCACATGTTCAAAACTACTCCTAGTTGCCCTCATTCTCTCTCGAATCCGTCCTTTTAGGGAGAGCAAAGGTAAGTATAAAGTTTTTAGCAAGAAGAATGCGAAGGAAGTAGAGTGTCTACTTTATAAGAGAGTTTGTGTCCGTTTTTAAAGAAGACCCCAGTGTGTGGTGCATGAAATACCTATCACCCATTCACCCCCAAATTAATACCGCGCATTATATTACAAAACTAACACTCTCAAGTATCCTCTCCAAGCATATATCAAGTCAGAGCGTACATGCTTGCTCCAATTCAGTGTGCTATGCTCTACGCCCAGCGAAAACCCCAGTGTGTGATATGCACAACGCGGGCGAAAGCACATGAGAGATTGGAGCCATTAAGTCTCATGGTTATAGGAAATATTCTTAGGCATAGAATAAAATGGCATAGGAAATAATTTGAATGATTCCATTCTTTCCATAAGAAATCAAGCTGTAGAAACACATTTGTATAATTACATAGGCTGAACTCCACGTATCAATGAAATGGCCAGTAGTGAAGTTGAGGTCGAGGACGCAGGCGGCGGGGGGCTCTACCTTATTTTAGGCCTAGGCAAATCTGCCCAGTTTGTGTTCTAGTTTTGTTTTCTAGAGGGATTGTACTATTCTACAAAGGTTCGGTGAGGGCTAGAGTGGGCTACACTGAAACTGATGAAGTTTTTCTTTTAGCCGGGAATACAACCATAAAGTTAATTTGTACCATCGATCCCAAGATGGAGTATGTTGACACAACAATGAGCAAATCCCCAATAAACATGCATATAAAGAAAGATGGATCTAGGAACTCAAACAACAATTCACCACACATATATGTTGCAATCAGACATTCAGACCTTCAACTCAAAGAGCAATTCACTACACACATATATAGTTGCAGTTCACCACTGATATCTAGCTCACGAGCAGTACCATCATTTTTATTTCCATCGATCAGAACGCTGGAAGGTCCAAAGGCAAAAACGGTAGATCGGTAGCGTCGCGCCTTGAAGCCTCGCGCGGCTTCCGGCGAGATGGGCGCCATGACGCCGTAGACCTGCAGCACCGACATGGTGTAGGGCGCCCCATATAAGGACTTGACGAGGAAGGCAGCCTTCCCGACACCGTCGACGGTGCCTGCCTCGGGCAGGAAGTCTATCATTCCGTTGTTGAATTTGGCGATCCTCACCATGCCGTAGACCCTGGCCGCGTCGGCGGCGGCGTGGAAGAGGGTGGACACCAACGGCCCGGAGCCGTTGGGCGGGAGGCGCTGCAGCTTGGCGTCGTCGTAGTAGCAGTCGAGGAGGACGTGGAGCGAGAGGCGGCTCCGGGCCTCCTCGCGTGGCATAGGCTCGAGCGACGCGAACGCCATGTCGGTGTCATTAACGGCGAGGACCGTGATGAGGCCGTCGTTGCGCCGGCTGATGTCGTCGGCGAGGCCCGCGGAAGTGAGCAGGCTGCTGAACTCGCCGAAGTCATCCGGAAGTGCCGCGAGGATGGCGGTGATGTTCTGGGCGGCGTGGCACGCGTGCATGGAGGAGAAGACGAGGAGCACTTGGCGGCGAGAACGCCGCTGGCGAGCGGCGGTGCCATTGCGCTTTTGGTGTATGAAAGGAGGCGAGGATCTGAACCGTGGGTCAGTGGGTGCACCCCTGGTTTTATAGCAAATCGTGTGGTAGCTTAGCTTTGGACTGACATCAAGGTTCAAGATTTAAGAAAAAAAAAACAAAAAAGCACACTTAGCTTGGTACTCCCTCTATTTTAAATTACTCCACACATTAATATTGGATAAAAAGTTACTCTGTCAGTATATATTTTTGCTATATTGTCAAACAGAAAATACAAGAAATATAGCACTTTGTTATTTTAGATAAGGGGGTGCGGATCCCCGGCCTCTACATCCAAAGGATGCACACAGCATTCCGCAATTATTAATCTCCAGAGGCATCAAAGTTTACAATTTATGGGTCACTTAAAGTGGCTACAAAAATCGACCACGCAAAAAGAAGTTCAGTAAGCATCTATCCTTCTAGTATGTATCCACCCATGCCGATTGAAGATAGCCCGCACGATCGTTATCATACGGGTACATCCAGCGTCCATAAGGCCACGCTGATCAACAGGAAGCAGGAAGGAACACGAATGGATCCAGTACAACGCCTTGTGTATTAGCTGCAAATAATGAATAGATGATGTTTTGTTAAATACAATATCATTTCGGCAGTTCCAAATAGCCCACAAAATGGCCGCTACACCAATCCGAATGCGAGTTTTGTAACTTTATCAATCCCATTTAATCAGTTACCAAACATGTTAGAAATATTAGTCGGAGGGTATACATTAAACGTAAAATGTACTAGTCTCTAAATATCCCTAGCGAAGGTGCATTTTATAAAAATATGTTCAGCGGACTCATCGGCATCACAGAAGACAACACCATGACAAAATTTATATAGACAATACGCACAGCATGCTCGCCAAAGATGACACGCTATGCATCCATCTAACTGACTGCTGATCCGAGTCATGGTATCTTTGACAAAGAATTACAGAAATCACTTCCGCTAAAAATATTTAAACAATTAGATCAATTTTCAAAATGTGATCTAGTATTGAAGATTTGGCTTAAGAACAAAAAACATTATAAAGTTAAATATGAAAAGATATCTACAATGACAGTCAAACGATTAAATCGTATTAAACATGCGCTCTGGTCCACCAAGGGATGGCACATGTAAGATAAAAAGATAGAAGGATATGTGACATGGTAAAAAAATTCAAGAAATGTTTCATGATTTTTGACGTTTTTATTTCTACTGAGATTCAGAGCACAACTGGAGTGCCAAATTGAACAGGACATACCCTCTGAGGATCATGCCAGGTTACTAACATAGCAGTGTCTCTTTAGTCCACCAGGAACATGGCTACTGTCTAGCTATTTTAATCTCTAGGGCAGTTTCAGGCCGGAGCTTTCCTCGACGCACAGTAATTTGTCCACGGTGCGCCGGCTGGCACCTAGAAATGAGAATTAGTATGTGCAAACTGGATCAAGGCAACAAGCTGAGAATGAACAAGACCGATCACATGGCAGGCAAACCTCAAGCTGGAAAATAACGCCCACTCACACGAATGTAGAGTATGGATGCTTCCAGTCGTAGAACTCGACTTGCTACGGTTCGTGTCTGTTTGTGGTCACTGCACGACTTTTTTTTTCTGGAATCTGATTGTCTTCAGGCGGTGGGTGCAGGGCATCAATTACGCAAGATCTGGTAGATTGCGGGTTTCTTCACTTCAAGCTTGCGCGTTGCACACTAGAGATAGCACACTAGTTGGACTACAAATCAAAGGACTACCAGAGTATATACTAAGCTCTCCAGTGGTTGCTCTCCAGTGGTAGATGCCACGACGCTCCACCTCCTAAGCTCTCCAGTGGTTGCTCCAAAACGATACCCCCAGGAGGGAGTACGACTTCAAACACTAGTACAGAACGACACATCGGAAACGGGCCAAAAACTCCATCGGAATCGGAAAAAGGGTCCGTGTCCCCGCCCCCGATGCTGATGCGAAGGCCCTCATCGGGAAAAAAGGCTAAAAACCGTCGCCGAAGAGGCCTCCGTTTGGCAACGGTGGGGCACAAACCTCCGTTTCCGATGTATCAGAACATCAGAAACAGAGATTCTGTTTCGACTCGTTTGCATTGAGGTTTCTTCATAAGTCTAGAGCAGGAATACAGTTGCCACTGGACATTTAATATCTCACAGCAAAAGCACACAAATGTTAACAAATCCATTCATAACATATATAACAATTGTAACCATTACATATCATCAAAAGATGATCAATTACACATGTCGAGTCTTCTCCTTCTTCCTCAGCTCGCTGTCCGTTTATAGTCCTCCACTCTTCTCCTTCTCCCTCAGCTCGTTGTCCGTTTCAAAATCTCGAAAACGGTCTTCGAGCTAACAATAGACTTGAGTAGTGGTTTCATGCTTCTCCAATCCACATCTGCAGCTTAATTGCTGTACACACCCCGAAGACGGTGGTGAAAGTAACTACATAGAAGGACAAACTGAAAAATAAGAAACCACATCGAGCTCGCAAGCCTCCGTAGCATATTAATTTTGCCAAAATCGTTGTACTAAGGCTTGCTCGTCTTGGACTGTGTCGCCGAAATAATTCACAATCTAATATAAAACAAATAGAACATTTCATTAGTTGGTAATAAAAATCACATATCAAAACAGAGCATCTCTAGTTCATGAGATCTTGCCTATGTCGCTGGAGAATATGACATATCAAGACAGAACACAATTGATGAACAATCTAATATAAAACCAATTGATTAACTAGTTCATGAGTTGAGCGATTTAGACCTCATATTTTCTTCTCCGTCGACGGCGCCTCTAGATCGGCCACCTCCTCGCATCTCTGGGCACCTCCTCCTCCGTCGACGGCGGCCTCCAGATCGGCCACCTCCTCCTCCGTTGACGGCGGCCTCCAGATCGGCCACCTCCTCGCATCTCTGGCTGGTTCTGCTGGCGGATCCGCCGGCACTGCTGCATCACCACCTGACGAATGATCTGTACCAGTCCCACATGGCCCAGAGGACGCCGGGCATCACCGGAGGAGGAGGGTGCCAAGATCCGCCTGACGCACTTCAACGGCAGCCGCGTCACGGCCGCCTCCAAATCAGCTTTAGCATCACGAACGGTTGCCGCTAGAGCCGCGGCTGCGATGGTTGGATCTAGAAGCGCCGGCAGAGGAAGCCATGAGAGAGTGAGGAGAGTTAAAAGCTACAGTGTGCGGCGGCTAGGGTTGGAAGATAGACAGTGAGGAAGTGAGAATGAGACTGATGACTTGCTCCGTCGGCAGTACATTTATAAGCACCAAATTGGCAACAGACATTTTGTATAACCATTTTCATTGAATACTTATTAATAATGTGTTGCTGCATACAACCTGCATACAACTTCACAACTACTATATCCTACTGATTTCCATGGCTGCATACAAACCTATTACAATCTACTGATTTCCATAGCTGCATACGAACCTAATACATTCTACTGATTTCCATAGCTGCATATGAACCTAATACATTATACTGATTTTCATTGCAGCATACAAGTTCACACCTAACAGCAGTACATAAACACACAAAATCATTCTAGCAATGCTCACAAGAACATTGAACTGAGCTATTTCTTCCCCTTTGTGTCGTTCCTTTCGCCCAGCAACAACATGGTCAGATTTCGTCGAAGTGTTTGTTGGGCTCCATGCCAAAGTAGCTAGAGCAGCTGCAGTGTGCGGCTTCATCTCCATGTTCGCCTTCCTGACTATCAAGGCTACATTTTGCAGCTCTGTAGCTTCCACTTCGACGCCATTAGCAAACAACATCTCAACATAATATTCAATCCAAAAAAAATCACAGCTCTCAGAATACTCTTCGCCCCTCCCCTGTCAAATGGTAAATCGAATCCAGAGCCAAATCAGCATCACAGAGAATATAAATCAATCAAAACTGGTCGAAGCGTCGAACTAACCCTGTGATTTGGACACTTGAAGTAGATTCGGCCGTGGTTCAGTTCCGAACGCGATACTCGACGAATCGCGTTTCTACAGCGGCGGCAAACGCACTTCACAAGCGGCAGATCTGACCCGGCCCCGGCGGCGCAGGAGGAGGACGCCATCGATCTCCCCGACGAGCTCATGCTCTTGGCCATGGAGGACACGAGTGCGGAGTAGAAACAAGCTGGAGCAGAGGAACAAGGGCGAATCGACAATCTTTTATGATATCCAAGATAGTCCTAAAAAACAAATTTTATATACGCAACCTCCCCAACAGTTGTACAAAACTGTCTGATTTCATTGAAGTACATGTCGCACACGGAGTTACTGGAACCTTCGTTACCAATATATTGGCAACGGTTAAACATTCGCGACTGTTGCCTATGAATGACGGAACGCAGGCCAGCTTGCCTGGCGGGGCGGATTTTCTCACGCGGAAAGGTCGATTTTCCGTTGCCTAACTCGTGCCGTTTCCATAGAGGGGTATCCGATGTGTCGTTCTATACTAGTGAAGCGTCGCCATCATCCGATCTGATAGACCCAAATCTAAGAGTTCCCTCGGAGTAGCCCGAGCGAGGAGACGATATCTGCACCGATGCCTTCATGAGTGTAATGGTGCGTACACGCCATCATCGTCCACCATAACCAAAGTCGGCTCAATTTTCACTGGCAGCCAAGCCTCTCCTTCCTCGCCGTCGGCAAAAGCCGTCATGTCAGATCACCGCCATCACACTACCGATGATACAGCCACTGAGAGATCTCGAAGATATGTTCTAGATCATGTAAAAACCATAGTTTTAAATAGCTATAGATGTTTGAGCATGTTTCCGCTGAATGAATCCATATACAATCTTTCGTTATAACCGCATTTAGCCCCGCATACCTGGTTTGAAGGATTGCAGATGTTTGCGATAGCCGCTATTTTAAACATTGATTAAAAACTAGTGTAAATGGACCGTAACCAAATTATAGTGTTGTTTGCCCTAATAACATGTTGTAGATCATGTAATATTATTATATTTAATGGACTAGCTCGACCAAGGAGAAAAAAAAATCGACCGAAGCCGAACTCAAAACCAGTCAATCGAAAAATAGCATTCCTGTGTTTTCGTTTTTTATTTTTGCAAATAGATCGATACACGCCAATTTTAACAGTATACTCCTTGTAGCATTTGCTAAACCTAGCTTGTTCTAGTTCGGCCCATGGGCCATGGTCCCGTGATACTAATCAAACAGAAGGCGTCGGCCGACAAACTTCTAATCTACAGAGCGGATCGAGGCTGAGACCTGAGAGCTCTTGGCCGGCGACGATGAGCCGGCGGTTTCTGTACATGGTGGTACAGAATCGTTCGGTGAATCCCTTATCGTACACGCTGCACCGCATCAACCCGTCGCGCCTTTTCTACCCCAAGGACTCACCGGAGCGCGCGGCGGCCGCAGCAGCTGCTAGTACTAGGGCGACCACATTGGAGGCGGCGGCGGCAGCGGCGATGGCAAATACGACATCGATGAAGACGGCGGAGAAGGCTCGCTTGCCTCGCCCCACCATGACGTTCTCCTCTCCCGGCAAGTATATGGACTTCGCGCTCACAGGCCGCAACAAGGACCAGATCGTCGCCGTGAACCGCCCCGCCATGTTCCGATACGAAGAAGAAGATTCTGCCGTGGACCGCGCCGTCCTCTACGATGACGCATCGCACTCAGTCATCGCACTTCCTGGCCTAACATTTCTCGAGCGCGATGCCGTGCCGATTGCCATGGGCGACGACCTCTACTTCGTGGGTTGGAGGAGGATGACCGCCACGTCCAGGACGAGCACAGTGCCTTGTACACTATGAATACGGCCACGGCGAGTCCGGAGGGCACAGGATATTCGTCCGGGGGCTTATTCGTCAACAAGGGCGCTACCACCAATACCCTGACTGGTACTGGAATTCCTTCCCGCCGCCTCCCTACTTGGGCCGCACCGGGAGATGCGGAACCACATCTCCGACGAGGAGGCCGCTGCCGCCTACGCGGTGGTCGGACAGGTCGGCGGCTGGTCCATCTGGGCGTCCATGCGCGGCCACGGGACCTACTCCATGTCCACGAACAAGGGCGAGTGGAGCAAGGTCAGCGACTCGGCGCTGCCGTTCTGCGGGCCCGCGGTATACGCCCCAGAGCACGCCCTCTGGTTCGGCTTCCCCGACGATGACCGATACTACGACAGCGGCCTCCTTGGCGCGTGGGATCTGCACGCCGGTGCTGACGCGCCCGTCAGGCGTGTGGAGTGTGGAAGGGCTTAGAGGAGCCCTACGAGAGCCTCGGTCTGAGGTCAGACCTCGTCCATCTCGGCGACGGCGGCCGGTTCTGCGTCAAAGCTGTTTCGGATGACGAAGCCGCCGCCGGCGTCTGTCTGCGCGCGGTGCTACCGCGACTCGGACCCTCCCGTGATCGGCTTTGCCTTGCTCACCGGCGTGGAGGTGGAGCGCTGCGACGGCGGGGAGCTCCGGATGATCAAGCACAGGTCCTGCAAATATAGCTTGGTCTAAACTCCGCACATGCTCTACTCTAGATGTGCAATTCCCCATTCAAGTTGCTTAATTAGTTTTATCTTCTGCCCAAGACATAATTTCCTAGTTATATTTATTGCCTCCTATTTGCCTGCCACATTCATTTCATATGCATGCAAATAATTTCTTTTCCATTTACCTAAATTTATTTTATAGGATATTCTATACCTACTAATAAAGGCCGTAAGGCGTCTTGCCGTCCGACCTTGAAATGACGATTTTGCCCCTGGCTGTTCGGACATATTACAGCCACTGCCACCGCCGAGCTACTGAACGCTTCCGCCTTCTTCCCGAGTCAACGCCGACTGCACGGCAGGCGGCCCGTTTCCCTACTCCCAGGCCGCCGCCCCCGGAATCATCGTCACCTCTCTCCCCGAGGACGCGCCGCTGCTGCACCTGCTCCCGCACAGCCGCCTCCGCGTGCTGGTGCCCTTGCCCACAGGCCTACTACGAGACGAGCTTTCCACGGCGGGCGAACTGGCCGGAGAAGCCACATCAAATCCTCGGCGCCCCACCCACCCTGTTCCTTCCATGCGCCGTTGGCGGGGCGGGTGGTGGCCAGGACGAGCGCCAGTGGTGCCGGTCGCTGGGGATGGAGCAGTTCAGTCCGGCCTCGCCCACCTTCTCCGCTCTGTGTTCTTCGAGCTTGAGGCATGCTTTTCTTCTATTCACCTTCACGGACACCGGCATCGTGGGCAATTATGTGCCGTGTCGCCGGCACATCCGCCCTAGCTGCAGAAGTGCATTCCTCCTCCCGTTCCCGTCAGTTGCGCCCTCTGCCTATTCCCTGTGCTTCGTTCCTTTTCTCGCAGCAGATCCGCGGGAGGGGAACTATTCTTGTGGCGCTCGCTCATCTGCACGACCGGAGACCAACCAGCCCTACCCCTGTGAGGCTGCCACGGCCGGGCGGCGCAGGTAGGGCTGTAGGCTGACCATGCCTGCCGACCCGAGCTCGGGGTCACATCCTTGGCAGCCCAATATGAACCACGGCGGGGCGGCGCAGGTGGCTGCTAGCATCTCCCGTCGGGGTCACATCCTTGGCAGCCCAAGACCAACCACGGAGGGGCGGCGCAGGCTGCAGCTAGCATCTCCCGTTGATTCCTCATCTGCTTCCCTGCATTTTTTTTAGAAGGAATAGATGATTCGATTTGGGTCGTTTTGGACTTAGGTAAGGGGAACAAACCATGAGATTTTTTTGGAGAAACGAATAGTTTGTAGATGGAAAAATGGGACCGATAAAAAAGTAAATATTCTGCAATTTTGGAGACAAATCTGAAAAAATCGGAGAAGAGGAGAAACTCGCGTCATGATTTGGGACATGGATGGGGAAGAAGAAGAAATTCAGAGAAGAGAGAGAGAGGATGGGTCACAATATGAGTACGACCACAATCTGCCTTCCGGCGTGTGTCTGGTTTGGGCAGCTGCTCCATCATGTTTCTCTTATTTGGATCCATGGCCCATGGGGCAAGCACTGCTCCCTAATAAATAAGATCGGGGCAATGAACCTACGTATTTTATTTTTTGTACTTTCAAACTACATATCTCGAAGGATTACAAGTGAAAATTAAGCTTTTTTTTTACTTGAGCGTCATATTTTTCCTCTTTAGATTTTTTTTCTATTAGACCTGGTAGGTACTTTGATGAGATTATATTTTCGATTTTAGTTTAGTTACTTTTCATGAGCACCTTAACAAATAAAGCATTTCCTTACTTATACCTTCTTAGATCTCAAGATTACGAAAAAAATATTCAAATTGTATTTTCGTGCTCTATTCAAAAACTCAGATGGATGAATCATCACCTATCTATGTAGCTGTCATCATGTTATGCTTCTGTTAGAGAGGTGATGATGAACATAATTTGTATAGATAAATATATTCATATATTCATTAGATAAGTCGTACTATAAAAAAAATTCTCCCGTTGCAACGCACGGGCACATGTGCTAGTCTGTAATAACAGAGGATTCATGTCTTTGCTTTAGAGACACACATTTTTTTTAGAATCACATTTAGAGGCACACATGTTGCCTACAAATTTCCTAACAATATTGTTTAGTTAATAAGAGACTCTGTTATATTTAATTTTATAGTACATTTCAATACAAGGCATGCATGGCATGTATATTGTTTCTTCGACATCAGTAATATTCATGGGAAGAGAGCATGTAAAAATATATATAACCGTCAAGAGAACTATAAATTTCAGTAGGTGTTTCAGTTTTCTACTCATTATTCTACCGTGCAACGATTCATAGTGCAAAAAATTTATTTTCTATAAGTAATATATTTTTGGCCAGTCCTCAGCGTTAGCCGCCCGCCGTCCAATCCGCTAATTAAGAGAAGAAATCAGGAGCGTGCAGTATGCAGCATCCTTTGCAATGTGTTTGCCTGTTATTTGTGAAATTGCTCATGTAGCCAAAAAACGATTACGCAAGAAATATATGTTTTGTTGCACCAAAACGTAAAAAAGAGTGTCAACATTTGCAATAAAACAAACGAACACATACAAATATATGTGCCCAGCCCAGACAACATCACAAAATTGCGTTGTCACCTAATGGAGGATGAGGAGGTCGTGCCCCTCCCGTGTGAACAAACAAAATACCCCGAGAGGAGGGACATGCTCGGCGCCTACACGGTGGTCGGCGAGTCACACATCTTGGACGTTCACCCACATATGGGGGACCTACTCCATGGACAGTGAGAGGGTACATGGAGCAAGGCCGCTGACTCATCACTCCCGTTTTGGGGCGCTGCGTACGCGTGTCACATCATGGCCTATGGTTCAGCTTCCCAAGTGACGAATATCGGCCTCGGTACTGGGACAATGGACTCCTCTGTGCGTGTGACCTGAACTATGTTAAAGCGGGTGGAGTCGCCGCGTCTCTAGTGTGCGTGGGAGATGGACTTGCTGATGTTTGCTCATATCTGAAATACCATAGAGATGGACTTTGAAATGAAAACGATTTTAGATCGAGGCCATCATCTCCCTTTCATGTTTTTTTACTCATTTTTGCACTGACTAATAAGTATTCTCTCCATTTCATGTTAGATGAGATTTGAGTTTTGCATAGACTTTGTGGACGAATGATACGGCGAATCTTTTAATTTTACCATTTGCATCTCACCACCTAATTTTGCCGATAGTAGTCAATTTACGAATTCTCAAGCAAATGGTAGGTGTGCCTAGCTAGGAATGAAGCATACTGAGAACAAAAGAAGACCGACCGCACAAGAAGTACGGAGATGTTTTTTTTTGCGAAAAAGACCAACCAATTCATTGATTATCATCAACGGTACAAAGAATTCCAAAAGTAATGAAAATTACAAATAGGTCTTCAGACCACCTAGCGATGACTACAAGCAGTGAAGGCGCGCCGCCGTCCTCACCCCTCCCTCACTGGAGCCGGGCAAATCTTGTCGTAGAAGAGCTTGTTGTAGTGGACAGACGGGAAGTCGTCGTGCTAAGGCGTCGTGCTAAGGCCCTGAAGGACCAACGCACCAGAGAAGCAACCATCACCAATGATGACAACCGTAGATCAGAAGAGCCAGACCTACAACCACACGAACGAATACGAAAACGGACTAGATCCGAGAAGATCCGCCGGACACACAACTCCACACCCCTCCGTCGGTACTAGGCGCACCACCAGAGCGAGGATAGCACAGGGAGGACCTTATTCTCTCTTCAGGATGTTGTCGTCGTCACACCATTGCCGAAGAAGACACTCGAAAAACCTAAAAAAGGAACGGGAACCTTCTCGCCGGCGAGAGGCTGCCGTCCGCTGCACCTCCGGGGCCCAAGGGCCGTCGGAGGCGGGAGGACCAGATCGGATCGCTGTACGATCGCCTTCCCAGGAGGCGTTCCAATTGATCAGGTAAGAAGTACGGATATGTTCACTAAAGTCACTTCAGCAGCAGATGTATTACAAACTTGGCTAGACAGTCTTACTGCAAACATCGTACTTTGCTTTGCTTCAATCGGATCAAGTCACTTGCATGGTACTAAACTCGGACGCGTTAAAATTTCTACAGGCTCCGGCGAATCTGCACCTACAGATCTGCAGCTGATCTCAGTGGCTGACTGGCATTAGGTACGTCCGTACGTGTAAGTGGACTTGAGCCGATCTAAACATGCACTCAATTTTCTATCCCTTTAGTTGATGACTCTCAGTTTTGGCTGTTCTAGATTTGCGCATTATTGTTTCTCGTACATCACAATATGCTGCATTTGCTTTCTTCCGTACTAATTTGTGTATTTTTTTTTTTTTTTTGCTCATCTGAAGTTGCTACGGCTGCTCAGTGTTTTTACAGTTTTGCTCTGACTGATAAGTATTACTCCCTCTGTTTCAAATTAATTGACTTGCTTTTGTCCAAATATGGATGTATCTATACTTGTTAGATGTCTAGATACATCCGTGTGTAACCAAGTGTATGTCAATTAAATCCGAACGGTGGGAGTATTTCTCTCCGATTCAAAGTAGATGAGTGATGAGATTTAATTTTGCACACCGCCTCCACTCCAGGATCAACTTTGAGTAGTACTCCCTCCATTCCACAATATAAGATGTTTTAGGTGTTACATGTGTTGTCTACATATACACTAAAATGAGTTAACATACAAACTAAAATATGTCTACATACATTTTTTTTCATATGTGAATGTGGACAAATGTTTAAACATCTTATATTTAGGAACGGAGGGAGTAGTAATTTCCTCAAGTCTGAATAAATAGTCATTCCGAATTTCAGATATACTTGATGACGCGACTAGAGTACACACCCGGTGAAGGATTCACCTAAGCAGTACCGGAGGGACCTGCGTTTGATGATGCGGTGAGATGTGCCGGTGTGCATGACTTGTACGCCGGTAAGCATCGCGAAACACTTGCCTTCGTCTTCGTCCGGAAGATCGTAGCAGCAGCTGGGGCAGCGGCTGCGGCGGTGGCGCAGCTGGGAAGTCCAGTCGAAGATCTTGGTGATGTAGAACCGGCGATCGCCAAGGTACACGACGTGCGAGTACAGCTCGTGGAACCCATAGGGCACCGCGAATCCTTCCCACACCTGGTCCGCCGCAGGTGGCCGGTCCTCGTCGACGGCTGCGGCCAGGTCGGACGCGCAGATCTCGCCGCGGTCGACGGCCGAGAGCCCAAGCCAGATGCCGAGCGCCGGGCAGGTACGGCTTGTCCCTGGAACGGCAGCGACCAGTCGCCGGCCTTGGTCCACACGTGCGTCGCCGTGTCCAGCCAGTACGTGCCGCGGCCTGCGGCGGACACCCAGACGAGCGAGCCGTCGCCCTCGCGGTGGCTGTCCACCGCGTGGCAGGTGATCTCGCCGCTGGAGCGGCGCTCTTGCGTTGGCGCACATAGGGCGGCGGAGGTAGGGAGCGCCATACCCAGTCCTCGTCGTTTTGGTACACGAGTTCCTGGACGTGTCGGCGCCGGTCCGGGAGGTTTTCCGCCTCGATGACGTAGACGCTGCCGTTGTCCCGGCGCCGACGCTGTCGACGGCGATGGACAAGGTGCGGCAACGTTTGGGCGCCGCCATGGTGGGCAGCGGGCGGACGGACTGCAAGCTGTCGTCGTAGAGGATGCCGCGGCCCATGCAGTCGACGCCGACGATCTTGTCCTTGCAGCGGCCGAGGAGCGAGAACTGCATGCTCCCGGAGAGGTCGAAGCTCATATTGGCTTCCGGCAGGGGCGCCTCCACCACTGGGTTCGCGCCGAAATCGAAGAGCTGAGAAGTGTTGATGCGGTGGAGCGTGTACCAGGGGGAGGAGGGCCTGCTCCTGTGCTTGTCAATGACCAAGTAGAGAAACCGCCGGGTCAAGCTCATCGTCGTCGTCCGTCGTCCGCCGTGCCCTAATATGTCGAACGCGTCGGGCCGCTGGCCGCGATCTGACAACAATGAACGTTATTAGGTCTTGTACGGGTCTACCAAAAGATGTGAATCCCAAGCTATGGGGGGCGAGGAGGTCAACCTCAGAGCTACATTGGCCGCGGATTAGCTGCTAAAGCAGAGCTCAGAATCCTGATATGTCATCATCTCCAAGTCTGCACTGAATCCGCCACACTGTGAGCAATCTCCGACACTGAAACTCATCGTGGAGCAAGAGTTCGGTGGCTGACCTCACCTTAACGACAGAGCAAAAGTAATGTTAATTAGGTCCCACCCTGGTTGATTGAAAGAAATTGCGATTTAATGGATGCAGCTTGATAAAAATGCACAGATACTACAGGTCCATATTGTTCAGGTTTGGTCTTTCATATTGTACAGGTATGACCTTTTTTCGTGTGTATGTTAAGGTTCAGCTCCTCAAATAGGCTGAGTTAGAGGGAAGGTCCCAGAACAGTAAATAAACATTCAGCATCTATTAATTTTGCGGTTGTTATTATGTGAATAACTAAATTTAAAGGCAACACAAATTGCAAATTTTACAGTGTCAGCATGTGAAGAAAAGAGCACAATTCTTTCTTGAACACCATTGCAACTTGTAACACAAAATGAGCGAAATGGATAACCATTCTATCCTTGCCGCTTGATCATCATTCTAAAGTTGAGACGCCACAAAGAGTTTCAAACATAAAAGCAGTGCTAAAATACAAGGAAACGGGTACAGTGTCAAAAAATAGAGAGCAAATAGAGGCTTTACTATAGAAAATGTTGGATTCGTCTCAGACAATGATTCAGAAGTCAGGGTGGGCATATTTCTCGATCCCGAAACCCGAATCCCGAAAATCCCGATCCCGAAAATCCCGAGCACCTTTCGGGAGTCAGATACAAATTCCCGAAATAAATACGGGAAATTCAGGATTCTACTCCTAGAACCCGAACAGCCCGAAAATCCCGAAATAGCCAGGAAATGTTAGCCCATCACACATTTCCGCACATACCAGCAGCCCAAAAAAGCCCATCAGCCTATCTCTAACCTGATCTAACCCTAATCCCTGCAGCCCGAGACCCCCAGTCCCTGACCTAGGCGCGCCTGAGAGTCTGCGACACGGTCGCCGGTCGGACGCCGCCCTCGACGGCTCCCAGCCTGCTGCCTGCCACGCCGGTCGGACGCCGCCCACGACGCCTCCCTCGCACGCCTCCCTCGACGCCGCCCTCGACGCCACCCACGCCGGTCGGACGGCGCGCTGGCCGCCTCCCTCGACGGCACGCTAGCCGCCGCGCTGGCCGCGCTCGACGCCACCATCGACGCTGCGCCGGCCGCCTCCCTCTTATGCTCCTGTTCTGCCTCCCGTCGTGGTGGAGCGCCGCGCTACGCCGCGCCGGCCGCCTCCCTCGATTTTAGTTGTTGAAATTCGGGCAATCCGGGAATTCCCGATCCCGATCCCGAATTGCCGGGATCCCGAATTCTCGGGAATCAAAATTTCTCATAGAAAATCAGGATTCATTTTCTGCTTCCCGAATTTTATTTTTCCCGAATTTCCCGTCCCGAAATTTCGGGAAATCCCGAACGCCAGCCTGATTCAGAAGTAATATAGGAGGAACGATAACCCCGAAAGGATGCATGTTGTTTATACAAGTATGTCTACAAGTAATTTACAGCAACAAAACCAACAAGCCACATTCGAGTCAAAGCGAAAATCCTTGCAGCAACTTTCGTACATGATTAGCTTTTACATGATGCCGGAACTGAAAGCAGTTCAACCCAGCAGAGACACAACAAAGAGCCTCAGCCTGAGACCATTTTCACAACAATGATAAGAATATTAAGCGCTATCAAGGGCATCCGCAGAAACTGAGTGGCGTAGATGAGCCCCACGATTTGGCCTTTCAAGGACTTGGCTTTCCCATTTCCTGATACTTCAGACATGCTCCATCCCCTCGGACCAAGAAAGCGTTCTTCGTTCAGTATCGCCAATGAATTTGCGAGAAGCAGAAAACCCTCCAGCAGCATCCACAAGCCCATCTCTGTATGTGAACAACACAACTATGTTAGTTGAAAATTTTGCTAGTGACGTGCCACCATTATTCACCCGACTAGTGTTTTTTCCGATAAAGAGAGTTTTATTACTTAAAGAGTTTATTCACCCGACTAGTGTAACTGAACTAATAGATTAGCCTCTCTTGATGGATACAACAACATACTCCTTAGCAAAGTAACACCATCTTGTGAAAACGTAAACGTAACTGGACAAGCAACTACACTGAGAAACATTGTATTAGTACCGCCAGGAACAGATATCTGGCATTCAAATGTTTATGATACACTATAAAGTTCCGTCAATATCACTAATTTTCAATGTTCACATGGAAAGAACTCTCCGATGCAGAAAGGGCAAAGCATCATCACGAAAGATGACAATTACTGAGATATTGCACAGTAGCTGTACACGGAAAACAGGGGAATCTAAAAATCTTGCTAATTAACAAGGGGCATCCAAGGACTGAAAAGCTAGGGTTTGATGCAAGGTGGCCAGACCTAACGGGCAGGGGCGGATCTAAATGGTCCACATGAACACCCAGAAATTGTGAAGGTCTCCTCCCTCCCTAGTGAGTTGATAACTAGGGACAGATGATGCACAAGCACACAGAGACATAGGACTGAACAATTCTCACTGCCCAACAATCACGACGAACAGAACTATGCTCAGTGCTCAATGTCCATACACATTGCAACATAAAATTGTTTGCATAGGGTTTACCTCGGCTTCTTCTTCTTCTTGGTTGCCGGCTCAATCCTCTGGCACCGTCCTGTGCTCCTGCGGAGAGAGATGGAGGGGAGACAGGCGAGAGAGGGGAGAGGAGAATCCGACCATTCCCCGCCGCCACTGCTCGTTGTTCCCTGCCTCGAGACGGGAGAGAGGAAAGAGGATAGACCGGATCCATAAGACAATGGAAACTCAGTTGCAACATCAACTGCAACTCCATGATAGAACAAATCACGACGCAATCCAACATTCTGAAATTCAACATTGATTAAGTTAATTCTCAATGGACTTAGAATTAGCAAAAAATATTATAAACTTGATCAAGAATTCATGTGTATTTTTGTACAAATTTCAAAATAATAAGTAGGTGAAAATTATTGATAGTATTTAATTTATGCGCAGTATAACCGAAATTTTATTTAGAATTTTTTGACATTTTAAAGAGTTTTAAAATGATTTGCTTAATGGGTGCATCGATAGCCGTGACCCGAAACGCCGTGTCCTCTTAGATGTACATAGTTTCCTTGTTTCAAATAGAACCGGAAGAAACAAAGTAGGGAGCCGGGGTTCATTTTTTCCCCAAGGGAAGAAATATGGTACAGTGGAAAAAACTAGCATTCTCTTATTTTGTAGTGGAACATCTCTTAGCTAAAGTAAGGAAGCATCCCCTTTTTTATCCCCTCTCCTCTAATTAGACAAGTGTCCTCCATGTCAACTCTAGGGAACGCAATAAATATCAGTCGTACAATGCGTATCTCTTATTGTCGTCTCTAGTAATAAATGAGAATTAATTAAGTTTTAGTGTGAAACTGTGTTAAACGGGAATGTTGTTTGAATGGTTGTGATTGTTTGGTTTTCTGGTTGTATGTATTTTTGTATTGGTATAGATAAGAAAACCACTTCGTCAGTTAGAGAAATATGAGTAAATTAGGCAGAAAATGATAGAGAAAGAGAAGCATTTTAATTTTGTGTCTTTTAGCTTTAGTAATATTTTACCATTAGCTTCTAATTTCGGATACAATCTACTGTTTCATCGGATGACCTGTCGGAAGTCTGTAGGAATATATATATTAGTGTGGCTTTCAATTTTTTCGATGTCATCGGCTACCAATTCAAGCCTAACCTTCGGTGTCATCTAGGTCGGTGTTTTATCGAAACTGCCCATGGATCGATTTCTTAGTAATTGTGTATTCGTTTATAGGTTTGTAACCGAAGTATGCAGAACATGTTAAATAGAAGAAAAGAATATGTGTATGTCTGCATATTTTTTCCATAAAGAGCGCTACACAATGAATTTTCAAATAATATATACTTACAAATATCATATGATAAATATTATTTGTGGATTATTATTTCCACAAATTATAACAACAATGGAAATATCCTATCTACCAGACACTTAACTTGCTAATCTGTTGTAAGTGCAAGAACCAGCCAAAGACAAAAAAGAGGACGAAAGCTATAAATTCTTATAATAAATATATAGTACATATTTTGGAAGAAATAATAATCTGCAAGTCATTAAATAAAATAACATAATAAATATTCACCATCTAATTAAAAACTTGAAAATCTAATAAAGACAATGTCTTGCTACACGTGAGAGTACTGCAAATTTAGCTAGAACTACACCGTTGATAATTAGGAACAATGCGAAGTGCTATTCACGGAACTTATAGCCATGTATTCTTTCAGCAACACGAACTTAGCTAAGTCTAAATAGCAAATCTAATGGTTCTACGTTTACCTAACAAATAGAAATATGCCTCAGTTTTAAACTTAAAGTTATTAAATATGGATGAGTTTAATTGTATACTCTTAGGAATCGACGTATAAACATGAGTTGTAATAATGAAGAAAAGCCAAAGAATCTCAAATCATCTCAAATATGTGCACATTTGTTGTAAGTGCAAGAACCCGCCAAAAAATATTAAAAAGGAAAAGCTATGAATTCTCATAATAAATAGTTATTGCATGTTTTGGAAGAAATAATATCTGCAAGTCATTAAATAATATCTCATAACAAATACTCAACATAAAACAATTCCAAATCCAAACTAAAAGTAATTAACATATTGCTTAATTTTCATAAAGACAAATAGACAAATATCTTGCTACATGTGAGCGTACTTCAAATTTAGCTAGGATTGCACCTTCGATAATTAGGGCAAAATGAAAAGATATGCTACTCATGGAAACTAAAGCCATGTATTCATTCATCAACACGAAATCAATTAAGTCTAAATAGAATATCTAATGGTTTAATGTTTACCTGACAAATATAAATTCCTCGGCTTTAAACTTAAAGTTATAAAAAATAAATGAGTTTAATGGCACACTCTTAGGAAGCGATGGAATATAAACATGATAATAGTAATGAACAAAAGGTAAGGAATCAATGCATCTCAAATATGTACAAATTTGTTTTAAATGCAAGAACCAGTGAAATATAGATAAAAGGATGAAACCTATAATTTCGCATAACAAATATTAAGTAAATGATTAGAAATAAATAAGAATCTCCGAATCATTACCTAATAATTTAAAAATCCGAACGAAAAGTATTTAACCTGTTGCTTAATTTTGATATATATACAATGTCTTGCTACCAATGAAAAAAATAGCGTGCTATAACAAAATAGCGCCAGCCTAAAAACACGCTATTAGCGTGCTATATCGCGCTATAGCGTGCTATTAGCGAGACATTGTACACGATTTATTTAGCGAGACAATTCTCAAAAACCTATAGCGTGCTATTAGCGGAGATATAATGCGCTATTATTTTCCATGCTTGCGACACATGAGAGTATTGCAAACTTAGCTAGGATTGCAGCCTGATAATTAGGACAAATTGAAAAGCTGTGCTATCCATGCAAACTAAAGCGATATATTCTTTCATCAACATGAGATCAATTAAGTATAAATGAAAAATCTAGTGGTTTATGTTTACCTGAAAAATCTAAATGCCTTAGTTTTAAATGTAAAATTATCAAAGATCGATGGGTTCAATTGCACGATCTTAAAAAGATATGTCATATAAAAATGGTAGTAATAATGAGCAAAATGGAAGGAATCTCAATGCATCTTAAATATGTGTTCTATTATGCTTCATATAATAGTTAGAAGGAAAAATATAATATGTTAATTTGAATAGTAACAACAAAGATTATGAAGAATTTATCGACCCATGTTCGAGCCCCAATGAGCTAATATCGATGAATTTTTTTTTATTTTTAACCTCACACTAATGTAACAACAACAAAATCTTCACCCTAGAATCCTAGATCACTATATGATTTGAATTATACAAACATATAAAATATCACCATGCACAAACGACATGTACAGTTAATGAGATGGTATTTTTCTCAATTAATAAACAATATTTGGTCCACATATTAAAAATTATGAAGATATTTTTTTGCACATTTTATATTTATGGTGAATATAGAATTATAATACTAGAAATATGTATGTGGAATTAGACATATTTTTTCTGGATAGTTTCAGATGTTGCCCTGGCATGTGCGAGGGCCACCTACCGTGCTAGCTAGTTTGCTATAAAACCAAGCCCAGCCACAAGTTGTTCAGATCATCGCCTCCTTTCATATCCTACACCAAAAAGCTCAGCACAAGTTACGCGATGGCGTCACCGCTCGCCTTCATTCTCACCTCCATGAACTCCCTCACTGTGCTCATCCTCCTCGTAGCGTCCTCACCGCCCTGCCACGTCGCTGCCGACAACATCACCGCCGTCCTGGCGGCGTTCCCAGATCTCGGCGAGTTCAGCAGCCTGCTCGCGTCCACGGGCGTCACGCGCGATATCAAGGGGCGCGACAACCCACTCACGGTCCTCGCCCTCGAAAACGACAACATGGAGCTGCTCAAGGCCATGCCACCCGAGGCGATCCGGCAGCACCTCTCGCTGCACGTCCTCGTCGGCTACTACGACTCGGTCATGCTCGGCCGCCTCCACCCCGGCGAGGCCGCGGATGTTTCCACCCTGTACCAGCCCTTGGGCAATGCGCCACAGGGCGCCGGCATGGTGAGGGTCTCCGGGCCCGACTCCGGCAACAATTGGAGAGTGAGCTTCCTGCCCTTGGGCCCCGTGGCGGGCTCTGTCGTCTGGCAGCAGGAGTTGTTCGTCGGGGCCATGTACGAGGACTTTAACCGTATGGCGGTGCTGCAGGTCTCCGCCACGAAATCGGCGCCCTGGCTGCCCGGGGCTTCAGCAAGGCGCGACGTCACTGGCGGAGATGTTGCTGCCGTTGATGCCACTGGCGGTGGTGCGAAGAAGAACTAGCTTGTGGCGGTGCTCGATCTGGACTGGCCCAAGCGCCCTGAATCTCAATATGGCAATAAAAAAGATCGCTGGTAGTACTGCTTGTCTGAAATTCTGAATAGAAGGTCAATTGCAAGTAAGCATGTGTCGTGAGTTGCTGTTTGAGTTCCGTCCGACTTCCAACTTGTTTATGGTTTCAGTTTGATTCGGGATATTATGTGTTGATCGAGCGCTTGGTCTGGTTAAGTTCTTGATGCAATTAAACGTTAAATTCATGGGAATTTCATTAGGTGCTTGTTTTTATTAGAGTCAAATGCAACGTCTACTTATATTGTTGTGGAACCCGAGAGACTCCATCTTGGAGATCGTTGTTTTGTGATATTTTCGAAATTATAAATTGTTGGCAAATGCATGAATGTCGTTATCTTGGAGATCATTGTTTTGTGATATCTTAAAGATATTTTTAACTACTCATTTCTAGGTACACACCTACTGGTGGTGCACCGTGAAGCCGTCGAGGGAAAAGCTCCCGAAATTAATCGCGCTAACTAGAGATGAATGTAGCCTATAGGAGTATGTAGATAAAACATGTAAATCACATGTTGTTATTATCATGTCACAAAGACCACAAAAGAACGCCAACCACGAACACAGCCAGCGGTGAACCGCTTCACCAATAAGCCGATCTTCCACGACTGTCGAAGAAAAGAAGCCACACTTGCTACGGGAGGAGTAGATCTGGGACGCTTCCACAAAGGTGAAGAACTGCATCCACAACACCCTATGTGTCAGAAACTGGCACCTGACACGTAGACGACCAACGCCGAGAGCCATCTCATCGCCCGCACGACACAAGGTCATACACCCTCGAAGTTGCCAAAGACTCGAAGCCACAACTTCGACTTTCCGCCGCTCAACCGCACGATGCATGGTCAAACAAGACAACCACCTTCCGGGACCACAACCCCGACATATATACCTCTATTCGCTCACGAGCTACAATGTCGCACGAAGCGTCAACCCGCAGCCCAGTCTAGAATCTACACAGGGCAGCCGGCCCCAGACCGTGGCCATCACACCAACTCATTCGTGGCCGCCGCACACTATGTCTAAGCTGCAAGAGGAGTTGAGAGTAACAAGCTCAACGTCGATGGTTATAGAGTTTGTCATGGCAGAGCTTAAAACAAATCCGCACGCCATGTATAAGCTGCAAGAGGACTTGAGGAGCACCATCCCCAACGGAAAAGAGATTGTGACAGAAGATGACATCACCACTATGACCTGCCTAAGGCGGTCATCAAAGAGACATCCCGTCTGCATCCCCCGGCGCCGCTCCTCGGGCTCACCTCTCCATAGACAGTGTGCACATCGACAACTACGTCATTCCATCCCAATTACCAGTTCTCAATGCCTGGATAATTGGAAGGGATGCAAGTGTCTGGGAAGACGCCGAGAAGTTCAAGTCGGAAAGGTTTCTCGGCGGTGCCATTGATTACAAGGGGAACAAATTTGAGCTCCTCCCGTTTTGGTACTGGAAGAAGGATGTGGCATGTCATAAACTTCTCAATGTATGTGTATGAACTCACGTTAGGGAATGCACTACATTATGGCTGCTTGAATTAGCAGCTAGTTTTGTTTTTGAGCAAAATTAGCAGCTAGTTAGTCGTGATCCTCCCAGGTTAGAGAAAAAAACAGAGCTATTGGTCCCATTTACGAAATTAGCAGCTCTTGAGTAGATTGAGAACTTGCAGAGGCGACACGACCGGCCAGTCCGACCCCCTTCCCCCCGATCCGGCGGCGGCGACCAGCAGCCGAGATCGGAGAACCGTTCCCCCCCCCCCACCCCACCCGGAGACTAGCACCGGCGACCCGGCCACAGGCCACCACCCCACCCATTCCCCTAACCCGGCGGGCGGCGGCCAGCAGCAGACCACACAGCAGACAGCTCCGCGCCTCCGCAGTGATTCATGCACATCAAAACATGGCGTTTATCCCCTCCACGGCTCCACCGGTCCAGTCCTCCCTCATTTTTGGTAAGTTGTAAGGATTTTCCAGTACGAGTACATCAATACATCATCCTCAATCTCAAAATCCTAATTGGGGGTTTTCTTCTTGTTCGAACTTTAGATTTGTCCGGTTGATTAGTAGCTTGAATTTGGAGCAAGAGACTAGGCGAGAGAGAGATCAGTTGTTCTAGGAATTAGGATCTGGACTGAAAATGGTTAAGGTGGGCAACATTGGGTCCTACTTCAGAGACAGAGAACAGAGACACCTTCTGCAGACTGCAGGGTGGAAGATCCTCCTACTTCATTTACCAGACAACCTTTACCACTGCTTCTTCAATTGGAACAGCAGCAAGAAAATCAAGATGAAGAGCCTCGAGCAAATGAATCATTTCCGATTCCTGTTGTATTTCAAGGTGTAGTATTGCTGGAGCGAGACCCTGCGTCGCGACCACAAATCTGGCAGTATTCACATAGATAGTGTGCTGAGAGGATATTTGATGCTAGTTCTTATGCAACCTCGTCTGAACCATTATGGAACTTCTGGTAAAATAGGCCATCAACGGCGCTTCCGATACAATTGGTTCGACTTTTTCCCATCATGGCTAGAGTACTCAAAGCATAGCCATCGTGCCTATTGTTTATTTAGCCGATTCTCAACAAGATCTATATGGATTAGAGCAGCAGCTATGCTAACCATTGATAGGTAACAATTTCTATTTGGTTACTTGCAACTACTCTGCTTTTGTTCGAGTTAATCATCTTTAGCTTTACAATAAATTCTTATATGTGGCATTGTCAATGTAACATATTATTGGTATAACTGTTAACATGATGGCATCAAGCTAAAACACCTCTTTTCTAGGCGTAAATCCCGAGTCTAATTAAGCACTTTTATGTAGACTCCCTTTTTGGCACCTATTTATGCATTTCTGTATCATGTGCCAGCTCTGCAGTCTGTTGTGTACCTTCATTTTACTACTCACCTGTGAAAAAAATCAGAAATGCACTAAAAAGTCAGTATGATATCAAAGCTAATGTTGTGCTATAACTCATGTGTTTTTGTGTTGTGCTATTATTTGTTTAGTTCTCTTATTTTTATGCCCAGATTAGCTTTCTGAATGAGATCAGCAATGGTACCAGGCACTGGACTGTTTGTGTGTATGCATCTTGCCTCATGTGCCCTTTAGTGAAACTTGGTATTGCAGATCATTAATAGATCCAGTGGTTTATGTATCAAGGTCGCTTTCTGTTGTTAAAATTCCAGTATATAAGTATTTATTCGGATGGTCTGCTTCCTGGTGTTCTACTTTCTGCTTTGCTAGCACACTTCTGATCTTTTTGCTACCTCTTTGATAGTGCCTCCATTAGAAATTAAAGACACAATTGCTAAACTATTTGGTTGCTGTTGTCTCTAGACTGTCAGATATATGTTTTCCTTCGTATATTTTGTTCACTTGTTTGAACAAATACTACGCAGATTCTTCTATAGACTGGTAAGAAGAAACATAAATTCAGGATCACCCCTGTAAAGTTATGCATCAGTAATTGCCTTAGACCCAAATGTTGTACTATTTTTTTACGGCGAACTTCATGGGTTGTGTCTCGAGGGAGGCATTGGTTGCAGGCTGCGGTGTAGATCAATAATTCTCCATCATGATGGTACACCATTGATCTGATCAAAAGCATCTGTTGACTCTTTTATGAGGGGCATTTTCTTAGTATAACTTGGCATCCATGCCTTTCATAAGTCGTTGGAGGTAATTTCCCTTGTGGCCGTTTTTTATAAACTAACTAACTATTTCTACTAAACAGTATATTTCTGCTCATATGCTACTTGTACCAATTGAACTTTGATGTTCAGAAATATGTTTTTCCTGAACAATGAACATGGGGGGATCGATTTCCCATTTGTGGCGGAAAATAATCCTCTGTTTGCTTGTCTGCTCAAGCTTTAGCTGAACATTTATAGTTAAAACTATATCTTCTCAATTGGGATCACTTTTCCTTTTGCTGCAGAAATAATGTATTTGAAATATGCCTGATAAAAAAAATACTAATTTCCCTTGTATTCGTGTGTTTTGATAAATGGATGGTCTACATGAAAAACTTTCATCAGTTTGATGAATGGATTCCTTATAACACCCCAGGTATCAACCCTACCTGAAATGTTACCGCGCTACAACAATATCTATTGAGTACAAAGATTATAAGAAATTTAGAGAGTTTTTCTTGAAGCCACCATGTGCAAGCCACCAGATCCAATAAGTGACAGAAAAACAAAGACCATAGATCGATCGGAACTTGATAAGGCTACACGTCTTTGATAGGCAGCAGATTTCTTTGATTCAAATACACCCTCTGAATAAACTACAGCTAGATCAAGTCATCAAGACAGGCTAGGTAACTCTGAAACAGAAGCGACACCAGAGAACTAGTGCTTACCACGGCCGGACCCACTAAAAACTGCTCGCTGGAAACCTAATAAATTGCTGGACTAGATGGAAGGAAGCAAACCAGTCAGTACAAGCTGCGCCTCTACCTTGGTATGGTCTTCAGTACAGCGGAGTGGTGCTCCTGCACGGCTTTCGCTGGCTGCCGGCGAATCCTCACGAACTTGATGTTGCGGTGGTGAGGGCGGCAGATGGACTAGGGCAGGGGATTTGATGAGGACAGGGAGCTGGCTGGGCTAGATTGGGCTTGGTATTTATCTGTCTTGTCCCGTATGACATATGGTTAAATAAAAATCAATCCTGGTCAACTATCTTCCGTTTTTGACTTTTTGTCAAAATACAATTTTTAAATCTGGGGTATTACACTATGTTTCATGAACTTGAGACAGTAATGAATTCACAATTCTGGTTAATACATGCTCCTGTAGAAACTACATGATCTTGAGGCTTTATTTGGACTCATAAAATATCTTAGTTTATTTACTTTTCTGTAACTGTATTTTTGGAAAATGAATAATGTACATTTTCCCTTTCATCTGATTGCTTAGTTGTAAATGTTACAACCATGTTTTACTCAGGTGGAGAAACCTGCAGATCCAATGGACAAGGAGGAGGCACAGATTCGAGAGGAGTGGTACTCCTCTGGTGAGGGTACGCTCGAGAACGCTGACCATCAAGCCTTCGCTGCTCAACTGGAAGTACGTACCTGTGGCATCGATAGCCATGTTGGCTGCTGTCCTCCGTTACCTGCTACTCGAAGATGTCATGACCGCAGGACAATGTGATGTTGTAGTATCGTGTGTTTCGTTCTTGCTTCTGTTTTTGGTGTTTCTTCACTTCAGTTCTGTTTGTGGAATAAAAAGTTTTGGGTGTTGTATGTATTGTCTTGTGCAATCGCTGCCAGCGGCTACCATCTGAATTCGATGCTGAATACTGATGTTCACCGGTTTGGGATTGTCCGAACCTCATGGTGGAGAAAAAAGAATGGCAGATAGACGAAAATGATTATGCATTTTATTTCCCTGCTTATGGGTGTGATCCATTGCCTCTAGTTTGTATTGGACGAATGGGGCACGCATGGGTAGCATACCTAGCAATTGAGATGCATTTGGGCGCCCCAGCCTCTATTCAACAGCTAGAGACGGGAGTGCGAAGAAAAGTGCAATGTGAGAAAATATTCAAACATAATAATTGGCATGATAGTGAATTGTTCATCTTTACCGCGAGATGTCTCACCTGATATACTTACCGTTTCTCAAAAAAAAAAAGATACATTCCGAGAAAATCAAACAATCCATGAAAATCAAATCAGAATTTTGTACACTCGATCGTCCAATGTGAGAAAATATCGTGTGCGGGACGGACAATGCAACGACTTGGACAATGCAAGTATGCAACGACTTGACTTGACCAGGTCTTCGTCTTCGTCTACGGTGGGGTCAAACATTATTGCTGTGAACCTGTGACGATAAGAGCCCCATTTCTCCCCTCCTAGGCTTCTACCGCGTTCGCACTTCAGTAGGTGAGGTCGGCTGCATTTGCTGTGCCGATCCAGTCCACAAACCCCATTCTCCTCCACCCCTGTTGCGGATCCCACCTATTGACAAGAGAGAAGCAGGAGCCATGGCGGGAATCGGGGGCATGATTGCCGCCGCACTCTTGAAGGAGGTGGGGCAGCAGATCGGTTCGTTCGTGGGAGGACAGATCAAGCAGCAGCAGCACTTCGACAAGGATCTGAACCAGATGAAGAGTACCCTCGAGTCCATCGAGGCGCTCCTCAAGGACGCCGAGCACTCCAACACCAACAATACCATGGAGTTGTGGCTCAAGCGTCTCACGGACGCGATGTATGCCATCGCCGACATGATTGAGGATTTTGAAGCAGGAACTGATGCTGAGGCAACACGGAAGGTGACTCTGAGTCTCTGAACCATGCTCCCTTCTTTTATTTTGCGAAAATACGCTGTATTTAAGATGTAAGGACAACAGAGTAAAAGATAATCATGCCTATCAATATGTGCGATGAAATAATTGTGAATTTTTTTTATATATTCTACATAATAATTTGGTCTCAACGTTTTTGCTTTTCAATTATATGTAGATTATATAGCAAATTATGAAGTTATGCGCTTAATTATCTTGCCTTAAGCTGGAAACCAATCTAATACTCCAACAAGACATATATAGGAAATTGATTATTTGAGCGTTCAAGTTTGATGGTGGTCCTTGTCTACCTTGAATTCCAGGCATTGAAACTCTTAATCCTTGCCATCTTAGATTCAATGCTTTTTGGGCACACCAAGAAGATGACGAATCCAAAATAAAAGATATGCTAGTGTTAGACAAAAAGATGAATACTTTGACCAAGTTTTATTTTCATTTCCATAAAATCTAGTGATCAAACTTTCTTGCCTAAAATAGACCTTTCCTAACAATTAAGCTGATTATCTCTTGCAGTTCTCCATCAAGAAACATCTAGCAGTTATGATGCCTTGTTGCACAATCGGCCCCAAGTTCACAATGGCTAACAAGATGAAGACGATGAGAGAGGAACTGCAGGGATCACAGATGAATATAAAAATTCAATTTAGTGCCAGGCACTAATGCCGATGAGCTGAAAGTCATACAATGCGTGAAACATCATCAACCATTGAGGCATCAATCATTGGGAGGACGGAAGAGGAAAATAAAATTTGGGTTTCTTTATCTGAGAGCATAAAAAAAGAGCTCATTGTCCTTGCTATACACGGCATTGGAGGCCTTGGCAAGACCACCATGGCGAAAATGGTTTACAATAATAAAACCAAATTTGAAGACTACGTTCGGGTGTGGATTTATGTGTCCGAGACATTTGATTTGAACAAAATTGGCAATTCTTTAATAAGTCAACTTCAGAAATGAGAGTCGGTACACTGAAAAGGAGATGATACACAGATCACTTGCAAACTACTTGCCAATAAGAAGATTCTGATTGTTCTAGATGATTTGTGGGTGGAGGATGATTCCCAATTACATAGTCTGCTTGCCATGCTTAAGGTTGGAGAGGGTAGCAAGGTGGTTGTTATAGCAACCACACGAAATGAGGGCATTGCAAAGAAAATTTCGACCATTCCCCCACATGAGCTAGCATCACTGACAGATGAGGTGTGTTGGACTATAATTAAGCAAAAAAGTGGCTTTGAATCTAGAGATGACAAAAAACAGTTGAATGCCATAGGGAAAGCCATTGCAGCAAAGTGTGGAGGTGTAGCTTTAGCAGCTCAATCAGTTGGACCCATTTTGGAAAATATGACCTATATTCAATGGGAGAAACTGAGAGACAGTGATTTCTGGAAAATATCTGCTTCTTCTTCAGATCCGAAAGATAAAGCTGCATCACGGTGCTTGCATCCTTGAGGTTAAGCTATACTTTATGCCTCGGTATTTGAAGCTCTGCTTTGCCTATTGGGCAATCTTTCCAAAAGGATAAGATATCTAAAGATGATCTAATTTACCAGTGGATTTCTCTTTGTTTTATTGGGGCAACACCCATTCACCGCTTGGGAGCTCGGCGAGATATATTACTCAGCTTTTGAATCTTTCTTCCTTGAACATTCAAGGTATCACCGGTAAGTTTGTGCATGACTTTTATTATTTACACAACTATTATTTGCTTCATACTGTTGTTTTGGAATTCATACGATGCTTGTTTATATGGTGCACATGTTTATCCAATCTTTCGGTGGTTGATGCATTTTAAAACATACTTAACTTATCCATGTAACTTGTTAGAAAATTTCAGTTGCTCTGCACATACCACATCACACCCCATATAAGCATATACCCACACATAAAAGCACACCGAGGACATCCTGATTATTTTGACTACTTATGTTATTTTTGTATGCTAGTAAAAGAAACAATCTATAGAACTAATGGCTCGAGGGGAAAAATAATGTCCAACTTTTGTGCATTAAATCTTATAAAAGCAAGAGTCATATTTCAAATTTTGGTGCATGAAAGGTCAGGCTTAACTTTGTTGTTTTGCATAATGGGCTGCGGTGCATTTGTGCTTACATCAACTACCATCATTGATTAGTACAATAAGTTTTAATATCACCACCAAAAAAGTGGCATAGACGAATTTAATTAACCATGCACTGAGATGCACGCAGCACATAGTATTCTTTTCTACTCCCAAGCACAAAAATAATGCTCAAAGATGCAGTTTTATACAACGGCATTTTATCTTCTGTCCTTTCTATAAGGGCAATCAAATCGATTGAACCACACAATTGCTAGCTTAATTTGGTCCACTATGCTACCTGTCACTGTTAAATTTGTTAGTGCATCAAATGCTTGAAATATAAAATCTGACACTGCTAATGGCTTTGTTTCAGATAATGTTCACCATGCACGACCTGGTGCACGATCTAGCAAGATCGGTGATGGGCGACGAAATTCTTCTCGCTGGCAATGATTGCAACATTGGGGGAAACCGCTGCCACTATGCACTGCTCAATGATTGTAGCAAGCCATTGGAGTCACGGAGGATAAGGGCACTCCGTTTTACGGGCTGGACTGAAATTGGACTTGATGATGCTGCATTTGCATCTGCTAAATCCCTGCGTGTCTTGGACTTGAGCGAGTGCTCCATTCATGAATTGACAGATTCAATTGGCCGATTGAAGCAGTTGAGGTATCTTAATGCTCCAAGGTACAACATGAAGTTATTCCGGATAGTATCACTAGGCTGACAAAATTACTTTACCTCAGTCTTCAATATCTTTCTATCTGCACTGCCAGAGTCAATCGGAGAAATGAGGTCTGATGTATCTTGATTTGTCAGGCTGTGAGAGAATTAAAGAACTGCCAGAATCATTCGGGAAGCTAAAAAAATTGGTGCATCTTGATTTGTCAAATGCTCTGCTTTGGAAAATATATCAAAGTTTATGTGGAGCCTCCCGGACCTGCAATATTTGAACTTGTCAGGATGTTATTGTATTGGATCGCTACCAGAATCTCTAGATGGCCTTACTAGTCTGCAATACTTAAATCTAGAGAGGTGCCTTAGAGAAGGTGAAAATGACAGTTTTCTGGACCATATCAGTGCCCTTTCCATCTGGAGCATTTGGACTTGTCTTTTAATGATGGTATTACTTCTCTACCTGAAAGTTTTGTAACCTGAGAAAGCTGCACACACTGGACCTTTCGTTGTGCAGTAAGCTTGAGAAGATACCAAAAGTATAGGTAGTATTGATAGTTTGAAGACCCTATATATAGAGGACTGTCGTGGTCTTGTTGAACACCTGTACCTCATCCTAGTACCAGTTTCGTATCATTGCCACTTTTTGAGGTGTGCGTTAGAGATGGTGAATCGAGCAGCAATCTTGTCTGCTTACAGGGCACGAATCCTCAGGATCTGGATATAGTCTGTCTTGAAAATGTGAAGTCCGTAGAAGAGGCTCAGAGAATAAAGTTGATGGAAAAAAACAATCTCAATTATTTAAAATTGTCGTGGACTGAAGGTGCTGAGAGGTTTGTGGATGATAAAGTGTTGTTGGAGATACTAGTGCCACCGAAAAGTTTATTCCGCTTGGAGATAAAGGGTTATAATGGCGTCAACTTGCCAACATGGGTCACGTCAAGTACGTGTCCGGAGTTGAGCATAAAGGGTTATAATGGCGTCAACTTGTTTGAGGTTTCTAGAGGAGCTGGCATGTTGGAGATAAGTAGTGATAACGTGCTGTCATCATGGGGAGAGTGTACAGTGCCAAGCACCGGTGTTTCCTGGGGCGCGGGTTGGCTGACGTTGTGATGCAAAGTCACTCGCTGACGTTGCTTATCAACCGTCAGATCGAAATCCGAGGGCCTAGATCAGGATACGACTGTTCACAAATCACTGTTTACAAAGCACTATTCAGCAGACACTGTTCATAGGCGCTGTAGCGTGGTCTTGTAGCATCCGATCTGGACTGTTGGTTTGCAATCCGGTGGCTGAAAATGAGCCAAGGCAACGAATTACTGTAGCTCGCTGGCTTTGCTTCATGAAGTCAGCGAATCCGGAGCGTGTTTCCTCCTCTTCTTCTTCAGCATTACCTACTCTAAGTCTGACAGTTGCAGACAGTGAGCTGCCCATGCAGCAGTGGAGACTGCTTCGCCACCTCTCTGGCCTCGTTCATTTAATGATCACGGCTTGTCATGACCTGACCGTCTCCCCTGACATGATCCCACATCTGTCCTCTGTTACGAGTCTGGGGATAGACAGATGCAACATCTCATCATTGCCACATTGGGTCATGGACTTGACCGGTCTTGTGATCCTTGAGATCGGTGATTGTGAAGGCATCAGGTCTCTGCCGGAGGGCATACAACAACTCACCAAGCTCCAAACACTTAATATATACGGATGCCCTGATTTGAAGGAGTGGTGCGAATCGGAGGAAAACAAGAGGAAGCTCGCTCACATCCTTGACTGCCCTTGACTGCCAACTTGTTGCCACGGTCCATCAATTTTTTTTTTTGACTGCCCGTGCATTGCCACGGTGCATCCAATTTCTTTTTCTCTGCATATGTAAACATGATGTACTGAGAGTTCACGTATAGATACTTATCCTTTAACAATTGAAAATTTGCGTGCTACATACCCAACGATCTATTGTTGGAATTCTCAGTTGAAAATTATCAATTTGTGGTTTATGGGAAATATTTGAGAAGTGAAAAGAGGAAAACAAATGTGTACATGTATTGGGTTTGCTCTATTGTGCTGTAACGTAAAGAAGTACACAATCATGACCCACATGTCATTAGGCTGTGAGTAAAAGAGGAGAGTTTATTTGGGTGTTGCTAACGTATAAGCAATGGGGCCCACATATCTGTCTCTAGAGGAGAGATAAGGTTCAGTTAGTTCCCTCACCAACGAACAGAATGAGAGTGATCGGTTCCCAAACCTCTTCAGCGCCGTAGTTAAAATGAGTACGTGAACATCGTCCATAAAGCTATTCTGTCCAACACCAATCATCTCTAAAATACAAATTTAGCCCCACTCAATCTCCCCTCCCCCAATTCCCCACACTCAACACTAACTGAAAATAGAGGGAATTCCTTATTTGATACTCCCTCCGTCCAAAAATAAGTGTCTCAAGTTTGCTCAAAAGTTGAGGTATCTAGACATGTTTCATGTATAGATACATTCACTTTTTGTCAAACTTGAGACACTTATTTTTGGACGGAGGGGGTACTATTTAAAAATGTGATTTCCTGTTTAACCCTGGAAAAACAATTTTTCCCTATATGACACTTTTGGTCTCTTTTTTTCGCAGTATATGACACTTTATTTCATTTTTTTGCGAATTCAAATTAATATATCATCATCGAGTGGCTAGCGTGGCCAGCAAGTTAAATTTAATCATGTGAAATGATTGTGCATCTGACAAACTAAATATCGTCAAGATTTAGGCATATACAAGATTGATATTCCATGCATAAAGTATCATAATTGTAATGAGTGGGATTTTACTTATAAAAAAATATAGTTATATTGATAAAAATGTGACATCATAATATTAACACATTTTAAATGCCATCAAATGTTTGCCGCGCTATCAAACTAGTTGTCTTTCTAAGTGTCAAAAAAAATGTCGTTGTAAGAATGTCATCAAACTAGTATCTAGAGATAAACAGATGCAACATCTCATCATTGCCGCATTGGTTCATGGACTTAACCGGTCTCGACAAACTTCAGATCTCTGATTGTACAAACATCAGGTCTCTGACGGAGGAAATACAACAACTCACCATGTTCCGAGACTTGAGATATAAGGGTGCCCAGATTTGAACAAGTGGTGCGAATGGAGGAAAACAAGATGATGCTCGCTCACATCTCTATCTCTTATGACTAGTTGAATGCCCATGTGTTGGCACGGACCACGGTTTATAAGTTCTTTGTTTGACTGCCTGTGTGTCGCCATGTTCCTTCAAATTTCTTTTTCTCCACACATGTAAATTGATAATTAATTTGTGTTTAAAAAATATCTAGAAACGATCTTGGATGTAGATAATGTTATATTCTAGCAACGTGCAAAATATCAAGTCAAAATAACTCGTACTCTGGGCTACAAGAAAATTACAAAATCTGACAGATTTTGAAGAGTTCAAATTTTGCACTGTTCACTATTTACAGTTTCAGATTTTGCCTTTTCTAGCACAACCCAAAATACAACGCATTTCTAGTTGATATTTCACACGTTGGTATATTACAACATTATCTACACCTATGATTTTCTCAAGATTTTTTTATATTTTTCGCACGTCACATAGATTCGTAAATTTTGAGAAATTATCGAATTTTGTAGAAATATTTCAATTTTTTGGCCAGATTTATAGACTAGCATTTATATTAGTTTCTAAAAGTAAAATTGAGACAAATGGAATCGAACCTAGAACCTGCAAAACAGCTACCTAGCCCCTAAACAACTACACTAAAACCAATATCTTTTCTTGAATATGCTCGATCTATTTCGTTTTGAAGTGTAATCTATCGGATTTATTCATATTTGAACAAAAAAATCAGGCAAGGTTATATTTTCTCTCTCCATTACCGAAAGTCTTTGTTTCACGAATTTCGTTTGAAATTTCAACGAATATTTTTCAATGGGTGTACCAAGGAGAATTAGCAAGTACCGATGGATCAAGGCTGTTAGAGATATAATTAGCGTACATGTATTTGGTAGTTTAGGATCTGTATTCCGGCTCCTACCTTATCTCTAGGAGAGGATTTTTGCCCTCCAAGTTTTGTAACCAATGTATACACGCCGCACATGAAACTCAATAATACATCCAACATATTCCGTCAATATCATAATGAGGAAAAATTATTGGTCGCCCGTTGGCTATAGCACCCCATCCACTGCGGTCCGATCGGTAGCTGGAGATTCGGTCTATCGGTGTCAGTCTCGTCCATTACGAGAGTTAGTACTCATCAAAGAAAGTAAGAAGGGGGTTTATGTCCTAAATATACGTTGATATGTCAGGAAAACCTGGTCAGCACTAGCAGGTCGCAGCAGATTCGACAGTGCGGCAGGCTGACCGATGAGTTTGGATTCAGTGATGGCTATCTCCATCAATAGGGCCGGAGTAACTGCTTCACCTGGCCCCAATTGATGACGTAGGGTCGTTAATTTGATTATCAGTCCAGCGGTGGTGGTACTCGTTCGGCCGGCGAGATGAAGCTGGCGACCATTTGGTGGAGAGACAATTGCCACAATACCACTAAGAAAAACCGAGAGTTCCAAAATAGCACTGGAAAAACTGAACTTGCCAAAATACCATCACAGTTTTGGTTTTTCTTGTCAGAATACCACTATGCATTAACAGACACTAACAGACACACGAAAAGACTTCTATGCCCTTACCTTACCTGTTCGTGACATTCAGATTCAGCAACACTTTGACAACAGCATTAACAACATTTCAGCAGCACTTCGACAGCAGCATTAACAGCATTTCAGCAACAGTTTTTTACAACAATTTAACAACACTTTTTGACAGCACTTTGACAGCAGCATTTCATCATCATTTCAGCAACATTACACGTTGCATACCAAAATAACATCATAGTTCCAGGTTGCAAAGTTCACCAAAAGTATGACACTAAGAGTTCAACATGTAACAAAATATCACATACTATTTATCACAAACAAGCTAACTAAACTTGTTTGAGAGGGCTATTAGTAGTACTTTTGCTTCTTGTAGATGCACTAGGAGGCGACAAAGCATTTGCTAAGGCTGCTGCCCTCATCCTTGTCATCGGGCTTGAAGTTGCAATAGAAGGTTGAGAAACTTGCTTAGTTGGTGTGCATGGAGGAGTAGAAGTAGTGGCCGCTCCAGGTTTGCTTGTCTGTTGCCTACATTAAAAGTTAAGATTAGCATGCAAGATATGTTGAATAACAAGCTATGTATGTAAGCAAAATTACCGTTTTGGAAGAGGAGTCGCATCTCGATCGGCATCGCTGTCTGGTTCTGGTTCTTTGCATGTCTTCTTAAGATGGCCTGTTACTCCACATCTTTTACACACATGTTTCCTACCACCCTCATTGCTGCTCTTGAACCGCCTAGTTCTTGGACGTCCGGCACTTCTTGACAGCTTGGGAGGAACCATTTCAAAATCTGGTTGTGCCTTAGGCCATTGAGATTGGCCCCTAATTGGCATGAGAATGGGCTCATATGCATCTTTAAACTTGGTTACCGAGAAGCAATCATCAACATATTGATCTACCTTCTCTCCCTTTGAGAATATGAAATGGAGAGCATGTGTGCAAGGCTTCCCACTTATCTGCCAGCGTCTACAAGAGCATTCTTTTTTTTCCAAGTCAACTGTGTGCCTCCATCCATTTCCTGATATCTCAGCTATGGTTGGGGTTGCCCTTACTTCACCATAGTGCAATCCTTTGCTTTTCCGATTCAACTCCTTTACCACACTAGGTAGTATGGTACCTTGCAACTTATCCGCAATCAGCCTCCTTTTCCCTCTCATTTCCACTATCATCTCTCTATATGTGTCAGCAAGCTCCACAATTGCAAGTTGCTTCTTCTCTTTGATCCAATTATTGAAGACTTCTGCCAAGTTATTGCTAACATACTCAACTTTAGTGATTGTTGAAAACTTGCTTCTAGTCCACACACGATTATGTTCCTTCTTTAGGTAGGCTATTGCTTCAGGGCTCGCAGCTTCTATCGCTGCCATGAAGGACTCATGTTTCTCAACTTCATATGTCCAGGCTGCAGGCCACATGTTATCAAGTATGTCACCTTTGAACTTTTTTTTGAAGTTTTGCATGAGATGCATCATGCACTCTCTATGCTCACAGTTGGGGTACACTGTATGAATGGCATTCTCCAATCCTTTGCATGCATCTGTATGGACTGTGAGCCCTCTTGGATCACCAATACACAACTTAAGTTGTTGCATAAACCACACCCAATTTTCAGTGTTCTCCTTCTCAAAGATCCCAAATGCCACAGGAAACATCCAGCTATGACCATCAACACCAATAGCTACAGC
Organism: Poa pratensis; assembly: GCA_947311845.1. Classification (NCBI taxonomy): domain Eukaryota; kingdom Viridiplantae; phylum Streptophyta; class Magnoliopsida; order Poales; family Poaceae; genus Poa; species Poa pratensis. The sequence continues at coordinate 18,170,718 of CAMZMU010000033.1, read as the reverse complement.
TAGCTGCCCCGTGTACTTCCCTGTAAGAAAGGTAGAATCGACACCCAAATATGGTCTACAACCTGCTAGAAAACCATCAATGCATGGCTTGAAGGCAATGAACAACCGATTGAAGTAGTGCACGATGCCACCTTTCTTACGAACCATCTTGACGTCTATTTCACATACACTTCCTGGGTTGGCTGCCAATAATTCTGCCTTGAAGTTCCACAACAGCTGAAAGTTCTCTTGATATGTGCCATTCAGGGCATCTTCCGCACGAGCTCGCCCTTTCCATACATTGCTGTAGTCCAATTTCATGTTATACTCTCTTTCCAACCGTTTTTGAAGACCCTTGGCAGTAAGTGTGACCTCCTCTTGCATCATGGCTTTCCCCCTATCAGCAATCCAATCCTTGTTTGCCATTCTTGCTTTACCTTTCTTCTTGTCACTTTTGTTGGCACTTCCACAAGTATGAGCAAACGGAAGTTTCTTTACCTACAAGAACTCACAAACATAAGTATATTCATGTGAAGTGGTATAAATGGCAGCAACAAGTGCATAATTAAGTATTTCCTCTAACTTGGCAGCATAAACAAGTGCATACATATATTGAATTACCATGAAAGTGTTACATCCTTCTAACTTGGCAGCATGTATCCTCCATGGACAATCTTTGTCGGAACATGATGCACGAAGTCTCTTCTTGTCACTATACTCCGTGTTAAAAGACCACTCTTCTCTAATTGCTAGTTGTCTCAAGGCAACTTTAAAAGTTTTTCCATCAACAAAGGTGCTCTTCTCTTTAATTTGAGGACAATTTCTATCATGGATATGAGTTGGAACCACATTGGTAGCAATTATACTCTCATCATCCCCGGGCACATTTTGCTCATCATACGAGTTGTCAACATCTAGTGTTCCCAATGGAACTCTAATAGCAGCTACCTCCGGCTCATTTTGAGGAGTCTTGACAAGGACGGGCTTCTCCTCCTGCTCCTCCTCCTCATATTGCACAGGTTCATCATCCTCATACTCCCCTGCATAGGTTTGGTTCGGCCAAAAAAAGAACGGAGCATGAACCGGCTCATCACTCTCCTTATCAGCCGTAACATGATCAGATCCATTGTTTTTACTCTCAATGGTCACACCAAACCTTAAAGTCCTTGATTCGGTACACTCTTCTGCCATCTACAAATGTCAAGTAGGACTGCACATCTATTTCTACTCGAAAGTTGTCCATCGATCAACACTGAAATACACAAACACAGCAAACTCAAAATTGCAAGCATGGGAAATTTGCTGCACATCTACAGCAAAGTATGTAGGAGCTTGGGTCGCGTATTGTCTCAGCAAAGAAGTAGTGGCCGCTCCAGCATAAGCAAAGCAGAGCAAAGTAGTAGTACTATGCCGAGCATTGCAAGCCTGGGAAGAAGAAGCATACCTGACAGGCGGCGGCGTGCAGGAGCTTGGGTCGCTGGCAGGTCGAGGCGGACGGCGCGTCCCCGGGCGTCGCGGGGCAGGTCACGGCGGGCGGCGTGCAGGAGCTTGGGTCGCCGGCAGGTCGAGGCGGACGGCGCGTCCCCGGGCGTCGCGGGCAGGTCGCGGCGGGCGGCGTGCAGGAGCTTGGGTCGCCGGCAGGTCGCGGCGGATGGCGCGTCCCCGGGCGTCGCGGGCAGGTCGCGGCGACGGCGTATCCCCTCTCGCCGGATTGAAGTGGAGGGACGGATTCACGGGGGAGAGGGCAACAGCCGGCACGGCGATGCGGCCGCTGCCATGGTCGCTGGAGAGAAGAGCAGGGAGTCAGTGGAGGTCTCGATTTCTTTTTCTTTTTCTTTTCCTGGTTATTTAGGCTAGGTCTAGTTGAGGGTAGTTTTGGGATTTTTGAAGAAACTGACAAGCACCACACCTGTTGACTAACGTGAAAACTTTGAGAACTCACGGCAGTGGTATTCTGGCAAGAAAAACCAAAACGGTGGTGGTATTTTGGCAAGTTCAGTTTTTTCAGTACTATTTTGGAACTCTTGGTTTTTCTTAGTGGTATTGTGGCAATTGTCTCTTTGGTGGACGGAGCCACGGAGGTGCCTTGTGGGCAATGGGGCCAGGTGACCCCAATAAAAACTAGCAAATCCTTCACGAATTAGTACTAAGTAATACAGTATTATTTATAGAGATGACACCACTATTATAGAGAGATGACTCCATTCACAAAAAATTCTAGCTTCGTCTGGCGAAGCCGCGGCTGCTGGAGTTGCTGCCCCGTCGAACTGCTAGATAAGTTAATGTTGAAGTGAGCCCGACCGCGTCGCAGACGTGCAGTGCTAGATAAGTGCTACAGAGTACGTATATTTGTATTTTATCCGCATGACTTGATAAGAAAAAAAAAATGTAAAGATGGAAGTACTACTCCCTCCGTTCCTAAATATAAGATGTTTTAGCATTTGTCTAGATTCACATATATCTAGATGTATGTAGACATATTTTAGTGTGTATATGCACTCATATTAGTATGCATGTATACAACATGTTGGATAGCTAAAACATCTTATATTTAGGAACGGAGGAAGTACCTTGCACCGGTCTGTGAGGTGGCAGTACTTCAAAACAAAACAAAGCGGTGCTCTACAAATTTTTGATCCTTTACTGGCTGGCTACGGGATTGGCAACCAAACGAAATCTTAGCGTTTTGTTCGTTTCATTGAAGGGCAGCTGCTTTAAATGAGGTCTTTGACCAAGTTGTCAGTTCAAACACCTGCCGGGACTGTCCCATTTCGGCAATGGTGGCTGTACAAGCCTGTAGAAGGTGTCAGCTGGGTCAGATAATATACAACTAGTTCTCTAATTAGATATGGGGAGTGCTTGCGCAGCGCGAATCTACATGTTCCATCGTACGCCTAACAATAGGGTGGTATAGCCAACCGGTGGCTCCGGCACATTTCTGTATCATAATTCTGCAAAGGCAAAGCTGGGAATGAAACAACAGCGACCGCATATATATAGCAGGCAAAACCTCGGAGGAATACTTGGTACATCCGTGTGTGTGTTCACTTGAGCAGATAAATAGTTCTATAGCAGGGTTTGACGCTCTGTCTGCTCACAGCACACGGTTACGGTATGCCTGTGGTTTGAAATGAGGCAAAGCTGATAATGAAACGCCGCCCACCAGGTACGACTTGACCTCGCGGGACCCCTCGGCGTCGCGAACCCCTCCCAAATCTCGTCCACCGTGGGCGGACGGTCATCGTCGATGGCGGCGATCATGTCGGACGCGCAGATGTGGGCGCTGTCCTTGGCCGAGAACCCGAACCAGAGGCCGAGCTCCGGGACGGGAACGGCGCGTCCCCGGAACGGCAACGCCCAGTCGCCCGCCTTGGTCCACGCGCCGCTCGCCGTGTTCAGCCAGTACGTGCCACGGCCCACCGTGGATATCCAGATGAGTGCGCCGTCGTCCTCACCCTCGCGGTTGCTGTCCGCCGCGTAGCACGTGATCTCGCCGGCGCCTGGGTCGTCGCCGTAGCCTGGGTCGTGCACGTAGGGCGGCGGCAGGAGGGGCGCCATGCACCCCAGTCGCCCCAGCTCTCGAGCTGGTCGTCTTTGTCGTACTGTGCGGGCTCGTACACGAGCGCCTCGACGGATCGTCGGCCGGCGCGGTCAGCCTGGGGGGTCGTCTCGATGACGTACACACTGCCCTCGTCCTCGGGTCCGAAGCTGTCGACCACGACGGACACGGTGGGCCAAGGCTTGGGCGTCGTCGTGCTGGGGAGTGTGGCGACGGCGTGCGAGTGGTCGTCGTAGAGCACGCCGCGGCCCATGTGGTCGACGCCGACGATCTTGTCCTTGTTGCGCCCGACGAGTGTGAACTTCATGTCGGCAGAAAGGTTGCCGAAGCTCATGGCTGGTTCAGGCAGGCGGGCACGCTCCACCGGCGCCGGCGAGACAGTGGTGTGGCTGAAGAACGGAGAAGTGTCGATGCGGTGCAGCGTGTACCAGGGGGAGGGCCAGTGCAACTAGTTGTCGACCACCATGTAGAGACACCGACGGCGAAACCCCGAGGTCGTCATGGTCGTCCGCCGTCGTGTAGAGGACTGAGATCCAATTTCCCAGTCTGTCTTCTTCTACAAAGTAGGGATGAAAACGGAGCGGATACGGACGGAACTGAGTGGTGCCACATTTGTTTTCATATTTTTTTACGGAAGCGGAAACGAATACAGAAACCCCAGAAACAAATATTGTCGGAAACAGATACAGACCGAATACGATGCGGACACGGAACAGAAAGCAGATGTCTGCCGGAACCAAGAGACCCCTTCAATAATGCAGGAAAACTCTACTAAACCAACAAACTTGTCAAATTTATAAGATGAAATAAAAATATAAGCATATATCATGATTAAATAGGGCCTAAGCATGGTTGCTTTAAATCTTTTTTTATTCAGATCTAAGTTGTGCCTACCACTAGAATTCCTGGTCCTGCTGGATTTGTAAAGCACTACGTAGTAAAAACGGAAAGTTCCGTATTGCCGGAAACGGAATTTCCGTTTCCGTGGTCGTTCCGCCGGAATACGCTGTTCCGTTTCCGTTTCCGCATAAAAGTTTCCGTTTCCGTTTTGCAAAATTCCGCTTCCGTTTCCGTATTTCCATTCCGTTTCCGTTTTTCCGCGGAAAAGTCGGAAAGATTCCGTTCCATCTTCATCCCTATCTACAAGTATATATAATCTCCTTTCGCGAAATTCAAGGGATTCTCACAGATGCAGATACCTCCATGTAACGGAATTCAATGGAGTAGTGGTAACATTATTGTTAGTATGTATTATTGGATATATTGCAATTAAATCCGTAAAGAAAAAAAATACTATCTCCATCCCATAACATAAGACACGCTTTTCTTTTGCACGGTTTCTATGGTCTGACTTTGAACACTAATATATATATTTAACGGAATTGCTAATTCCGGGACACCCGATAATTAACTCAATCTCGGTCGCCTGCCTAGTTATTAGATTTGAATATTGATTCATGTGATATGTGAGTTAAAAGTGAGTTGCAACCGAGATTTTTTTAGTTACACACGGGGTGCACCTCCCTAGCCATTAGATTTGCAGCGCTACTCGTAGAATCTGTGAGTCACAAAATGAGTGGTAGCTGAGATTTTGAGTTGCAACTAATTATCTTTCCAATTATATATGGGTTGCAACTCACTGACCATTAAATTTGCATCACATTTCGTGTGACATGTGACTTATAAGTAAATTGCAATTGGGATTGTGGATGACGTCAACTGACTGAGTTAAATCTCGGTCGCATGAGCGCCAGTTGCGTCATATATTCAATTAGAACAAATTCATACTTCTACACAGTATCATTACACCCACACGAGTTTCACAAAATCTATGTAGTATCCCTCATACAAAAGAGTATGTTCGGGTTGTATGAAGTATATAATTAAGATTGTTTCGATAGCATATATTATTTTTCAGGTAGTATGTACAATTTTTTCACATACCCATTTTTTATTTATTTAAATAATGATATTTCAACTATATAGTGCAAACTATATACTCAAACGGATGAAGTATTACATATACTTCTACGTGGATAATGTCTTTGGCTATAGGGCACCAATGGTTTTTCTATTAATATAAAATTTACACCGTAGAGGTTTTTCCCAGCGGTAACGAGCTTCAAAAAAAATCCAGATTAACCAATGGTGTTTACCACAAACGTACAAAATATTAGTGCAAATTCTTTGTATTATAGGATACACAAAAATGAAAAATCTGATAAAATTTTGAGATTTGAATATATGCATACAAAGATTTACACTTTTGTCATTTTTGTGTTACTCAGATTAACTGTATTTGAAATTGATTCTTTATACGTTTGTGGGATACACCATTAGATACATCCGGATTTTTTCTTTTAAACTTGTAAATATGATTTTGTTTTTTAAATAGCAGGATGACGGGTGACCAGGACACAAAAATCTAAGGCGATATATTAGATGTGGGTATAAGTACACACAAGAGTAGGAAGTATTTTTATATTAAATTATATATGTATTGGAATTATATAAATCGTATTGTTGCACTCGTCTTGCAATTTTTTCATTTTATGTATCTGTATTACTAATTTTTTATTAAATAATAGCAAAAATTATAAGTTATTGATCATCGAAAATCAAGGGCATTATACTTTGGTACCGAGGGAGTAGAATGCAAAAAATGTGTTAGGTATCACTGTGGGTCGTTTTAAAAAGTTCTCAAAATACCATGATATACATTATGAAAAAGAAGAGAGAATATAATTATATTCATCCACGGAGAATATTGCAAGGGTATGTTGATTTAAGTGGTGTTTTTCGTTTTCACTTTACTAGAGTACATAGAACATGAGACCACCGTCGTGAGGGGGTCAATGGTAACTTAATCACCTACATAAAATGGTCTAAGAGGCGACCTTTTTTTTTTTTTAATTCAAGCACTTTATTGATCAAAACATGTCAATACAAAGTTTGTCCCGGATGAAGTCCGGCACCAAATCACGAAAGGCGCTACTACCAAACTGTTCCGCTCTACGAGCTAAAGTATGAGCTGAATTATTACATAACCGACCAACATGACGGAAGGTCACAGAAGCAAACTCAGCAGCGGCGGATTTGATGTCCTCCACTACTACTCCAACCAGCGATCTGTCCCTGAAAGGTGAACGGATGCGCTGAATAACGGAGAGGCAATCCGACAACAAGATGAACCTATCCACACCTTTTTCTCTGACGAGGGCGACTGCACTTCTAATGGCGAGTGCTTTAGCTATTTCTGGCGACGTAACCGCATGGAGAACCTGACTGCAAGCTGACAGGAATTTTCCGCTGTGATCCCTGATTACGACGCCGACCCCCATCGTGGATGAAGCCGAGAACAAGGCAGCATCCACATTGACAACAACCACACCTTCCGGCGGCGGAGACCATACTAGGATGGAACTAGTCTCACGTCTATGGATGGTTGGAGGCTTGAATAGATGCTGCAGGATCATCTCAATATAGGACTTAATCTGCATGAATAGACTGCTCGGTGGCTTCAGTACTTCTCCATTGCGAACACCATTGCGGGAGTTCCAAATGTGCCAAACCGTAACAGCCAAAATGACCGCCTCGCGGTCGTCCGCTCTTGCCAGGAAGTCGAACAACCAAACTTTGATATTGGTGAACTCTTTCCTTTTGAGATGGACAGGGAACACTGCCTTCACCTCGCGCCAAACCTCGTAGGCGTAGGGACAGAACAGCAAAGTGTGCTCAATGCGCTCCTCGCGGTGGCAGAAGCAACACACATCAGAGGCTGGAACATGCCGGCGCCGAAGTTGATGATCGCTCGAAAGACAGTCGTGAACTGCGCGCCAAAGGGTAATTTTCATCTTACCCGGAGCCTTTATCTGCCATAGTTTTTTCCACAGTTTTTCGAGCTCCAAATTCAGAACAGAAGGGAGGCCACCACCAGTTTTATTCCTCTTCAATTGGATGTCCTGTGCACGAGCCAGGTGGTAAGCTGACCGCACAGAATAGACGCCACACTTCTTATGCGGCCACGAGGCGAAATCATCACCCCCACCTCTGCTCAGAGGTACCTGGAGAATTTTCGAGGCAATGTCAACATCGAAGAAGTTCCGCACCACCTCTTCGTCCCAAATTCCATTCTCCTGGTCCAGTAGCATATCAACCGATGCACCAGCAGGTACTGGCAGGATAGAAGTAACCTTCTCCGGAGGGCACTCCGGAATCCAGTAGTCTGTCATAATTTTGGTACTCCTACCATCTCCAATGCCCCACCGAACCCCTTGTTGTATTAGCTCCTTACCAAACAAGATGCTGCGCCATGTATAGGATGTCTTGGTCTCGGAGCATCCCAGAACTCACAGTTCGGAAAATACCGGCCTTTCAACACACGAGCACACAAGGATGTGGGATCAGTTAACAGTCTCCACGCTTGGCGTCCAAGCATTGCCTTGTTGAAAAGGACTAGGTCGCGGAAGCCCATCCCACCTTGGGATTTAGGAGTCGACAGCCACTCCCAAGACCTCCAGTGCATTTTCTTCTGCCCATCCTCAGTTCCCCACCAGAAATCAGCAATCGCTTTCCGCATGGATGTGCAGTTCGCAACCGTAATCTGAAAACAGCTCATGATAAAAGTGGGGATGGCTTGGATGACGGATTTGAGAAGCGCCTCCTTTCCTGCCCTTGACAAAGGTCGATCCGACCAAATATTCATTCTTTGCCATGCTCGGTCATTAAGGAACAGAAACGCCCCTAACGGGGACCGGCCAACATTAGTGGGCATCCCGAGGTACCTATCTTGAAGCACCTCATTATGAACCTCCAACATGTTCTTGACCTCCTCCTTGATATTCATATTGCAGTTGGTTCCGAAAAAGATAGTAGACTTGTCATGGTTTATTTTCTGCCCAGAACCCTCGCAATACAACCTCAGAGTCGCACGTAACGCCTCTACCGAACGCTGATCACTTCTAGCAAAGAATATACTATCGTCAGCGAAAAGAAGGTGAGAAATTGCGGGGCCATGGCGCCCATTTTTGATACCTTGTAATTCCCCACTAGCTTCTCGGTGGTGTAGTAGACAGGACAGCTCCTCCGTGTAGAGTAAGAACAGGTATGGACTTATCGGGTCGCCTTGTCTAATTCCTCGGGTGGGTATGACCGGCTCCGTCAGATCACCATTAACCTTGACAGCATAACGGACCGTTGTAACACACCTCATCACCGAACTGATCCATGTTTGATCAAAGCCTAGCTTCACCAGGCATCCATAAAGGTAGCTCCATTCTACCCTATCGTACGCCTTCATCATGTCCACCTTGAGGGCAAAGAAAGGTTTCTTTGCCTGCTGTCTGCGGATTGTGTGTAGACATTCGTAGGCTATAAGTGCATTATCAGTAATTAGCCTACCCGGCACAAAAACACTTTGCTGCTCAGAAATAATTGCAGGAAGGATCAGCTTAAGACGGTTAGCCAACACCTTCGATGCTATCTTGTACAACACATTGCAGAGGCTGATGGGGCGGAAATTCTTCAGATTATCAGGATGTGTTACCTTTGGGATCAGAACAATAATAGAGTCACACAGGCCCTCAGGGATCGAATCTCCAGCCAAGAAGCCCCTCACTGCCTTACATATCTCCTCCTCAAAAAACTACCAGTGAGTTTGATAGAAAAGCGCCGGAAAACCATCTGCCCCGGAGCCTTAGTTGGACTCATTTGGAACAAGGTAAGTTTAATTTCAGAATTTTCATATGGTTTGCACAAGTCTCCATTCATATCATCCGAGACGTTGCCCGGAATAGCATCCAACACCTCATCCATACGGACACAAGGCTCTGTAGTGAAAAGGTTCGAGTAGAACCCAGCCACTCTTTCCTTGATCTCTTTCATATCAGTGCACCTTGAGCCATCTTCTCTAGCCAACACAGAGACTTATTTGCTCGCCGGCGAGAAGATGCTCATGCATGGAAGAATGACGTGTTACGGTCCCCTTCCTTCAACCAATCAACGCGAGATCGCTGACGGGCCATGATCTCCTCCCGTTCGAACAATTCACAGAGCTCATGTTCGATCGCTTTCACCTCAGAGTTATCAGTCCATGGCGCCAAACGGATAAATTTGAGCTGTTTCTCAAGTTTTTGAATTCTGCGATGGACCGCCCCAAAAGTGTCTCGGCTCCACTGGCCCAACGACACAGCCACAGTGTGCAGCGTGGCCCATGTCGTGTGAAGAGATGTCGGCCCAGATGAATTATCGGCCCAAGCCTGCTCCAGGACTTGCCGATAGTCAGGGGCCCTTAGCCAGGCTGCTTCAAATTTGAACCCTCTCTGGATAGGTTTTTCAGAAATTCCTTGATCAAACTTACCCAAAGTAATTGACAGAGCGTAGTGATCTGACGTAGTCGTAATCACATTCTCCACCCTACAGTCATCGAACAGCTGAGTGAAAGCGCCATTAGCATCGGCACGGTCCAGTCTGATACGAACATTCCTGTCAGCCTCCTGCTTTTTCGACCATGTGAACTTGGGCCCGTGAACCCCAAATCCACTAATCCGCAATCATCCATGCATTCCTTGAACCCAAGGATTTGCGCCTCCGAACGATCGCTAGAGCCATAATGCTCATCTTGACTAAGGACCTCGTTAAAATCGCCGCAGCAGATCCAAGGGCCCTGCCACTGCTTAATCAAATTGCGCATTAGAGTCCAAAACTCATGACGCTTTTCTTTCCGAGGTTCTCCATAGGCAAAGGTAGCGCGCCATGTCACACCTGCTTCAGCTGTAATGACCACATCGATACAGTTTGCATTGTATCCCAACAGCTTCACAGAGTATGGCTGCTTCCAAAACAGTACCAAGCCACCACTTTGGCCATCACTGCTAACGCCCAGGCTGTTTGTGTATCCCAGGACCACATGAAATTCTGAGCTCTCTTGTCCATCATCTTCGTTTCCGAGAGAAAAAGGAAATCGGGTCTATATTTCTTGACGAACCATTTTAGTTCGCCCACTGTCGAGTCTGACCCTAAGCCTCGACAGTTCCATCGTGCAAGACTCATTGCGAGTGGCGGGGCTGAGGCTCAGCTGCCGCCAGATCCGCCGATCGTGTTGATGCATCACTCTTCTGCTTCTTACTGGAGTCCTCACTCCGAGCCCCGCCGTCATACACGGCACCTACAATTGTAGAGTTATGTTTAGCCACCCCCTCCTCCGGGTTGGCCGCAAAGTTTGCAATGGCCAAAGGAGCAGTAGTCTTTGGTATATAAACCAGCTTACGTTTCTGCCCAGCTGTCCTTCCACCATCAGCACCAGGGTTCAATCCTTTCCCCGCCGCAGTAGGTTTCCGAGCCCTTGGTTTGCGAGGTTTAGCCGACGAGGTCACCTCAGCCTCCTTCGCTTTACTTGCCGGCTGGGAACTAGAACCCTGACCAGACTGAGATCCCTGCCCAAAGGAGGCCCGTTGGTCTTTCCACTTAGGATCTGGAACACACAACCTATCACTGTTCCATGGTAGAAGTCCATTCTCATCCCTGCTGGCTGGGTTCGGACACATCACAGAGGAGTGCCCAAGCAAACCACAGGAGAAACAGTACATAGGTAACTTCTCATACTTCACCTCATAAAACATTGTTCTATTTAACCTGGGTGATACCACTGCCACACAACGCATGAACGGGTCTGTGATGTCCACATGTATCCTCACACGGAGATAATCTCCCCAAGCCCGTCCTTTCTCATCTGTCTCAACTCTTTCCACCTTGCCAATCATGCCAACAAGAGGCCCTCCCCTCTCTGAATTCATGAGAGAGGGGGGCAAACCAAAAATCCTTACCCAGAGAAGAAGACGATCAAACACTGTGTCCCCTGGTCTCACCTTAGGGTCGAATTCCTTCAACAGTACAACGTTCTTATTCACCACCTAGGGAGAGCCATTGATCACACGTTGCCTGTCCATCTTCGACTCAAACTCTGCCAGGAACAGGTTCTTGCCACACGGACGGATCATCATCCCCTTTGGGTTACCCCAAGCTGGTCTGATGATCGCTGAGATTGTATTAACGTGCAGCGTATTCGGCGCAAGAACCTTTCCTACCAGCGCCCACTCTGGGCAATCAACCACGTCCTCGTCCGCAGCATCCAGAACGAAAGCCTTCGTCTCCTTGGACGTGAGCTTAAGCCTACCCATCATCGCCTCCACGTCGTCACCGGCCAGAGACTCCGGGGTATCCTTCACAGGCTTCTTTCCCGACGCTTCCACGTTCACCGCCACAGCCGGTCGATCCAGATTGGATCCACCCGCCGCCACCATCTCCCCCCCCCCCCCCCCCCCCCCCCCCCCCCCCGTCGTGCTCCGATTATCAGCCATCTTGATCACCGATCAGATTCAAGACCGTCCGACGCCAAGGGTGAGAAATAGACGAGGTCTACCCCTTAGTCACCCCGAACGTGAGCGTGCGAGAAATCACGATCGAGACCAAAGCGAGGGCCGAAGGGACGGAGACCCAGCACCGATCGGGGAGAATACGGAGAAGAAGCGCCGCCGGGGGATCCCGGAGGCACTAAACCTAGCCACGAAGCCCTGGGATCCGAAATCGCCGGAGCGAAAAGAAACCCTAGGAAAATCCCCCGGCGGCACTAAACCTAGCCACGAAGCCCTGGGATCCGAAATCGCCGGAGCGAAAAGAAACCCTAGGAAAACTGGCTACACATGATATTAAATGTCTAAGAGGTGACCTTAGGTATCGTTGGGTTCACCTGGATATCCCGAGTCGTATGTGGGATGGCCAAATCTCTCCTATCTAAAAAGCCAATTTTGTTCCTTAGCCTGCCACCTAATGCACTCCGCCAAAACCTTTCGTCCAACTTACCTCGTACGTCCCCCATACCGTAATTATTATCCTGTAATTAACTCCAGAAAATCACGGGAAGTCAGGAAGACTACTCGCAAGCCACCGGCGAAGATGGCGACGTTGAGGCCGCTGGCCCTGGAGGATGTGCTGCGCGTGAACGGAAGCCACCGTTTCGCCGCCGCGCTGGCCGCCGCATCCCCCTTCGCCTCTCTCGCCGACGCGCTCCTCGCCGCCCGCCGCATCTGGCTCAACGAGGTAGGTAGCCCTCGATCGCCGGAGCCCGCGCTTCCCTCACTTCCCGTTCTGATCCTTCCTGCTCACGCGCGTACGATTGCGAAACGAATCAAGGTCGACGTGAATGGATGGCTGGAGGGCTTTGCCGCGCACCTGGCCATCGGCACCACCTCCCCCTCCGTCTCCAAGTCGGTTTCCTTTCTTGTACTCCATTTTCAGTTCGCTTCTCGCTGTCGCTGATCTTCAGTCACTGTAGGTGGAGCATAGAGGAGCAGTCGGCAGCGATTTCCACAGCCACCGATTCGACCACGCAGGTGATACGCCTTGTTCACTGCGTCTCTTGCTTCTGTGGTCTGAATTGTGGACTCAATTCGGGTTCTTAAAGCTGTTACAGGAGTTGGCCGACTGGAATCTGGAATGCCAAATACAGGGAGAAGTTTGGGTTCGTGTTCATGATATGCGCGTCTGGGAGGACTGCCCCTGAGGTCTTAGCCGAGCTTAAGGTCTGCATATTTCCATCCTAAACCCCAATATTTGGTTGCTGAATATGTCATGTGTGCCCGTTTGGGTCATCTCAACAATTCGTCTAGCAGTAATGAGGTTTCGTTGTGCTTAACAGTTTGCTGTTAGTCCTTTCTCTTAAGTAGTGTCATCCATGAAATACCAGCAAATCCGAATCATGGAAGTACTGCTTGTTCTTAACTGATGTAGTGTCTTTCCTATATGAATCAGGATTCTTGTACTGAAATTAAATTATGTTATTCCTTTGGCTGTTGACATCACTAGGGTATATTATGTTTAGTTTATCCTTGATACAGTGCATTTACGTGCTATGATATGATCACCAAATCATACTACTAGAAAACTAGAAAGCTTTGATGCGTTGTTTTCCTTCCTATTTCTGTAATGGCCTTAAAGTTACTTTATCATCCTATACTGTTTTAAGAGGCTATATGCAAATAGGACAATTGTTGAACTTGAGGGTGCGGCACATGAAGAATTGAAGATCACTGAGCTGCCTCTTGCAAAGCTTTTCTCCTCAAGGACTGCTCCCACTACTTCAGCTGAAGGCCATATTAGCCATCCGGATAAAGCAGCAGGTATTGATCAATTATATCTATTGACACAGTATGTGCTAAAAAAGATGTCTACTTTTTCTCCACTTTTTGTTGCCTTTTTTGGAAAGAAAATTTCCTAGCATGCTCGTATATTCTTGCAATGTTAGTCTTATTGGTCTATCTGCTCCATGGTATGAAGCCTGGAAATATTTTCCATGACCTATAAATTGATGAACAGTTCAACTATGCATTTTTAAAATCATTTTAAAACCTTCTACATATAACTGTAATATTATTGGCCGGCCAGGCATATTTAGATGGTTGCATTACAGAGCATGATAGCAAGCTTAAGGTTTTCTTCTTCTACCCATTTTCTTTGAACTCTACTACAGTTAAGTAGAATGGTGAAGAAATAGGCAAATATTATTTGAACTTCATAATCTAATTTATTTAGCTCTTTTAATTTCCCTGCTCCTTTGCTGCTGCTCACCATGTACTCTCGACCCTTTTTCAGTCAAAACGACTGAAGATTGGCAGAATCAATGTGGAGATAAATTTGCAAGTCATCGTGGTACTTATTTATTTGAGTCTCCCACGCAAGTTAATGAAATTGATTGAATTCTTGTATGACCCAGAAATAGACATATGTAGAATTCCATTGGCACTTCTGCTGTAACATTACGAGTTTATACAGAACCTAGACATGGCTGGTGTTATACTATTTTATCCTTCGTTGCTGGTCAATAGATAAAAAACAGGAAACAAAAAAAAAAACACAAACACAAACGCAAACGCATGAAAGTTTATTACTATTGCACTTGCACATGGTAATTGCTAAGTTAACAGTGTGCTAAGTTTCAGAGAAAGGAGAATTCAGAGAAGGCTAATGACAATTGACTGAAATCGAGGAACCAGGTTGTTCACAGATTCCTTGGGACCAACAAGTTCTGCACTAATGATCATGTTGAAAGGAAGTAACTAAGACTGCAGTATTGAAACAGACTTGCTATGTTTAGGGTGATACCATTCTTTTCCTTAGGTTTCTGCAGATACCATCCTTTTCCTTAGGTTTCTGCAGGTAGGGTTTCATGTGCAACAATATAGCTGGGTCGAATATGTCACCCATGAACTGGTATACCTGTGTGAAATGTGTATCGTCTACAAGCACAACAAAAAAGAGAAAATGGGATTCACCGTATTAATTTTTCGTACTTTAGTATATATCATGAGATGTTGTAGTCCCACAAAATGATTAGTTAGTATATTGCAGACTATACTTGATCATTTCTAGATAGAAAGTACTTTTGGTCATTGTGAAACAAGGAAAAAACTCTTACCTATAGATGGTGGAATTGAGATTGTTTCATTGAGCACTTATTCTTTCCCGTTGCAACGCACGGGCATTTTGCTAGTCATAAAAGCGTTTGGTTGAAAGGATAGTGGACGGACCGACGGAGGCACCCATCTTCCTGAATATTCTCCAGATCTCCACCTCGATCTCACCCCGCTCTCTCCCTTGCGGCGATCGAGCGTAGCGGCGGCGAGCGTGCAGATATTACTGGCGGCGGGGAACGGACTGGCTCTCTGATCTGACCCCCCCTCTCTGCAGGATTACGGGACAGAGGACTGAGCCGCCGAGTCGCCGACCAAGAACTCCAGCAGCAGCATCCTTCTTCAAGTTCGTTGATTTCACCCCAAAAAGATCTTAGGTAATACCCCTATGCAAACATTTTTTTGCTGCAATGTGTATTGACAGTGAGCATGGTTCTGTTCTTGGTGATTGTTGGGCAGTGAGAATTGTTCAGTGCTATGTGTGTGTTTGTACATCATCTGTCCGTATTAAAATCAAACCCACTAGGGAGGTAGGAGACCTTCACAATTTCTGGGTGTGCCTGTGCACCATCTAGATACGCCCTTGCCCGTTGCTTCGCATTAGGTCTGCTCCCCTTGTATGAAACCCTGACTTTTCAGTTTTTGAGATTTCCCTGTTTTCTGTATACTGCTACTGTGCAGTATCTCAGTAATTGGCATCTTCAGTAGTGATGCGTTGCTCTCACAGCATTCCTTCTTTCCAGGTGAACCTTGACAATTATTGTAGAAACAAAACTTACTGGTAATGTCATTAACATTCAAATGCCACGTCTGGCTATGGGGCTAGCTGTAGTGTATTTCATATTTTATTTTCTTGTCCAATTACGTTTATGTTTTCACAAGATGATGTGACACTGCTATGTTGAATCCATGCGGACAGACTAATTTATTAGTTCAGTTGTGATGATGGGGTGAATAATGGTGCACCTAAGTGCTAAAATTTTCAATTAACAGAGTTGTGGTATTCAATATGCAGAGATGGGCTTGTGGGTGCTGCTGGAGGGCTTTTTGCTTCTTGCAAATTCATTGGCGATACTGAACGAAGACCGCTTCCTTGGTCCCAGGGGATGGAGCATGTCTGAAATTTCAGGAAATGGGCAAACCAAGTCCTTGAAGGGCCAGATCGTGGGGCTCATCTACGCCACTCAGTTTCTGCGGATGCCCTTGATAGCGCTTAATATTCCTATCATTGTTGTGAAAATGGTCTCAGGCTAAGGCTCTTTGTGGCGTGTCTCTGCTGTTGGGGTTGAACTGGTTTCAGTTCCAGCATTATGAAAAAGCTAATCATGTCCAAAAGGGTTTGCAAGGATGTTCACGCTGACTCGAATGTGGCATGTTGATTTAATTGCTGTAAATTACTTGTACACATGGTTCTGTCAAAATGCATCCTCTGGCTGGGGGTATCTTTCTTCTTGTACTGCTTCTGAATCATTGTCTGGTTACAAAACCAATATTTTCAGCAGTTGAGCGTCATTTCCTGCCAATTTGTCGATTCTGTACCATTTTACTTATATTTTGCACTGCTTTTTATATTTAAACTCTTTGTATTTTATTTCCACTTTAGAATTGTCGTCCATTCTCTCATATTGTGTTGCAACTTGGAGAGAGAGGTTCATCATCAGACAATTGTGCTGCATACCTGGCACTCCACAGAGAATTGTGTTGTGTTATTCGCATGCTAACACTATGATTTGTATTCGCATCATAAGAAGTGCAACTGTTGTACATAAGATGTTGACTTTAAGAATTCACTCATCTGGCACCTTCCCTGTAATCCAGCCTAGCAATTTGATCTGAAACATAAGTCCATAACATACACACAAGAAAGATCAAGCCTGAACAATTTGAAAGAGCAAACCTGAATTAAATGATAGGGTCTATTCACCTGCTCCTGATACGGTCTTCAACGAGGTGTCGTAACAATTGCAATTTACTGGCAAATTATTAAGCGACAAAGAGTTCACCTGCTCCTGATACGGTCTATTCTTTGTCAGCAAGTTTAATTTCTGAAACTGCGTAGCGGCCCGACGTACGGGTTCGGCGCATTAGGGCACGGGGCGGCGGCTGAGGGGGAAGATGAGAAGATCGAGTTGATCTTTGGAAAGATCCGGACGCACGGCGGACGACGACGATGAGTTTGAGCCGGCAATTTCTTTACCTTGTCGTCGACCAGCACAAGAGCAGGCCTTCCTCCCCCTGGTACACGCTCCACCGCATCGATCCTTCTCAGCTCTTCTACTCCCATGGCTGGGGGAACCACGGCGCCAATTCGGTGGTGGATGCGCCCCTGCCTGAACGCAAGATGAGCTTCGACCACTCCGGGAGCATGCAGTTCTCGCTGCTCGGCCGCTCCAAGGACAAGATCGTCGGCGTCGACTGCATGGGCCGCGGCGTCCTTTACGACGACACCTTGCACTCCATGCGCCCGCTGCCCACCATGGCGGCTCCCAAGCGTTGCCGCACCTTGTCTGTCGCCATCGACGGCGTCGGCACCTACGACGACGGCAGCGTCTACGTCATCGAGGCTGAACCGCTGCATGACCTCCCGGGCCGGCGCCGACACGTCCAGCAACTCGTGTACCAGCACAACAACAAGGACTGGGTATGGCGCTCCCGCCCGCCGCCGCCCTACGTGCGCCAACGCAAGGGTGGCGAGATCACCTGCCACGCGGTGGAAAGCCACCGCAAGGGCGACGGCTCGCTCGTCTGGGTGTCCGCCGCGGGCAGCGGCACGTACTGGCTGAACACGGTTACTCACAAGTGGACCAAGGCTGGCGACTGGGTTCTGCCGTTTCGGGGACAAGCCATGCCTGTCCCGGAGCTCGGCCTCTGGATCGGGTTCTCGGCCGCGGACAGTGGCCGCATCTGCGCGTCCGACCTGGCCCCCGCCGTCGATGAGGACCGGCCACCGGTGGCGGACAAGGTGTGGGAGGGATTCGCGGTGCCGGAGGGGTTCGCCGAGCTGTACTCGCAACTCGTGTACCTCGGCAACCGCCAGTTTTGCGTCGCCCAGGTCTTCGAGTGGGCGCCCCATCTGCGCCGTTGCTGCTGCCCCTGCCATCGTCCAGATAAAGACGACAAGATGAAGACAAATGTTTCACGATGTTAACCGGCGTGCAAGTGGCGCACGCCAGCGGCGGCAGATATCGCGTGTTCAAGCACAGGTCGCTCCGGTACTGCTTAGGTAAATCTGATTCCGTCACCACGTGTGTACTCTAGTCGCGTCATCAAGTAGACAAGTATGCGTCTGATTATCTGAATGATCATCCATCGATCACAGGGTTGAGAATATGGAAATTACTCTCAAAATTGCGCAAAATCAAACCTCCTTATCTTTGCAACGGAGAGAGTACTTATTAGACAGAGCTTGATTGTAAGAACATCATGGACGAGAAGATAGTCCTTAGTCGATATTATTTGTTGTAAACTCTATGGTTCTCCATAAATGTGAGCAAAACCTGAGCAGGTGCAGCAAGTTCAGATGGTGCAAAAATAAAATTGCACAAATTTAGTTGGAACGAAAGCAAATGCAGCAAATTTATGTGCCAAAAGAATAGAAATTGGGCGAATCTAGAACGACCAAATTAAAAGGAATGGAAAATCGAGACCAAGCAAATCAAGAACCGCAAAAAGATTGCATGAATGTAGTAGGGTGCGCGTGTGTGCGTTGGTGTTTGGTGGCCGGGGAGTTCTGGCGGCAGATCCGTCGTGCGGACGGCCACATTGTCGTCGATGCAGAGTACGTGCGGTTTTAACGAGCCGGAGTTCAGTACCATGTATACAGCAATGCTTCTCAAATTTTGCTCTGCGTGGAGGAAAAACCCGGGCCGGAAACTGCCATAAAGATGAAAATAGCTAAGCACTAGCCATGTGAATTGCAGAGATCAAGGAGACGCTGGTTACGCTGCTATGCTAGTTAGTATCCGATCTGGAGAACTGCTGCAAGCCTCCAACTGGCCTAGTTCATTTTAGTCAATGTAATGGAGCAACGATTTCTGCTGGATCTCTTGGTTTTCGCCTGGGAATTTTAAGCAAACGTTCACAAAGAACAAACCTGCCAGGTGGAAATACCTCCTGAGGTAATTCGGTTGGTGACGATAAAAACTACAATGACAGACCGACAGAGTGCTTATTAGCCTTGCTTTTCTGAAATCTTGAACCCTGATGACAATTGACAGTACAAAGAAGTAAACACGAAATTAGCAGCAAACTAGTGCACTCATATCCTGTATCACTCTGGCTGGCAAGTCTCCACCCATTAATTTGCCATAAAACAAAGGCCACCCACAAGCTGTTCAGATCATCGATCGCCTCCTTTAATATCCTACACAAAAAGCGTAGCACAGGTTACACGATGGCATCACCGCTCGCCGGCGTTCTCACCTCCAAGTACTCCCTCTCCGTGCTCATCCTCCTCCTCGTAGCGTCCTCACCACCCTGCCACACCGCCGCCGACGACATCACCGCCATCCTGGCGGCGTACCCGGAGCTCGGCGAGTTCAGCAGCCTGCTCGCGTCCACGGGCATCATACGTGACATCATGGGGCGCGACGACCCACTCACGGTCCTCGCCCTCGAAAACGACGACATGGCGCTGATCAAGGCCATGCCGCCCGAGGCGATCCGGCAGCACCTCTCGCTGCACGTCCTCCTCGGCTACTACGACTCGGACATGCTCGGCCGCCTCAACTCCGGCGAGTACTCGGACGTTTCCACCTGTACCAGTCCTCGGGCGACGCGCCACAGGGCGCCGGCATGGTGAGGGTCTCCGGGCCCGACTCCGACAACAATTGCAGAGTGAGCTTCCTGCCCTTGGGCCCCGTGGCGGGCTCTGTCGTCGGGCAGCAGGAGTTGTTCGGCAGGGCTATGTATGAGGACTTTAACCGCATGGCGGTGCTGCAGCTCTCGGCCACGATGTCGGCGCCCTGGCTGCCCGGGGCTTCAGCAAGGCGCCACGCCACTGGCGGAGATGCTGCTTCCGTTGATGCCACTTGCGGTGGTACGAAGAACTAGTGGCGGTGCCAAGCACTCTGAATGGTCGGTGGTACCGCTGCTAGTCTCAAACTCTCAACTGAAGGTCAACTGCAACTTGTGTCGTGAGTTCCAACTTGTTTCAGATATTATGTGTTGTGAGAGTCCAGTTTCCATCCTGGAAGTCGTTGTTTTACGATCTTCTTAAGATTAAGAAAATGATGGCAAACGCATGTCCAACCATGGTAGTTTGCATGTGTGGTCAGTTTTGTTTCACTCTCAGGTAGCTTCTCTTGATCCGATTGCACTTGCAAATGCATGCTTCTCATTTGTAGGTACGGTGTGCACCGTTAAGATTAAGAAAATGATGGCAAACGCATCTCTAGATGTGTGTTTTTTTCCTGAAGGCTAACTGAAACTTTAAGCAAAGTTTCACGGTTAAGAATAGGCCTTGTCAAATAAGTCATACGGTGAGTCACATGTTGTGATTATCATGTCACAAAAATTGACACCTAAATTCACAAAAAATGGTTTTGACACATGTGAGCATGGGGGCGGTACTAGGGTTTGCGACGGCACGATCAGTGTTCAGTTCCAGCAGCCACGCGGTCACTTTCTTTCATAGTCCACTGAAAGCACTGTCCAGAGCTCGCCCAGACGATCCCCCAGGCCCGATTTAACCATCAAGTGGCAGGTATCGTTACATCCAAGCTTGACTTGATCCGATTCCTAATCGGGCATAGTCTGCCGTGGAGCAATCATCGGAGTGTCTAACCATACATGTTTTGCCTAGCTTGAGCAACTGAGCAACTGAGCATGCACGTACATGGTATTCCTAGCCCGGTGGTTCTGATATACATGATCAGTACTAATTGTACAATGCATATGGACTGATCGATCGATACTACTATCCATGATTTCTTGAGGTTTGTCTGCAGCTATTTCTCAGTTTGCCTTCCAATTGCATACATTGCTTTCATTTCTAGGAACACCTACCAGCCGCCAAGAAACAGATCCATGTGGAGGAATAGCTCCAGAAATCAATTGCCCTAGAGATGGAAATCGCTAGGCACTGACCATGTGGTGGACTAAAGAGGCACTACTATCTAGGAAATTTGAAGATGTCTAGTCTATTTTATCCATGTAGTGGAGCATCGATTGAGTGCGGTGTTTGTACTCCAAGCTCCATTGGTTCTGAAAAGAAAATATTATTGTGAAGTCTTAACATTATTATTTTTTTAGTCTAAACTTTTCAGATATGTAGAGCACATTTATGTGTTTCCATGAGAATTTTTTCAGATATTTTGAAAACCTTTGAATACTATTTTCGATAATGTTTCAATTCTAAGCTCACTGCAACCCTAGAGCACACTCATCATCGATGTTGCATCGTTGTACCATATGTGATTTGTTTCTACAGTTGGCCATCTGAAACTTTAAGCATAGGTCCACAAGAACAAGAGATCTTTCATTGGCACTCCCCTGTTATATGTCATAGCGTATCCGGTGCTCCCGACACTCTCAACATATAAAATAGGTCATAATAGTGCAAACTTATGAAAACAGTTTACCATGTTCACACGACAACCGAAAGCCGTGTCGCAAAATATTAAACATTAATGCATTCAACACATCAAAGAAAACAAAATGATAAATTAGACGCATACGTGGCAAATTAATTCAAAATAGGCTACAATTTTGGCCCCAATTATCATTAAATATTATATTTTGTCAAAAATACTATGAAAATAGCATCATTTTCGAGAAATAGCAAGTCCTAAAAAATAAAAATAAATCGAACTTGCAAAAAGAAAACAAAAAACAATGAAAACTAGATATACATAATCACTCATTAAAACTCATTGTTCGTTCGTCTGTTCGAAGGGTCCGGTGTATGCGGAAACAAAAAAAATGAACTTTGACACATGCTTTCGTTGGAGATTTGTTATTCGGTTTCTACAATTTTAATGACTCATGAGTAAAGATTGTTTTCCAAATAGGGAACAATGATCGATGTCGTGTCATGACTCATCACCAGTCTACAGTACTTGGGGAAAAATATATTCACCGAAGGTATATTTGCACGACCTGTGCTTGATCATGCGGAGCTCCCCGCCGTCACAGCGCTCCACCTCTACGCCAGTGAGCACGGCGAAGCTTATCTCAACAGGCACGCCGTCGTTGTAGCACCAAGGGCAGGCCCACGCCGGCAGCGGCTGCCTCATCTGGTATAGCTTGGCGAGGCAGAACCGGCCGCCATCACCCAGATGCAGGAGGTGCGACCTCACACGGGAGCTCCCGCTTGGCGTCCCGAAGCCCTCCCAGATGCCGCACCCTACGGCGGCGGCTCCACCCGCTTTAGCGGAGTTCAGATCCCACGCGCCGAGTAGGCCGTTGTCCCTGTCCCAATGCCGAGGCTGCTCTTGGGGCTGCCATTCAACATTGGGGAAGCCGAACCATAGGCCATGCTCCGGTGCGTACTCAGCGCGCCCCGAAAACGGGAGTGGCGAGTCCATGGCCTTGCTCCATGTGCCGCTCTCGGTATCCAGGGAGTAGGTCCCGCAGATGCGGGTGGACGCCCAGATGTGCGACTCGCCGACCACCGCGTAGGCGCCGAGCATGTCCCTCCTCTCCGGGTAGTGCGGCCGTGGGTCATCGGCGCCGGTGCCTATCACGTCGTAGGGAGGCGGCGGGAAAGAATACCAATACCAATCGCTGTCCCTGTCACGCTCACGGCGGGCGAGGCCGGGGTAACGAATAAGCGCTCGGAGATTTTTCCCGTGGTTGCTGGGCACGGCCTCCTCCTCCTCCATGAAGTACAGGTTGTCGCCCACGGCGACAGGCACGGTGTCGCTCTCAGGCCTTCCCATGCAGAGCTGCGCGCGCACGGAGTGTGAGGCGTCGTCGTAGATGACGGCGCGGCCCGGCGCATCCCAGTTATTGTTGGTATATCCGGGATTTTCAGCGTCCACGGCGAGGATCTTATCCTTGCTTTGGCCGAGAAGCGCGAAGTCCATGACTATGCCGGGAGAGGAGAATTTCATATGGGCGGAGGCAAGCGAGCCTTCTCCGCACCGTCCGCCTTCCTCTGCTGCGTCGCCCGCTTCCGCATAGCTGCTCGCATCATCGACGTCGTCCTCGCACTCGCCCTCAGTGCCGCCTCCGCCTCCTGCATCGTCGCCGTCCTCGCCCTCTCAGCCGCCTCTGCTGCCTCCATGGTTGTCGCCCTCGCACCGGCCGCCGCGGCCGCCGCTGCTCGCTTCGGAGAGTCTTTGGGGTAGAAAAGGCGGGACGGGTTGATGCGGTGCAGCGTGTAAGAGCTGGGAGCGAAGCAGCAGTTCCCGACCACCATGTACAGGAACTGTCGGCTCATCGTCGCCGGCAAGACTTCTCCGCCGCAATCCTTTCTGTAGATCAGAAATTTGCTCTGGGATGCGTTATAATTTTTAGGGTGGTATCCGATGGGACCATAGCCCATGGGCCGAACGAGAAAAGGCTCTTGCAATTGTACACATTTTCTGTACTCTGGATGGAGGTTGGACGCAATAAATCTTCTATCTCTTATCTTATCGTCCTCTCAAAAAAAAAATCTTATCTTATCTAATAAAAAGGCCCAGAGGGGGGCAGATCCAACATATCACAGCCATCTGTTCAGCATCTAATGGTTCAAATCTCATCCATGATTAGCGCTAAAACGTCCGGGACGGACAACTCCACACGCTAATCAAACGAGCCGTCTCACTATTCATCTTTCCCCCAAACCGCCTAGCCCCACGAGGCCACGAGGCACGAGGCCACGACCCCAGCGCTACGCCGCCGCCGACCGTCCCAGCGCCGCCACTTTGCACGCCCAACGCCGCTCTGCCAGGCCGTCGCCGCCTACGGTGTTTGAGGATCTAGCGCCCACTCGATGCTGCTCCAGGCCTCCGGCGTCTCCCCACAATCCACTGCCCGCCGTGCCCACACCAAGCTGCTCCCTGGCGCCGGCGGCCTCCCGCAGCCTCCTCTGCATGCGCCTTCAGCCCCGCCACTCCCCATGCCAAGACATCGCCATTGTACAGCTTGACGGTAACGACACGCAGCCTAACCAAACTTACGAATCTGTGAGGTGCATCTCCATTGCGTGGTTGTCAAACGATTTTCGGATTTTCTATGCTTGTAAATTGTGATGTAGTGTTCGTGATACTTAACACAAAGAGCATATTCTTGAATTGCAATTTTGGGAGAAACTAATAGGAGGATTGAAGTGCATTCTGGTCCTGTTTTTAAGAATGCATGTCTTACAAGTTCGCATGACTGTATTTGTTAAGGGTGATGCGAACCCATCCCCTTATATTTGTGAAGTAAACTTAAATGTAATAGTTTGTGAGAGACTGATATTTGATCTCATTTTCTGTTGTTCTGCTTCTAAGATCAATTGAAAGAAAAATATTGTTTCTGTTAGGCAAGTTCAGCTCAAACTATTGCATGATTTTTATAATGTCTGTCCAGATTTCATATCATATTCATTTTTACTGCTGTACATGTGTGTCAAGGAAGATATCAGTATTGATGTGTCTTATGTTCACTAAGGTTCTGATTTGCTTATAGGAAGGTTCCCACTCTCGGAGAAGAGGTGCCTGTTTATTACATGCCTGATTATGCATGTCTCAGAAATGCAGAAATATCATTGCATAACACTCAAGGCTGCAGCAAGAGTCTGAACCAAAGAAACAAACCGGTAATGCTATTTATATATGATTTCACTCATTTATTTTGCTAGCAAGAGCAGCATGTGATTTGTTCAATGGACTCACATGTAAAAAATAAAGTGTAACATTAGTGATTCCTTTTGTTGTATGAAAGCCCTTGTATGCTACAGTACTAAGCTTCCTATTTGTTTAAATAGCTGATCTTCTAAATTTATAAGTAATCCCAATGAACTTTTTCCTCCTTGTCAAAAAAAACTTTTTCCTCACTGCACCGTTCTTTTCAAACTCATATTGAAACGCAATAGGAGTTTCAGGCAATATTTCATGCATAGCATTATATTTGCTACATTTCACAAATTAACTTGCATGAATGTCAGTTATCTCTAATTTCTTCATTGTTGCTCTTTTTGGCCATCTTATAGGGACACGCATGTTATCAGTTTAAGGTGGTCTCTGGTGTGAATGAATCTGTATATCCTGACAACAATGAAGACTCCAGCATGAAGCGACTAACTGAATTTGTAATGAACCTTTGCTGTATCTCCTGAACTACTCTCCTCGAACTTGAGTTCAGAATTTGGGGAAGGTGAGTGATTAAGAGTTTTAATTAGAAAGCCATTGCAGACTTGGAAGTTATTTGGAAATTCTTGTTTGTTTCATTTGAATTAAATTGCTTATCTTGCACTGACGCAGATCGATGTTAGGAGGTTCAATGTGGCGTGTCATGGATTGGTCCAGTAAAAGATACATACATGTGGCTGTAGCAGAGTATTGCTTGATTACTCCTCTCTGTACGGATATTGTAGTGAGGTTTGATTTTTTCTCAACGCCGATTTTTTTTTTTTGATGATGCCTTGATTGCTGAGAAAAATTTAGGAATCTTCCTTCATATCAAAGGTATTTGAGACAAAATAATCATTTACTTGGATCCCTCGATGTTGATTATTTAATTGTTTGAACAGAACAGTCTTTGGTTAATTTGGGACTCTGTACATGGAAGGTTAATGTCTTACTGAACTTTAGCGCCATGTATTTTTTTCTGAACTTTCATGTGCATACACATTACTGATATGGATATATGCACCTGTGATCTATAATGTTAAGACATATTAATCCACCAATGGTGTTCGTACAACACTTAGAATTTTGATTCAAGTTTCACATGTCAATGGGATCATGAGAGCTTGATTTTTTTTCCCACCAAATTAGTACAGGTGTAATTACCTACATATCTTGTTTGCACTTGATACTATCTAGCGGCTCACATATGTTAGTTTCATGTAGCTAGCCAGAAATTGATACCTATACAGATATACAAGAAAAGGGAAATTCTTGTAAGTAAGTACTCCTACTTAATTAACAAGTTCATAGGGTGATTTTTGAGATACATGATCTTTTGCTTTATTCTGTTACAGGATTCTCCTGTGTCCTCGGGATGTCGATGAATGGAGTTGTGATGACAACATCGGTGGCGCCGTTGTCACCTTCATGGATGAAGACCCGACATGGCAGCCCACGTGACAACTATTGTCATCTTCATGCCCAGCGAAACCGGTGCTAAGAAAGTGAAGGAAGGCTGTCGCTGTGCAGGCGTGTGTGTTTGCTGCTCGGTGATTTGCAAATTGGCCAACGGCTCAATTCCTACGGTCTCACCATGGATAGCGTCGTTGTGGTTGTTGTTGGAAAGGTGAAGCAACAGGGCTCTCTAAAGCTGCAGCGCACCGAGTCAGAGGAACTGATGCTGCATATGTAGCAAATCCATAGAAACATGAAGAGGATCCGTATGTTTCATGTACATTTTATAATTAGTATTGGGTAAAATATAAGTTGTATACATTAAGATTAGATTGAAAGTTAAGTTTTAAAATGTTTTTTTATTAAATGTGTAAGATATAATTTGGTTTGAGTCCAAAAGAGTGCACATTAACGGTTTAGGTTGCATTAGCGAACACGTGCATTGCACGTGCACAATTACTAGTATATATATATATATATATATATATATCTAAAAAGCACGAAGTGTTCCTTCGTCAAGCCTCTCGCTTTGTTTTTTTTCTCCACGCATGTTTACTTCGTCAAGCCTCACGGTTTTTTTTCCCGCTCCGGCCAAATCAAATCAAATCTCGCTAAGGAAACTCTTTATTACACGCGTCAATCAGCAATTATTACACGCGTCAGTCAAATCTCCCTAATCTAGCCAATCAACATTAAAACGTACAGGTAAATCAAAAGATTGCATGGAGCGAAACCTACCAAAACTGTCTATAATTATTAAATGTCACTAATTACGGGCTGAATTCCAATCAACGGAAGATTGCATGGAGCGAAACCTACCAATACTGTCTCACAAACCAATAATAATATGCCACTAATTATTTCTATGCCGGTTTTCGGCCTCACTCCCTCGCGTCCTGTCGTCGCGTTCCGTTCATCGCTCCCAGCCTACCACCACATACCGTAATTATCTCCGAAAACCACACGCCCTCTAGCATCGTCGCCCGCCATCAGCGCGTCCAAGATCCTGCCCCGACCCTTCTACTGCTGCCGCAGTGCCGCCTATGCCCTCCAAAGCTGGGACCCCAACGCTACCATGTCACCACTGTAGCCGACGAAGCCCCCAACGCCGCCACGCCGCCCGCGCAATCACCACCAACTCCTCAGTGGTCGCTCTGCCCCGCAGCGGCGACATGAACAGGAAGAAGGACCTCACCAAGTTCACGATTACAGGTAATCCCCCGATTTCGCAGCGGCCTACGGCGAGGTCACCACCTCCGGCCGCTGGAATTGAGGTCCCCATTTTCTTCTCCCAGCCCCGGATATTCCTCCACAGCCAAGTCTTTCTCGGACAAACAATTATCACGTTCAGAAATAGAACTCCACTGAATTTGCGTCTGCGTCCATTGATTCCAAGGGAGACGCAACGTATGCAGCTAGCAGGACCCATCATATCCATTTGCGTCCAAGATCTGCGTGAGTTATTTGTTTGATTGGTTTCCCTTGGATGGCATGGTTTTCTTGCTGCAGTGCATAGGATTCAGACATTAGATTAGTTTCAGTTTGTTTAACAGCTGGGTCACGCGTCTCTTTGGATGGCATATGTTCTACACTGCAAGTGGTTCCTTAGATGGCATTCGATGGACATCGAGTTGTATAGACAAGTTAGAAGCTTATTGTCCTAGGGTTGTTTCCACGGGCTAGACCGTGTGTTTTGTGTCTTTTCTATGATCTAACAACCCGTAAACCTTGAACACTTGTCCCCCAAGCAGGGCATGACATTCAGGCCCTGTTAGTTACATGTTATTTCATTTTGATTCACCTTGATTTTTCTGGTGCAGGTTGATGGACGGTATGAAATAGTAGGGAAAAGCGAGGCCACAATGAGTTCTACGATATTAAGCTATGAATTCTCAAGCAATTTAGGCTCGAGCAATTTTTTTTACAACTCAGTTATGCATGTACTTATTGAATGTATCTAAAGGTATGAATGAGTTATAGAATTTTTCGTACTTAAATGTTGTTTAGAGTGTCCTCTAAGCTCTGTACAATATTTCCCATCTTATTCACAATAGCTCTTTTTTCAGAAAAGCATGACCTGAATATTGACATGCTCATTTCTCTTCTACCGGTAGCTTCTTGGCAGCCACATCTCTACCACCACACAGTGTTGTGGCCATGGATATGGACCAGGGTGAGAGGGAGCCGCGCTGGGGCAGAGGTATAAGTAGCTGGTGCCACCGGCAGTAGAGGGTCGTCGTGATCTATTCATCTGTGTGATTTTCAGAGATTTTACACTTTCAGGCTTTCAACCAACAGTTGTCTTGCATGAATATAATGCACTCTAGAATATTACATTTTATGGGGAATTTTATCTTTAATAAAACGTTATTTATTTTCCTCAGGAGTCTGGACTGATGCATACAATGCTTGATGCACTATTCAGTTTCACGAGGTAGGAACTTCCATCTGAACTAGCATTTAGCTAACTAGATCTTATCTTTTGCTTTGGGTATAAAGTTACAAACATGCTTTCACTTCCGATTGGAAGCACATAAAATCTGCATAAAAGGTATATATAGCTGCATAATTGGTTAAATTTCATATGCCCTTTGCTAGGCTATTTGTTAGTTGTAATTTTGCCTTGCCTCCTTGAATTGACTTCTTCTTCTACTATTTTTTTCTCTGTATTTCTTATCTCCTATATTTGCAATTTTGTACATAGAAGACAATTATTTTCCTCCGCTTAATAGTTCCTAACTCGTAAGCATGTAGGAGGATGACGATGCTATGACCGCTTGGTACAGAACTGAAAGCAGGTTGTTACTATAGTTCGAAAGAGCGTTACAAAGGGGTGTAATGGAGGGTGCGGGAATGCAGGCGCGAAGTGTCGTGCACTTATAGTACAGACGACAGAGGAGATAGCGAGTGGAAAGCAATAACCTCAAATTTGAATTTAGGATTCATGGCAATGCCGGTCCGTGATGATCAAAGGAATGTAATGTAAGAGTGCATTCTCCGGGTCTCTATAACCTGGGCAGTTTGATTGTGAACATGTTTGATTGCGTGTGGACTGGGTCGGCCTGACAAAATCTCAGTAATAGTTATCCAAAGTCATCCGTAATCTCAGTTTTGGAGGAAAACAAAAGGAACAAATTGTGATACTGAAATCATATTTTTGTAGCAACTATCAACCATAATTTTTGGTTTGGTCATTTTTGTCTCCTCCTATACCAATGAGAACCTACTTTACGCGACTTCATGAGAATATTTTGTTCTCTCCCATTGCAACGCACGGGCAATTAGCTAGTACTACTAAAAAAGATTTTTCATGTAAAAAAAAGATTTGCATTGAAGATGTGCGCACTCTTACTGCATTATTATCATAAAAACCTCTCAACCGATTTTTTTTTTGCGAAAAGGACTCTGACATTAAAAGAAACACCGAACAGTACAAACATCTCAACAAAAAATGAAATTACAGCGGGATCATTGAGATGTCCTTCGTCTTCAACCTCCAGACCGTGTCGACGGCGCGCCGCCGCTGCCGTCCTACCAGAGTCGGCATGACGATGTTGGTTGCGAACGGGAAGTCGTCGAACGGGTCAAGAATACCACATCCATCTCAGAGCCGAAGAAGAAGGATAAACGCCGATAAAGCTCCATGACGATCCGCAGACAGCCAACGCCAGAAGAAGTCCTCGAGAATCACACCACTCCCACGAGCTTCTCGACGTCGTCGTCGAGATGGGGCTGAAGCTGAGGAGACATTATTGCAAGAAGCGCCGCCACCGACGAGGGCCGATATCCACCGAAGGCGGGGCAGACCCCTCAACCGGTTTTGTTCCGGTAAAGCTCTGGATCAGTCGGTTGTTTTTATTTCTTAACTGAAAATTCTTATTTGCCAATGGCAAGAGATACATGGAGAAAAAAATTATATTGGTGAAAATAAAAGAAAATAATTTTTAATATTTACTGAGAGATAGCGTTTGAGAAATTGCCTTAGAAGGACAAAGAACATAGGCAAAAGGATGAAGCGAGAGGAGACATGTTTACTCAACATGTTGAAAAGAATGTTCAACACAAACGAAACATAATACGGAGTATAGCGGAACACGGATGCTACAAATTTATTTGTTGTCCCGTTGCATTACACGGCTATTTAGCTAGTCCTGTTCAAATCGGAAACAATATGTTGCAACTAGCTGCCACGGGGCTCTTATACGTGCCGGATCCCAAGTGAGTCCACGGCCGCCGATGTTGCAACGCGTGCGGCCTCGCAGGGCCTACGGCGAGTCGGCGAGGACCGTCTCAGCGCGCTCCCTGACGATCTGATAATCTGATCAGGCTGACACCTGAACGGCGCTCTCAAAGGCCGCCCTCGCCACGCGTTGGGTGAGCATCCCGCTCGAGCTGCCGGCCTTCACGACCGGACCGTCACCCTCCGCCAACGCAAATGTCACTCAATAATCTTCGGCACCATCACGTCAAGTGGCTGGTAATGATTTGATTCACGAAGCGCCACATATATATCGCCTTTTGAAGTATGTTGTAACGATGTGTGCAACGCATCGTTCTGCTCAAGGAGGGCCATGTTCAGTACAATGGATTGTCAGGAAGCAAACATGTCCGTGGAGGGATGGAAAAATGGTGGTGAGAAGAATGATCATAAAGTTTCATAATTTTAGTTTTACCTCGCAATAGCCTATTCAAAATATTTTTATACATCAAATTATAATTCAGATGCCCTATTCCGAAATATTTTTATACATCAAATTATAATTCAGATGAAAATCCTTGAGAATAAATCCAAATGGTTCCATAACATTATACACATGTCTAATTGTATAGATTGAGAATATGATTGTTCCATTCTCATTTGTTCTATCTTATTATCGAATACATTTTTTCATGTTCAGTCTACGGAAACCTATCGAAATGATTGTTTCCTCTCAGCATCACCAAATGTCATGAAGTGGTTGTTTTAAGCTTAGTCGGATTAGTACTATACTAATCCAAACACAAACAATCTTATTATTTAGGCCTTGAGTGAAGTTACGCTACACTTGGATGCGGGGTGGGTGCATGCTCAATAGGCTTTTTAGCATCATCTTCGTTCTTGCTCAGGTATCTGCTTATTCAATTCCTTGGAGGCTGTCATTCTGTTTCATAGATCACCAGACACCCGCCGACGAGCCATGCTTGGTTGACGGATGATGATTCATTAGATGAGTGACGTTTTGGACTGTCGCCTGTATGCCATTTTTGCAAAAATATTTGGTAGAATCTGTCGTTGGTTCACTCTAGAAAATTGGTAAACCTGTTATTTTGGTCCGAGGGTGTAGAATGCCACACCTTATTGCATTTTTCATTTTAGTAGCTTTGCAACAAGACTACTTGGTAGCCGGAGATGTGACTCTCTTGCAAATTCATTGGTTGGCGATGCTCAGTTTTTCGGATGCTCTTGATAGTGCTTATAATATTCATATCGTTGTTTTGAAAATGGTCTTAGGCTAAGTCTCTTTGTGGTGTGTCTGCCCTTTGTGGTAAAAGCTAATTATGTCCGAAAGTTATTGTAAGGATGTTCATGGACTCAAACGCAGCTTGTTGGTTTACTTTCTGTAAATCATTTATGACACGCTTAATGCATCCTCTGGAGGTATGTAAGCAAATATAGTTATATAAACTTTTATAATTTCTAAGTTCTTAATGATATTGTTGTTTAACAAATAAATGAAGTTACTATTTATTTAGCATTGTTAACCATAAATTTTAATTAAAAAACCCATTCTAGGTTTCGTTGTATATCATTGAAAATAGATGTGAATTGCTCAGATTTTTCCCGTGTGCTCTGCACAACATACATAACAACCTTAATACAGATGAAACAAAAATAAAATACACATCGCCTTAGCCTCCTTAACTTTTTAAAACTGATGAATTATATTGCATAATGTATGTTATTGTGTGGATATTCTTCTCTATTTATTATAGTATTGAATATATTGGTATATATTCCAGAGTATACAGTCTAACAATTATCCTAGTAGAAGGGTGTAGTGTATAGTTATGTAAGAAAATATATAGAAAGTTTTAGAGTAGAAACCGAACAGTTAACGTGACATTTTCCCATAGTAAAATGTATCTTACATGTTACAATGGACTCTGTAATAAGATAGTACCATAATTTTAATTTTATAGAAGGCCGGAATTCAAGTACGAGATGTGATAACTTGTTGCGAATAACGAGTACAATACGAACTCACTCTGAGCTAGTCCAAACACAACCACCACGCACATTACAACTACGACACGAAAGAGCATATCCTAAGTTGAACGTTAAAACCGCGTCTCGACCAAAGCCGGTCAAGTCTGACGATCAACAACTCCAGTTGGACTCTCCTTGTCAATGCACCATCCACCCTTGAATGCCTAGAAGGAGATGACAAGTAGATGGCAGGACTTGGTTGGTCCCGAGAAAGACGACGTCTTGGACTCACATGCGAAGACGTACATTGCAACCCTGAGGCTCAAACTTGGACAACACCGAGCACCGGAGGAGCGCCACAGGACCTCCAGCCACGTCTCCAAATGCCAAGCTCCCAACGGAGGAACGAAGTCGAGAACACCGTCATCGCGCCGGTGCGTCTCTGAACCTTGGCTTTCACCTGGAGTCAACAGCCATCTGAAGTGAATGCGAGGAATATGCAACCCCTAACGGAGATGATGGCCGTCATCAGATAGAGAATTTGCACACGATGCTTGCACATAATTTTATTTAGAGTTCAATTGCAGTCTCCAAAGAACAAACTAGAGTGCAATTGCATATTACTTTATTTTATTTGCAACTGTGGACCGAGGCATAGCCTGTTGGCTGGGGCGAGCTGATTTGTCTTGGCCTGCCCAGGTTCGAGTCTCCGCCTCGCAACAGGTGTCGTACGCACCTCTCTTCTTAATTAAAAAACCGAAGGGCCTCTTCCCATCCGGCCTCGTTTTTTATTTGCAATTGGACTTTCCTTTTTAGTCCTAGCTGCACATGAAATTCACTGCATAGTTACACTTGCATTTTTTATAACGCAAAAATCCACACTTTTCAGTGTGCAATTTCATTTAATCGTGCAATTGCACATGACCTTTTTATCATTTACTTGCACATGAATGTTTTTAGCGCACAATTACACTCTTTTTTTCAAGCGCGCAACTACACACTCATTTTCTAAGCATGCAATTGCACATGACTTTTCTTTTTGTAATCATGCAATCTTGAATGAAAGTTTTGTAGCGTGCAATTGCACTCTCATTTTGTAAACGCGCAATTGCACGCTAATTTTCTAAGCATGCAATTGCACAACAATTCCAAATGAAGGTTTTTAGCGTGCAATTGCACACTCTTTTTTAGCAGCATGCAATGGCACACGGATGTTTTCAGCGTTCAATTGCACTCTCATTTTTAAGGGCGCAATTGCGCATGTGTTTTTTTAACGCGCAATTGCACATGATTTTTGTTAGAGTGTAGTTTCACATGATTTTTTTCTAGCATGCAAGTGTTCCGAAATTGTTTTTGTAAGTATGTGCAAAAATCCATCGCCTTTTTGCTCTCCTAGTTGTTCATCTTCTTTGAGAGCGCTAGCTAGTAGTAGATTCGAATTGCAAATGAAGGTTTTTAGCGTGCAATTGCACACTCTTTTTTAGCAGCATGCAATGGCACACGAATGTTTTCAGCCTTCAATTGCACTCTCATTTTTAAAGGCGCAATTCCGCATGTCTTTTTTTAATGCGCAATCGCACATGATTTTTTTAGAGTGTAGTTGCACATGATTTTTTTTCTAGCATGCAAGTGTTCCGAAATTGTTTTTGTAAGTATGTGCAAAAATCCATCGCCTTTTTGCTCTCCTAGTTGTTCATCTTCTTTGAGAGAGCTAGCTAGCTAGTAGATTCAATCGATGGATGGATCTTGTTAAAAGGAATCAAACATCGTACGTAATTGGGCCGGCCCGTCTGGTACCGCTTCGGCGGCACTACGCGCGCGCGAGGACACGGAAAAACGTGGGTGGAGCTATTTGCCGCCTTTTGTGGCGCGGGAGGCTCGCGCCGCACACCCCCGCCGCACTGGGACGGCCCAATTCGTGTTTTCCTCTTCTCCTTTCTGTGTTTTTTCTTTTTTTCTTTTTTTGTTTCTTTTTTAAAATGTGTTTTTTTGAAAAATGTTCAAGTTTGAAATTTGTTCAAACTTCAAATTTGTTCTAGTTTGAAATTTGTTCACATTTGAGATTGTTCAAATTTTGAAAATTTGAAATTTTCGAATCTGAACCAATTTTCGAGTTTTGACTAATTTCAAATCTGAACAAATTTTTGAATCTGAACAAATTTTTGAATTTGAACAAAATTCCAATCTAAATTTTTTTGGTTCTGAACAAATTTTTCAATCTGATTTTTTTTATATGAATAATTTTTCGAGTCTAAACATTTTTCAAAAAACACATTTTTAAAAAGAAACAGAAAGCTAAAAAAGAAAAAGAAAATGAAAAAGAAAAAACACGAACTAGGCTGGCCCAATGCGGCGCGGGGTATGTGGCGCGGGCCAATGCGGCGTGGGAGTGTATGGCACGAGCATTCTGCGCTGCAAAGAGCGGAAAACGCAACGAAGTCTTATAACGTAGCTCGACCGAGGGTTACTGGGCCGGTCTGCTTAATGTTTCCTTCGCTTTCTTTTCTGTTTCTGTTTTTTGTTTTCATTTGCTGTTTTGTTTTTGTTTTCTTTTTTATTTTTCTTATTATTGTTCGTTCTTCTAATTTTTTCTATTTTTTTACATTTTAAAAAACAGAACATTTTAAAAAATAAACAATTTTTTAAAATATGAACCATTTTCACAATTGGAATATTTTCAACTTTAGAACAATTTTTTAATTTGGAACCATTTAAAAAACAAATAATTTTAAAATTTGAACCTTTTTAAAAATGAACTATTTTCAGATTTAGAAGCATTTTAAAATTTGGAACCATTTTCAAAACTGGAACCATTTTTGGAATTGGAACCATTTTCAAATTTCGAACTATATTCAATTTTAGAACCATTTCCAAATTCAGAACATTTTCGTTTTTATTTTAAAAAATAATGGTTCATATTTTGAAAATATTTGAATTAAAAATATTCATGTTTTAAAAAGTAGGGCCGAGAAAAAGCAGTGAAAAAACAGTCGACACTGTCCCGAAACAGTCAAAGCAGCGGGGCGAAATGTTTTCTGCGCGCTCGAAAAAATTGGGCCGGCCCACGTAACGAACCAAGTAGGCGGCACGGGGCGGAAGCGACACTAGCGAGCGATGCAAAGGAGTTCCCGATAAATCTCAGTGGACCGAGAGATAGGCGTGTCCTTATTTAATATAAAACTTCATCAAATATATGTAGGATAAGTACCAAACACATGCAAAGGAACTACAAATCTCAAATATAATACCGAATAATCTAGGCCGAAGGCATCCTTGGATTATCCTTGGCTGAGCACATAATGTCTCCCTCTCGCCTAGCTTCTTCCACAATTCTATGGCTTTAACTGCTATCGTTAGGTGAAATGGACATATAATAGTAGGAACTAACAACATAAGTGCTACATATCGTCTAACAAAGATACAAGCAAAACCCCCATTGTATGTTCCTTGCCAATAGGAAAATGCTAGAGGGAGGACATTTCAAATATTATTCGGTTGGCATTTAAACTGTAGGGTGTGTTTGTTATGCCGTGGATTCAAAAACAATTGTTGTGAGCTGTGGAAAATATACCATGAGGTGGAAACTGTTGGAAAGTTGGATTCTTTTTTGTACATACTCTGAAACTGTGGTTTGGTGGGAACTGTACGTAGACATGAATATTGCACGGAAGGGAGTGGATTTGGATACAAAATGTGTTGTTTGTCACAACCTCTTTGAGGATGGTGGTCATCTTTTCTTTAGGTGCAGGCATGTTAAACCCCTTTGGCGTGCTGTCCAATTGGAAGATGTCCGCCCTACTCTGATGAATTCCAGGGGCCACTGCAAGTTTTGGAGCAGATTTGGAAGCTTCCGTATGAGAAAAAGATGTTGACAGTTGCGCTCCTGTGGGCTTGGTGGAGCGAGAGAAACAGAGAATCACAATGACAAACGCCTCTCCATTCCGGAGTTCCAGTTCCTGATCAAACACCATACTGATGAGTGGGTTCAGTTTTTTAAGCCAAAGCCGAAATCATCCGGTTCTAGGTCTGTCGCCTGGCAGCCGCCAAGTGAAGAGTTTATCAAAATCAACACTGATGGTGTGTTCCTGGAGAATACACGTACTGGTGGCTGGGGGGCGATTGCTAGAGATAACAGTGGTCAAATTGTGTTTGCTAGAGATATGGGAGTTGGTCGTATCATCATTGCTACAGACTCGATGAACCTGAAGACTGCTCTGACCTCGTCATCATTCGACCAAGCTAAGCTGGGACATCTGTTGCTGGATATCAAATATAACCTTATCATGGAGTTTCATAATTATGTGGTTGAGTATTGCCCTAGGGCATGTAATAAGCCTGCTGATTGTTTAGCAGCGTTGGGTATGAGGGAGTCTGGAACAGACCTACTTTTGTGGCTGTCCGATTTTCCTACTGATGTTTCTCGTTTGGTGGCCGACGATCTCGTCGTGTCCTAATGGAATGCTTGCGTTCCCGTCAAAAAAAAAAAAAGGAAATGTACGTAGACGATATCGCTTTTATGCCATCATTTCAACTTTTACCACTGTCCAAAATACCACTAAATTATTTACACCCTCCGAAATACCACTCAAATTATCAAAATCACCATAAAGATGGCATTACTGTATATTGTCAACGCAATTCTGTTAGTCAACAATTTACACACATAATTTCTTTTCATTCACTACAGGGTACAAACACATTAGTCATCCGTATACAAAACATTTCATCTAGATAGGTCATAGGTGGCTTGGCTAGAGCTTACTCTACTCTCTGACGAATCCTCGAGTTTGTTTCCGTTCTCCGGCCTATTTCTAACCTTGCCTCGTTACACTCCCGGTTCCCCGCGAGATCTCTTTCGCCCCTTAAGTTTTGGCCAAAATCTGGGTTTGTGTCATATCGCTAAGGTTGCTGTCAATGGCGGAGCAACCGCCGTCGGAACCGGTTCTTCAGGCTCCGGGGGATCGTCGTCTCTGGGCACCGCGGTCGGAGATGCGAGCCATAAACAAAAATATTATGCGTCGTGAATATGAAGGAGAAACAAAAAGATCCTATTTTTCTGTACCATATAGAAAAATATCGTTCTTATCTGCTGGTTTAGTTAGGCTGTTAATATCTCTCTGATGAATTTCTTACAAGTTGTAGTAAAGTATATCTTAGGTAGAGGGATGCTATGTACTGCTCATAGACACATCACAAATAGATAACCGAACCAACTACTATATATAGGACACATTTGACCCAAAAGATTACATGATTTGGCTCTTAAATACGAAATATACATTCTAGAATTTTCCATCAAGATATTATTTAGCATAAGGTTTTGCAATCTCTGCCAAGATAGGTAAGGATGCACACGCATATATCCACTATGTTTATGCATAACAAAAGGAGACACGTGATTTCTCTTTAATTGTTTTCTCACAATTGGGAGGATTTTGTTTAAATATATTTCTAAGGGCAATATATTAAAAATAATATAACTTCTTACATAATATTTTTAAATTTACCATAACATATTAGTTTTGATTCTGAATTGACATATATGGTTAAAAAGTATAAAACATTAGTATAAATCGGTCATGCACATTTCTCACCTAAGAATCATAGAATACAAATTTGTCGGGGGCGGTTTGACAAGGGAACCTGCACTCTGCTCCTCTCTGTTCTTTGGCAGAGCGCGGTCCTCCGGCTGCGGCGTAGACGAGGAGGGCGGTGCGTCGGTGGAGCTAGGTCTTCAGGTTTTTGTAGCGGCCGACGCGGCGAGGGCGGCGCAGGTTCTTCAGTGTCCTCAAGCGGCGTTGGGTCCTCAGGCTCCTGTAGCGGCTGAGGTTCAGGCAGGTCGTCCTCGTCTACCATGTGCTCCACGTCGCTTCTATTGACCGGACCGGTCAGCGTTGACGTGGTTACTTAGCCCGTTAGATCCCACATCGAAGAAAACGGTTGGAAAAGTTCGTTATGGTCCGACTCGTTTTGAGGCGACTCGAACTCACGGGGCATCCGCCCGCCCATAGAAATTCGGCAGGGGCCGCGATCCAGTAACACATTCTATTTTTTGCATATTGCATTTTGTTATTTTATTTCTTTTTATTTTCTCTGTTTTCTTTTCATTTAATTTTCTTATTGTTTTCTCTTGGTGTGGCCCAAGTAGAACGCCTTGCAACCGCTTAGTACACACGCCTCGGACCTTGTCAAACCTCGATGCCAAGGTAGTAACTCAACAGCCCGAGGTCGGACAGGCTCTTCATTTCCATTCGAACTTGTCGATGTCGCTCGTCGCTTCGTCGTCGTCTGCAATTCTTTCTCAATGCCACGACTGCCCCACCCCCTTTTCTACATCGACGAGGGCTACGGTAGGGCGATCCCGTGTGGCCGCTGCTCTTCATTCCCGCCATCGCCCCCTGCACAAACTGCTAGAACAAGCGACCTCTGACGGAGGCCTCTCCCCATTGCCGCTTCGTGAAGCTA
The DNA here is from genome assembly GCA_947311845.1 of Poa pratensis. NCBI lineage: Eukaryota > Viridiplantae > Streptophyta > Magnoliopsida > Poales > Poaceae > Poa > Poa pratensis. The sequence continues at coordinate 18,131,847 of CAMZMU010000033.1, read as the reverse complement.
AGCTCAGGACGAGCTTGTACACAGACGACGTCGTGGTTTCTCTCAATCATGTCCGTGAAGAGGTGGATCTCCTGATCAAGTTGCTTCAAGGCTTCGGTGATGCCACCAGGCTGGCCATCAACATCGGCAAGTGCTCTGTCTCCACGAATCGATGTGAAGGTCTGGACTTGGCTCATATCCTGTCACCGCTCGCGGGGCAAGCATCAGCCTTTCCGATCAGGTATCTGGGCTTGCCCCTCTCCCTAGGGCGGCTACGCTATGTCGACCTTCAACACATCATGGACCGAGCTCGCGCACTGCTGGCTGGATGGCTTGGTAAATGGATCAACATCGCGGTCGCAGAGCGCTCTCATGCTCTGTTCTTAGCACCCTCCCCATCTTCGCTCTCAAGCCCCTGGTAAATTCATCATAGATTCATAGACCTGGACAAGCTGCGACGAAATTTCATCTGGGGCGTGGAGGATGACGCCACTCCAGGAGGGAAGTGCAAGGTAAACTGGTTAAAGGTCTGCTCCCCAACAGCGGTCGTCGGGCTTGCCCTGTCTGTTCGGGCGCGCACCGGCTTCGATGGCTATGGCACGAGTGGACTCTACCGCGACAGCGTCCATGGGTGGGGTTGCCGACGCCGCTGATCGAGCCCTATTCCACACTGCAACGAGAGTCGTCATCGGCGACGGCAAAAGAGCAACCTTCTGGCAATCAAACTGGCTCGGCAACGCTCCACTGCTGCAGCAATCCCCCTAGGCTGTTCAACTGTTCCAAACGAAAAAACAGAGATCGGTGGCCGAAGCTCTGAACAACGACAGCTGGGTCAAGGACCTAGATTACCGACATGCTTTCCCACACCATATGATCCCAATATTCATCACGGTCTGGAACTTAGTCCATAGCGCGGGGATCACGCCAATTGAGGGATCCGAGGATTCGATCAAATGGATCCTGTCAGAAGATAGCACCTACTCTTCCAAGAAGACCTACGCGATCCAAACGAATACTGGTGTCAGCTGTTCTTCGAATGCCCGTACTCTCGTCACATCTGGAAGCGATGGTGCAATGGCCAAACTGCACCGGGCTGGAACTGTGCAGATTGGACGGGGCCGCCTGCCTAAAAGATCCCTGGCCGGCGATGATCAGCGCCTCACCACCTCCTTATCGCAAGGGGATCAAATCCCGTTTCCTGCTGATCTGCTGGGGGTGTGGTCGGAACGGAACAACATAATTTTCAGAGACCGTTGTATTCCTTGCCCGGCATTGGTTTCATGGATCAGAGACGAAGCACGCGCTTGGGCTTTTGCTGGAGCGAAGGCCTTGCGCAGGCTTCTGTCCGAGCCACCCTGAATCTTAATCGTTTCTGAAACCTGTTCCTTTCTCTTAGTTTTTAGTCGTTTTGTTCTTCTTTTTCCTTTCGAGCTGTCCACGAATTTTTCCGATCAGGCTTTTGCTAGAACAGACTCTTCATTTCCAGTTTGAACTTGTCGATGTTGCTGGATTCAGAGTCCCCGCTCCTCGCTTCGTCGTCGTCTGCAATTCTTCTCAATGGCACGATAGCCCCCCTGTTCTACTTCTACATCGTCGAGGGCTGCGGGAGGTGTGATGAACCTCGAGTTTCATTGATTCATCAATCGCAGCAAGGATACATAGTAGCAGAATTCAGATCAGAGGAGGAGGAGGAGAGCAGAGTTTGCGTGAAGAGAAAGTAGTTCAGCTCTAAGCTACCTACTCCAACGAGCCACACGGGAATTATCCTCCTATGCTACCGGCCACACATGGGCCATTTCTTACACGGGCTCAGCCCAACCACGTGCACAGCACGGCCCAACACATTACCAAGCAATCTTCTCTGTCACTCTGCATCAGCTGTGTCAGATGTCGATGCAGACGTGACAATGCCGCCGCCTTGAGAACCAGCATGCTCCCATGTTGGTGCTTCCTTGAACTGAGCTCGAAGAACATCATAGTCCTCCCAGGTAGCGACATCAGCTGGCAAGTTTGTCCACTTGATCTTGACTTGAAAATGAGCTGCATTCCCTCGTTTCACCAGTCGACGTTCCAGAATTTCCTCCGGACAGATTTCATCTGCATTCAACTCAATAGGCATTGGTAACGAAGAAAATACTGGAGAATGGTCACAGGAACGAATGTCTTCAGTTGAGAAACATGAAAAACCGGATGAATAAGGCAACTGTCAGGCAGGTCCAACTTGTAGGCAGCATCACCCAATCGAGCCAGTACTTTGAAAGGACCATAGAACTTATAGGCCAGCTTAGGACAAGGATGACTGACCAACGAGTTCTGTGTGTATGGCTGCGGCTTAAGTAGAACCTGTTCACCCACAGTGAACTCTCTGTCAGAGCGATGGCGATCAGCAAACTGTTTCATGCGTTGCTGTGCACGCTCCAACTGGTGTTTCAGAAATTCAGTGTAAGCTGCCCGCTCTTGAACCATGTCCAACACCTCAGTATTCGCAGTCACAGGAGTTGGAGGCAGGATCCCCATATTTGGTTCATGACCATATAGAGCTTTGAATGGTGAACAGCCCAAAGTTGTGTGATGATTGGTATTAAACCAATATTCAACCAGAGGCAACCATTGCGACCATTTCTTCGGTTGATCATGAATAGCACAACGTAAGTACATTTCCAAGCATTGGTTTGTGCGCTCTGTTTGCCCATCCGTCTGAGGATGGTAAGCAGAGCTCATCTGTAACTCAGTCGCCAAAATTTTGAACAGCTCACGCCAGAAGGAGCTAGTGAAAATGCGGTCCCTATCTGAGACGATTGACAAAGGTATGCTGTGCAATTTAACCACCTTGTCCATGAACTCTTTAGCCACATGGGCAGCAGTGAAAGGATGTTTCAATGGCAGGAAATGACTGTATTTCGTAAAACGATCAACCACAACCAAAATGCAATTAAAACCATTGGAGGTGGGCAAACCTTCGATGAAGTCTGTGCTAATATCCTGCCAGGCGCCTTCAGGAGGTTTGAGCGGCGACAACAGACCAGGCAATTTACAATTTTCATGCTTGGCTTGTTGGCATACTTGGCATTGTTTGACAAAGTTTTCCACAGCGGGCTTGAGACCAGGCCAAGTGAACTGTCTCTTCACACGTTGATAAGTTCCCAAAATACCAGAGTGCCCACCAAAGGGTGAGGAGTGAAATGCCTGAATTATCTTTGTTTGCAGCCCAGAATTTGCTCCCACCCAAATTTTACCATGATAACGAATAAGCCCATCCTGCAAGGAATAGCCCGGATGATCTGCAGTAGAAATTGCTAGAGCTGGAAGCAGGGCTTGAGCTGCAGGGTCCACTTCATAGGAATTAAGCACTTCTTGAAGCCAGATTGGTTGAGCCACCGAGATTGCCGACAGCTGCATAAAATGACCCACACGAGATAATGCATCAGCAGCAATATTGTCCGCACCTTTTCTGTACTGAAAACTGTATTGCAGTCCAATGAGCTTAGTCATAGCTTTTTCTGAAGTTCAGATCCTAACACCTGATCTTCCAAATAACACAAGCTTTTGTGGTCCGTTTTGATGACAAACGTCCATTCTGAAGATAAGGCCGCCATTTAGCAACTGCTACCATGATGGCCAGAAATTCCTTCTCATATATCGATAGTTTCTTATTCTTCTCCCCGAGAGCTTTGCTAAGATAAGCTACAGGATGCCCTTTCTGGCTCAGTACAGCTCCAATGCTAGTGTCACACGCATCTGTCTCCAAGCAGAATGGCAATGAAAAATCTGGAAGTGCTAAGACATGAGCACTAGCCAAAGCTTGCTTCAATTGTTGTAAGGCTGCAGTACTCTCATCAGTCCAAACAAAAGATTTCTTCTTAAGTAAGTTATGTAATGGACGAGCCAGAATACTGAAATTTTCAATAAATTTTCGGTAGTATCCAATGAGCCCCAAAATACTCCTCAATTCTATCAGAGTTGTTGGTATCGGCCAATTCAGAACCGCCTGAACCTTCTCTAAGTCAGTAGTCACTCCTGCTGCTGAAATGGTGTGGCCCAAGTACTCAACACTCTGTACTGCGAATACACATTTGCTTTGTTTTGCATACAACTGATTCTGTTGCAGAACTTGGAGTACTTATGTCAAATGTTTAACATGGTCCTCAAGTGATTTACTATAGACCAAAATGCCATCCATAAATACTAATACAAATTGCTGAATAAATGGTTCAAAGATAGTGTTCATGAGGCATTGAAAAGTTGCAGACGCATTTGTTAGCCCAAATGGCATCACTCGGAATTGAAACTGACTGTGATGTGTTTTGAAGGCAGTTTTCAGTTCATCAGATTCTACCATCCTGATTTGGTGGTAGCCAGATTTCACGTCCAGTTTCGAAAAATACTTGGTCCCTGCCAGCTCATCTAACAACTCATCCACTATCGGCATAGGAAATTTACTCTTCACGGTAATGGTGTTCAGGCGTCGGTAATCAATGCAGAACCGCCAGGTGCCGTCCTTCTTACGCACCAAAAGAACAGGAGAAGCATATGGACTCATGCTTGGAACAATTAAGCCACTGTCCAACATCTCTTTAACTTGTCTTTCAATTTCAGTCTTCTGGAATGGTGCATATTTGTATGGTTTTGAATTTACGGGTGCTGCATCTGGAAGAATATGGATGGCATGATCATACTGCCTGTGCGGAGGTAAAGTCTGAGGATCCTAAAACACTACATCATACTGGTCCAATATACTTTGAACGACTGCTGGTGGTGCACTAGATACGGTAGCTGTGACGGGATCCAAGAGAGCAGTCGCCCAGACCTCATTTCCCTTCTGCCATTTCACAAATTGCTCGACTGAAATCTCAGAAATAGATGATGGAGTGTCATTGTTGTTTAGCCCTTGCATCTTAATTAATTTGCCCTGATACATGAATTGCAACCATTTCTCCTGCCAGTGACACGTGATTGCACCCCACAAGGTGTAACACCCCGAAAATTGAAACCTAATTTTAGTGGTGTTTTATGACACCTGAAAAACTTTTTCTCTTTTCCTAGATGTTTCTTCAAATCTTTTGAGGATGATTTGACTTGGAAATTGCTCCCTCAAGAATTTCCCAGTGATCCACGAACCACTCCATCACCCGTGATAATTTTGATGCTTAGGTTTTCCCTCGAAAACCCTAGCCCTAATTACCGAACCTTTTAAACCCTTTTCTCCACCTACCAAAGGGAAGCCTATTTCCATAGCTGGAAAAATTCCACTAAAAATACCAGTGGACTCCCATATTCATATGAAGACAATCCATGCAAAAATATTGCACACTTCAATGCAATATTTCCAAGTTGGGCATTATTTTCCAAAATGCCATTTCTGATCCAGAGATGTTTGAGTCAAGCTATGCCTCTCCAAAAATTCTCATAAATTTAGGGGATGAATATTTCCTCATTCCCTACACTTCACCTTTTGGAGCCAAACCCATTTGAGCAACTTTTGACCTACTTCCTTTGTAAGGCCCTTTTCTTACCTTTTTGAGATCTCCAAACCAACCCCTAGCTAAACAGATCCAATGGCATTGAAACTTGACCACATTGTTCACAATGGATCTAGACCCACCCAACCAGAATATCACCTCAAGATCATGCATGAAACACCATCTGGTCATGATCATGCCAATATGCCAATTTGTGGGCACATTGCCAAAACCCAATTTACCAATGTCCAATTGAGCTCAAACTTCTCAGACACCCTCCTTGTACCAAAACTAGGCAGTGGTGAAATTTTGGGATTTTTCTGAGATGTGCAAGGCCCCTGTCATTTCATCGAGCACCTTCGGTGCTTTTGGCTTTCTGAAAATCTTATTTTACAAAGTTTGGAATCCTTGAGTGATTCTTATTTTGTTGTCTTGCTCTCGTCGTTACTAACCCAGTGGCGGAAACCATTTTCCATTTGGTGTCCCGAGTCATCGGAAACGCGACGATGCCGCTCGTGGCGCACTCTGAACGCCGGAGCGCGCATGTTCGTGTCCTGCGCATTCCTATTCCACCGGTCCCTTCTGCTGTTCCCGTGTCCCAACCCCACCCCAGCAAAGCCAGCACCCTCCCCTGCTCCTTTGGCTCGAACCAGAGACGCTCTTATCCCCGCCTTAAATTCCCGGCCGGAGTTAGGCGCCGCGCGGTCGCTTGTTCGCTTCCTCCCGCCGCTCTCTAGCTCGAGCACAACGTGCGGATTACCAAGCCCGTTCCTGCTCCCGGAGATCAGCTCGAGCTTGTTCCTATCCAGCCCAAGCCTATCCCCTGCCATTTATTTGTTGGAACAAGGTTGGTGCATCGGTGCACCGTCGGTGCAATCAAAGCTCCTCTCCCTCTGGCTACAAAAAGAACCCCGAGGTCTCCTGAGCAACTTTCACCTCCTACTCTACCCTCCCCCCCCCCCCCCCCCCTCACTCCTAGCTATCCCCGGTGCTGCCAGAGAGCAAGTAGAGCCCGAGAGTTCAAGTTCTTGCTCGACCCACCCGTAGCCGTGGCGAGTTCGTTCCGAGCTTGCTTCCTTCCCCCCCCCCCCCCCCCCCCCGTCTAAACAACTCCAGGGAGTCCCTAGTAGCCCTAGCCACCCATCCCCGACGTTGAATCACCGAAGAAATTTGGTTCGCTTTGTTTTTCTCGGAGTTGGCCGCCATGGCCGAAGCGGCCGAGCTCGCGCTCGTCGCACCCCTTGCGCAGAGTCTTCCCCCAGCCACCTAGGACCCTCCCCCGGGCGTGGCACTGCCCCACGGCCCACCGCCGTCCTCGGCTGGCTTCGCCGGGCTGCCCATCGCCGGCGGCAGTCGGCCTCCAGCGCCTCCCGTGCGTCCTCGACTGGAGGAAGGAGAAGCACAGTGGAGGGAAAAGAAAGGAGATGATAAGGTTTCAATCCCTGACACGTGGGCCCGGCCCCACCTATCAGCTTAAGTGGAGATGCATCCCCAGCTTCCCGCTTTCCAGAGCTGAAGACGTTTTTTCGTGAAATGCGCCTTCAGCCCAGCCCAGTTCAAAAGCAGCCCGTTATTTTTTTTCTCTCGGGTGAGCAGTAGATAACTATCCATCGCCCTGCAATAACTTTTGAACCGTAGCTCCGATTGGAGTGATTCAAATTTCTAAATTCCTATCTTTGCGAGATTTGTCAAATGGTATGGATTTCACATTTTTCCAGTAAATATTCCGGGTAGCACATATTATGTGTGATACCACCCCGTCGGCGCGGTGTAGGGCTACCGGTGCCCGAGTCCGCGACGTCTTCACTTCATCGACGAACCAGAGAACAACTACATGACCCCGAGGCAAGCTAACCACTTGCTATGACCAGTCTTGCAATGTTGTTTGTTCGTGTTGTTTCATATTACCATGTCATATCTGTGCATCTGGTTGCCTGCCATCTGTGAACTGTGCGTCATGAGATATCATGACTTTGATATCTACCTTCCATAGAGTTGTGGTGTGTGTTTGGGGCACCACTTCCCATTCCCGAGGCGATGGACTGGGGGAACCGCCACAGTCGAAGGAATGGAGGAACGATGCCCCTACTTTTCTTTTGTAGTCAAACGAGATGGCGCTAGTCGGAGGTAGCTCCGCCACAGTCGTCCGATTGACGCTATTTTCTTTTGTAGTCAAACGAGATGGCGCTGGTCAGAGGTAGCTCCGCCACAGTCGTCCGATTGACGCTATTTTCTTTTGTAGTCAAACGAGATGGCGCTGGTCGGAGATAGCTCCACCACAGTCGTCTGATTGACGCTATTTTCTTTTGTAGTCAAACGAGATGGCGCTGGTCGGAGGTAGCTCTGCCACAGTCGTCCGATTGATGCTATTTTCTTTTGTAGTCAAACGAGATGGTGCTGGTCGGAGGTAGCTCCGCCACAGTCATCCGATTGACGCTATTTTCTTTTGTAGTCAAACGAGATGGCGCTGGTCGGAGGTAGCTCCGCCAGAGTCGTCCGATTGACGCTACAAATTAACTATTGCTTGAAATATTATGTTGCTAATGTCTTGTTGTTGGATGATATTTTATTGTGATATTATGATTGTTGTGCTGGACTAATCCTCGGTTGTTTGGACTTGTGAATGATGAAACTTGACTAATTGAAACACCCCTCCAAACAACGATAGGGTCAGTCCATAGTGCCACTAATCTGAACTTTGAAAGCGGGACCATCGTCGTCTCATGGAGGACCGTGACCTAGTAGGTTGTTGAGCCCCTTTTGTGCCATCCATTGGGCGCAGTCGTTCAGTTGTGCTGTCCGAGGGAAGTGGTCGACAAGCACGGGTTCGACTGTGCTAAGGAGTCCGGAGCTAGGCATACCCGGTCGCGCCGGGGGATGCGCCGGATTCACTTGCCCGTTGTACCATGCGTATAGGGTGGTGCAGGAGAGTGTCTTAACAACTGGACGGTCATGTAAGTGTATTTTGCTTAGTCGGACTTTGGCTTGACAACCTGAAGTACCGGCTGAGTAAGATGCATTTTGATAGTTGGGAATGCAACCTCTCGAGAGGGTCAACCTAGCAAGCTAGCCTCGTTCCTGGGATATGGAACAACAGTTCAGTGTCGGGTCACACTGTGTGTCTTTGTCGTGTCAGGAGGTTAAACTTAAGATCTGTTTGAAGAATTAATGAACGACCTGACTTCACTTAATGAACAATAAGATGATGCAGGGAATGTTACTTGAAGTGACATATGACATAAGGCCAGAGGGCCAAGGAGTGTTGAGAGAAGAGATAAGGCCAGTGGGCCTAGCAGGGATGATAAATATTGTTATGTTACTGATGACTCCCAAGTGCAGGAGATCAATTGTAGTACCTTTCAATTAGAAAAGGTTGTCGAACCCACGAGGAGCTGAAGGTATTGGTTAGTAAGATTGATAAATAAAACAATAAAAGATGCAAGTGTTTTTGGTATTTTTGGTTGTATAGTTGCAATGCATAAAATAAACAGTAGCAAATCAAAGCTCTCAAAGAGAGAAAGCCCAATCCTCTTATGTGCAAGAGGACAAGCTCAATTGATGTGTAACTTATATGTGGAAAACGTTCCCGAGGGCGGCATGGATATTGCTAGGCATAGAGATTTATTAAACAACACGTTGAATATCTTGTCAAGTTTTAATCTTCTTTGGACGGAGCCATTATTAGGTATAGCTAAATAAATAAACTACAACCCCTTATGATGGATCATGTGGCCAAGTAAATGACTGCACAAGAATTATTAAGACATAAAGTCCCACCATAGCATTACACTCTAAGGTCCCCGATACTAATACCCTCATAATATAACTTCATGATTCGGTCCCAGGTTTACATGTCCTCCCAAGTCTCCCTCAATTCATTATACTACGGTGTTCTCCTATGAGCCCATAAGGTGAAGTGTTGTGCAGTCGACGTTCGCACAACACCATCATAGAATCACATAAAAGATAAACTCTTGACAAAATACCAACACATGTTATATATAAATCATTGCCAATTATCCTATGCCCTCAGGAACATATGGGAACTACTCACAACGTGCAAACATGATAATATTCAGTGGCATAAGTGGTACAACACAATCTGAAAATATAACTTCACCACCAAATAATGACAAGTACTCAATCACAAACATGAATAGTAGCACAAGACAAGTATCTAGGGTATAGCAACTCTCAAACTACGAGGGGAACGGAGTGGATCACGGAGATGATGATGGAGATGGTGCTGGTCTTGGTGATGGTGATGGTGTAGAGGCCTCCTCCCACGCCAAGGAGGAGAGGTGATGACGATGACGATGATTTCCCCCTTCTCCGGAGCTCCGGAGCAGCAGGATCTGATCCCCCTCGGAGGAATCAGGAGTTTCGCCGCCGCCGCGGCCTCGGATGGACTTGGAAAAATTAGGGCGTAACTTTTCGGGGAGGACGAAGGCGTCGATAAAAAGCCCCAGGCGAGGAGGTGCCCGAGGCCCCACTTAGTGGGTCCCACGCGGCCAGGTACTTGGGCCGCGTGGGCCCACCCCTTTTGGGCCTCGTGGCTCTCCTCTCTTCGGTCTTCTTCCCTCTGCCTTTCTCTCGACGAAAAAAGCTGTGTATTTTCCCTTTTATTATTTGGGTTCCTGTAGCTCCTGAAACATTAAAAACAAGAAAAAGGAGGTTTTCTGCCTCCCAGAAATTAAATACCAAAAATAGGGACTTTGTATGAAAGTCCCATAAATCATCTAAAACATGCAAAAACAATGATATAACAATGCAAATAACATTCTAATATGATACTAAAAGTTGTATAAATGATGATATAAAATGCACGTATCAACTCCCCCAAGCTTAAACCTTTACTCGTCCTCGAGTAAGTAAGGACATAGATCATTACATGCATCAATGGACTTATGGTTGATAAATAAATACGAGCATTGTATCATCATCATATTCAGTTGCAATGTAAGATTAATGAACTAAAACTCATACACATGAGGGCAACATAAGTAGAAGCTCTAGCAATCACCCCTTACTTTTGAAAGCAAATAACCATTGTATGTTGGACAATTGAATCATACTATTTTTCACATGCTTTTGCTCTATAATGGCCATAGAGTATTGATGAAAATCTGAATATAAAAGGTGGACACTTTGGAAAGATATATATATGAGTAGAGGTAAAGCATGAATAAGTTTCATCTAACTTCTGAACTTCTCTACTTAAGTCAATGATTGTAATATGGTAATCCTTGGTGTCAAGCTCTCATTCCCCTATCATAGCATCTTGAATGATTAAGTTTAAAGTGAAAGCAATATGAGTAGTGTGCTTGACAAAGTACAGGTTGAAAGTCTCATGCCCCTTGAATACAAGTACCTACTCCATGTGTTACTCAACTTGGAAAACAAAGCAAGTTCAAGTTAAATATCATTGTAAGTAATAATAGTATCATTAAGAGCGTCAACTGGGGTACCTCTTGTCCCAGGATATGGAACAAGCCCATATCAAAATGACAAGACAAACAAATATAATGAACAATCTCAACACCCTTTTTATTTACCATTGGATAGCTTTTTATTGTAAGGTGTATCACAGAAGGTTCACCATAGCATGTAAGTAAATTTCCACCATGAATGATGCATGGCTTAGATTAGCGGCCCAGGCGTCTCTCTAACCATTTATACAAACTCATTTAAACTCACTTCATTTCCTCATTTATTTCACCCATGGTAAGCATCCATAAACAAAAGTACATGATATCAACTAAATGAGATGATGTGCAATGTTGAAAGCTTGCCATGTGACAGCACATATGAGCTAACTCTCAACCAAAGACATTTGTCAAGTCCACAACATCATAATTTTAATCACAATGGGTCATATTTTATTTATGCAATAAAAGTAAAGTGTGCATCAAGTTCGAGAGAGCTCTATAACCAACTTTTCCCATAACAATCAACAACATAAGCATTTTCATTCAGAGGTATAGATAACACAAATATCATGATAAACATACTCGGAATAGCATAAAGCTAATAGGTAGATATGGTGGACTCACTGGAAAAACTTTGGTTGAAGGTGTTGGAAACAAGTTTTTACTTGTTGGAATTTTTGGGCTAGCAAGAGGGAGAAAGTTGACCATCTAAATGCATGCATGAGTGTCCATAGAACTAACCATTTCTTTACTCATTTTATAATGGGGTGATTCTACAATTGTCCAACATACTCAAGTTAATTAAGTTCAAGGCAAGATGTGACTGAAACTTCTAAATATGCCACGCTCATTTGCATGAGTGTTACCCATAAATCTCCAAACAAGGGAATCATGGATGACACCATACTTTCATATTCATTGATAAACCACAAGATAGAGATACATGATAATGCTCCATGAGCTCACACACGCCTAAGAGATATTGATAACTAAACGATAAAAGAAAACACACCATGACTAGATAGATATGATAAACTAGTAGAGATAAAGACTAGATGGAACTCCCCCAAGCTTGACGTTCTGCTAGAGCCTCTTTTGCTGCGGCCTCCTCCTTCTCATATTCTTCCTCCCATTCAGCCATCTTCCATGGGAAAGGCCTTCCATCACGGAAAGATGTAGGTGGATCATTGTACCTGAGGGTGGCAGCTGCTGCAATTTTCTTGAAGCGTTCTTCATACTCGCAGTTCTGGTTCTCTACATCCCACATAAAGCATTGGATCTTCTCCATCTTCTCGATGACGTCCTTGTATCTTTCCTCTAGTTCTTCGAGCCTCCCCTTGTACTCTTCAACCTTCTTCTCCAGCTCCAGGTTCATGAAGTGATGAGCATCAAGGCTGCGGTAAACCACAGTGCCATACCTGAAGGTCTTGTCTTCCAGATCTTCCAGCCTTTCCTCCACCGTACCGGTGGCCTTGGGAGCCTTCACCTCCTCCACGAGCAACACACCCTCCTTGAAGGTCACGGCCTTCGGTGGAGCCATCACGGAGTTGAGGTAGCGGTTCACAACACCTCCCTTGGGGACGATCTCCCCCTCATGGTTGGATCCGGAGCAAGACATGGCTAAACCCTGACAGACAGAAACAGCAAAAGCAAAGATCGCTCGAGAACGGGTGTGAGATTAGATCAACGAAAAGGGGTATATATTGACGGTTTTTAGGTCAAGACGAGACGGAACGGGACTCCGAGGGGCAAAAGGAGTGGCCCCACGCGGCCCAAGATTCTGGCCGCGTGGGACCCCTTGTTTCCTTCCTCGGGTCTCCGCTTCGTCCAGTTTTCTTGTCCCACACGTTAATTTACATAAAAAATGACTTCCGTAAAATTTTACGCAATTCCGAGAAACTTTCCAACACAAAAGTTACCTATTATTGATTTTGAGTTTCTGAAACTGCAAAATTCTTCGCAATTAGCTCCTCCGGTGTCTTTAAATTCAACTCCTCCACCTTTCCGATGAATCTCTTTCCTCCAATATAATGTTTTAGGCGTTGTCCATTAACTACATGAGGTTGTTGACAGCGATTTTGTCTCCAGATATAAAGGAGATTTTGAAATATGGCAAAACAAATAAATAATTAAATAAATATTAGAAAAGCGGATTTTCCTAATGATAAAAAGAATAAATTGTTCGACGCATAAATCATAGACAATAGTTAATATCTGCATGAAGAAGAATAAAACCATCGATAATCACCAGATACTCGCCGTCATTGGCGACCCTCGATTTTCATAAAATATAATCAACATATGAGAAATTCAACCGGTAAATAAATATCGGCCGGTCGGTTTAGTATTGAGACAAACTCTCGTCATTGAGGCAATATTGAATTTACCAAATATTTGACCGCGAGACAAAAAAACATCGGGGTCATTCCGATAATACTGTGAAATACAATCACATTATATGTGCAAAGTACTTCATCAAAAAGAATCATACAATAAACATAAAATTAGGCAGTTGTTTGTACGGTAGCCGAACGCACCAGCTACGTGCATGCATCATGCATGGCTTAGGCGGCCGGATTACCGACTAATTAAAAGCCCATGGCCCAGAGCCATACATGGCTGCGTACGTACAATGAAGCCCACGCAATGATTAAAAAGGGGTGGTAGTCAACGTATGCCATGCAAAAGACTAAAGCCCGTTTCAGTCTAATTAACATGGATATAGATTAGTGCCAAAGCCCAGTCGGATGGCCAGCTGATAACCTGGTCGGCTTTGATCACCAAAAGCCCGCATACGTGTCAAGTCCACACGAGATAACGTACGCTCCAAATCTGCTGCTATCCACGACGCCCACTTCTGTGCCCACGATCTCCAGGACGTGCGCGCGCTCTGTCTCGGATAGTCCTCCTGCTAGCCGCCTATATAAACAGCAGTACCACCGCTGCCAGAGGGGCTCGCTAATCACGAATCATTCATCCATCAGTCCATCGCTGCCCATCGCCGATCATTCACCCATCACTCTCTCTCGCCGCGCCGCCCATCTGCATACACGCTGCCGGCCGCTCGTCGTCGGCGTTGCTAGTCGTCAGCTGCTCAACACTCACGCTACCACGCGTTGGCTGTTTGGTGTCTGCCGGCCGGCCGTTCGACATCCACGAGTCCGGTACGCCGCCTTCGCATACGCAAGAAGAAGCACCGGAGGACATCGGAAGAAGGTGAGAACATGATCTTTGCATCGCTGCCTGGCTGGTCACATCGACACACGCCATGGAGCTTCATCTAATCTTTAGTTTGGTCACATCGACACAAACTAAGGAATTTGCTCTTCCTAAGAGCTTATGTTATATGCTAGTTGCTATTTTTTTTTATCATGAAATTTGCCCTAAATGCATATGTTTCCAAAAATCACGCTCCTGGTTTGGTCACATTGACATGAACCAAGTTGCTCAAAATATATATATCATCAAAATCATGCCCTTTGGTTTGGTCACATCGACACAAACCAAGTGGTCTAAATGCATATGTTTCCAAAAATCATGCTCTTGGTTTGGTCACATTGACATGAACCAAGTTGCTCAAAATATACATATCATCAAAATCATGCCCTTTGGTTTGGTCACATTGACACAAACCAAGTGGTCTAAATGCATATGTTTCCAAAAAAACATGCTCTTAGTTTGGTCACATTGACATGAACCAAGTTGCTCAAAATATACATATCATCAAAATCATGCCCCTTTGGTTTGGTCACATCGACACAAACCGAGTGGTCTAAATATATATGTTCCCAAAAATCATGCTCTTGGTTTGGTCACATTGACATGAACCAAGTTGCTCAAAATATACATATCATCAAAATCATACCCCTTTGGTTTGGTCACATCGACACAAACCAAGTGGTCTAAATATATATGTTCCCAAAAATCATGCTCTTGGTTTGGTCACATTGACATGAACCAAGTTGCTTAAAATATACATATCATCAAAATCATACCCCTTTGGTTTGGTCACATCGACACAAACCAAGTGGTCTAAATGCATACATTACCGAAATCACGCTCTTGGTTCGGTCCCATGTAGGCAATAAACCCACATGTCATAAGATAACAATCGCATGTAGGCAATACACCCGCATGTCATAAGACAATCTCTCATATAGATTTAAATTGAACCATGCATTTATTTTATATAGGTGCATATTTCCGTGAAGTTACTAAAATCATGCCCTTGGCCTGGTCATATCGACACAAGCCAAGTTGCTCATATTACTCCTTTGGTTTGGTCATACTGACACATAGGGGTGTAAACGGATAGGATAATTTCCGTACCGAATCCGTCGCCGAATCCGTTTTAAAGAATCCATATCCGGTTTCGAACAATCTGCCGGATAAGGATATCCGATTCCGAACTGAACACCCGGATACGGTATAGGATATGGTATGTAAAATAGCATCCGAACATGGAATATCCGAATATTAATTAGGATTATCCGATGGTTATAATCCGAATAATCCGATTTTCTACCGAAATGTCTAAACTAATAGAGCACAGTTTGTAGTTAGTGAGTTGTGAAGTTCATTTGTGTAGCACAATTTGTAGTTAGTTCTATTTGTCTAAACTAATAGAGTACAACTTTGTTAGATTATTACGTTGTTGAGATATTGTTTTTGGTTATGTGGGTTGATGATGTACATTGCGCATACCGATCCGTATAATTTTCTTTCCGCCCCGAATCCGCTCCGTTTCCGTTCCGAATCCGTGATTATATCTATCCGTCCCCGAATCCGCAACCGTTTATTATCCGATCCGATCCGAATCCGAGTAAAAAATATGGTAAAGGATATGGTAGAGGCAAAATCCGATCCGATCCGATCCGTTTACACCCCTACTGACACAAGCCAGGGAACTCTAAAATCCCATGTTTAATGCATAATTAAGCTATAGGCGCATGTAGGCGATAAACCCACATGTTATAAGATAATCTCTCATATAGATTAAAATCAAACCATGCATCCCTCCCATATAGGTGTGTGCATATAAATAATTAAATGATAACTAGGATCATAGCCTATGTTATTTGCACTAAACATAACGTAGTGCATCCTTAACCTCCATATATATTATAGCCTATCCATATTGGCTTAATGCAATGCTATATACGTTGCTACAAATTGAACAAGATATTATATCCAATCCATGCATGCATATAGAAATCACATGCATGATCAAATTAACTCATGAAACGAGTTATACCATATATTGCACATATGCTTGCTAAACCGGCTAATTAACCATTAAAAATGCTCATATCACCAATAAGATAAAACACTACTTAATTATTACTAAATTTTGAATGGTTAATGAACTGGGTAAAAAATAGCCAAGTCATGTACGTGCTATAAAAATCATATGGTGAACATTATGCTACCTATATATTAGCATAGATATACTTCATGGCTCCCCGAATACGCCGACGTCGACGACAGCGAGGAGGACTTTAGTTTCTACATTTTTGTAGTTTTCTTTTCTACACTTTGTAGCGCTCATATGTTGTAATCCTTTATATTAGAAAGTTGGAATTCTTAATCAGGGGTTTTCTCTCCGGAGATGTAATTAACAGATCTTTTATGTATATGTAAGAGTTCTGGAAATAAAGTACCTGCAATGTTTGATCCTTTTTTATTCATTTTATGCATTTACGCATTTAAACTATACTATATGTCTCTATGACGTGGACGCGTACGTATATTTTTTGCGATCGCCCCATTTTCCCGTCATCAGATTCTGGCACGCCCGGTGGGACTCTTTCTCCCCTCATCTTCGAATTCCAACATAGACTGCAATATATGCATGACTTCATAAAATAAACATGTCAAAAAATATATATATACATGTACGCAAGAAAACTAATATATGGTTTTCTTCATTTATATGAAGGTATGGAGGGACAAGTTCAGCAGTTTGTCACTGTCCGTTTTGGTGACCTTTGGGTTGATGTGCCCCTCGGTCCGCTGGTGACTTGTGTGAGTGAAGTTGGAAAACAACAGCTGCATCACCCGCTGAAGCAAAGGAAGAAGAAGAAGTCACTTCGGCAGCTAATGATGGATTTATTCCTGTGTTGTCTAAGTCAGCTAAGAGGAGGATGAGAGCTGCAGCGGCGAAAAGATCAAAAGCTGCTGCACAAGACCAGCACGTAAGAGTGCACAAGACTGCTTCATCTAGATCAGTTCCTCCTGGTTTTGCAAAGGCAGCGCATGTGCAGCCTCCAAGCCAGCAAGCTCCATTGAAGTTCCATGGCACGTCACTGGAAGAGTGGCCTGCTCTTGCAAAAAGAGCAGTTCCATTCAAGAGGACTACACCAACACAGTCTGTTTCAGCTCCAGTTACTCCAGCTAGGCGAGAACCAGTTTTCTCGTCTTCGTCTACTAAAGTCGCGGTGCCGCTCACTCCTTCCAAACTGAAGGGTGGAGCTCATAAGGCTTCTGCGGCGGATAAAGGCAAAGCTGTTGTGGCAGAGGAGACGGAGACTCCTCGGCCAAGAGGACAACTTCGGGTTGATGCACCCGAGTTCTTCCCCACATATGCAGAACCAAACGGCAAACACTCGCTTGTATATAAGGGGTGTGCCTTACTTCTCATGACCGCAAAACCGGTCACATAGATCCAACTTCAGCATTATCAAACCCTTTGTCGGAAGAAAAGCCCATCACAAGAGAATCCTCTGAAGGTTCGTTTGATCCAGTGCTACATCAGCGGCGCCAGAAAAGTGCTCATCGTTCTTGGGTTGAGCTTCCAGCTGCAGTTGATCAAGGTGCGGCAAACCAACATCGCGCACATGTAAGCAAGTCTGTCAAGGGTAGATGGAAGAACACTCGTCCAAAAATGCGGGTGCAACATCATGATGAGTCGTATGTTATCAAATGCATATGTCAAACACTAAGGTCATACTTGCCCGGGGCATCCGCATCTCAAAATGATGAGGGTGGCGCCATCATGCGGCAAGCAGAGGCTTTGGCTAGACGTCCCGAGTATGAAGAGTTCATTCAGCAACATCCTGAACACCAAGAGTATGTGGACCAAGCTTCTCGTGTCCGTTCAAGACGGGCAACACTCAAAGAAAGAGAGCTAGCAGTACGGACAAGATCCGGTTCAAGCAGAGTACAAGGGACGGAACCCTCTTCATTAGTTCATGACAACAAAGCTAAAGTGGACAAATGGCTCTCGGATCCATCAAATAAGGTGGCCACAAGCTTGGCTCAATGGCCCTCTCGTCGGAAGACAAAGAGTAGCTCATATGAAGTGTTCCAAGCAATGCCAGTTGGTGTGAGTAGAGCAGCAAACAGCGCCAGTGAAACGTCTTCTACATCAACACATTACAAGAGAAAGAAGGCCCGCAAGACTGTCGTAGAAGGTCCTCAGCGTAGGACACGGAGTTATAAAGGTTCGGACAATGAAGAAGAGGGGTCAAGTTATGGTGGGTCTTATAATCCCCTATCGGATAGTACCCCTTGTCCTTCTGAGAGTGAGGCGGAGCAAGTCCTTGTTATGAATGAGACTCGATCGGTGGAGGAGCAGTTATCCGACCTTAGAGCTATACTTCAACAAAAAGAAGATGAGCTACTTGCCCTCCGAAATCAGAACAAGGACAATGAAGGGAATGGTGGTGAGAGTAATAGCAGCCAACATGGAGGTGCTGCACTTAACGCTGCGGCGATTCAAAGAATGATTGCCGAAGGGGTAAAGGCGCAGCTGATGCAAAATCATTACTCCATGCGGCCAGGTTATGAGAAGCCGTTTCCGCCCGAGGTTGATCTCGTGCCTTACCCAAGCAACTATAGGCAGCCACAGTTCGGCAAGTTCACTGGAAGCGGATCTCCACATGAGCACATAGCACACTTCCTTGCAGCCTGTCAAGACACAGCTCATAATGGGGCACTTCTGTTGAGACAGTTCGTGCAAACATTGTCCGGACCTGCCTTCACTTGGTATAGTAAATTAGCGCCAAATTCTATCAAAACATGGGAGCAGATGCAGAATGCTTTCCTTGAGCGGTTTTATAGTACTCAAAGGGTAGTGGGTATTACAGAGCTGACTCAAACTGAACAAGGTATGAATGAGAAGGCAGCAGACTTCATAAATAGATGGAGAAATCTTAGTCTTCATTGTGCACAGCTGATTAGTGAGCAAGAAGCGGTGCGTATGTGCACAAATAATTTGCGGTCTGATGTGGCTGTACAGTTACAAGGAGTACGTCCTATCACATTTGAAGATCTAGCCTCCAAAGCAACAGACATAGAGAATTACATGCAGCTCATGGCTCGTCGAACAAAAATGACGTTCAACAGACCAGCAGAAAAAAGTATTCAGTGGGATCAGAAGCCACCAAACAAGCCAAGGTCAGCACAAGCAATGGAAACAACAGCGGTGAGTTCTCACTTTCAGTCAGGGAGGGCTGCGCCAAGGAACCAAGAACAAAGAAGTTCACAAGTCGCTAGGAGGCCAACTCTCAGCGAACGCCAAATAGGGAGTATTCTTTTCCTGTAGGAGAGATTGATGACCTTTTTAGAGGTTTAAAGGAGTTGAATCTCATAGAACTTCCCACGCCAAAGAGGCCAGATGAAGCCTCAAAATTCAATGAGCCAAATTTCTGTCATTACCATCGCATTTTGGGCCATACACTCAAAGGATGCTTTGTTGTGAAGAATATCATACAGAAAATGATTGATGAGGGGACTGTTGATGCGGATCTCCTCAAAAGCATGACAAAAGGAAAGAAGATGGTGACAGCAAATGTCGCTACCCTTCAAGATGATTCGGTGAGTTGCACATCTTCAAATATGAGAGCAACTTATGATGATATGATATTGATACCAGAATATGGTTTTCCTCCTATGATCATTCCAGGCCTTGCCAAAACGCAAGATCAGCATAAAGGAGAGGCTTACATACCCTGCAGCAATGGTGCATGGCCAAGCTTATGTGGTTCGCGAGGAGCGCAAGATTGGGGGCAGCAGCGGCCAAAACGCCGTGTACTACCCTCAGTGATGGAAGAAGCCCCTCCTCTGCGCTTCGCACCAAAGATATATCAGCACACCACGAAGCGCAGGAAGGCCCCATGTGAAGAATTCAACGTTCTCACTATTGGTGTGTTTGAGGATGATGATGAGTCTCTATGTTTCCCTGAAGATGAACCATTAGAAGTTGATCAGGTTCAGCTTAGATCAGGTCGCCAACTAGTAGACCCTTATCCCCCACCTAGAAAGGAACCAAAAAGCAAGGATGCAGTTCAAATGAGTCGACTGACCCTGCATGTAGGGCGCCAGTCAAGTATGATGTAATCGCACATTTGAAGAAAATACCAGCTATGCTTTCTGTGTATGATGCTTTGTGTCTTTCATCTGATATGCGTAAAGCCCTTGTCACGGCACTCACATTTCCAGAAGATTATAGAGTTGAAGTGTCCCAAACAGAGTTAGAAGAATCTGAAGTTCTAAATATGTCATTCACAGATGAGGATATGTTGTTAGGACCTAAGAAGCACAACAGGCCGCTTCTCATGTTTGGCGAAATTGATGTGTTGCCTGTAAACCGCATAATGATAGATGGTGGATCAGCTATAAACCTTCTGCCATTACGTACATTAAAAAGGATTGGATATTCCCAAAGAGATTTGAGCAAGTCTAATGTGGTTATACATGGCTTTAATCAATCAGGACAAGAGGCCATGGGAACCATCTCGTTGGTTTTGAAATTGGATACACTATCCACGTACGTGAAGTTTCACGTAATTGACGCAGCTACTTCATACAATGCATTGATTGGACGCCCATGGTTACATGAGAACCAAGTCGTGCCATCCACTTTACATCAGTGTATCAAATACGTAGATCAGACAGGGAATACAGTCAGGATATTTGCCGATAAAAAGCCATTCACTATAGCTGAATCTTTCTATGCCGATGCAAAGTTCTATTTCGAGCCTGTTGACAAGGTGCACAAACCAAAATCTTTGATTGCGCCTGAGTCAAATTTTGTAAAAAAAGAGATCGCAGAATCCTCGTCAAAGAAAAAGACGTACCAGTATATACCAAGTAGCCAAAGAAAGAAAGGCGACCCAATATTTCGTGTCATAGATAAATCATGTGACATGAAAGGTACTACTTTCCCTACACCTTTGCCTCCTTTGGTACAATATAGAATAAAACAATCTCGAAAAGGGCCACGTGGTACAAGTGACAATGAAAATAAAAATAAAAATGTAACACAAATATCTTTGTTTAACAAAGATGATGAATCCATACCTATTTCTTTGTACGATAACAAAGTCTTGTATATGATGCAGCAGATGGGATATGACGTCGCCGCTGGTCCGTCTCTATGCGATGGACGAGGGTAGCTAGCACCATTTGAAAAGGCTTTATCGCAAGAACAACTTGAAGCTCTCCATGAAGACCAAGTTCTGAAAGAAAAGAAGCATGGTTTAGGATATGAAGTTTGTATGGCTTCGGCTGAATATATGGACATGACGGACGCATCTCCACAAATGGAAGATGGCAACCAATGTACCGTTGATGACTTGGAAGAAATAAATATTGGTACGACCGATGATCCTCGTCCGGTTTTTATTAGTAAACATTTGTCCGAAGAAAACAAACACAAATATCATGAATTCTTGTGTGCGAACAGAGATGTATTCGCTTGGACGTACGAGGAAATGCCTGGACTAGACCCCAAAGTAGCTGTCCATCACCTCGCCGTACAAGACGACGCTACCCCAGTGAAACAAGCACAAAGAAAATACCGACCTGAAATACTTCCAAAAATAGAAGCCGAGGTAGACAAACTCATAGCCGCAGGGTTCATTAGAGAAGTTAAATATCCCACATGGGTCTCGTGTATTGTTCCTGTCAAAAAGAGAAATGGTCAAACACGTATATGTGTAGATTTTCGGGATTTAAACAAAGCGTGTCCCAAAGATGACTTCCCCATACCTATTTCTGAAATACTAGTCGATGCCACCATGGGACATGAAATATTTTCTTTCATGGATGGTTATTCCGGTTATAATCAAACAAAAATGGCGCCGGAAGATGAAGAATTAACAGCGTTCCGCACACCTAAGGGTATATACTGTTATAAGGTTATGCCTTTCGGGTTGAAAAATGCTGGGGCGACATACCAACGTGCCATGACAATCATCTTAGATGGGTTGTTGTATGATGTCGTCGAATGTTATATTGATGACATAGTTGTAAAATCAAAGCGCGAACAAGATCATTTAAAACATCTAGAAATGGTTTTCGAGCGTCTTAGACAACACAATCTAAAAATGAACCCAATGAAGTGTGCATTCGGAGTTTCCTCCGGAAAATTTCTGGGTTTTGTGGTTACAAAGCGCGGTATTCAAATTGATCCGTCCAAAGTACAAGCGATCGTCAAAATGCCACCGCCTGTGAACCTTAAAAAGTTAAAAAGTTTCCAGGGGCATTTAGCATATATTAGACGATTTATTTCAAATTTATCCGGGAGATGCAAACCTTTCTCACGGCTTATGAAAAAGGGAGTCCCTTTCGAATGGGATCAAGCATGCCAAAATGCATTCTTGGAAATTAAAAAATATTTGATGAATCCGCCTGTTCTAGGTGCACCGGTCAAAGATCGGCCATTAATTCTTTATACTGCAGCCATGCCTACTTCGTTGGGCGCCCTTTTGGCACAAAATAATGATGCAGGGAAAGAAACATCCTTGTATTATCTCAGTCGTACCTTGGTAGGGGCTGAATGCAACTATCCTGATATGGAAAAAATATGTCTTGCACTAGTCTTTGCTGCACAAAAGTTGCGACATTACATGTTAGAACACACTGTGCATTTAGTCTCGAGAGCAGATCCTCTCAGATATATTTAAATAAAATGGTGCTCTCAGGGAGACTAGCAAAATGGGCGATGTTTTTGTCGCAATTCGACATTACATACGTACCTCAGAAAGCCATGAAAGGTCAAGCCTTGGCGAACTTCTTGGCGGCGCACCCGATTCCCAGATGATTTTCCTATAGATGACGACTTGCCAGATGAGGACGTATTTGCCACAACTATTACCAAATCAACATGGCAAATGTACTTTGACGGCGCTTCTCGACGATCTGGGGCAGCAGGCGCCGGAGTTGTCTTCGTTACGCCTAACGAAGGGGTGATCCCATACTCATTCACCCTAACATCTGCAATATCAAATAATTCAGCTGAATACGAAGCTCTTATCATTGGGCTGGAGATAGGTATAAACATGGGGCTAGATACGCTCTCTGTCTATGGAGACTCACAGCTAGTAATTAATCAGTTGTTGGGAATTTATACAGTAAAGAAACAAGAACTAATGCCATATTTTAAAAGGGCTAAAGAGCTTCTAGCCATGTTTGCTGATATAAATATTCAGCATATAGTTAGAAACCAAAATGAAAAGGCTGACGCCTTAGCTGGTTTAGCTGCTAGTATGTCATTAAACTCACATGAAATGATGGACGTACATGTAGAGGAGCGAAGAGTACTACCAGTATATGTTGAAGAAGAAGAAATAATAGTATCTTCTGCAATGACAGCCGACGTATGCGAAATTGAGGTAGGTGATTGGCGAGCACCATTCTTAGAATATTTGCTTCATGGATACTTACCTCTTGACGCTAGCGAAAAATCTAGAATCCGAAAAAGGTCAATTCATTACACATGCATCAACGATACACTTTATAGGCGTTCGCATGACGGCATATTATTGCGTTGCCTCGCTGGAAATGAAATTATGGAGGCTTTGAATGAGGTGCATGCTGGAGTATGTGGCTCGCACCAATCTGGTCCTAAATTACACTACCAATTAAGGCGTTTAGGTTACTATTGGCCCACTATGTTTGAAGATGCCACCAAATTTGCAAAGAAATGTCATGAATGTCAAGTGCACGCTGACTTTATACATCAGCCACATGAACCACTTCATGCAACAAATATGTCTTGGCCTTTCGAAATGTGGGGGATGGATATAGTGGGTCCAATTAACCCTCCATCATCCAAAGGTCACAAATTCATCCTAGCCGCGACCGATTATTTCTCTAAGTGGGCTGAACTCATACCACTAAAAGAGGATAACGCACAAAATGTGGAACATTTTATAAGAACGCAACTAATATATCGCTTTGGCGTTCCTTCTCGGATCATGTATATATGATAATGGAACTCCTTTTAAAAATAAACATGTGGACAAGCTATGTTCAAAATTCAAGATAAATCATTTCTACTCTACGGCATATAATCCGGCCGCTAACGGACAAGCAGAGGTTTTTAATAAAACTCTATGTAAATTGCTAAAGAAAGTTGTATCTGGCAATAAGCGAGAGTGGCATGAAAAACTTCTCGAAGCATTGTGGGCGTATAGAACCACGACGCGGACACCGACGGGGATGACGCCTTATTCCCTAGTATTTGGAGGAGAAGCAGTTTTACCTTTGGAAGTCCAAATTACTTCATTAAGGGTCGCCACTCATGAAAATCTATCAGGGAAAAATCAACACAGTTACGTCTCGATGAACTAGAAAGACTTGAAGGCAAAAGACTTCAAGCTTTACAAAATCTTGAGGCATATCAGGCCAGAATGTCACGAGCCTTTGATAAACGTGTCAAGCGTAGGTCATTTAAACAAGGAGATCTAGTGCTCGCCGTTATCCGCCCTATGAATATCACTCGGCGGATGAAAGGAAAATTTGAACCAAAATGGGAAGGTCCCTACGTCGTAAAAGAAGTCTATTCAAGCGGCGCATACAGAATTATATCGCCAGATGGCAAATACTCACCGTCACCGGTAAACGGAAAATTCCTTAAGCGCTATTATGCTTAAAAAACAATATATTACTCCAATAACTTACGAGTCTAAACTGTGTCGTCAAAAATATTACTCCATACCCGCATGAGTATAAACTGGGGCACCAAACAAAAAAATATATTACTCCAATAACTTACGAGTCTAAACTGTGTCGTCCAAAATATATAACTCCATACCCGCATGAGTATAAACGCGGGCACCAAACAAAAAATATATTACTCCAATAACTTACGAGTCTAAACTGTGTCGTCCAAAATATATAACTCCATACCCGCATGAGTATAAACGCGGGCACCAAACAAAAAAAAATTACTCCAATAACTTACGAGTCTAAACTGTGTCGTCCAAAATATATAACTCCATACCCGCATGAGTATAAACGCGGGCACCAAAACAAAAATTACTCCAATAACTTACGAGTCTAAACTGCGTCGTAAAAAAAAAATTTACTCCATACCCTCATGAGTATAAACTTGGGCAGAAAATAATAATATGTGATGAAATTTATATAACTCCATACCCTCATGAGTTTAAACTGGGGCACCAAAAAAAATTACTCCAATAACCTATGAGTCTAAACTGTGTCGTCAAAAATATACTACTCCATACCCTCATGAGTATAAACTGGGGCAGAAAATAGTAAATATGTGATAAAATATGTAAAACTCCATAACCTCATGAGTTTAAACTGGGGCACAAAAAATCATGACTATGAAACATATACTCCTATAAACTTAAAAGTCTAAACTGTGTCAACTAAAAAAAAATACACTCCGTCATAAATAAATTTACCTTGATAAGCATAAAACATAGGGCGTTAAAAATGTGCGCACTACGTCTTTATAGCCCAAGGCATAAATATCACAATAAATTTGGAAATAAAAGGTTCAGACTAACCTATTACAAAAATAACGTGGATGCTCAAATAAATGCATCGCACAATCAAGCTCCAACATCAAGAGCACACAAAAAAAAATCATAATCATATAATACATACTCCAAAACCTTATGAGTGGCAAATAAACCTTACTCCAAAAAAAATTCTCACGGGTATAAACTGTGAAAGAAACATAATTACAATAAAGTTTTAAGCCGTAAAGACGTATATAAATAAATCGACTTTAATATCAGAACGGATCTCAAATAAAAGCTGAAACTTGTGTCCAGTATGTCACAAATAATACTGGAGCTTAAAAAGACGTACAAGTTCAAGCAAACTGATGGTCTGGATTTTATTACATAAACAGCAAGAATCTGCTAGCATCCTAGGACGAAGTATAGCTAAAATACTAGTCCTGATAAAGTGAAATTATGAGATTGATTATTCAAAGTCGAACGACCAAGAGATGAGCTGAATACTTCAGACCGAAGGCCAGCTCTTCAAGGTCTCGAAAATCGAGCCAGCCTCATCTCCCAACACCGATGTTTTTGCTTGTAGAGCTTCTGCTTCTTCAGTAGCTTTGGAGTTAACTTCATGCAAAATATCACGGAGTCTCGATCTTGGCTTCGGATTGCTTTTCCGAGTGCTCTGAATTCAGCCGTGCAACCTCCTCTTCACTCCGAAGTAGTGCAGAAGAGGCTTCGTTGAGCTTAAAATTGAGGGACGCCACAAGCCTTTTCCTCTCATCATTTTGCTCTATCGCAGATAGTAGCTTATCGGACGCGTCCTTTAAGGCATTTTCATGCGATGCAACATCGTTCTCAGCTTTGGCAATAGCTTCAGACTGTTTTGCCGAGACAGCGCCGATTCCTCCGATAGCTTCTTGCATGTCGACGGAAATGGAAATGAGCCTTTCTAAAGCCTCACGGGCAGAAGCAACCTGAGGTATAGAAGGGAGCATCAGAGAAAGCTCTCGCAGCATATCTTGGCGCTGAGGTTCCACAATGGTGGAGGCGTCTAATCCTTTAAGGGCCTCATTCAATGCTGACTCGGTGGCCTTCACAAAAAATTCAGTTAAAACATCCATGGTTGGCGCCGCAGTTTGGACTAACACTCCCTTGTCAACAATAGAGACGTCTTCAGTACCTACAAAAGGGTTAAGAGATGAATAAATAAATAAATAAATAAATAACGAACATGTATGGCATAATACAATTAATTAAATAAGACTACCATGCACGAAAGCAGGCAAATCAGCGGAATCGTTCGCTACAGCAGGAGACACGATTGTGCTCAAGTCTGGGCAAAATGTTGAAGCATCCAATGATTCTGTCCCGGCATAATCATCTACGTCTAAATCATCCAGATTTCCCAAACCATGAGCTACATCTCCGGTAAGTATACTATCCAGAGCTGTGCAACTAAGCTGATCAGGCATATACAAAGGTATATCTAGCTTTATGGGACTGGAAACGCTCTCGTCATGAGCTAAATCAAGTTTCCTCTTGGCAATAGGCCTGGCCTCCTCATCGGAAGAGAGACTCTTCCGCTTCTGTAAAAATATAATAATTTGTAAATTATATGTTATATATATGTAAAAAAAAAGTAAATCATGGCAATAGTAAAAGAAAAAAAAAAGGTTGTTAACTCACATGATGACAGTTCATAAGGGGTTCATCATCCGAGAGAAAAGCAGCCAAAATAGGATTCCAATAATCCACACTCTCTTTCTCTTTTGCCTCAATAGCAGCAATATACACCTCTCGACGTGTTGCTGATACTTTTTTTATGATAATACGATCGGATTTCAAGAGATCGCGAGGAGCCATATATGCTTCTTTCGTCTGCTCATACGCATCCTTCCGCTCATCATAGGGGATTTCCCCGTGCAAACTACCATCCCTAAGGTTACCCGAAATAAGGGTGAATGGCCTTAAGAATTTATTCCACCATCTTGTCCACGCCAAAGCAGGTTTACCCTCATAATTGCTGTTAAGAGTATGTTGGATTCTCTCCTGAGTTGGGCGAAACAAATATGACCAATAGGTATACGCGATACCAACTTCAGTTGTCCACAAAGATTTCAAGGGATTATATGGTATCAATTGGTCTAACCTAAACTGGCGAGCCACACGATCCGGGTGATATGGCTCGGCGACGCATGTGCCCATATCCTGATGTAAGAACCTCCACGGAAGAATACACCGACGGACAGAAATCATGAAAGCCGTCTGTAGCTGATCTATTCCAGTCAAGTTCCGAGAAGTATAGGGACACCAAACGATGTTCGTATGTTTCTCAAAGAAATCATGTGCCACCTCAGGGGAAAATTCATTCGGAGGCCTGAACATAGTGTTTATCATCGTTGGTTGCATCGGCAATTTCTTAGGAGTGGGAAGACGATTTCCTTTAACCTTGTTCCCAAAAGTTTTCTTCAAATAAAGATGCATCCATGCTATGACATAATGAGTTGGCCAAGGTGTTGTAATAGATGTAGGCCCGACGGGATGCCTACTAATCATCCGGAGCGAGAAATACAAAGAAGAAAGTGCCGGAGGAGCAAGTGAAATTTTTCGTCCTATAGCGATCGATCCAAGACGCCATGACGAGAACACCGGGACGAATATATCATCCCCCACCAACAATGACAAAACTGCAAAGCCAAATCGCAATGAACGCTGCAAGATACATACGTTCATCGCGAAGGCTAGCAAACTTTAAGGGTTTGCCACGTCGATTGTGAAAATAGTCACACCAAGCTTCGAAAGATACATATTCATCATCACCTTTATAAGAAAGCTTTTTCCAAACTTGCAAAAGGTCAACCAAAAAGTTTGGGTATAGAAGCAAAGAAGGATTTAATTTATTGAGTGGAGGAATATATTCTTCATAAAGATCTCCGGTAATAGGAAGTCCGGCCATGAGGAGCATATCGATTAGCGTGATCGTACGCTCACCAGACGAGAGTAGGAAAGTGTTGGTTTGCGGACTCCACTTTTCTAACAAAGATTGTAACAAAAAAGGAGATGCGTCATAGTCACAGAGAGAGCAGTATATGGCACCGCAAATGTAATCCGTATGCTCCTCACCCCCTTTCAAGTTGAAAGAATGATTAGTGAGAACCTCAGTACCCCATTCAATATAACCATCTGGCCGTTTAACATGCCGGATTTCATGATGTTCCCAACCTAACTTCCGTGAAACCATTCTAGTCCCCAAAGAACAGAGCAAATCAACTCTCGGTCTTGGTGCTGGAGGATGATAGCTCAGAGCTTCAAAAGAATGTTCGGAAAGCCACCCACGTTCCGATAAAGGTGCCAATCTTCCTCCTGGTACGGTTGACTTGCCAAGTACAGGATTAGCTAATGCATTTGTTCGAGGTTCATATGAATCCTCTTTAGCTAACTCTGACAACGAGCGCTGAAATGAGGAAAGGGTAGGCCCACCAAACGCCATCTAAATATACGTAAAAAAATATATTAATTAAACCAAAAAGAGATACTTAAAAAGGGAAAGGTTGCAATAATATTACCTAGGCCTTGCAAGCAACTAATTCCGCCAAACAAATCCGTACTGCCTTCTGAAAACAAAAGAAAGGAGGAGATACTGAGAAATATTTAAAAAAAATAGTAACAACAATATTGCAAATGCGTATGTCAACGGTTGTACGACGGACCAGGTTTATGGAAACCTGCCGGCACGTCAACCATGAGCAAATTTTCAAAATCACCCGTTCCATGCATAAAAAAAAAATCGGGAAAAGTATCTTGCATACATACATGTACTCACGGTCATACGACGGACCAAGCTTGTATAGAAGCTTGCCGGCACGTCAACCACGAGAGTAACAAAAAAATTTCCTCTCTAATCACAAAATTGACGAAACTATCCTACACACATATAAGTATTCATGGGTGTATGTATGCTGTACTGAGTTAAAAAAAAAAAACTCGCCGGCACGTCAATTATAAAATAAAATAGAGATAGAAATTCATATTTACAACGCCATGTAGCAGGAGATTTCTTCTCTATTTATGCGAAAGAAGAAGTTTAAAAAAAAAATGGACAGAACTATCGTGCATACATGTCAGCCTTCACGGTTGTACGACGGACCAAGCTCGTAAAGAGGCTTGCCGGCACGCCAACCATGAAACCAGAATACTTAAAGCTGGAATAGCATGCTTGATCACATGTACGGGTAGTAGTACATCGGATTGCATGTATGCAGCACCTTACCGCCTGATAATAATAAAAAGTAAAAAGACGCACAAAGTTATACCTTGGCGAAGAGCTGGCGTGTTTACTAGGAAGAGATCGATCTAATATACCCAATCTCGATCCAGACTTCCTGCAAAAAAAAACAAAAAAAGGAAGAAGTAAAAAATCATCAAGACACGCAAGCAATGTGTGTGTGATGCATATGGATGCTTGGGTAAACATGCGAAACCCACCAGGAAAAGAGATGACGATATGATCTCTACTTTCTGAGATTGCCAAACCGTACCAAAGAACTGATACCTCCTACGCCTAAGAAAAGAAGGAGATCGGATCAAATAATCATCACAACAAAGATCAAGATGGAAGAAAATAAATCACCAATCACCTAATGGCGTACGTACTCAACGGCCAAGAGATGCAAACAGTAAACTCGGTCGAAGGGTCAAGCTCTTGATTGGAGTGCGTCTCGGGTAGCAAGAAGTTGAGAAAAGAAAGAGTAAGCCATGCCTAACATACGGAAAGGAAGGCTGGGATAAGATTAGCTCGTTAACTGCGCCGTGGGATACTTACTAACGGCCAGATTAGCTCGTTGGCAGATTTTTTGGGAGTTCGGTTACTATCCAAGCCGAAAGCTCCGCTCATCAGCTTTTTAAATTTGGCGGCTGGGTAAAACTCCAGTCGTATAAAAATAATGACTAGCCCTTATCCCCAACGACATAGATACTTAAAAAAAAAGTATATATAGGTTTCGAGATCTGAATTCGAATTAAAATATAATTCGCATCCAGACCTCGAGGGGCATCTGTTGACAGCGATTTTGTCTTCAGATATAAAGGAGATTTTGAAATATGGCAAAACAAATAAATAATTAAATAAATATTAGAAAAGCGGATTTTCCTGATGATAAAAAGAATAAATTGTTCGACGCATAAATCATAGACAATAGTTAATATCTGCATGAAGAAGAATAAAACCATCGATAGATCACCAGATACTCGCCGTCGTTGGCGACCCTCGATTTTCATAAAATATAATCAACATATGAGAAATTCAACCGGTAAATAAATATCGGCCGGTCGGTTTAGTATTGAGACAAACTCTCGTCATTGAGGCAATATTGAATTTACCAAATATTTGACCGCGAGACAAAAAAACATCGGGGTCATTCCGATAATACTGTGAAATACAATCACATTATATGTGCAAAGTACTTCATCAAAAAGAATCATACAATAAACATAAAATTAGGCAGTTGTTTGTACGGTAGCCGAACGCACCAGCTACGTGCATGCATCATGCATGGCTTAGGCGGCCGGATTACCGACTAATTAAAAGCCCATGGCCCAGAGCCATACATGGCTGCGTACGTACAATGAAGCCCACGCAATGATTAAAAAGGGGTGGTAGTCAACGTATGCCATGCAAAAGACTAAAGCCCGTTTCAGTCTAATTAACATGGATATAGATTAGTGCCAAAGCCCAGTCGGATGGCCAGCTGATAACCTGGTCGGCTTTGATCACCAAAAGCCCGCATACGTGTCAAGTCCACACGAGATAACGTACGCTCCAAATCTGCTGCTATCCACGACGCCCACTTCTGTGCCCACGATCTCCAGGACGTGCGCGCGCTCTGTCTCGGATAGTCCTCCTGCTAGCCGCCTATATAAACAGCAGTACCACCGCTGCCAGAGGGGCTCGCTAATCACGAATCATTCATCCATCAGTCCATCGCTGCCCATCGCCGATCATTCACCCATCACTCTCTCTCGCCGCGCCGCCCATCTGCATACACGCTGCCGGCCGCTCGTCGTCGGCGTTGCTAGTCGTCAGCTGCTCAACACTCACGCTACCACGCGTTGGCTGTTTGGTGTCTGCCGGCCGGCCGTTCGACATCCACGAGTCCGGTACGCCGCCTTCGCATACGCAAGAAGAAGCACCGGAGGACATCGGAAGAAGGTGAGAACATGATCTTTGCATCGCTGCCTGGCTGGTCACATCGACACACGCCATGGAGCTTCATCTAATCTTTAGTTTGGTCACATCGACACAAACTAAGGAATTTGCTCTTCCTAAGAGCTTATGTTATATGCTAGTTGCTATTTTTTTTTATCATGAAATTTGCCCTAAATGCATATGTTTCCAAAAATCACGCTCTTGGTTTGGTCACATTGACATGAACCAAGTTGCTCAAAATATATATATCATCAAAATCATGCCCTTTGGTTTGGTCACATCGACACAAACCAAGTGGTCTAAATGCATATGTTTCCAAAAATCATGCTCTTGGTTTGGTCACATTGACATGAACCAAGTTGCTCAAAATATACATATCATCAAAATCATGCCCTTTGGTTTGGTCACATTGACACAAACCAAGTGGTCTAAATGCATATGTTTCCAAAAAAAACATGCTCTTAGTTTGGTCACATTGACATGAACCAAGTTGCTCAAAATATACATATCATCAAAATCATGCCCCTTTGGTTTGGTCACATCGACACAAACCGAGTGGTCTAAATATATATGTTCCCAAAAATCATGCTCTTGGTTTGATCACATTGACATGAACCAAGTTGCTCAAAATATACATATCATCAAAATCATACCCCTTTGGTTTGGTCACATCGACACAAACCAAGTGGTCTAAATATATATGTTCCCAAAAATCATGCTCTTGGTTTGGTCACATTGACATGAACCAAGTTGCTTAAAATATACATATCATCAAAATCATACCCCTTTGGTTTGGTCACATCGACACAAACCAAGTGGTCTAAATGCATACATTACCGAAATCACGCTCTTGGTTCGGTCCCATGTAGGCAATAAACCCACATGTCATAAGATAACAATCGCATGTAGGCAATACACCCGCATGTCATAAGACAATCTCTCATATAGATTTAAATTGAACCATGCATTTATTTTATATAAGTGCATATTTCCGTGAAGTTACTAAAATCATGCCCTTGGCCTGGTCATATCGACACAAGCCAAGTTGCTCATATTACTCCTTTGGTTTGGTCATACTGACACAAGCCAGGGAACTCTAAAATCCCATGTTTAATGCATAATTAAGCTATAGGCGCATGTAGGCGATAAACCCACATGTTATAAGATAATCTCTCATATAGATTAAAATCAAACCATGCATCCCTCTCATATAGGTGTGTGCATATAAATAATTAAATGATAACTAGGATCATAGCCTATGTTATTTGCACTAAACATAACGTAGTGCATCCTTAACCTCCATATATATTATAGCCTATCCATATTGGCTTAATGCAATGCTATATACGTTGCTACAAATTGAACAAGATATTATATCCAATCCATGCATGCATATAGAAATCACATGCATGATCAAATTAACTCATGAAACGAGTTATACCATATATTGCACATATGCTTGCTAAACCGGCTAATTAACCATTAAAAATGCTCATATCACCAATAAGATAAAACACTACTTAATTATTACTAAATTTTGAATGGTTAATGAACTGGGTAAAAAATAGCCAAGTCATGTACGTGCTATAAAATCATATGGTGAACATTATGCTACCTATATATTAGCATAGATATACTTCATGGCTCCCCGAATACGCCGACGTCGACGA
Organism: Poa pratensis; assembly: GCA_947311845.1. Lineage (NCBI taxonomy): Eukaryota > Viridiplantae > Streptophyta > Magnoliopsida > Poales > Poaceae > Poa > Poa pratensis. The sequence continues at coordinate 18,098,394 of CAMZMU010000033.1, read as the reverse complement.
CAGCGAGGAGGACTTTAGTTTCTACATTTTTGTAGTTTTCTTTTCTACACTTTGTAGCGCTCATATGTTGTAATCCTTTATATTAGAAAGTTGGAATTCTTAATCAGGGGTTTTCTCTCCGGAGATGTAATTAACAGATCTTTTATGTATATGTAAGAGTTCTGGAAATAAAGTACCTGCAATGTTTGATCCTTTTTTATTCATTTTATGCATTTACGCATTTAAACTATACTATATGTCTCTATGACGTGGACGCGTACGTATATTTTTTGCGATCGCCCCATTTTCCCGTCATCAGAGGTTTACCTTTCATATCCTGAACGGTACACCTCCTGTATCACTAATGGTCCCTGCCACTTTGAAGCTAACTTTCCTGCAGAAAACTTGAAACGAGAATTGTACAATAAAACTTGATCACCTACTTTGAATTCTTTTCTCTTAATTTTCTTGTCATGCCAAATTTTAACTTTCTTTTAAACATTCTAGCACTTTCATAAGCTTCGTTTCTCCATTCATCAAGTAGGTTTAAATCAAGAATTCTCTTCTCTCCAGCAGTCTTAAAATCAAAGTTCAATTGTTTAATAGCCCATCTAGCATTATGTTCTAATTCAACAGGTAAATGACAAGCTTTTCCATAAACCATTCTATAAGGAGACATTCCCATAGGATTTTTAAAAGCAGTTCTATAAGCCCATAATGCATCATTAATTTTAGTTGGCCAATCAGATCTAGACTTATTCACTGTCTTTTCCAAAATGAGTTTAATTTCCCTATTACTTAATTCAACTTGTCCACTTGTTTGAGGGTGATAGGAGATGCAATTCTATGGTTAACATCATATTTTGCCAATGTTTTTCTAAGAATACCATGCAAGAAATGAGAACCACCATCAGTAATTAAAAACCTAGGAACACCAAACCTGGGGAAAATGATGTCCTTGAGCATCGTCATTGCTGTGGCATGATCTGCACTTTTGGTTGGAATTGCTTCCACCCACTTTGTAACATAATCCACTGCAACCAAAATGTGAGTATGCTTTGTCTTTGACTCTGGGAAAGGCCCATAAAGTCAAAACCCCAACATCAAATGGCTCAAGTGGCAAAGAATAATTCATAGGCATTTCATTTCTCCTACCAATATTTCCTACTCTTTGACATTTATCACAAGATTTAACATATTCAGCACAATCCTTAAATAAAGTAGGCCAATAGAAACCAGATTGTAATACCTTTGCACCTGTACGATCTCCTGCATGATGCCCTCCATAGGGACTGTCATGACAATCTCTTATAATAGCCTGTTGTTCATGCTCAGGTACACAACGTCTAATAATACCATCCACACTTTTCTTATAAAGGAAAGGATCATCCCAAAAATAATGTCTAAGATCATAAAAGAATTTCTTTCTTTGTTGAAAGTGAAGTGTGGAGGTAAAACTTTACCAACAATAAAATTTGCATAGTTGGCAAACCATGGAGATGCAACTTTAGCACTAGAAACATTAACAATTGCAAGTTGTTCATTAACAAAGCTATCATTAATAGGAATAGGATCATCAGGTATATTTTCCATTCTAGAAAGATGATCAGCTACTTGATTATCTTCCCCTTTCCTATCAACAATGTGTAAATCAAATTCTTGCAATAGAAGTACCCATCTTATTAATCTAGGCTTAGCATCTTTCTTATGCATTAAGTATTTAATGCAGAATGATCAGTATGCAATGTGACTTTGAATCAGTAATATAAGGTCTAAACTTGTCACAAGCAAATAGCACTGCTAAAAATTCTTTTCAGTTGTGGCATAATTCCTTTGAGCAGCATCAAGTGTTCTACTAGCATAATAAATAACATTCAGTTTCTTATCAACACGTTGGCCCAAAACAGCCCCAACTGCATAATCACTAGCATCACACATAATTTCAAAAGGCAATTTCCAATCAGGAGGTTGAATAATAGGAGCACTTATTAAAGCATTCTTCAAAATATTAAAGGACTCAATGCAATCATCATTAAAAGAGAAAGGAACATCCTTTTGCAAAAGATTGGTTAGAGGTTTTGATATTTTGGAGAAATCTTTAATAAACCTACGGTAAAAACCTGCATGCCCAAGAAAACTTCTTATACCTTTGATGTCCCTTGGGTATGGCAGCTTTTCAATAGCTTCTATCTTTGCTGGGTCAACTTCTATTCCTTTCCAGAAATCTTATGCCCAAGAACAATACCTTCAGTAACCATGAAGTGACACTTCTCCCAATTAAAACTAAGTGTTGGTCTTCACAACGCTGCAAAACTTTGTTAAGGTTGAACAAGCAATTATCGAAGGAAGTACCATACACAGAAAAATCATCCATAAAACTTCCATTATCTTTTCAATATAATCAGCAAATATAGCATTCATGCATCTTTGAAAAGTAGCAGGAGCATTACATAACCGAATGGCATTCTCCTATAAGCAAATGTACCATATGGGCAAGTAAAAGTGGTCTTTTCTTGATCATCCTTATGGACAGGAATTTGTGAGAAACCTGAATAACCATCTAAATAGCAAAAGTGAGAGTGTTTAGATAACCTTTCTAACATTTGATCAATAAATGGCAATGGGTAATGATCTTTACGAGTTGCTTTATTTAACTTCCTGAAATCAATACACATCCTATAACCAACAACAGTACGTTGAGCCACAAGTTCATCCTCATCATTTGGAACAACAGTCATTCCACCCTTTTTAGGAACACAATGAACAGGACTAACCCACTTACTATCAGCTATGGATAAATGATACCAGCTTCAATAAGTCTTATTACCTCTTTCCTTACCACTTCTTTCATTTTTGGATGGAGACGGCGTTGATAATCAACAACAGGTTTTGCATCCTCTCCAAATTAATTTTATGCATACATAGAGCTGGGCTTATACCTTTAAGATCATCAAGAGAGTATCCAATGGCTGGTCGGTGAGCTTTAAGCACATCAAGTAATTTCTCTTCTTCTTCAGCTGAAAGGTTAGCACTAATAATGACAGGATATATGCTCTTCTCATCCAAATATGCATATTTCAGATTTGTAGGCAAAGGTTTAATTCAAAACTAGGATCCCCTTTAGGTGGTGGTAGCACTCCTAAATTATCAGGTGGGATATGCAATTGTAATTGTGGTGGTTGTTGCCATAATATTTGTTCTAAAGCATCTTTTCCTCATCATTAAATGGTTCATCTTGATTAAGCATATAACGTTCTACAACATCTGTTGAAGCTACAGCTATAGCAAGAGTTTCAATTATATCTTCAGAAATTGGCTCTTTCACAACATGTTTATCAGCAAATTTGGAAAAGTTGAATTCAAGTTTTCACCAGCACATTTAATAAACACTTTCTCTTTAGGCAAATTAATTTCAGCACCAACAGTGTTTAAGAAAGGTCTACCAAAAATGATAGGACAAAATGAATCTTGAGGACAACCAAGCACAATAAAATCAGCAGGATATTTTATTTTGCCAACCAATACTTCAACATCTCTAACAATTCCAAATGGACTAATATAATCTTTATTAGCAAGTTGAATTGTCATACCTGTCTCTTCCATAATGATAGGATCAATATCAGGCTTGATTTCAAGATAAAGAGAATATGGAATGACACTAATACTTGCTCCAATATCACATAGACCATGATAACTTGAAGTCCCAATAGAGCATGATATAACAGGTTTACCAACTTGGCCGAATTACCTTTGATGACTTAGTAGCATCTTCACATAAATAAACATCAACAGGGTCTTCTTCATTTAATTGTTTGATAATTGAAATTTGACTGTTGACTTCCACCTGTTCATAAGGCTGAGAACATCTTCTTTTACTCTTGTTAGTAACAGCAATAAGTAAATTCTCCTTAACTTGGTTTGGATATGGAGGTGGTTCAACATACTCCTCAATTGTCACAGATGACACTGGTTCTGCCTGTTTAATAACTTTAGGAACAACAATAGATTGTTTAACAGGTTCAACATAAACTTCAAACCACTTTGAGGAACACAGATATGCTCAGCAAAACCTTTAGCTATTCAATTATAACATAAGGATCAAGATTAAAAGTATCACTCAGATTTTTAAACAAATAGAAGTAGAGAAGTTCTCTACACATGAATATCCATAATCAAAATAGGCTCATTACCTTTATCAAGATCCCAATGACTAGTATTTTCAGAAATAGTCTCCAATAAATTCCATGCTTCTTCTTCAGTATTATTAGTAAAACTTCCACCAGATGAATTATCCAGAATTCCTTGTGCTTCAGGTAGCCTCACATAAAAGTTTATCAATATAAGTTTCCTTGTAAGATCATGACAAGGATTCTTGCGAAGGAGTTCCTTTAACCTCCCCCAAGCTTGAGTAATACTCTCTCCCAGATGTGGCCAGAAATTAAATATATAGCAGCGGTTCTCATAAGCTTCTTTAGGAGTAAAATATTTAAGAAAGAAAACCTTCCTCAAGATATTCCATTCAATAGACCTCTTCATCAAGAGACCTGTACCAATCACGAGCATTACCAGATAAAGACAAATATAATAACTTCCTTTTTACCTGATCTTCAGAAATACCAGGAAGTCTAAATAAACCACATATGTCTTCAATTAACTCCATGTGTTCACGTGCAGACTTAGTTCCATCACCTGTAAATGGATTTTTCATAACTCTTTTAACATGACCATGGGAATTTTAAATCCCACTTTAGGTATCTCAGACACAGTAGTTTCAACCACTTTAGGAGTAGTGGCATAAGCACTTTCATATAGAGCAAGATGCAGCGAGGAACGATTCATAAATGCCATAGTAACAATGAGATAAAACAGCTTTCAAGTTTCCTTACCAAACTTCTTACCAATAGCGCTACGCTCCCCGGCAACGGCGCCAGAAAAGTATCTTGATGACTCCCAAGTGCAGGAGATCAATTGTAGTACCTTTCAATTAGAAAAGGTTGTCGAACCCACGAGGAGCTGAAGGTATTGGTTAGTAAGATTGATAAATAAAACAATAAAAGATGCAAGTGTTTTTGGTATTTTTGGTTGTATAGTTGCAATGCAGAAAATAAATAGTAGCAAGTCAAAGCTCTCAAAGAGAGAAAGCCCAATCCTCTTATGTGCAAGAGGACAAGCTCAAGTGATGTGTAACTTATATGTGGAAAACGTTCCCGAGGGCGGCATGGATATGCTAGGCATAGAGATTTATTAAACAACACGTTGAATATCTTGTCAAGTTTTAATCTTCTTTGGACGGAGCCATATTAGGTATAGCTAAATAAATAAACTACAACCCCTTATGATGGATCATGTGGCCAAGTAAATGACTGCACAAGAATTATTAAGACATAAAGTCCCACCATAGCATTACACTCTAAGGTCCCCGATACTAATACCCTCATAATATAACTTCATGATTCGGTCTCAGGTTTACATGTCCTCCCAAGTCTCCCTCAATTCATTATACTACGGTGTTCTCCTATGAGCCCATAAGGTGAAGTGTTGTGCAGTCGACGTTCGCACAACACCATCATAGAATCACATAAAAGATAAACTCTTGACAAAATACCAACACATGTCATATATAAATCATTGCCAATTCATCCTATGCCCTCAGGAACATACGGGAACTACTCACAACGTGCAAACATGATATATTCAGTGGCATAAGTGGTACAACACAATCTGAAATATAACTTCACCACCAAATAATGACAAGTACTCAATCACAAACATGAATAGTAGCACAAGACAAGTATCTAGGGTATAGCAACTCTCAAACTACGAGGGGAACGGAGTGGATCACGGAGATGATGATGGAGATGGTGCTGGTCTTGGTGATGGTGATGATGTAGAGGCCTCCTCCCACGCCAAGGAGGAGAGGTGATGACGATGACGATGATTTCCCCCTTCTCCGGAGCTCCGGAGCAGCAGGATCTGATCCCCCTCGGAGGGAATCAGGAGTTTCGCCGCCGCCGCGGCCTCGGATGGACTTGGAAAAATTAGGGCGTTACTTTTCGGGGAGACGAAGGCGTCGATAAAAAGCCCCAGGCGAGGAGGTGCCCGAGGCCCCACTTAGTGGGTCCCACGCGGCCAGGTACTTGGGCCGCGTGGGCCCACCCCTTTTGGGCCTCGTGGCTCTCCTCTCTTCGGTCTTCTTCCTCTGCCTTTCTCTCGACGAAAAACCAGCTGTGTATTTTCCTTTTATTATTTGAGTCCTGTAGCTCCTGAAACATTAAAAACAAGAAAAAGGAGGTTTTCTGCCTCCCAGAAATTAAATACCAAAAATAGGGACTTTGTATGAAAGTCCCATAAATCATCTAAAACATGAAAAACAATGATATAACATGCAAATAACATTCTAATATGACACTAAAAGTTGTATAAATGATGATATAAAATGCACGTATCAGTTACTTGGTACCAAATGGTACACCCGGTTACTCGTCACAGGTAAGCCCTCGGTGTGATTGCTGGTATACGATCCAACCCCTCCTGGCTTGGACTCTGTACCCGCGATACCCTGTTGAGTGATTATGCCATGAATCGTTTGCTATGCCATGCTACTTTCATGCCATGATGCTGATTATACTTGAGTAGACTGTTGCCATGTGGTAGGATGTTGTTTCTTGGATAACTTGTTGCATGATTGCCTGACTGTTCATGTCTTGTGGTTATTTTACTTGTGAGTACGTCATTGTACTCAGACTGGCTTTTCATGTGGCCAGACTTAGCCAAAAGAGGGAGCAAGAGCGTGCTACGATCAGTAGCCCAGCCAGATACCTGTGGAGTGGAGCCGCTCCAAGCCGTTGCCTTAGTCGTCTTCCGCTGCCAGTTAAACTCTGTCCTGAGCCATGCTTGGCTTGATATTTTTGTCATGCCTTGATGGCCTTGTAAACCATTTGTAGCACTTCTTGTGCCTGATTGTGTAATGATTTCCATTATGTTGCACTGTCGTGACGTGCGGCCAGATATCTTGGGCTGGCGCACGGGGCGACCGCCTCTCTGGCGAGATGTGGCAGGGAGGGGTGTCACACAAGGACAACCAATCCATGCCGAGAATGGCATCATAACCTCCCAAGTCCAGCACCTTCAGATCATACTGAAAAGTGTGTCCCTGAACCCACCAAGACAAATTGGACACCTGTTTATTGCAGGTCATCAACTGTCCATTAGCAACCTTTACCGAAGTACTGGTGATTGGTGTAGTACCACACTGCAGTTTGTCAACCAGGGAAGAGTCAATGAAGCTATGGGAACTGCCTGAATCAATGAGTATCAGAATCACCTTGTTGCCCACAAGTGCTCTCAGGCGTATGGAATTACAGTTGCCAGTACCAGATAGGGCGTTTACAGAAACACGCATTGGTTGCTCCTCATCAGTATCTTCCCCTTTGGTAATTGCATCCAAAATCTCATCGGATAGAACTTCCACTTGCTGCATAGCTTTCACTTGTGCTGGTTGCTGGACTGCGCATTGATGCCCTGAAACATATTTGTCGCCACAACGGTAACACAGGTTATTTGCTCGGCGATAATCTTTCAACTGTTTAGCTTTCCACAAATCTCCTTTTTCAAATAGAGAACTAGAATGAGACTTAGCACCATAGTCTTTACGGCCCACTTGAGCTAGTTGCTGCTGAGACCGAGCGAGAACTCCTTCCTGCACCTGTGCATACAAACAAGCCTGTTGCACTGTTGTGGGTATTTGAATTTCCACCGCTGCCTTCAGTTCATCTTTCAGTCCATCAATAAAATGAGAAACTACGATGAGACCACCAAAAGCAGGATCATACAGACGAATCTGACAGACTAACAAGTCAAACTGGCGCCTATACTCCAATACTGAACCTGTTTGTTTCAAGGCAAGCAATTCTCTGTTCTTATCCCGCTGAGTATCACACTCAAACTCCAGCAATAAATCTGCACAGAACCTATCCCAATCATGAAAACCAACTAGCTTCTTATATGACTGATACCAGTGTGCAGCACCTTCTCTCAAATACATAGTAGCTGAAGCTACTCGGAAACCAGCAGGAATCTGATATAGCTCGAAAAATGTGTGACACTGATCTATCCAAATCCGTGCATCTGTACCGTTGAACTTTGGAAAATCCATCTTAGGCACCCAATTCGGCCGCCTACCTGAGTCGGAACTCTCAGCTACCTCACGCACAATAGGAGTATTGGGAGGAAATTCAACCTGAGGACCACTGGGTGGTACAGTGAGCTGTAGCTGTGGGCGAACTCGGGGCGATGGAGGTTGAGGTGGAAGGGTGTGCCCCGGGGCATGGCCAGCCACGCCAGGTCCAGCGCCGTTGCCCGGAATCACCAACGGTGGCCGTGGTGGCCCGTTGACGCCTTGGCCTTGGTTTGTGCCGCGTCTGCCTCTGCGTGCTCCAGATCCGGGCCGCGGTCCTGCTGCACCTTGCCTAGCGTCTCCAGCGACAGATCGACCTTAACCTGCATCTGTTGAAGGCGCACGGCTTGTTCATCGAGCTGTTGTTGGAGCGCGTTGAACTTGTTGGTGAGGGTCTCGTCGTGGCTCCCGAATCGAGTGTTGAAGAGCTCCACGAGGCGCGCCTCCATCGCCTCCATCGACTCCACTACCTGACGAACCGCGAGCGCTGGCTTCTTCGGCGCCGTGTCGACCACCTCCGCCAAGCCAATCAACCATGGATCGGTATTACGCCGGCGGAGCAAATCCACCAGCAACCTCTCGTTGGAATTACGATCAAAGCCGAACGAATAGCGAGGAAAAATCGACTAGCTCTGATACCAATGTGATGAACCTCGAGTTTCATTGATTCATCAATCGCAGCAAGGATACATAGTAGCAGAATTCAGATCAGAGGAGGAGGAGAGCAGAGTTTGCGTGAAGAGAAAGTAGTTCAGCTCTAAGCTACCTACTCCAACGAGCCACACAGGAATTATCCTCCTACGCTACCGGCCACACATGGGCCATTTCTTAGACGGGCTCAGCCCAACCACGTGCACAGCACGGCCCAACACATTACCAAGCTATCTTCTCTGTCACTCTGCATCAGCTGCGTCAGATGTCGATGCAGACGTGACAGGAGGGCACGACAGCCCCCCATGTCCCCCTGCTATTAGTGAAAAGCCAACAATTTTTGGGGTCTTTCCAAAAAAAAAACTGAGGGGACGGCACTAGAGCGACATGTTTTCACACTACATAAAAGCAGGATGTCCGTAGCATGTGTCTTTGAGAAGAAAACTGTGAAATAAATGTGTTTTCAGAAGAATGACATGTTTTTATGAAAAACATATCTCAATGCCAAGAACATGTATTAATTGGAGAGCGAAATGGTTCTGACAGAACAAGGAATAAAAAACGATAGTCCCCTAAGAAAACGATAGTGGTTTCAAAATTCTCAAGCCACTCGGATCTTCTATGGCTTTATAATCCGCAACTAATTACAGTACACATACGGGCAACCTGTCTGTTCCCAAACTGTACCGGAGCGACCTATGCTTGATCAAGCGAAGCCATCTGCCGGACTGGTCGTCGCCGCGCAGCACCTCGACGCCGGTGAACGTCGCGAACGTGCACTCGCCGACGTAGTTGTGACATCGGCAGCGGCAGAAGAAGCCGAGGTGCACGAGGTACGAGTGCGTCTCCAGATCGCGGAACCCCTCCGGCACCGTGAAGCCCTCCCACACGTGGTCAGCTCGCGGTGGACGGCTCTTGCCGGCAATGGAGGACAGGTCGGACGCGCAGATGTGGTCGGCGTCCGTGGCCGAGACGCCGAACCAGAGGCCGTACTCGGGAACGGCACGGCGCGTCCCCGGAACGGCAGCGCCCAGTTCCCAGCCTTGCTCCACGCACCGCTTGACGTGTCCATATAGTACGTGCCGCGTCGCTTCGTGGACACCCACATGTGAGCGCCCTCCGCCGCGTGGATGGTGATCTCGTCTGGGCGACCGCCGTCGATTTTGCCATAGACTGGGGCGTGCACGAATGGCGGCGGCCGGAGGGACGCCACACCCAGCCCTCGTCTTCTCTATCGGAGTGCTTGTAGTCGTATACGATGGCCTCGACTGATCGCTGGCCGTCGCAGTCCGCCTGGGAGGCTGACTCGATGACGTACACGCCGTCCATGCCGTCGACGGCGAGGGATAGGGTGCGACACAACTTGGGCGCCGTCATCGGCGGCAGCGCGTGCACGGCGTGCGATTCGTCATCGTAGAGGATGGCGCGACCCGTATGGTCCAGGGCGAGGATCGATCTTGTCCATGCTGTGGCCGCCGAGGAGCGCGAAGTCCATGCTCCCCGTGTCGTGCGCCCAGTGGGGAGGGTAGAAGCTCATGGCGGGATCAGGCGGGCGCGCGTACTCCTCAGGCGCCGGCGCCGCCGCTGCGCAACCGGGCGAGGAATTGGGGTAGAAGAGGCGAGACGGGTCGATGCGATGAAGTGTGTACCAGGCGGAGGGCGAGTGCATGTAGTTGTTGAGCACCATGTACAGAAACCGCCGGCTCATCATCGCCTTCGCCCGCCGCCGCCGTACAAATCCAAACTCGATCGAAGCCCTTGCGCCTTCTTCCACACGTGTACAGTAGGTCTTTTTATCTCACATGTTCTTTGGGCCCACAAATACAAATATGCAAAACCGTGAACACATATGGAATCAAACGGCAAGTACTGCGATTTTCGAGGGATGCATTCGAAAGTTGAGTCATCCTCTTGGTTGTCGCAACATTATTGCATTGGGGACTTCCTATACTAGTACTAGTTGAATATCCATGTCTTGTCACACCTGAACAAACTTGGACCTCTTCCATGTTATTCGTGCAAGAAGACAGTGTGTAACATCCTCCTACCTTCCCCTATTGCGCTCCTCCAATTATGATAATCGAAATTTTATGTAGTTCTCGTCTAGTGCATCGCCCTAATGTAGATTGAGAAAGAGGATATGCAACAATGCAAATTCGACCGGTTGTGTTTTCGTTTGCAATAAGAGAAGAATTAATTTCAGCATCCAACGATCCGAGTGAGAATATGACTGTTGTTGAAGATCACAAATATCATAATTTATTTGATATAAAACTATCAAATTTATATAGGACAAAATTCCAAACATATGTGAATAAAAGCTTGTTCACTTCTACTTAAAATAAGGAACTACAAATCTCAAATATAATACAGAATAGTCTAGGCCGAAGGAATCCTTGGATTGTCCTTGACTGAGCACATAATATCTCCCTCTCACCTAGCTTCTTCCACAATTCTGTGGCTTTAGCTTCTATCGTTAGGTGGAAATTGTTGGAAAGTTGGATGCGATTTGTTTTTCATACTCTGAAACAGTGGTTTGGTAGGAACTGTATGTAGATAATATCGCTTTTATGCCATTATTATTACAACTTTTACCACTAAATACCACCAATTTTTTTACACCCTCCGAAATACCACTCAAACTATCAAAATCACTATAAAGAATTGCAGTACTGTGTATTGTCAACTCAATTCTGTTAGACAACAATCTATACACATACCTTCTTTTCATTCACTACAGAGTACAAACATATTAGGCATCTAAACCATCATGTCGGCCTCCATGACGATGTGTGAGTAGTTCATCTTGGACTACGGGTACATAGAAGTTGCTAGATGGTGATCTCTCCTTATTTTGGTTCAATACAATGGTCTCGTCAGCTTCTTTACATGATCGAGATTCATCCGATGTAATTTCTAATTGTTATGTTTGGTGTGATACATGAATTGTGATGGTATGATGAGATTGTGCGTGATATATTAATTATGAGTTCTTACATGCTCTCCAATTTATACTACGAAGCGCATGCTCATATGAAAAGTTGTGGACGAGGGCTTTGTCGATTTCCATTCATCATCTCATCACCTCTTCTCTATGGTTATATTAGTCGGTTCCTTCTCTTGTGATATGAAAAGTGGTTCATGTTTAGTCACCGGCTTGTGCCTGTGTCGAAGTGTTGTTCTTCAGTATGTTTTGCTAGAGCTCTTGCAGTATGATGTTTTTCGGAAGGATATGGAAGAGAGAAGGAATGGAGGATTCCTCTGTGCTGAAGATGAAAGACAGGCAGGAGAGGCTAGGTTACCAAGGTTCTGCTCAACACAAGGAGAGACACATAACAAGATTTTTGTTACTGAAGTTGACACCTTTTCCCTCAAGCTACTTTTACAATTTTAGAATGCACCTCTAGACATTTTTATCATCACCAAGTTGCTAACCATTGTTTTTGTTTACTAAGTAATTTAACTGATCTCAAATTTCAATGAAATGCATCAGCTGATCATATAAAACCATCTTGGGTCAGATCACATGAAACTATTTTGGGTCGGTGCAACCTTAACATTCTATGGATATACACATTACGTATGGAGCGTCACTCCATCTACAGACACGAGGGTAAGCATTATCTGGCAAAATGGTCTTACAGAAAATATCAACCAAACAGAACCTAACCATACAGGAGCTACATACAAGATACAACAAAACTTGGACAGAAATCCACGGCTAACAAGATCTCAGCTGCTTTGGCTCTCCACTCCTTGACCCTCTCCAACGGATGACAGTACGTCTTCTGAATCGACAACCACCTAATAGCATGCAAACAAAACCAAGTCAGCACCGAATATGGCCAGAACTGGAAGCTTCTTACTTTAGATGCACTAACTTGTTGCAGGTGGTTCATCAGGGCTCCATGCAGCAACTTCTTGAGCCTATCACACTGATCGGCGCTATGGCCAGCACTTTGCATCTCTTCAAGCTGACACCAAAACCTCTCAACTGTGGTGTACGGGAACCAGGCAGCAGACATCTTTTTGCGGTGGAGCACGTCCACCGGTCTCTGTAAAAGGAGAAAATTTCAAAGGACGTAAATGTCAACCTGTACTCACTGAGATTTTTATGTTTGAAATATTATGGGTTGTCAATCCATTACCGATGATGCAAACGAATCCAGGTACTCCACCAATAAGTTGGCTGCTTCTGCGTGCCGGCCATAGTTTGTATACAGTCGAAATAATGCAGCCGGATCTGCCTCTTTGCCGCACATGCCCCATGAAATCATCCTATTTCCACCTTTGGTAGTCTAAGAGACAATGAGCAAGCAAACGGAAGTCAGTGGTACATCAGACAATAAACTCAACCAAACTAATGGGCTATGCAACAGGAAGTCACCTTGAACATCTGAACAAGCCAAAGAGGTAGCTCAATCTCAGGATCAGTGTACAGAAGTGTTTCAGCAACAACGACAGGCAACCTCGGGTGCAAATCTTTATATTTATCCTGCACGATGAGGACGCAAATAAAATTAACTGTAATGCACGCAATTCATGTATAAGCTGCATGAGCCATGAATACGTTTTTTTACTAGCACGTAAGGCTTGGCCTAGCATCGAGGAGGAATAACATATAAGAAGTTTCAGCAGTACGGCGACATGTTAAGCAGGTGGCAGTCTGTTTTCTGGGAATCAAAGTTATGTTTCAGTATGGCGTCTTTTGCAGTTATGATTGCTGACAGAACAATTACCAACCAACAAATGGTGGTCACTGCATTAAAAGTTTAAAACTAGGTCAACAAAATGAGTAGCTTTTCACTTTTGTTGCAGTTATCATAGTTAGCACCAAGATACCAAAAGCAGGTTCTTTTGGTAAATATTTGGGTCAAGAGGAGGTAGTGTTCTGTGGCACTAGTTTTGAATGATGAATGTGACGGCAATGAATCCAGGTGGATGGCCCAATTATTTGAAAAATAAAACATAAGCAAAAAAAGAGTCTTGCCTAGTGGGAAATGTTCTGGGGAAGTAAAATAAGAACAAGAAACAACGGTGGCAGTTAACAGGCTTATCTCTCTTCCTCCCCATCATCCTCTCGTCTCATCATTCTCACGTCTCATCATTCTGTGCACTCCTCTCTCAGGGACACATCCAGGCAGTGATCTAGAGTGCCAGTGACTTGAGATAGGAAGCACAAACCAGGGCCTTGGTCACAGCGTCCACTCACTGTGCCGGTGACTATGGTAGTGACTCTAAGTAGTCAACGACAAAACAAAAGTTCCATGTAATACTTTGAAGATTTTCTTATAATGGAGGAAGGAAAGAAGCTCATTTGAAAGAATCAGTGAAGATGTATACATTGAAAAAGAGGGAGAACAAAAATGCACATACCAAATATAGTTCAAGAGTTTCCCACTGGCAACTTCCCTGCACTTGATGGGCCACAGCTATGGTCTTGCTATCACCATCCCGTGCATCATCGTCAGCAGAAGGCAGCAGTAGCAGCTGTTGAGTGTCAGTAAAATTTCTCCTGTAATAAGGTCAGAATCCTTAGTATACTGCATTACTATTATCTATAGCCATACATGTCGAGTAGATGAAAATTAATTCCAGAAACCAGAAGAAAAAATATATAGGTAAACGCACCCTGTGTTGCCTACTCTGTTTGGGCAGCACTGCTGCGCAATGGCTGCAAATATACGTTCCATTTCTCTACCATAGAAAAATGTAAACACATAAATACTCACATTAAACCAAAGAATTATTTAAATGATGAACAAGAATCTAGTAATACAAGGCTACAAGTAAAAAGGGCAAGGGAAAAACAGGCTGACTACTAGAGCTCGAATGCACCTTTTCATTCCTGACTCTTTCCAAAATTTCAGCACAATGGTGAATGCCAGGTCATACAAATTCTCATTTATAAGAATGTCCGTCAGGGCTTCGATAGAATAGCTTTCTGCGGTACCACAAAAATTGAATTGTCCATAGCTTGTTAAGACATAGATCTTCAAAATCAAGAAATACAACATTTTTGTGTGATTAGTTGCGCACGTACCAGAAAATTTGGATCTAGAATTTATAGTACTGAGCATATAAAGTGCTTCTGTTAGAGTATATTCCTTTTCAAGAACTTCAATGTCAACACAAAACCGCAATCTAGAGAGCTCTGAATCTGTGCCAAAAGCAGCTGTACATAGGAGATAAATGTTAGATGAAGCACATTGTTGTTGACAGGTATAACTAAACAAGAATAGAAAGCTCAACTAAACATACAGTTCTCCATCAAAAGATTACGAGGCTTTTTGCTTGGTGAAATTTGATCGTCAGCTTCACAAACCGAATCGAGCCAGGCACATGAGGGTTCAACAAGCTGCAACGAGTTGATGGCAGTAGACAAAGCATGCAGCTTCTCTTGTAATACATGAGAAAGTTGGCGGCTTCCACCTGCATCTCCCTCTCTACTCAGCCTGACAAAATACCTGTACATGTATGCAGCTGCCTTCCTCCAATTGTTCCTATAGGCTTCAAATGAATAAAGGACTTTGTATAGATTTGGTCTAGCAGATAGATCTGAGCGCTCAGCCTGGCAAACAAAACAAAAACAAATGACTGTTTGTGCTAGGAAACATATTTTATGGTAAAGATGGCAACTATGTGCACAAACCTTCCAGAAGAGCTCTTGCTCCACTTTTTCTACCAAACCAGTAAATGGTATCTCACCATTGCAAATGACCTGATCAGACAAATCCAAATAATATATCATTGCACCGAACGTCAGAATAGATTGTGGGACACAATAGGTGTACTCGAACATGCAATAACCAACCTACAAGTCCTATACATGTATGGCAGGTTAACAGGTGTAATGTGCATTAATGGTTGTCTACGGACATCAGGCAGAAATACAAGTTATTATTCACCAGGTGTGATGAAGAATACAGTTAAACAGACAATATCAGACCTTAGTCTCGCCAAGCTCGCAAAGGACTATGATGAAACGCCTCAAACAGACATACTTGCTATCATCATCTGGATTTGAGACTATAGCGCAATACGCGTCTCGGAATTTTTTTAAATCCAAGCTGTACTTGAATACATTGGCCCACAGTCGTCCTTTAATCATCTGTGCAGTCTCTGGGAGACCCTCAGCTTCACTTCCATTGTCCAAATCAGCAATGCTATCAACTTGTTCAAGAGCAGCAAGAGCAAACTGGCATGCTCCCTCGCTCATGGAGTTCTGCTCAAAAACTTGCATTGCCCACTCGTAGTAATGAAGCCTCCATAAGGAAATAGATCTACACTCCCCTGAAAAATCCATAAAAAAAGTTAGAACATGACTGAAATGGATTACACTACAAGCAAGGTCAGGAAAATGATGTCACCGGAAATTTGAAACCCTGTTTCTGAAGAAAACTTCATCAACGCCTTTGGAGCTTCTTGCCCAGATGCAGCTCTGATATTCTCCACAGGCACCACATTAACACCATAGAGTAAGTCAGCCAATACAACACAAGATATCAGCAATGTAAAATAGATGATACAGATATAATTCAAGGATTTGCTTATAATGGTTTTTGCCTTTTAGTACTTTCTCCACAGTTTTCGTTTTGAATTTTGGATTCCCATACATCCTCTCAAAACCCTAAAAAAATATCCTACAATTTTCATCACGAGGTGATTCTGGCTATGATATTTGAACTAATAGGAGAAACTAATAGTTGGTGTTGCTCAGTTCTACATTAGCTTACCAGGTCCATAAGATATTGCATTGCACATCAAAACCAATAACATTACAAGTAATAAAGATACCCTCGTAGTTTTACATGTATCATCGTGTAACATGTGCCCTTTGAAAATCTGTACACTTCACTACCCGGGTCCGTAGAGTACATTCGTTAAGAAGTAGAAGAGCAGGAAGTTAGTACCTAAAGAAGCATGTGATAGCTTCATGGACCTTGGATTCTCTCAGTACTACGTTTGCTTCATCATGTGCAAGCATCAAAAGGCAAAATCCATTGAGATGTAGGCGAGCCGAACATGCAATATCAGTATCCTGGTCAGTTTGGGATGCTCTCGCGTAGTTCAAGTATGTTTTCAGAATGCCCAGAAGATTCTTTTGGGATAAAAAAAGGGTAAAAAGATTAATTAGCACATTTTAATAAGTAATAAGTAACATCACAATGAAATAGATATAATGAATTTCAGGAGTACAAGCAGATAAGGTACCTGAGCAGCTTCATATTGACCATGTCGGACAAAAACTGCTGCCAGATTTATTGTGGAACCTAAGAAGGTCTCTACATGGTCAAAATTATTTCTGCACATAATCGAACTGCTAAACCTCCTGACCATGTCGATCACCTCGGTTGGACTAGGAAAACAAGGTGACAGATCATCCCCTTCAGCAGATTTAGGAAAATCAAGCAAACAAGCCAATGTGAAATCAGAGGATCCAAGCTTTCTGTGCAAAGATACCTCATCAGCTATACCTGTGAAGATAACAAAAATTCATGGAATTTCTTGATTAGATGGAGACATGGAGTACAAGAAACATTTTTCTGATTACTTGCAAATGCAAGACATAGTAGGCTAATTGACCAAATTTGCAATATGCTAATGAAGATTCCCCAATAACAATAAAGGCCAGGGTGTGCAGTGTCCCATAGACCACAGCCACTATACCCCGAAACTTGCACACATGTCATTATATACTACTACTCCCTCCGTTCCAAATTAATTGAAGTTATAGGTTTGTCCTAAGTCAAACTTTTGAAAGATAGACATTGTGCCAATATCTACAACGTCAAATCTATAGATTACTACAATATGTTTTTTGATGAATCTAGTGAAAGTAAATTGGTGTTGTAAATGTTGATATATTTTTCTATAAACTTAGTCAAATTTAAAGTAGTTTTGACTTGTGACAAACCTAGAACTTCAATTAAATTGGAACGGACCTATAGTCATTTTATATGGACTTCTTAATAGTAGCAAAATTAAATATCCTGGTCGTCAAAAGGCACCCAATAAAAAATTGACATGTCAAACATAAAAAATAAGAACACTGAACACAACTGTTTCATTTAGACATTTCTTACCTAGCTGGAGGTAAGAAAGTTGATAGCTGAAATCCTCCAAGTTCGGTGGTGTGGTTGGTGAAATTCCTACAAAATGGAGAACGATCCACTGTCCCAATATGTCTTGAATCATTGGAAACAACTTCAGTTTTATCCTGGCAACATCACTTTGCAGCAAGGAGACCTAATTTGGAAATTATCCTTATCAAAGGAAGCAATAAAAATTGTTTACCTTCGCAATAGCATGTAAATGAGGAAGCATGGATTTTGTACTTCAACAACACAAGTACTGACAGATTTAATAAAATAATAGATGTAGCCTCTACAATACAGCAATGCTAAAATGAGCATGAAAATAGCATGTATTAACCTAAACCATTTAGCACATAATGGAAGTTGGGATGTGAAGTGTTCCTCAAAAAAAAAGTTGGGACGTGTTTTCTCAAGAAACAGGTTATGATGTGAATCTGCATTAAACAGTGAACTAACTAATATGCTCACAAGAATGACAGAGTGGTCAAAATAACCTGGCATGTGTCTTTCCGGCTGATGCAAGGATCAGATAACAAGGCAACAACTTGGCATCTTCCTATACTACTGAGAGTTCTGACCAACTTATGGAAGTCAAACACGAGACAACCAGGCATGCATGCTCATAGTCTCAGAAACATACTCTGTTCAAAGAACAGATGACATATTGGTGGAATTGGCCAGTCTCCATTATGCAATTTTAACCGGTACCCTTTTTGTACGAACATGTAAGTGAAACAATTTGAATTATATACTGCAATATGTTTAATGACAATCAAAATAAAAAATTATATATTAGTAGTCAAAGTTAGAGAAGTTTGATTGCATGCTTTGTAAAACATCATCAATTCCTGAATGGAGATAGTATATATCTTCATACTGTATGGGAGTCAACTGAGTACTTGGCAATTAGAAGATGTTTATTTTTTGTGACAGGAATAGTAGTTAGCAGAGGTGGCAAAGTTGAAAACTACAGATGTACATCAGACAGAAATAGTGAGATTGAAAAAACATGGCATACCTGCCCACCAACACCAACCAGATAACTGAGGAACAGAAATAGATCAAAAGCAGACTCAAACATGGTTCTTGCAACCTGTGAAGTAGCCTGAACCACTAACGCAGAATTTACATTACAAAGTCTCTTCAGTTCATGCTCTTGTATGGTGACCTTCGTATTCAAACACTTCATGAACTTCTCAATCACATCAAATACTGCCGACCAGGATGTGGATCTTGATTGCAACTTATGGAAAGATAGCAGCATCTCAACAGAAAACTTCCTTTGGCTTTTGTGAGCCGTCTGCCTTCTTTCTACATAAGTATCTGTTCCAAGTAATGTAATGAGGGGTGACGAAGATTGAGGACTGAAACCACTCTCTAAAATCTTCAATATCTGAGAAGCAATTTCATCAGGTGATATAGCAGAGCTGATGAGGGACTCGTAATATATTGCAGCAGAAGATCTCCCAAGCAAATGGTTTATATGGCCCATGCACCTGAGAACTTCAATGAGGGTTTCAGTGTCAGATATATCCGCCAATAAGTTCATTCCGAGGCCTTTGAGATTTCCCAATTCATCAGAGGAACCTGATACCATAAGCTAGTAAGTATCCCTCGTGAATTTGAATTTAAATTTAAGTACGAAACGTAAAATGCTAGGACAGAAACATACCATAAATAAGTTGCTCCACACCCTCCAAACAACGGAAGAGAGAAAACGAACCCTTTCTAACTACACCAAACACCTCGCGATTCGTATCAAGAAACAACCCATATGGCCTATTGCTCCAGCACCAGTTGTGGAGATACCGTGCAGAAAACTTTTTCCAGTGATAAGCAGTAGAACTTGCTGACTGTGAACTTCCCTACACACAAAAAAGGTTCATTGAAATTTAGCTATACTAAATTAGGAGGCGTTAAAAACCAAATAGAGAAACAGAGTACCTCTTGTTCTATAATGGATAATATTTGTTTCCGTAGCCCACTAGTAGTAAGTGACTGGAACTCCGAATCGGATAGAAACCTTTTGTACTCCAGTAAGGTTTCACGAAGAGCAGAACAGTGATACACTCCTGGTTGCAGCAGCCTCCGCAGAAACATGGATGAGATAAAACTAAAACTATGCTCCTACAGGTGCCAAAGAAAAATAATGGCTTAACAACATTGAAGAGCTCCGCGTAGGCACATAGCACCAAAAAAAAGATAACTAAGTACAAGAAAGAGCTCTACAGTATATATTACATACTCTAGTCATGTGAATATGACAAATGAACATACGATATAATCTTGAATAGACAAGTTCAAAACTTACTAATAATAAATTACCAAATGACCACACGAGTTCACTTGTCATAGTTGGTAGTTGATAGGTTTTTTAACCATTGTCAAAATACATAAATTGAAACAGTTAGTGCATGAATAAATAAAAAGAAATACATAAATTGCCACTAAATGTGTGACTCTGAAGAATAGGTTTAATAGTTGAGACTGATTATTATGTTAGGAACCTCTAGAATTGATACGACTTATGGTTTGGTACTTGGGGACAATTAGAATCTCTCAAGAATTTCTGGGGTTACTACAAAACTAACGTGCACTAGGAATTAAAGCAATTCAATGGAGTAGAGCACAAGAAACCTAACAGTAATGCCCAAAAAAGGCAAGCTCAAAACTGAAGCTCGGAAAGCCATTATCTTAAATGCTAAGTTTAACAGCTGTACATGACTAATAGAATGCATAAGCTTAAGAGGATTACATTTACCTTCATAGATGAGAATATAGAATCAGCAGTCCAAACCAAATCATCCAATGCACTCTCAGAACTTTGGAACATTTGCTCACTGATAGCATCTTCTTGTAGCACATATGAACATATTTCATCACTGATCAATGACATTTGAATAACTCTTTTAGTTCATGAGGCAATAAGACGGAATAACCACCAATTGAAGGATTAAAAGGGTCAGTGTGACAGCAAATGAAGTAACAGGAGACTTACCCATCAGAGTCATACTGCACTATTTCATACAGCATTGGTCCCACTTCTTTAAGTATCCAAAGCTTTTCTGTGCTTATTTTCAAATCAATGAGCTTTCCCTGAGTAACAGGCAAAGTATCTATCAACGGGTGGGCATATTAGCTCCTCCGAGCTTCTAAAGTAATCACTGAACTACGATAAGTTGCTACAAGCCATTCTACACTACTGGTTGCTAAACTTGAGAAGACCATATTCCAAAAACATAATGAATCATAATATGCAACAAAATTGTCTGTGAGGAACATGCATACAAACATTTTAAACTCCACAGTACCAGGATAGCAAGTCCTGAGCTGAATCTCCAGCTGATTTTAAATATAACACAATTTTAATGATGTCAATGCCAATAATAAATACAAAACAAGAACTATGGGCATGGTCAAAAAGAGAAGAAATATGGAAGTATGATGATGATTCCTAGACAGGTGCAAGCTATTAAATGCTGGTTCATCTCCTATTTCTCTTTTATTTTTTTCTGTTGGATGTTGTGCATTCGTGCACATTAAGCGAGACTCGATTGAGTGCAGATGTTACTAAAAAAGTGAGCCAGAAAATTCCCCATAATCCAAATGGGTGATACATAAGTACATGGGAGTACACAGCGTGTGATAGAAGCAGTCCAGTTTTGTGGCACTGAAAGTCCTAATGCAATTCCCCTCCTACACTTTACAAGGCAGGAACAGGAAGATCAAATAATATGAAGGAATATCACAAAAAGTGATACTTTTGATTACCTCCAGCAAAGGTACAGCAGAAACCGAAGGTTCGGGAGACAACAAGAACCTTTCACCAGCACCAAAACTGAAGCCATATACAGCAACACGATCACAAGCTGGAACCTTTACAATTTCGAAATGCAAACAGTCAGTTACTTTTGGCAATATTGATGAAAAAACATACAGCAACAAAATCACAAGCTGGAACCTTTACAATTTCAAATGCAAAACGCCAGCTGATTTCAGCAACACTGATGAGACAAAGCGATAGTTTCCATCGCATTGTGTCATGTGGCCAAAACCCACGATAACAAAAAGAGAATCATAGCGACTAACGTAAGCATGAAAATATAGCAGAAATTCCAGCATTCAAACTGGAGGTCATGGACCCAGTTTCCTTTAGGGTGCCAGATATAGCCAGAAAACGCTGACATGATGAGGAGTATCTACTATCGAATATCTACTGCCAGAATGGATAACTATTGCAAAAGTTTACCAAAGGAAAATAAACAATTTCATGTAAACAAAAAATTGTTAGCATGCTAGATATCCAGGTGTAATAATCCATAACCAATAAACTGTGAGCAATCCATGTTCCACTACTGATTCATATTCTCTCACCACTTACTATATTTCACCATTTCGAATTCCACCTCCAGCAGCAAAAATCAAGCCAAAATCACCATCAACATATCTTCCTGATTCCTCCATGCCCTCAATAAATCTTATACGGTTATACCTCTATCTGATCGTAATACAAGTTTCATTGAATTGACTAGTGAAGCACGATGCCTTAGTTTGGAGGTATCTAGGCACAAAGTGGTCACAGCAGATAGACCAACTTCAACTTACATTGTGCCAAGAACGCTATGTTGCCATTCCTAACCAGAGTTAATTCTACAACCAAATGTTGTGCTCTATTTTTATGTATCAAATGAAAAGGTACAGCAATAAAACATGTGCATGCAGACAAGTAAATGCAGCGGTGAGACATCAATATGTGCATACCGTAGTGCCTTGATGCAGAACAGCCAAAGATATCAGCTCTTGATCATCATCAGCCTCACCAACCCATACCCTAGAGGGTTGACCTGAAGATAAAGAGAAAAGGTTCAACTGAAAGAAATGCATGCAAGCAAAGCCTAAAATCTGTCCTGTTTGAATGAGCAATGCAAAAATAAAAGGATAATTGCAGAAGCAGCTGCTATACTTGAGGGACCTACAGTAATTCTTAGGATCTACAGCATATTGCAAACTCAGACCCCACATTGATGGCTACTTTCTTTCCCTTTTTTCCTTCATGGTACTTATTTTCTCTGTCATATAGAAATGTCACGCAGTGCACCAAAGTAAACATGCAGACTATGCTAGCATCACGAGTAATTACCACATTTGACCAACTACTAGGATAGACTTTAGTATAGTACCACAGCTGAACAACATCCAACCATTTGTACACATCAGCTTGTAGAATATAGATCAGATGAAACTTAAGCAGGGTGACTTCAATGATATAGCAGCGACGACTTCAGAGTCTAGGTTGCGGGTTACATATGTATTACAGTGGCATTGCATGCAATGTATATAATGTAGAACAACAATAAAAAGAAATCTTCCAAGGAACCAATATATTAAATGAAAGCTCAGCAGAAGATCTTTGATCTTTCATGTGCCAAATTAAGTCGGCACAGAGATTACCTTCAAAATCATTCGAGTGAACGTTATAATTAAGAAGTTTTGTGTGACTAGAAATATCCCATACACGCAAATTTCCGTCCAAATGAAGAGCAAACAACAGCTCCCTTTCATTTACAGTAGCTGTGTCCATATCTTGTACAGACCCCAGAGCCTTTGTTCTGTAGAATCAAATAGGCATATATTACACGGACTGATAAGCAAAAGAAAGTGTGACATGATATGTTGCTCAAGTGAACAAGCATGGACAATGCGTGGCACATCAATTCATAAGCTGATGAGCTTAGATTTAAGTGTCAAGGGTACACCATTGTTCTGCTAGGTCTAATACACTATAGTAGCTTCTAAGGAGAGCTATTTAGCTCTGGACGAAGCAGATGGATCAATAATGAAGATGACACATTTTCTAGCAGCAATTTTGGTGGACGTCAGTTGCAGACTTGTGTTATCACTGTTTGGTGGACAGAAAGTAAGTACCTCGACATGAGAGTCCACAAACGCCCAATTCCAGCATCATCACGAAGCTCATTTGAGAAACCTAGAGCGGATGACAAAATAAAACAGTCAGAAAACCTTGCTGGGAGCTACAGAAGGCTTAGTCATCATCTATAAGTCATTAATATGAATAAACATACAGCTAGTTCGGAATTGAAATTAGAAAACTTGCCTGGTGAACTAGGAGCTAGTTTCCCAAGACTGTAACAGCAGATTGACCCATCTTGTCGCCCAATTACTAGACATCCTGGCTTCGCTTTTACAGCTGTAACCTTAGCACTCTGTGGGTGGGTTTGAAGACTAAATTCAAGTATATCATTCTGAGAGAGTATTGATCCAGATACATAGGAAAAGGGGCTGCGCAAGTTGCACACAAGAGCAACTCCAGAAATAGTGAGCACATATAGCAGATATACAGACTCGCCTCGTCTGGCACCCTGCATTACCACGGAAGCAATTGAGTTTCTTGTGCATTGATGTTCTAGATTGGCATAAGATATCATAGAAGCTAACCTCACTTTCACACATAAAAGCGAATGGACACAGAGCCTCCTGGAACACCAACCGCAGTCCAGAGCTTGGGAACTCCTTCGAAGCAAAGAGTTCAATTACCTCTAGCACATTCTGGTGTTCTTCGTGGATTCTCCTGTAAAATAGATAACATATTCCTTTAGACACCGGTAAAGTTCTCATATTAGCATAGCTATTTTATGGTCTTTCAAAAAAACAAGCATATCGTAATGCTGAATACTATAGACAGTTAATATTAAAAACCCATTGCACCAGCAGGCTGAAGTAACATCATGACTGATGGGTCTCAAAAGTTCTTCAAGGGGTACAATTCAACATGATCAGTCAGTACCAGGGTGCTAGTAAAGGTAGTGTACATATCAATCGCTTCAGTTAGGGACTCTGACTATCAGCCTATCAGGACATGACCTTTTGTCTTTTAAAACATAGACTGTCATTGCCATGCTGATTTCACGTACATTTCCAATACAGTGCACCTGGCTGGGCCTCCACCACGCTACAATGATACAACGCTCTATAATGCAGGAGAGCAAAGTGACACAATATAAATGTAGTATTTGCAATCTGATGAGCAAGTCAAAATCTTAGGTGGAGCTACCACGAACCTAGCTAGGGTTTCTGTAAGCGTGGCAACAACCACGCAAGACATGGACGTGCAATGTAATTCTAAGTTCTAACAGACCTACTATAAATTAAGCGCAAGTCCCCCGTTAACCGAAAGCTCCACAACGTCCCGGTAGCACGACCGAGCGGCGCTATACTCGGTCAAACAGAAGAAAAAAATGGCGGAGGAGAGCTCCATGGAGCACGAGGCGAATGGGACGAGGGCGGCAGCACGCACCAGGCGAGGTAGCGCTGGGATTCGGTGCCGGAGGACAGGACGTGGCAGCCCGAGGCGGCGCGCGGGGGCACGGAGACGAGTGGGTCGGCCGGCTCGGGGGAGGGGGTGGAGGGGACGGTTAGGTCGATCCACCGCAGCTTGTCCGAGCCCGTGATGGGGGCCTCCGTGCCCGCTATCCTGCGGGGGGCGGCGGCCATTGCGGTCTCGCCGTCGGCGGCGGCGGCGGCGGCGGGAGGGTTTTGGTCGGGGAGAGTGGGTTTTGGGTGGGGAAAAGCTCGGAGAAATTTTGAGAGCTCGGGAGGTGGTGATGGCGAATTGGGCTTTTCCGCTTTCCTTACTGGACTTTGGTGTTTTTCCTGAGATTCTGGCCCGTTTGTTTTGTTTGATTTGGAATTTGTCCTTTTCGGCTACAAAGGAACGTGGCCCGTTTGTTTTTGCTGATTTTGAATTTGCCCATTTCTTCACAGAGCAAATGGTTGTAGAAATTATATGTTACTAGCAAAGTGCCCGTTCGTTGCTACGGAGAGGAGAAAAATTTCAATTACAAATCAAACGTAAATAAAAGGTTTTTCCTTCATCGCATTAGAAAGCCAAGAACTAAGATGTAATCATCAGAATTTTCTTTAGCTTTCTTCATGCAGGAAAATGTCATGTCTATTTTCCATGCTTCTCTTATATTCTGCTAATTCCTTCTTGTAGGGAACTATTGTTCTCTGAATTTGGGACGTGTGTACTGTCCTAAGTTGACGTGAATAAACAAGGTAGCGTGAAGGAAATTCAGTAGAGAAGCTAGAGACGTTGATTGCGTTATGTAGTGCTAGTTGTATCAATACAAATTGCATTTTCTGTCTTCATAAGTAAATATTTTGAAAACTAATCAAATCTAGCAAGTCTACATGAGAAATTCGTACATCAATATTGACCCGGAAGAAGTATGTTTTTTTAAAATAATATTTTTTTAAATGTATTCGGAAAATAGCTCGGGTTTACAAAAATTTCGGAAAATAGCGCCCGTCGTCATGGGCCATGACGAAAGCAGCGTCATGGGTCATGACAAAAGAGCTGTTTGTCATGGCCCAAGACCAAAGAAGTGTTTCGTCATTGCTCATGACAAAAGGAAGGTGAATTCCTAATGTGTCATGTTTAACTTTTTGATTAAAATAAAAGTTGCCAACCATATCATGATTATCGATAAAATATATATGTATATGTGGATCGATGAGTAGGTTCCATTCCCGTGATCGGTTTCGAGTTTGGTCGACTCTAACTCCTTAATTTTGGATTGAAATTCACAAATTGTTTTGACGAATTTTGTCAAATTCGTCGCACTCAATGGACCGTTTAAAATTTCTTTCACTAGTAGATAGAACTCACACTTACCCAGAACTTTTATGTTGTAACTTTTTTGTTTTGACGGACATATACATATTTTCTCTACAGTATAAAAGTTATGGGGAAGAGTGAGATCCATCTACTTGTGAAAGGAAAACTGATTTGCGACGAATTTGACAAAATTCGTCAAAACAATTTATGAATTTTGATCCAAAATTAAGGAGTTAGAGTCGACCAAACTGAAAACCGATCACACAGGAATGGAACCTACTTGTCGATGCTCATGTATTTCATATATATTCTATCTTGAATCATGACACGGTTTAGCAATTTTTTTTTAATCAAAGAATTAAAAAGGAAGAAACATCACGATACCTGAATTCACTGTTTACCTTCCTTCCGTCATGAGCCATGATGAAAGCACCGGTTTCGTCATGGGCCAAGACGATCATGGGCCATAACGATGGCGCGCTATTTTCCGAAATTTTGAAAACGCGAGCTATTTTTCGAATACATTTAAAAAAAATTATTCTCGAATACCTGGATACCTAAGTTGGGGTAGGTGCTGATGGCGAATTGGGCTTTTACGCTTTCCTTTTGTTGGACTTCATGTTTTTCCTGAGATTCTAGCCCGTTTGTTTTGTTGATTTCGAATTTGTCCTTTTCGGCCACGTAAGGAACTTGGCCCGTTTGTTTTGTTGATTTTGAATTTGCCCATTTCTTCATAAGAGCAAAGGGACCATCCCTTTCCCCTTTTTTGAAAAACCTAAGATCGTTAAACAATGTTTCGTCGATGGACTTTTAAAGGAAAACGAGCACGAAATTAGGAAGCGCGAGAACCATAAACCACGATGAACTCAATACCACTAATGCTATCTGAAAGGATCGTATGACACCTAGAGGGGGGGTGAATAGGTGCTACTCCAATTTTAATACTTTTTCAAATTAGGCTTGACACTAAAAGGTAAATTCTCTAGATATGCAACTACGGTGAATTTACCTATATGACAAGCTAGCAACTAAACAAGATACACGAAGTAAGGACTAAAAACAAGGATAGAAGTAACCGAAGTGAAAGCACGCGGAGACACGGATGTAATCCCGAGTTCCTCCTTTTTAGGGGAGTACGTCTCGTTGGAGAGGTGTGAGCTACCACGAAGGTCAAAACTCAACCGCCACAAAGGCGGATGCACCTTCTTCTCCGATGAACCGCACCACAAAGGTTTGGTTCACCTTCCACTATCGGAATCCTTCAAGGCGGAATCCAGAGCCCTTACAACAACGATCCGGGGCACAACCCACAAGAGGATTGGGGGCTCCCGAACAGCTACAAATCTGTCACAAAGACAACAACAAGTGAGTACAATATGAGGCTAGGTTTTCCCAATGGAAATCCTAGCAAAGGGTCCCTCAAGTGAATGAGGGGGAAATGAAGAACGGCTTGGTGAAGATGTAGATCCGGGGCTTCTCCTTCAATCCTCCAAGTATCAACGAGTTTGGGTGGAGGGATTGGGAGATCTATCAAATCTTGAGCTTGCAATCAATGGTGTTCTTCAATGTGTTCAAGCTGCTTGTCTCAAGGTAGGTGGAGGACTATTTAAAGCTCCTCCAAAAAATGGCCGTTGAAAATCAGACAGGCCGGTCTGGGGGCCGGTTTGGCCGGCCCATGGCCTTCTGCAGGGGAGCCGGCATGGGGGCCGGTTTGGCCGGCCAGGGAACCGGCCAGCCAGCCGAGCCAGCCGGCCTGGGGCCCGGACTGACCGGCCTGGGAACCGGTTACCCAGCTGAGCCAGCCGGCCTGGGGCCCGGTCTGGCCGGCCTGGGAACCGGCTACCCAGCCGAGCCAGCCGGCCTGGAGCCCGGTCTGGCCGGCCTGGGAACCGGCCACCCAGGGCACCTCGCAACTCTCCGATTTCCCGAACTTTCTTTCTTCTTTTTGTATATGGAGAGATACCGGACGTTCTGAAATCACTTAGCAACATATTAAACTTTCACGGTGTTGTTATCTAACACACAAAACATAGAGGGGATAATAAATGTCCTTTCAATCTCCCCTTTTTGGTGTTAGATGACAACACACGGATTTGCAATTGAGACCACACTATATCATGTTTAGACAAAGAAATGGCTCCCCCTACATGTGTGCATATAGTTTGTTTGCCTTGGAATGCAAATGCACACATAAGGAGGGAAACATTCCCAACAAGATAAACAACAAGATATAGAAACAACATAGTTGCACATTCATAGACATATCCAACTAAGTTGAGATTTGGAGATGATCATACCTTGTACCAAGAGATGTAGATAGTTTCATATCAATGCACAATATCCTAAAATCTCAACCATAGATAAATCCGAATACCGAAATCCATAGATTCATACAATAATTTATCCATCTCATACAATAGTGATCGCAAAGTTCCACAACATAACCACATAAGGTTCCATGAACATAAAAAGGTTCCACGAGCACAAACCACATAAAGTTCAACTAAAACAAATGCGATGAAAGACAACGAAAATGCAAATGGATACCATGCATGAATGCAAATCCCTCAGATATCTCTCCCCCTTTGGCATCAAGACACCAAAAAGGAAGAAAGACACGTGAGAGCCCATGTATCACTCGTCGGGAAACTCCTCCTCATCATCATGAGCAGCTTCATTCCGCCACCAAAAGCTTGACCGGAGCTTGATTCACCTTGGGAGCCCGGCCAATAGGGAGCAAGAGAGGAAGCATCATCACCGAACCAATAGGTGTGCTTGGACATGTAAGTGTTCTCCGAGACCTCGGCTGAAGTTGAGTGAGAAGGCTCGGGGAAGTCAAGTTTCTTCATAATCTCTCTTTGATTGCGGTTATAAGACTTTTGCTTGCGATATGCCTTGAAATCCTTAACTTGCTTATCCACAAAGAAGCAATTCATCTTCTTGAAAGCATCTAATATGCCGTGCTTCTTGGGGGGCTCAACATGAGCTTCAGGGGCTGCAGCTCTAGCACGCTTCTCTTGAGAAGGAATGACCGCATCCGGAGGACGCGCTGGCAAAGAATGAAGAGTAGGTGTGAACAAAGTTGAGACATAGGCATTGAGCGCGACTTGATCCAACTTTCTCTCAAAGAGCTTCTGAAGATAGGGGCCATAGAGGGGAACCCTTTTGTCAAGTACCACGGTGTGCATCTCTTCCCACATATAGTCAAGAACATCAATTTTCTTCTTCCTCCAAAAGGCGGGCATAATGTGATGAAGGAGATTGATCATGTATGCGCGAGCCTCAGTCTTCTCCCCAAACTTGACAGCGATAGTGTTCCGGAGGATAGCATAAGTGGTTTGCCAAAACGGAGTCATATGAGTGCACTTGGGGACCTTTCCAACAGTGCCCAACCCGGGGGTAGCAATGATGGATCGCGGGATCGGCTTTCATGATGGTTTGCGAGTGAATACGAACATAAGCCATGGGACAATGAGGTAGCTCCTCGATGCCAAAGAGAGCACCAAATTCAGCAAGGGAAGCTTCACACTTGACACCGGCACTCATCCAAGTCATAGTCCTTGGTTCTTCCCTCGAGAAATAAACTGTGGCAAAGAATTCTTGAAGCAAATCAGGAGAATAAGGTGTATTCACTCCATGAGATTAGAAATGCCATGAAAATCCATAACCTCCATCACCTCCGGCCAAATATCCCTTGCACTATCCACATTGAAGCAAAAGTGGAGACATGAGAGTTCTTCATGGGTTCAATGATTTGATCAAACACTTGTTGATGCATCTTGCAATAGAAACGGCTATCATCCGTGCAAGTGGGTGGGGAAAAGCATAGGGATTGAACTCCAACCGATCATGCTCAAACTCATCACTAGGCACTTTGATCCAAGATGAACGTACCGGTTCCGCCGGATTGGAAGGGGGAGGCCCCTTTTTCTTGATGGTTTCTTGATCTTCTTGGAGTTGATGTTGAGAGTAGACTCCCTAAGATTGGCCTTGCCCCGGAACCTGGAGAGGGGGAGGAAGATTCCTCAAGATCCTCAAGGTCATCAAACGTTGAATCATCAGCCATTGCCACGAAATCTGAGCTTCACCAAGAAATCCACACACACACCAACAATGGAGGAGAGCTCCCCCAAATCTTCACCAAAGGATGAAACTTGTGGATGGGAAGGAAGATCTGGAGGGGATCTTTCAGATCTGAGGCAGGAGAGGTGTGGGGGTGGCTCTAATGGAGGGGGCGGCGGTGGTGGAGCACGGGAGGGGCAGCCATGGGGGAGCACGGGCTGAGGGAGGAGGAAGAAGAGTGGAAAAACTGTTCGGGACCCTCCCTTTGATCGATCCATGTGCTCTGACTGCCCGGCACGGGGGCCGGTTGAGCCGGCCAGGAACCGGGCTGCAACCCGAGGCGCCCGGCACGGGAGCCGGTTTGAGCCGGGCTGGAGGCCGGGCAGGCAGCCGAGGCGCCCGGACAGCAGCCGGTTGGTCCGGCCAGGAAACCGGCCAGGCAAACTCCTCAACACTTCCTTTCTTCACGAAATCTTGGCACAAACAAAGCAATTCTTCTCCTCTTGAAAACCTTTGAATCAAACACAAATCTGATGACTGCTGGACTGTTCGGATAACCATCTTCAAGAATAACCATGGAGCAATGGAGAGTGACACGGGGGATGCAAACATGAAGAAATCTTCACACTTCCAATGGATAAAACAAAAGTCCCAAATAGCAACATTGGAAGTGATTAGATGAGAAAAAACAACAAATATGCAATGAACACTCGAACAAGACTCAACTCTTCAAAAGAAGAGGGCGGTGGCCTAGGCCACCATGTATGAGTGTATGTGGTGTGACACCGCGAAGATATATCTTGGGTTCACCGCCACTACTCGTCATTTAAGCTCACAATTCATAGAACGAATATAGAGATGCAAATGAGTTCTTACTATCGGCATAATGGGGGGAGGGATAGTCCAATGGATTAGGACCGCACTCCCCCTATGTCCATGCCTACACCTAAACCAAATAATAGTCAAAATATAGGTGTGTATGCAAGATGGTCAAGTCAAGCTCCTAGAATCCACGATATTTAGCTCATGCCTCAAGAAGGTGAATCTTGCTTCATCAAGTGGCTTCGTGAAAATGTCGGCAAGTTGATCTTTGGTTGGAATATAGCCAAGCTCAATATCACCACGAGCAATATGATCCCGAATAAAATGATGACGAATCTCAATATGCTTCGTTCTTGAGTGTTGCACCGGATTGTGGCCAATCTTGATAGCACTTTCATTGTCACACAAAAGAGGCACTTTGTCACAATTGACACCGTATTCCTTTAAAGTTTGCCTCATCCATAACAATTGAGTGCATGCACTTGCGGCCGCCACATACTCGGCTTCGGCGGAGGATAGAGATATGCAATTTTGCTTCTTAGAAGACCAACTCACCAAGGACCTACCAAGAAATTGGCATGCCCCGGAAGTTGATTTCCTATCATCCTTGCAACCGGCCCAATCCGAATCCGTGTACCCGGCAAGAGAGAAATTAGTGCCCTTTGGGTACCACAAACCAAACCTTGGGGTATCAACCAAATATCGAAGGATTCTATTGACCGCCACCATGTGGCTTTCTTTAGGAGCGGCTTGATACCTTGCACACACCCCTACACTCAACACAATATCGGGTCTAGATGCACAAAGATAAAGCAAAGAACCAATCATAGAGCGATAAAGTTTTTGATCAACATCGATACCGTCGGGGTTAAGTTCAAGATGGCATTTGGTGTCCATGGGAAACCGCTTCCCTTAGCATTGTGCATATTGAACCTCTTGAGCATGTCTTGGGTATATTTGGTTTGAGAGATGAAAGTCCCTTCATTCAATTGCTTGATCTCAAAACCGAGAAAGAACTTCAATTCGCCCATCATAGACATCTCGAACCTATCGGTCATAAGCTTTGAAAATTCATCATTGAAAGCTTTGTTAGATGAGCCAAATATAATATCATCAACATAAAGTTGGCATATGAAAAGCTCCCCTTTAACCCTCTTGGTAAAAGAGTGGGATCGATTTGCCCCAATTCAAATCCACGGTCTAGCAATAGCTCTCTTAGGTGCTCATACCAAGCACGAGGTGCTTGTTTGAGACCATAGAGCGCCTTATCAAGCTTGTAGACATGGTTAGGGAATTTAGGGTCCTCGAAACCCGGTGGTTGCTTAACATATACCAACTCCTTTAAAGGACCATTAAGAAAGGCACTTTTCACATCCATTTGTTGCAATTTAAAGTTATGATGTGATGCATATGCAAGAAGGATACGGATGGACTCAAGGCGAGCCACGGGTGCATAAGTCTCTCCAAAATCAATGCCTTCAACTTGAGAGTACCCTTGTGCAACCAATCTTGCCTTGTTCCTCACAACCATTCCATGCTCATCTTGCTTGTTCTTGAATATCCACTTTGTGCCTATAACATTGCGGCAATCTTTTGGCTTCTCAACTAGATTCCACACTTTGTTGCGCTTGAAGTTATTGAGTTCATCATGCATAGCTTCTAACCAATCCGGATCTTCAAGAGCTTCAAACACTTTCTTTGGTTCCACCATGGAAATATGAGCTTGATGTTCACTAAAGTTTGCCAATTGCCTTCTTGTGGTAACACCTCTCTTGTGGTCACCAATGATGTTTCTAGATGGTGACTCTTTAATTTAAAGTCCTTTTCAACTCTTGCTTTACGACGGGCTTCGATATCTCTATTGCATCTTGGAGGTATCTCTTGATCATCTTGATCATTTGAGTCCCCGTCTTGACCGGAATGTTGACCTTGATCATCTTGAAGCACATCTTCAACAATGGAAGGAGAGGGTTGATCTTGGTCATGACCTTGGCTAGCATCAACAATAGGAGAACTTGGTTCTTGCATAGCAACTTGGTCAACATGAGGAGGGTCTTGAACTTGTTCTTGGGGTGGTGCATCATTTGCTTCCATGATAGGCGCCGTTTCAACTTGTGATGAAGAGGCCTCCACTTGAATGGAGCTTGGACTTGCTTGAGGAGACTCGTAATGAATCTCAACGGGACGATGGAAACCAATGCCCATTCTTCTTATAGCATCTTGAGGCTCTTCATTATCTACATCACAAACATGAAATTGCGCCACTTGGGAGCCGTCATTCTCATCGAACCTCACATCACAAGATTCTATGACTTTCCCAACGGTTTTGTCATAGACTCTATAGGTGTGAGATTCGGCACCGTACCCAACAAAAACACCCTCTAAAGCTTTAGATTCAAATTTAGACAAACGAACACTTTTGTTCTTATAGAAACACTTACAACCAAATACTCGGTAGTAGGAGACATTGGGCTTGTTGCCGGTGAGCATCTCATAAGATGTAAACTTCTTGCCAACCGAAAGAATAGCCGGTTAGATGAATGACACGCCGTGGAGATAGCCTCGGCCCATAAGAATAGCGGAGACTTAAACTCCGCCAACATAGACCTTGCCATATCCATGAGAGTCCGGTTCTTCCTTTCGGCTACACCATTTTGTTGAGGGGTATATGCAGCGGAATATTGATGACGAATCCCCTCTTCACTAAGAAACTCATTTAAGGTGTAGTTCTTGAACTCGGAGCCATTATCACTCCTAATGACCAATATAGGGACATTGTATTGGCGTTGAACTTCATTGGAAAAGTCGATGACGGCTTGTTGGGTCTCATCCTTCGTCTTGAAGAAATAAACCCAAGTAAATCTTGAATAGTCATCAACAATCACCAAACAATATTTCTTCCCACCAAGACTAGGTTGAGGCACGGCACCAAAGAGATCAACATGAAGAAGTTCCAATATCCTCTTTGATGAAATGATGGTCTTGCTTGGATGGGGAGAATCATGCATCTTTCCTTCAACACAAGCCCTACAAAGACGATCTCTAGAAAAAGAAACATTGTCTTTTAGTCCAAGAATGTGGCCACCCTTGTGAAGACTTTGCAAAGTTCTCATGTTGACATGGGACAAGCGGCGATGCCACAACCATCCCACGTCGGCCTTTCCGAATAGGCATATTGCTTGAGTGTTGGTAGACCCCGAAAAGTCCACCACGAACAACTCATTTTCAACATACCCAACGAACATGACCTTTAGAGTCTTGCTCCTCAAGAGTACCACCATATCAATAGTAAAATGGACATCAAAATTCATCTTATTAAGTGCACGAACGGACATAAGATTGTAACCGAGGGACTCGACAAGCATGACATTTACAAGGGTGATATCCTTTGCAACTACCACCTTGCCGAGACCCGTTACCTCCGCTTTTGATTTATCACCATAGGAGACGGATGCTTGATTTATATTTGGTCCCAACTCCGTCATGATCTCCTTGCTTCCGGTCATATGACTAGTGCATCCACTATCAACCACCCATTTAGACCCACCGGAAGCATAGTCCTACAAGAAATCATTGCTTGGTTTTAGGTACCCATTTCTCAATGGGTCCTCTTTTGTTAGCAACAAGGGTCTTAGGAACCCAAATAGAATAAGCAATGTAACCATCATAAGGACCAACATATTTTGCATAAACATCCCCATAATAATCAACATAAAGAATGTAGTTGGGATGCCCCGCAAAGTCACTACGAGTGGTCTTGCCCCTAGTGGCATTACCACCGCAATGGAGTCTTGGCTTGTGCGGGCTTGGCATTGGTGTTGCTCTTCTTCTTCTTTGCCTTGGCCACATAACCAAGACCCTCCTTCCCTTTGTGTGGCTTTTGCTCAAAAATTTGAGCAACAACCTTTTCTTTACCTTTAGGAATAGAGGTCTTGGCACTAGTGGCCTTGGCAAGCTCAACCTTCAACCTAGCATTTTCCTCAATAACATTTGCATGATCACAAGAGGGAGTAGAGTGCTAGGTGAGTTAGATTTAGAAAGTTGAGTTTGAAGTTGCTCATGAGACTTGACTAGAAGAGAGTGGGTACTTTCCAAGGCCTTGTGAGCCTTGTTAAGTTTCTCCACATCCTCAAGGAGTCTAGCATTAGCAACCACAAACTCGGCTTTCTCCTTTTTAATCACTTTATATTTAGCAAAGACATGGTCTCTATCCTTAATGATTTTAGCAATTATTTCATCATTTTTATCATCAAGAGACTCAATTCTTTCCTCAAGAGAGGTTCTATATTCACTCTCTTCTTCAAGAGAGCATTCAAGGATGCAATGGTGAGAGATCCTCTCTCTCAATTTTCCCTTGTCATCAAGGATTTCTTCGGCCGCATCAAGTTGTCTCAAGAGAGACTCAACATATGCCTTAGCTTCACCTTGCAAGTTAGCCACAATAGTATCGGAAGCAACAAGTTCTTTCTTAATCACAAGACTAGTTTTATCATCTATTTCATGCATAGTCTTGGGAGTAGAAGATGATACCTCGGTGACGGAGCCATGAGGCAACGAGCGGTGTTGATGGAGAGGTTCTCATTGGGGGATTCGAAGAGAGAAGGAGGTGGAGTTGATACAATGGCCAAAGCGGCCACCTCACGAGTGGGTTCTTCTTCTTCTTCGGAATCCTCGGAAGGATACTCTTCTTGAGTCATCAACACAATTCTTGGTGCTTTCTTGAAGAATGGCTTCCTCTTGACAAAAGGCTTCTTTTGTATCATGTTTGATTCGCCCTTGAGGACAAGCCTTCCACCGTTTTGCTCTCTATTCTCATAATGGACAATCTTTGATGAAGTGATGCTTGTTATGACAATTGTAGCAAGTCTTTATCCTATTAGCAAACTCCTTCTTCCCACTTGGATTGTTTGTCGATCAAGTTGAGCCTTTGCCTTGGCCGGGTCATTCCAAAAGTCCTTGTTGCAAGAGCTATGTGACCATGGAGGGCTGGTTCAAGTTCATCGGGAGGAAGGTTGTTCGGGCATGCTTCAACTCATCATGTTCATCAAGGCACACAACCTTGGCCTTCAAAGCAAGAGAGGGACCTTGCTTCATTCCCATGGCCCTAGCACGGTTGTCTAGAGCATTCTTGGTGGCAACCTTGGAGGCTTGCATCTCTTGCATAACTTCATTGGATGTCATCTCAAGGTAGTTGAATTTTCCTTGTATGGCCTTCAATTCAACGGGCTCGAAGGGCATGAGAGCATTCACATACTTCCTCTTGATCCAAGCATCATCCACATAGGTTGCCCCAACATTATGAAAGGCTTTGGCAAGAATGTTGAGTCTTCCATACATCTCCTCATGAGTTTCATTATCAAGCATGTAGAAACCTTCGGCCTCATTGCTCAAGCATCATATCTATTCCTCTTCATGCTTTCATTTCCAAGAAATGCCACCTCAAGGCACTTCCAAGCTTCTTTGGCGGTGGAGACATTTTGAATGTGATGAAGACCACTTTCTCCAACGGCAAGTTCAATCATGTGGAGAGCGGAAGCATTGAGTTGTTTCTCGGCCACCTCTCTTCTTGTCAAGTTGTTAGGATTCACGGCCTTGTATCCCTCTTGAATGATCCTCCAAAGCTCGATAGAGGAACTGTTGATATGAGATTTCATTAAGTGTTGCCAAGTAGCAAAAGCCGATGCATTAAGTTTAGGAGGTGGACCCAAAGGGTTTATGCGAGTATGATGGATAGGTGGGTCGGGAGAGTACAAAGGGAACCCCATGGTACTCCGGCTTCCCACCTTCGGATGGTGGTAGATGTGGATGGAGATCTTAGTTTGGTTTCTTCATCCCCTTTCTTTTCCTTTCCTCCTCGGTTTCACCGTCATTGGAGTAGCGGAGTCCTCTAGTGGGGTGGTCTCCTTAGGAACCTTGCCACTTGCGAGTTGTGTGATCAACTCACGCATCTCGGCAAATTTGGTATCCATGGACGATATCAAAGATGTCTCCATCAATTTGAGATCGGCCATGGATGCCGTAGTGGCTTTCATCCCGGGATCACCCACTCTTTGTCATACTTCTCTTAGGCGGTTAAGCCCAACAAGAGAGCCGAGGCTCTGATACCAATTGAAAGGATCGTATGACACCTAGAGGGGGGGGGGTGAATAGGTGCTACTTCAATTTTAGTACTTTTTCAAATTAGGCTTGACACAAAAGGTAAATTCTCTAGATATGCAACTAAGGTGAATTTACCTATATGACAAGCTAGCAACTAAACAAGATACACAAGTAAAGACTAAAACAAGGATAGAAGTAACCGAAGTGAAAGCACGCGGAGACACGGATGTAATCCCGAGTTCCTCCTTTTTAGGGGAGTACGTCTCGTTGGAGAGGTGTGAGCTACCACGAAGGTCAAAACTCAACCGCCACAAAGGCGGATGCACCTTCTTCTCCGATGAACCGCACCACAAAGGTTTGGTTCACCTTCCACTATCGGAATCCTTCAAGGCGGAATCCGGAGCCCTTACAACAACGATCCGGGGCACAACCCACAAGAGGATTGGGGGCTCCCGAACAGCTACAAATCTGTCACAAAGACAACAAGTGAGTACAATATGAGGCTAGGTTTTCCCAATGGAAATCCTAGCAAAGGGTCCCTCAAGTGAATGAGGGGGAAATGAAGAACGGCTTGGTGAAGATGTAGATCCGGGGCTTCTCCTTCAATCCTCCAAGTATCAACGAGTTTGGGTGGAGGGATTGGGAGATCTATCAAATCTTGAGCTTGCAATCAATGGTGTTCTTCAATGTGTTCAAGCTGCTTGTCTCAAGGTAGGTGGAGGACTATTTAAAGCTCCTCCAGAAAAATGGCCGTTGAAAAGCAGACAGGCCGGTCTGGGGGCCGGTTTGGCCGGCCTGGGTGCCGGCCTGGCGTGTTTTGGCCTTCTGCAGGGGAGCCGGCATGGGGGCCGGTTTGGCCGGCCAGGGAACCGGCCAGCCAGCCGAGCCAGCCGGCCTGGGGCCCGGACTGACCGGCCTGGGAACCGGTTACCCAGCTGAGCCAGCCGGCCTGGGGCCCGGTCTGGCCGGCCTGGGAACCGGCTACCCAGCCGAGCCAGCCGGCCTGGAGCCCGGTCTGGCCGGCCTGGGAACCGGCCACCCAGGGCACCTGGACTCTCCGATTTCCCGAACTTGCTTTCTTCTTTTTGTATATGGAGAGATACCGGACGTTCTGAAATCACTTAGCAACATATTAAACTTTCACGGTGTTGTTATCTAACACACAAAACATAGAGGGGATAATAAATGTCCTTTCACTATCACAAAAGGAAATTGAAACATTGAATGGTCATTCGTTGGGTCGAGAACATTCAACTTATGGAATGATGGGACAGAAACACCACCAACACTTTGTCATCGACCTCCCTCATAACAACGCCAAACAATATGTTCCAAACTTTCCTAATAACAATAAACTCAACAAATACTCAGAGAGAAAACAAAGCAATAGAGATGGTGGCCCTTGCCACCCCTATCGACTTCGCCATGGCAAAGCATCAACTACTACCTTTTTGTTGGCCTTCCTTCAAAATCCACGCTAATGGCCTCTTTGATCTGAACAAACTTCATAGAAATTCAGGATAATCTTATTACTTTTGATTCTTTGATAAGGAGTCAACAAAATTTACTTCATAGAAATTTGGGATAATCTTATTACTTGGGATTCTTTGATAAGGAGTCAACAAAATTTAGAACTATACAATTTTGATACTCAATCTATATGCAATTTTAAAGAAAAATATGCATTCATTCTATCGAATGATTGTTTTGTATAAGTCTATGACAATTATAGGAAAAAAATCATGTTCAAAAATATTTTTATGAGTTTTTCTTGAGAGCAACTAAATGGATTTGGTTATGCAATCATGTGTTTTAAGTTACTGCAGTTCTCAGCGTGTCAAACAATAAAAAGTATTAACTTGTCATGACATCCAATTTTAATCTTGTATCGTACATTTTTTGTTATTGTCATTCATCAAGTCTAAAGGGGATCTTTGGGAGATTTTTCATAAAAAAATGGAGGATTTGAATACTCATACAATTTCAATGAAAGCCTTTGGATAAAATGATATGGGTTACCAAATCCCTATAAAATCCATTCATACGATCCCGTTTTATAGGAATCTAAACAAAAAGTTCAATGCACTTTCACATTTAAGTTTTTGCCTCCCTTTCTCTCGCCTTAGACGTCCAAATTTATCTTACTTGAACCATCCAAAGACAAATGTCTCATCATGTGTTCTTCCTTTTTGTAGAACAATCCTGAATTTTTATGTTTTTTTACAATCCAAAACTTTATTGATTACTCGATATGATTACAATCTCTTTAAAGAACGATTATGAAAAACATGATGTATAATTGATCCACATACATCGTCTCATAACTGTTTTGCAAAAATATGGGCTGCATAATTTACTTACTGACTAACACTGATGCTAAATCTAGAAAAACTCTTAACAATATAATCTCTTGGCAAACTAGAGGTGATATCTGCTCTATTATATATACCCACCTCCATTGCATAAAATGACGCCTTCTTTTGAATCATTCTCGAGATCTACGTACTACCGATAGACAGGTTCAACTACCAATCTTGCACCATTGCACAACACCTTAGCATCCACGATGAGGGCATCAGTGGCATGTTCATATTCCAAGTACTTACAATGGAAATTGTAACATGAGGTTGGAGCGATGCAAAGTTTCCTAAAAAGTTAAAGTGAGAATGAATTAGATTGTAAACATACGGTAAAAATCATGCATATTCAAATTCTCAAAAATCTCGTATAAACTTATTTTCAATCAAAAAAACCCTAAGGAACCCTGAACGAAGATAATCTTCATCTTCACGACTATCATGTGATGTCGATTCCATAGAACTTGTTGGAAAAGAGTAGACATATAAGTGCTATGTTTTCAAAATAGGGTTTTGCTAAATCTCAAAAAGTCTCATTCACCTAATAAAGGTGCAGGCACAGTTCAGAGATAATTAAGTGCAACTCGCATCTAGTTGCACTTTTAAAAAGAGAGATACGAAGTGCAATTGAGTGTTAGAAAAGTGCGATTGGGACAAGTGCACTCTTATTTTTGGAGGATTTGTATACTTATTAAATATCAATGAAAGCTTTCGAACAATATGACGTGGGTTACCAAATCCCTATGGAATACATTTATATGACCCCATTTTATAGAAATCTAAACATGAGTTAAAACCTCAATTTTAGTTTTTGTTTAAGAAGTTCAGTGTACTTTCACATTTAAGTTTTTACCTCCCTTTCTCTCACCTTAGACCTCCAAAAAAAAATACTTAAACTATCCAAACACAAATATCTCATCGTGTGGTCCTTCTTTTTCATAGAACAATCATGTGTTTTCATGTTTTTTTACAATCCGAAACTTTATTGATTACTTGATATGATTACTATCTCTTTGGAAAATATTTCTGAAAAAAAACATGGACTATAATTTATCCACATACATCGTCTCATAACTGTTTAGCAAAAATATGGGTTGCATAATTTACTTTTTGACTGACACCAATTCTAAAGCTAGAAAAACTATTAACAATATAATCTGTTGGCAAATTAGAGGTGATTTCTCCTCTATCATATATACCCACCTCCATTGCATAAAATGACGCCTGATTTTGCATCATTCACGAGATCTACTACCGATACACACGTTTAGCGACCAATATAGCACCATCGCACAACACCTTAGCATCCATGATGAGGGCATTAGTGGCATGTTCATATCCAAGTACTTACAATGGAAATTTTAACATGAGGTTGGAGCGATGCAAAGGTTCATAAAAAATAAAGTGAAAATGAATTAGATTGTAATCCTACGAATCATACAGTAAAAAATGCATGCATATTCAAATTCTAAAAAATCTCGTATAAACTGTCAATCAAAAGAGCCCTAAGGAACTCTGAACAGAGATAATCTTCATCTCCACGACCTATCATGTGACGCCGCGATTCCATAGAACATGTTGGAAACGAGCCGACTATAATTGCTATGTTTTCAAAATAGAGCTTTGCTAAATCTAAAAAAAAATCTCATTCACCTAATAAAGGTGTAGGCACAGTTGAGAGATAATTAAGTGCAACTCGCATCTAGTTGCACTTTTAAAAAGAGATATAAGAAGAGCAACCGAGTGTTAGAAAAGTGTGATTGGGACAAGTGCGCTCTTATCTGAATTAGTGTTACATTTTTCCCGGGTGATTAAGAATTAAGAAACGATTTTGCGAATTCCCGCTCGAGTGAGAATTAACTTAGACCTCACGCAACTCCATGACCATCAGATTTACGCCGTGATTTGTGCGGCATGTG
The DNA here is from genome assembly GCA_947311845.1 of Poa pratensis. Lineage (NCBI taxonomy): Eukaryota > Viridiplantae > Streptophyta > Magnoliopsida > Poales > Poaceae > Poa > Poa pratensis. The sequence goes on along the minus strand of CAMZMU010000033.1, from coordinate 18,056,593 downwards.
AGTAGTACATGAGTTGCAACAACAAAAAATTCTAGTTACATATGGGTTGCACATGCTCCCTCCGTTCCTATGAAAACAAAACAAGCATGGTTCGGTGCTAAGAACAAGTAGGTAGCAACTGAGATTTATCCGGTTGCAGGTGAGTTGCACATAAAAATTTCCAGCTACGGGTTGCACTTGTACATGAGTTGCAACTGGGAATTTGTCAGTTGCGAGTAGGTTGCACGCGACTTGCAACCGAAACTTTTCCGGTTACACATGGTTTAATTTTTTTATAATTCTCACTCGGATTTAGTGGCTCCCTTTTGTCACGTAAGCTTAACACGGACTCCCTCCCATCCGTTACAATTGTCGCTGAAAAAGAATGTACGAGGTACAATTCGGTAGCGCATCTCACGACGATTGTTCGCGTTCAGAGGGAGTACTGCCCTACGAGGCTACGACTACGAGAGCGCACGCCCCACAGGCCCCCCAAAGCGTTCCGACCCCACCTGTAAGCAGCAGGAAGAGAAATAGCCCCACCCACTGGCGTGTTCCAGAACCATCCATCCCCCACCCCACCAACCCGCGAGCCAAGACGAAACCCTCTCCAGGATCCCGCGAAGCGAAACCTCTCCCACGCTCTGCCGCCGCGCCCCCAAATCCGATCGGCGCCCACCCCGCCGGCCCTCGCCCAATCGGATCCACCAGACCTCGATTCGACCCAGCCCCGCGAGGAATCCGAGGGATTCGAGCCGGATTTACCTTCCCCCCCGGGTCCCCCCCGGGGAGAGCGGGCGGGGTAAGTCGACGATGATGGCGGCGGGGGGCTTCAACACGGGGAAGAGGAAGGAGCTGGAGCAGGTGGTCGACGGCCTCTCCGACTTCTCCCTCTCCGCGCCCGCCGCCAAGAGCCGCAGGCTGGTGAGCGCCGACGTCCCCCCACATTCTCTTCCGGTTTCTGCGTGCTCCAGCTTCCGTCACGCGTCCCTGCTCGTGTGCAACAGTGCAAGTGGCTGGGCGTCAGAGGCGTGTGGTTGACGTTGGCCTGCAGGCCGACGCTTCCGGTGCAGTTCATGCTGGGATCTGTGACATCTCTCGGTTTAGCTTGTAGGCTCTGCGGTTCAGCTTGGGCATTTGTTTGGAGCTTCGCCGGTTGGTTGGTTGGTTGGTTGGGCTAGCTGCTTGCTGCGTGTGCGCGCTAGGTCTGCTGCTACTTGCTAAACGGAGTTGGTGGTTTGGTGCGTTCTAGGGGCTATCCCACTGTATTTTAGACTTGTAATTTAGGTAGCTAATAATCTAGGTAGCGGTTCGTCTGTACTATTTCTCAGTGGGTACCATTCTGGGTGGTGTCAGTTTCGACTAGCTGCCTTGACGTTGTGCTGTATCGTCAGAAGCAGGGTGAAGTTGCATCACTTAACTGACTGTTGTTTAGTTTTTAAAAGTGCGCTTCATTTCTGTCATATCCCAAGTTTCCCAACATATTCGAGTGGATAGGGAGTCGTATGTGGTTTGATGGAGTTTATGGGATGTTGAATCTGGTGGAGAAGATGGATCGTTTGACGCATGGACCTTCATGTAGTGGCATGCTTTTGCATAATCACAATCCCTGATAAATGGAATAATAATGTAATAGTAACATTACCTGGATTAACTTCAGTTCATTGCTACACTTGTATTTGTCGCTAGTATGCCCAATGTCACGTCCATCATCAGTCCATAAGCCGTGACCAATTCTTGCTTGCTTGATGGACTATGTATTATGGAGTTTCAGTCAACACCATGCATAGTTTGTGTCCCATCTTTTCATCATTGCTTTTTAGTTAATTATAATGGAATAGGCTTTTTCTTATAGCTCCTCCAAGACACTGTGCAATCAACCACATCTTTTTGTGGCTCATCATATTTCACTGGGATGTCTTATTGATAATAAACAGTTACCGAAATACTTCGGTAGCAATATACTCGTTACCTAGTATTTTTTTGTTCACGTACTATTTACTAATGCTTCTCATGTGTTAGTATGCATTCACCCATTATATATGAGCTTCAGTACGAGAACGGGGCAGTGGCCCAGTGGTTGGGTCGCAGTGGCGCATCCCAGCGACCAGAGTTCGAACCACGTTACCTTAATGGAAATTCAGCGGGGCTCCTCCCTCGCTGGACTTGTTTTATATGAGCTTCAGTACTATACATATTTGTTCAGATATTCTTCTTAGGGAACATTCCTGCATTCACTTTTGATGACCCGTATGCAGGTTAATATGTTGCTTTAGGAAAGACGTATGCCTGTTGCATTTTTCATTGCTTCTGTATAAACGTGCATTCTGCCATTGCATGATTTATCAGTTGCTGCAAGTATTTTATTCAGACATTTTTTACAGCTGTTACATTTTGCTGAATAAATGTTACTTATTATTTGAAGGACCCTGGTCTCCCACCTATTTTGGAAGAACCACTGGCTCATTCCATCCGGTATCAACATGATATGCTGGGAGAGGAAATCAGTAGTGGTGTCCTCGTGCCCATTGTGGAAGATATGACAGAAGGTGACATGCCATGTCATATGTCTACTAGTAAGGACATGGCACTTGTTCTATACAAGCCAGTAAATAAACCTGCCCTCGCTGGTCTCGATATTGCAAGACCTTCAATCATAGTCAGTTCAGACTTGATACGTGGCTTAAAGAGTAAGTTGATTATGACCAAATTTAAAATTTGAATCTGCATATTTACTATTTATATAATACTGCAATACTGCACATAGTACAATTTATAAAACTTCCTGGATATCAAATGTCGTGGATAAGCCAAGTTATTGTATTAACATTCTGCAAGTGTAACTGCATAAGTGTTACATGCACGCCTTAATAGATAAGCTGGGGGAATTTGAAGGATTATTGGAGAATAATGTGTCTAGGATTTAGGTAGAAATTGGGAAGGTAGAAGAACATACAAGATGGAAACAGGTAGAAGCTGAGACACTTGATTGCTTCTTTTCTATTTGATTTCTCTGGCCCTCTCTCAGGTTGGTCAACTCACTCTAATGTCCTCCAAGCCCCCATGGCAGTTCTGTCCCTTCACTATCATATGACACATAGTCTATAACAGTAATATACCGTGGCATACTACTTCAGTTGATGTTTAATGCACGGAACTGTGAAGGTCCAAATGTCTATTAGTGCCATGTGGCTGGTACAGATGAACATAACTGGATTGCTGCGCACACGTTTTCCTTCTCTTTTATTTGCTGTTTCATCTTATGTGCAACACCTTTTACTGTACCATATGTGGCTGATGTTCTTGGGAGATAAGAGGATGCTTAATTCTAAATCTACATCGCGTGGTACATCTGTGCCTTGTTGCATAGCATGATGTGCTTTACAATTATCTTACTCTTTTCCTTTTTGTTGGTTCTGCTTTCTATAGTACGAGCATGTATGGTCTGGTTCTGTTTTCTTAGAACCTTCTATTTGCATGTCATATAATATTTATCACGTTGATGGCATATAACCTCACTATTTTCTTTCTCCTCTCTCAGATCAACCTTTCAATCAAGGGAACTGTCATGGGCTGGAGGACAATTCTCCCGAGCGCAGCAATTGTTTGGCCTTAGTTCCTTGGGCGCCACCGCGGATTGCTATGACATCTAATTGGTCAGCTTCCCCACCAGAAAACACAGAAATGTTTGAAGAGCCAATGGATGCTGATGAGACAGAAGCTACTTCTATGGACTTCGAGGAATCGTCTCAAGCAACCCCTGGGGGAATCGATGGCGGGAACCTTCACCAGTGGCAGCAGCACTGCATGACACCACCATCGCTGCCCAACCTGTCAGCGCCTGTTATGTGGTCATGGTGACAATCTGGCGACAATTGCCCGCCCTAACTGCATGTTACTTACACGAAGGATTAAGGAATCCTATAGTTGGCCTCCACAGGGAGTGGCTGGTTGTTTTAGATGGTTTGAGAAATTGTTGCTATGTGCATAATAGCTCCTCCTAGCGTAGTGCTGATCTGCTGCGGCAACGGAAGCAGGATTATGTGTTAGAAACATCCCCGTTACAGTTATGTCAGTGGACTTTTGTGCGCGGATCTTCTGCAGTAATGGCAGCAGAATTATGTGTTAGAAACATCCCCGTTAGGCCGTTACAGTTATGTCAGTGGACTTTTGTGGTTGAAACAACCAAATATGATCTGATATGATGGGTGCAACATGTTAGTGCTTTCTGCATCTATTGTTGCAAACTCTGCTGTTCATTGTGGTTTTGAGACCGTTCTGTATGTCTTGATGATGCGAGACAAGTTAATTAGTACTCTGCAACTCACAATTATGGATCACTGAACCTAGTGTATGCTGCATTAGTCTTGTGTAACTAACACTTTTCGACTAATGCACCTTGCATGTCATACATATGTATGTTTAGAATTGTCAATTGTGACGATTTGTTTTTACCATAAAAGTTAAATTGCATGCAAGCAGCGAACATATATACATGCAGCCATCTTCATGAAATACAATCGAGATGATGACAACTGGCAGGGAACACTTATGGCTGATCGTTTCCATACGCTTTTCTCCTATGCGCTTGACCCTGATATTTCTGTTGGCTCTCTTCTGTCTGTTCAAACCATTGATGTAGCTAGCTTTTTCGCTATGTGTCTCTCTGCCCAAGCTTTTCTAGCGCTTTATGATGTCCTTGACATTATTATGCAGCTTCCTTCAGATAACAACTCTCGCCACAAGCATAGAACATATGAAGCAACTAAATGGTTGGGATTTTTTAGCATAAGGCTCCCTATCTCCCGCTATCGGATCAATCAGCTTTTGTACCATATAGGTAGATTTACTGCCACAGCGATCGGTCCAAGCCTTCGAGCAATTCGTCCACCTGTCAGCTGATCCTCCCTCGGGCTACATTGTGCTACAGCTAACAGATGAAAACCACTTTGGTTTACAGGGCACGAGAACATCTTGGTTCAGACAACAGGAATGCAAGGCACATAAAAGATGGTCATTCCTTTAGATCAGATTTAGTGTAATAGTCTATAGAACTGAAAGTCGTAAATTTGAAATGTACATGAGAACTAGAAAAAACCTCGGCATTTCGGACAGTACCAACCAAATAATCAGAGGGCTGTATCTCTAATTTAGCATACGGAGGAACAGTTCCGTGCTGCTAAAATCCAGTGTTATTCAGAAGAGAAGCGTGAACAACAAACATATACCTTCTCTAGCACCGATTAATAATCTGATGCAGACCAAGATGAAAAGGAAAATTACCCAATACTTTTTTTCGAGAGTACGCAAAAGCAATTACCGAATAAATAAAACTCCAATAAATCAAACTCCCTGGAGTCATACAGCGGAGACTTGCTCAGATTACCAGCAGTGCAAGAAGCATAGTTGACTTGCCACAAAACCGAGGTGAGTACAATAATCAATAGCCATACAATATCAGTACTCCTTCCATAGAGTTACAAAGTATTACTAATAGTAATATAGTTGTAGAGTATAGAACCAAGCTGCAATCTAGATTTTACATACTTCAAATTTTAATCATGGTCCCTGCTGCTGATAATGACATTAGCTCCTGGAGAGGCTCTTCCATACTGTGCCACCTCAGCCAATACTTCTTCAACGGATCTTGAACAGTCTCTGGATAGACAAACGTCCAACGCTTCAAGTTGTCTTGCCTTGGACAGAACCAACTCAATGAAAAGCATCTCACAACACTCACAGATGGCATCTTTCATACGGACAGTTGTGAGATTAGAGAACAAATCATCAGTACACTGCACACATAGAAAGTCAATCCCTACTCCTTCCCAAGTCTTATTTATATAATCCGTGACCTGTCAAAAGTGAACGGCGGGGGAGCTAAATTAGAACTAGCATAAAGTAAAAAAGAACTTTTACCTTCTAGCGAATATTTAGCATTATACCTCGATATCCAAAACTTCAAGTTTAGGAGCATTCCGGACTACATATAAGATATTTGAAATGCTAGCTGGAAAGCAAAATTGTGTCTGGAGCGATAAACTCTTCAGATTTTCAAAGGGTGGTGTGGGTCCCTCCAAAGCATCATTCCATGTAAACTGAAACATATAAGTGATTAACATCAAGCAAGAAACAGGTGATGGAAACTAGATCTGTGCAATTGTTCTTCTGTTATGTATTAAAATCTTTTTCTTCGTTAGGGGGTAGTATGAAGATAAACTACACGCATGATGTATGTATAATGTGAAATCAACTGGGACTTCTGAAAGCAGAAAACAGTCAAACACATCTAACACAATGACCTGACATACACAGAAGATCAAAGCTACGAACCCACAACCACCACTTACTCCGTTGCAACTTCAGATAGTTGGTTTTTTTCTTCACTGTTCAGGGCGAATATACTAAACTAAATATTTATGCTATTCTTCTAGGAAGCCCTAGAACTGAACCAGAAAACCTCAACATTTGCACCGTTGTCAGTCAAAGTATTTGTTCAAAGTTGTATTTGTTTGTGAATCATATGTACCAATATATCATGGACCACAGCTAGTGGTGGAGCCAGGATTTCAACTCTAAATTAGGGAGAGTGCAGACATGATAGGATTGAGAGCTCAAGATTAGATCCGACTTGTGGCTCACATTATTCATCCTATATAATAGGACTATCATGTACCATTAAGGAAAAGAAGAATAGTTCTTCTACCTTGCCTCCTCGGGTGCGAGCCCTCCCCTACTTCCTCCACAACCCCAGTCTATAACAGAACATTTCAGACTACACCCATAAAAAAATCATAGCATGCAACAAATATTATCTGTATCTCCGCTGGTGCAGGCACAAAGGTTGTTTTTGAGGTTAAACTATCAAAATAAATAATGGAATGGAAATAACAAAATAAAATATAAACTATATATCGGGAATTTTTCATGTATGGTGTGTGCATAAGCTAAATCACCCAGAGACCACAGTTATCTAATTATAAACTGATAACTGAGAGCTAATGATTATCAGACTCCATGGCAAAATCAATATGTTTGATAGGGCATAAGCTTATCGAAATTTAATCATCCAAAAACATAAGGTCTAACTGGTTTTGCATGAACAGTTAAGACGCAGACCTGGCCCAACCAACTAAACAGCTAAACGACTTAAACAGAACACCCAAATCATAAGTGACTTGGTTGGTTCTGGATTTGGACAAGGATAGTAAGTTATGGGTTCAGTTCTGAACTTGGGCATGGATAGGATGTTATGGGTTCATTTGAACCAAATGTGCAGATTATCACCCATTGACATTTGACAGCAGTATCAATGCATGCTTCGGCCAAAAGAAGTTGGACAGTACAAATCAGATTGAACTTGAGATTATGGTAGTCAGTCGTCATGCATGTCAGCATGCACGAGATAACAAAATAAGACGGTTCCTTCTCCCTCAGCTCTTAGTGACAAGCAAAAACAGCTATTACTTCATTATCTGCCAATAACCCACATATGCATAGAAACAGGGATCAAGGGGGAAAAGAAGGAAAACGAATTACCGGCATACTGAGCTTGAGCTCCCTAGCTTGATCCAAGGCAGAGATAAGTACCAAAAAATCTCGATCGTCAGCGTAGTATCCAGAGTCCAACCCGGACATATCTGCTACCTCAAGGAATGGGAGACCACTGAAATGCCACCCGTAATCATACCATGAAATGATGCGAAGGCGCTGGAGACTGCGCGCATTTATAACCCATTGCTCGTACACACGTACGCCGTCAACCTCAAGAACAGGAATATTCAGCTCCTCAAGCTGCAGCATTTGAAGAGACGGCGACGAAGAGATCAATGCCTCCAATCCTCTCACACCTTGGGGAAATCTGACTTTGGATAGGCTTAGTGTGGTTAGACTGGGGAGCCCCGCAAAGCAAGGCGGCGGGACTGGGATGTCACAGCCGACAAGGTCAAGAGTGGCGAGCTCGCGGCAGGAGAAGATGCAGGGGTGGAGCATGTGGATGCGTGGGAGAGTTAGAACGCCGGCCCCTATTGCGCGGAAGCGGAACTCTGACCACTCGAATTCGACCGAAATAGATCGGACTCCCACGGCGGCGAGGCGGAGAAGCCACTGGTCGGAGCGGCCAAAGTACGGCTCCGGGACGTACGGATGGCGGAACTCGCGTACGGGGCAGGCGCAGCGCGCGATGACATGGTCGACGGTGTCTGCGGGCACCCCGAGGGGCCAGTCGAGGAAGCGGTAGGGGACGGGCTCCCAGCGGCGGCGCCAGGTGCGGGCGGCGTCGCGGACGGGGAGGCGGGAGAGGATCTCGTCCTGCATCGCCGGCGGAAGGGTCTCCATGAGCGCCGCCGTTGCAGTGTCCCGCGGCGAGGTCGCGGCCATTTCTGATGAATAGAAGTGGCGAGTTTGAGATTCCACGCAGTGGTAGAAATCGAGGAAGAGATGGAGCAGGATGCGTACCTCGATTGAAGGATGATTCTGGGGTTTGGGGTCGGCCGGCCGGCGGTACCCTAGCTCAACTGCCGGCGGCGGACGCTGAGGAGTGAGGAGTGAGCTGAGCATGTAGCAAGCCAATTGTTTTTTTAGAACAACGTATAGCAAGCCCAGTGCGCAGGGTTATGCTATATCGGCTGCGAGGGCGGACGAATGTTAGGTGGGCCTAGAGCCCATGAATGGTCCGAAAATGCCACCTAGTCCAACACTGACTAAATAAAAAATCGAAACAAATAGATTCTCGAAACAATTGGTGAGTAACATAGACAAGTTTTTTTTATATGCGTGATAAGTTTCATGCTAAAATGACATTGGTACTGCTCTGTGAAGAAAACAAATCAGCGGCCAAAATGAGATTTCAAAATATATCTTTTAGATCAATGATTTTTTTTTTTTGGCACAAAGCACTACGAATGTCTTTTTCAACACAAACTTATCAGAAAACTTGTATATGTTCATCACTGGTTGTTTTTCAGAAATTTATGTAATGCTTTACTGTTTTTTTCGATTTTTTTGTTCAATCCGTGAGTTCGGGAGGCAAAACAACTCCCTCGATTATCGGCATAATCTCTCATCCTCTTTGCTTTAATGCTCCAAAATCAGTTTTAAATGTCGCGGAGAGAAAACTAATGAAGTGCAAATTCATTGTATAAGTGGCCACAATAAATGAGGGAGCACTTGAGCTGAAGCAACCGTGGGCGTCGATGGCCCACTGAACTTCAAAATAAAAAAAAATCCACGGATCTATTAGCAGTATAAACATCTCCAAAACTAATATAAACTAAAAAAAAAGTTATTGGACCACCTAGCAACGACAAAACTGAGGTGAGAAAAATAATCGGTGGCTGTTGAATATGAGTGCTCATTCCGTTAAGTTACAAAGTTCTAAGAGCATCTCGGGGCGCCCAAACGGCCGCCCAAAGCCGTTTGGGGCGTGTCGGACACAAAATCGCGCCCATTCGCGACGCCCAAACGCGAATTCGGTCCGGCGCGGCCCAGTTTTGTGTCCGGCACGTCCAGCCCACGCCCTCAACTTGGGGAGGCTTGGGGCGGCCCCGGACGGAAGGAAACGCACGCCTCCGACGCGCGGGCCACGCCTGGCAGTGACACGGCCACGCCCCGCCGTGGTCAAAGGCGTCGTCAAAGGCGCGTGCCGCGTGGCGACTCCTCGTTTTCACGGCCGGCTGGCGGCCAGTGAGCCGTCGCGTCCTCTGCTCGCTGGAGTGAATGCGGCGTGCCTTTTCGAGGCGAGCGGTGTTAATGCCACCGCTCTCCGGCCGCCATAAAAGGCGCGCGCCGGCCTCCGCTCATCGCCACTCTCGCCCTCGCCGTTCTCTCTCCCTCACCTCGCCGCTTCTTCTCCACGCGCCGCGCGCGACGCCGTCCTTGTCGCGGGCGTCGTCCTCGCGCTCGTCCTCATCCCGCTCCCGCGCCTCCTCTCTGCTAACGCCGAAGCCGGAGCAGATGAAGGTGAAGGCGGAGCCGGAGCTCTCGCCGTTCATGGCGGAGCTCATAGCGGCGCAGGAGGGGACGGACGACGACGCCATTGCGGCGGTCGTCGCGGCCGCGTCGATGGACGACGTGCCGCCGCTCGACGGCCCCTCGGCCTGCGCCTGGTCGGTGCGCGATACCGCCAAGGAGAAGGGCGTGCCCTTCTTTGACCTCACCGTCGACGACGGCCCAGGACCGAGCCGCGTCAAGGAGGAGGACGACGGCGGCGCGTGGAGCAGCGGCGGCGCAGGGAGCAGCGGCGGCGTGAAGGAGGAGGTGAAGGAGGAGGAGGACCCCTACTACGCCTTCAGGCGCCGCTACCGGGGCCAGTAGATTAGGTTAAGTTTTTTAAAATTTTATTCGAATCTGTAAAATTTCCTAAAGTTTGAATGAAAATCGCCGAGTTCAGATCCCACGCGCCGAGTAGGCCGTTGTCCCTATCCCAGTGCCGAGGCTGCTCTTGAGGCTGCCATTCAACAGTGAGGAAGCCGAACCATAGGCCAGGCTCCGGTGCGTACTCAGCGCGCCCCGAAAACGGGAGTGGCGAGTCCATGGCCTTGCTCCATGTGCCGCTCTCGGTATCCAGTGAGTAGGTCCCGCGGATGTGGGTGGACGCCCAAATGTGCGACTCGCTGAGCACCGCGTAGGCGCCGAGCATGTCCCTCCTCTCAGGGTAGTGCGGCCGTGGGTCGTCGGTGCCGGTACCTATCACGTCGTAGGGAAGCGGCGGAAAAGAATACCAGCACCGGATGCAACACAAAAAAAATACCAGTACCAGTCACTGTGAAGCTCTGAAGCTCACGGTGGGCGGGGTAACTGGGTAGGGAATAAGTCTGCTCACAATGGGGAGTAACTTAGACTAGTAACATGGATATGTTACTACTCTAAATTACTACCTCCATAGTGGGGAGTAACATGTGTATAGTGTCATATTTATTAAATTGTACACTCATCTTGCATTGAAATGTGTGATATTACGGTAACATAGCTAGTTACCACAATCATCCCTCTTCATTAATTATCCGCCACATCAGATTTTTTGCCTACGTGTCATTGATGTTACTACTCATGTTACTACCACTGTGACTAGTCTAAACACTCGGAGATTTTTTCCATGGTTGCTGGCAGGGCCGCCTCCTACTCCATGAAGTATTGATTTATTAGATGCATACGAGACCGATGGGGGATGCTATAAAATTAAATGTGGATGCAAGCTGCGGTTTTGAGAGATCGTTCAGGTATCTTCTTAACAGCTACTAGTGGGAAATTTATTGAGAATGCACCGGACGTCACAACTATGGGGGCACTAGCGACGCAAGAGGGACTGATATTCGCTGCAAGTCTCGGATTCAACGATGTTGAAGCAGAGTCCGATTCCATGGATGTGATCAATTTTTGTACCGGACAGGAGAGAAGAGAGATTGTGGAATCCGGCTGCGGCGATATATTCGCATGGTGCAATGATTAGGGAGGTTAATTTTAGTCAATGTTTTCGCGACGCAAATGGTGTCGCTCATGCCTTGAAATAATAGTTCCTGTTGGATAAGCTTTTGAACGATGAAATTGTGGGTTAATATTAATATTAATAAAGCTAGCCATGATGTCCTTCCCTAAAAGAAATAGATAATTTTTTTTGACGTACAAAAGAAATAGATAATTACAAAATTATATATCAAACCCAAGAATATTTCCAGAATTTTGTAAATATTTTTTCAAAATCGGTGAACCTGTTTTAAGCAATTGAACATATTTTTGGATTACGAGTATTTTGTTGAACACCTAGTGAACTTTTATAAGTAGTTGAGAAAAGCAACACAAACCCGAAATACAAGTCGAAGAGAGTAGAACACCGTGCAACATTGGTTCCTTCGTGTTTTTTTTTGTTAAAAAACAGGTGCTTGATGAGCAGGCAGACCCTTTATGAAATTATGTTAAAATCGTACAAATTATAAGATCGATATGTACTCATTTGATGAATTGGAGCATGAAACCTTAGGAAACAACACATGGTGGCATTTTACATTAAAAAAATACACAAGGTGGCATTTTTTAGATACTAAGAAATTCTACATGTAATTCACTCATAGTTAGTCCATGAAGAAAGATAAAGATATTAAAGTATGTCATCATATAAATCATTTTCTTCGTGATTAAACGGTGCCTTGTGATTAAGAAGAAGAGAAAAAAATTGATGGGCCATAGTCCATATTGAAAGGACAAGGATGTCGCCTAGAGGGGGGGGGGGGGGGGTGAATAGGCGATTAAAACTTTTCTGGTTTAGGCTTGCTAATTGCGGAATAAAACTAGGTGTTTAAATTAACAAGCCGACAACCTAAATAAACTAGGCTCACCTATGTGCACCAACAACTTATGCTAAGCAAGACAAGCAACAAGGTGATAGCAAAAGAATACTTCAAGCACGAAGGCTATCACAATGTAAAGTGCATAAGTAAAAAGCTCGCGTATAGAAATAACCGAAGCACGCGGAGACGAGGATGTATTCCCGAGTTCCTCCTTGAAAGGGAGTACGTCTCGTTTGAGAGGTGTGAACCGACACAACGGTTCAACAACCACAAAGGTTTCACCCTCTTCTCCGATGAACCTCACCACAAAGGTTTGGTTCACCTTCCACTATCGGTATTCCTTCGAGGCGGAATCCGGAGCCTTTCAACAACAATCCGAGGCACAACCCACAAAGGGATTGGGGGCTCCCGAACGGCTCTCAACAACAATCCGAGGCACAACCCACAATGGGATTGGGGGCTCCCGGACAGCTTCAATTGACCACACAAGGGTCCAACCACCACAAAGGCGTCTAGGGTCCAAGGACCCAAGAGTAACAAGTTCACAAGCTTTCAACTTCCACGAATCCTCGTGGAGAGCACAAACCGATGCAACGAAGCAATGGCAAGAGCACACAAAATGCTCAAGTCCTTCACTCTCAAATCCCACCAAAAGCAACTAATGTTTATGGGGGGAGAAGAGAGGAAGAACAACGAAGAACACAACAAATAGAACTTCAAGAACTAGATCGAAAGGGTTCCCCTCACTTAGAGGAGAGATGGATTGGTGGAAATGTAGATCTAGATCTCCTCTCTCTATTCCCTATTCCCTCAAAGATATGCAAGAATCATGGGAGGAATTGAGAGAGAGGCAAGCTTTGCAAGGTCAACAATGGTGGGGGAGAGAGAGAAAAACGTGCTGGGCAAAGCTAGGGAACCATTGGGGAAGAGGACCCCTTAATTAGGTTCCCTGGAAATCTGACCGTTATGTCCAGTTTTCGTGCCCAGCGGTACTACCGCTGGGACAGCGGTACTACCGCTGCAGGACTCCTGGCGGTACTCAGGTGAGTACTGCTCCCAGGCGTAGCGGTACCTTACGGTACAACCGTCGCAGCCAGGGGGCGGTACTACCGGTGGACGGCCGGTACTACCGCTGGACAAGCCTCGAATAAATTCGAGATATTCCAGCGGTACTACGTGGTCGCTACCGCCGGGTACCGCAAGGAGTACAGAGGCGAAATACTTTCTGGCGGTACCTCTAGCGGTAGTACCAGCGGTAGTACCGCTGCCTGGAAGGCACGGTACTGTCCGCGGTACTACCGCCCGAGGGAAGCACCTGGAGTACCACGGCAGTACTGCTCCATGGAGGAGCGGTACTACCGTTGTGCCGGCGGTACTACCGCCAGATGGGAATTCTACCTGGTACAAAAACTGCAAGAACTTTCTCATACGAATTCCGAAAGAGGTGAAACCAACGAGGTTGGAAAGGTAGCGACAAGAGCTTTGCCACAAAAAGTGGAAATATTAAGGGTCACAAATATAGAGGGGATACCACACATGGAGAGGTGTGGACCCTATCTCGAAGGTGGACCGATAATATTTCCAACACGAAAACGCAACAAGTTTTCCATAAGAAATCCGTTTTCGAAGAACTTGGGCTTGTCATGAAGACCACGACAAGCACCAAAACCCAACAAGGAGAAAAGCCAAATAAGAACCAAGAAAGATGATATGCCAAGTATGCAAGGGTATGAGCTCTCCACAAAGATGCGATCAAGTTACTCACTTGAGAACCCCTCTTGAAAGTACGCCATCTATCCTAAAACCCGGTCTCCCACTAACAACATGAGACCGGTAAAATAGAAAACCTATCAAGATCATACCTTTGCCTTGCGCATTCCACTTGAGCTCGATGATGACGATCTTGCTCTCTCAAGTTGGAACACCTTTCTTGATTGTGCTTGCTAGCACATGCTTGATGAAGACTTCTCCAAATGCTCCCCCATACTCCATTATGGGAGGGCCTCGCTAAACTCCGTCTTCATGACTCCTTTGCAAGCATCAATCAAATGATATCTTTCGAGATGGATCATATTGAGCTTGCACTTCATCTTCTATACTCATGACCATTCTTCATATAAACCCTTGAATAGAGCATTGGTCATCATGTCATCTTCTAGAGTCCAACACATGAACTCCAAGCATTTCCTATGGACAAGATCTACAAGTATATCTCAATGCAAACATTAGTCCATAAGGATTGTCATTAATTACCAAAACCACACATGGGGCAACACATGCACTTTCACATATGTAAACTCTGATTGATTTAGGTTCATTTGAATGTGGAGGAGCGCATACTGTTGTGACACGAAATAGGTTTGTATGGTCCAACCTTACTTGACTAGGCGTCTCAGACACTTGGGGTGAATAAGGCCTCAATGTGATGCGCCTCATTGTGTGATTGGAATCGCCCCCACTTGCTGTAACATACCAGCTCTAACCAACCTAAATTTTGCTGTTTGAAATCAACTAAGTAAAAATAACGGTGAAAAAAAAAGTTAAGTTAACCTATTTAATTTGCTTAGGCGTTTCTCCATTTATCCTAAGTAAGTTAAGTGGGCCAAGAGGCAGCTCACCAATTGTGTTTCGTAGCCTTTTCATCATTGTCACTTTGGTCAATCCGAAATTTATATAGGACACTCCGGTTCAATTTTGTATCGAAATTCCAGAACAATCTATGTGTTTGACCTCTCGCAAAAATTCGGACACTCCGGAAATACTTTGGATGCTCCGAACATTCAATCTTCCAACTTGGAAAAATTTCGGACATTCCAAAATTTATGAACTAACCCAAATTTTAGTGTGTCACGAAAAAGACTTTCCAAATTCGCTTAAGGTATTCTGAATTTCAATTAGTCGATCCTATGAAACTTCAAACTTTCTTAATTTCAGTGTTAACCATAGTTTTTACCTTTCACAAAAATTATACGGCGGTGGATAAGCAATGCACAACCTGGCTGGACCATTGGTATATGGCCCTATCCGAGACACTCGTTGGCGCGTGATAGACGATCTCCCACGTCATTCACAAGACTAGTCTACGGACTACGGCAATGTACAATGGACATTGGATCCACGTCATTGACAAAACATATCCACCGGTCCATACACACTAACGACATGTACAGCTATTTTTTTTTAAATAATACTCGAAATTTATTTAATTAGGAAAATAATACGCGTTTTTATTTTTTAAAAAAAATATTAGTTAGTCGTCTTAGCCTAAGCTGACTGGGCTAATCGTTCTTGGGGAAGACGATTAGGGCCTTGTCGTCTTTGGGGAAGACGATAAGTAGTTGCATGCATGCACATGCATAGTCCTTGCCACATGCAGATTCCTTGCACATGGGACCTGTCGTCTTCGGCAAAGACGATTAGTATTAATCGTCTTCGGCCATGACGATTAGTACAATCGTCTTCGGCCAAGACGAGTGGATAATATTTTTGAAAAAAAAACGCATATTATTTCTGGAAATAAATAAAAAAAGCGTATTATTTAAAAAAAATAGCACATGTACATCCATGTCGACTGTATAATTGTAAGATTTATTTAATCTCGTTTGGTAAATTCGAGCATAAAACCTTAGGAAACAACTCACAAATGATAGGAGTGATCACTTCATACAGTGGTTTTCATGCATGCACTCACAAATAAAAAAGCGTATTATTTAAAAAAGCGTATTATTTAAAAAAAATAGCACATGTACATCCATGTCGACTGTATAATAGTTGCATGCATGCACTCACAAATAAAACCTTAGGAAACAACTCACAACCTACAGTGCTCGTGGACAACAAGTCAGCGATCCAACTGTGCAAAAATCCGGTTTTTCACGACCGGAGCAAGCACATTGAGACACGCTATCACTTCATACGGGAGAACGTGGAGAGCGGCAAGATTGTCGTCGACTACATCAACACCGACAATCAGCTGGCGGACATTCTGACCAAACCACTTGGTCGGATCAAGTTCCAGACTCTACGCGAGAAGATCGGCATCGTCGAGATCAAGTGAACGCATCAGGATTAGGGGGAAGATTGTTGGAGTAATCCTGTGCTGTCACCTTGACCTCAGCCTCTACACAACTCTAGAATCATCTACCATGTAGTGGTTTTCACTGCTGTAGCTTAGTAGCTAAGCTAGTAGCTAGCAGTAGGTTCTAGAATACAGCACATGAGTTGTACTAGTAGAAGGCTGTAGAAGCTAGTAGCATGGTAGAAGGCTGTAGAAGCTGTAGCAGATATTTTACTAGGTCGGTTTGTAAGTCCTATAAATAGGACATGCACCCATCGTTGTAAGTAAGTAGAACACAAGCAATAAAGCTTCAGGCTGTGTACGTAACCAGTCTCCACTACTACTCGATCCACTTCAGTGAGTGTTCGTGTGAGCCAAACTAGCTAGCTGGTAGAGCATCAGCCCGGGACGACAGGGACTAACTAGAAGGTAACATTGCAGCATGAAACATGAATTGATGCCAAACGCCACCACTACCGTGGTTGCGGCGCAGTGAACTTGCTGCCGTCGCAGCAGCGGTAGCCAAGGTGAAGGAGGAAGTAGTTAGCAGCCATGGCTACCTGTTGTCCAGCTCCACTTTTGACCAGCTGCTGCATCAAGGCCACATCCACTTCTCCCCTAACAAACGCCACAGCAATATGCTGCTCCATGTGCTCCAGCGACTACAAAAGGTTGAAGAAGCCTGGCTCGTCCATCACCTGCACGACAACAAACCAACACAGATTCACCTCTACGGCACTAGAAACCATTACTAGACACACAAACAAGATAACTACGCAAGGCCAAGCATCAGCACGGGCATAAAGCATGTTCAATATCATATACTAACATTTGGTGTCTGGAAGGTGTTCCAGTGAAATAAAAGAACAAATCCTGGAAATTATGCAACTGATATGAAAAAAAGCCAAGTATTTTTGTACACCTATGGATTTATTACTCCTGGGACCAAGAAAACCCAAGTGTTATTCCTTTCTATGTTTTGTTATCTCCAATAAGATTCATGCTGAAAACTGGACAAGTCGGCTAAATTTTACAGCAACCATACATACCAAACCATCAGGGATGGAGAGAGTGAGATTACCTCGATGCCGTACTTGATGGTGATGCCGTCCATCCTAGACACCTTGTGCTCGAGAAAGTCCTGGTCGTCTACGGCCGAGTAGCAAGGACAGCGACGTCCTCTCCGGCAACATCAGCAGCGCACCGCTGCCGAACTCGTTGGACATATGGTGTGAGATCCCCATCAGGGACCAGCCACGAAAGCCCTTCCTGCCGGTGGTGCCACATAGGTCAATTCGATATCATTTCAGTAACTACAAAGCAGGAGGAAATGGCAACAAATCGTTTATTGCAAGATAGAATGGCAGCAATCAGTTTGAGTGCGACCTAAGAGGTACCTTTGGATGTCCATATCGATGAGATCCATAGTAGTGGCATCAAGGTCGCCGCAGTGGACCTTGGGGATACCCCACACGGGATTCATATCTGGCACTTATTCCAGATTGTTTGTTGGTCAACAAGGTGCTTATAAGATGTAGTGGTTCAAGTATCTCCATAGTGTAAATGCCCCCAGCTTTGTCAGGTTTACTCTCTACAAGCCAAAAAGATCCTTGGATCAGCACAATGGCATGATAAACATTCCAATATTAGGATGCCAGGAGCTGAACAAAAATATATTTTCAGTATCAACAGTGAGTAACGCGTCCAGCAAAACCAGGAGAAGCTAGAGAAAATAAAGATATTGCCAGATTAGATAAATCATAGCGAAACTAGATAACATATAAAATTTCAAACTAAACAACCATAGATTAGATAAACAAGAACATAACATGATTGAGAGATAGCTAAAATTAATCATCCATGTGGAACTTAGGCAATTACTGAGAATTAGCAGATAAATTGTAGCATCGAAGAAATCAAGAAAAGACTACTCCCTCCGATCCATAAAAAGTGTCGACACTTTTTATGGATCGGAGGGAGTAGATATTATTAACTACTTTCCAAAAACAAAAGTGATATTTGATCAGACCAATAACCAGCAACGACAGATCACATACCTAGTGTATGTATATACTCGGCAAGATCAAGTCAAGAGTTAATGATAACTACTAAAGACAATAGCTCACCTAATAAACCTAAACAGTGTCATTCCCAACAGAAATCACTACAAGATCATACAACCAGAAGTGCATGTCTAAAAACAGATCATGCTTGATCGGAGATAAGAAATCATGGAATCCATGATCCTCAACATGATATATATTATGCCAATCACTAGTAGCCCGTCGCATTGTAGAAAATGCAGACTTTCTTGACAAGAACACTCCAAATCAAGAACAAAAGATGGAAATAGACAAAACTACCTTCCCTGCCTTGGACCAGCAGCGCTCCGCCCAGCTCCAGCAGCTACATGCCATGGAAGGGGCCCTCTGATTGCACCGGATGGCGGCGCGGAATAGGAAACCGAGCTTGATGTGCTCCCTACACATTGCATCAAGGTCAATGCAGCAATAGATGGAACGGCTAACTATGTTACAGAAAAAGAAGTAAACATTGCATACATACAGAGTGCTTGCTACAGCTGGATACGCCCTGCAATTGCATCCATGACAACAAAAAAATGCTCATGTAGCTGAATATTAACTTCTCCACGCATCTATCTATTTTCCATGAATCTTACTCATGCTATGTCTATAATTACAGGACACCAAGCAAACAGGCATACGCATCTTTCTGCCTAGAAATTTGATCAAACCAAGAATCAGTACCAACAGATCACATAGCTGTGTATATCCTCAACAAGATCAAGTCAAGAGTTAATCATAACCACTATAGCCAGTAGCTTATGTAATAAGCCTACCGAGTCTCACTCACAACAGCAATCGCTACTAGATCATACATAATCAGGCTTAGCAACAGCAAACCAATAAGCTGCACCATCAACCCAGTTCAAGACAAAATCTACCAAATTTAGCATGACATTAAAGATTTATTTATAGCAGAGTGCAATATATCCAATCTATAAGCCATCTCTGAAATTGTACACCAGCCACGAAATTGAGCTAGATACCATCACCAAAATAAACAACTAAAGCTCACACTTCTCGACACTTGAAATTAACACGGCCATAAATATTACAGAAAAAGAAGTAGGCGTTATATACATACAGATGCTAGCTAGCTAGAACTGGATACGCCCAGCTGCATCCATGACAAACAAAAAATGCTCACGTAGCTGCTTAACTTCTCCACGCATCTATTTTCCATGAATCTCACTCACACTCTGTCTACAATTACAGAACACGAACCAACATGCATATGCATCTTTCTGTCTTATCTAACTAAGCCACAGCAGCTCACTAAACAGAGTTGTGCATCTAATAATCTAAATTGACAGAACTGTAACATAACAGAGGCTTACTGCAAACGAGCAAAACAAGACCAAACAGCGTGTCTTGCATATGAGATGGGGCTGTGTGTACAATTGCAAGTCAGCTGCTAATCTGACCAGACGATACGGTTTTCACCCATAGGGATGAAACCAGTAAGAACAATGTGGTTGGGTTATCACTTTAGAGAGCCTACGATTCCAAATAGCATTATTCACCGGGTGAAGCAAACAAACCAATTTGAGCTAGATACCAGCACCAAAATAAAATAAAGCTCACAGTTCGACACTTGAAATTAACACCCCCGTCTATGTTACAGGAAAATAAGTAAACTTTCATAACATAGCAATTTTCAAACTCAGACTGCCATAGATAAGATAAAGTAGAACACATTATTATTGACAGATAGCTAGAATTAATCATCAATGAGGAACTTAGGCAATTAGGGAGAATTAGTAGCTACACCGTAGGATCAAACAAACCAAAAAAAAACTATAGATATTATGAACTACTATCCAAGAACAAAGAGAAATATGATCAGACCAATAACCAGCAACCTCAGATCACATACACCTATAGTGTATATACTCAACAAGATCAAGTCAAGAGTTAAGCAAAACCAGTAGCAGACGGAATACACCTAACTAGTGTCATTCACAACAGAAATTCATGTCTAAAAACAGATCATGGTTAATCTGAGATAAGAAATCATGGAATCCATGATCCTAAACATGATATATATTTTACCAATCACTAGAAGCCTACTGCATTGTAAAAAAAGCAGACTTTCTTGACAAGAACACTCCAAATCAAAGACAGCGGATGGAGATAGATAAAACTACCTCCCCTGCCTCGGACCAGCAGCTACATGACATGGAAGGCATCCTCTCCTTGCCCCGGATGGTGTCTCGGACTAGGAAACCGAGCTTGATGAGCTCCCTACACATTGAATTTCTGGTCAACACAGCAATACAATGAATGGCCAACTGATGGTCGCGAGCAAGATACCTTGCAGGGAACCGACCTTCCCGGTGGCGCCGGCGACATACACGAGGTCTTGCTCTTTCACCGGGGCCTCCACCATCGTCACCGCAACTGCCACGTAGACCCGAAGGGCAGGAAAGGAGCAAGACCTGAGAGGTAAATTCCTCGTCAGATGTAACATAACCAGGCTCAGCAGCAGCAAACTAACAAACTGCACAATTAACCCAGTGCACGAGAAAATGTACAATATTTAGCATGACATTAATGATTTATTTATAGCAGAGTGCAAATATATTTGAGCAAGATACCGGTAATAAAATCGTGGCAGAGTTATTATCAACTTAGAGAGCCTACGAATTGCGACAAATAGCATTCTTCACCAGGTGAAGCAAACAAACAAATTTGAATTGATAGATACCAGCACCAAAATAATAAGAATAAAGCTCACAGTTTGGCACTTGAAATCAACACGGCCATCCATATTATGTTACAGAAAAAGAAGTAAAAAAGACTACTAGCTAGCTAGCTAGAGCTGGATATTATGTCCTGCAACTGCATCCATGACAAAAGAAAAAAATGCTCACGTACGGACGTAGCTGCTTAATCAACTCCTCCACGCATCAAAACAATTTCCATGAATTGATCTCACTCACGCTGCTATGTGTATAATAACTACAGAGAGAACACCGAACAAGCAGGCATACGCATCTTGCGTCTCATCTAATGATTAAGCCGCAGCAGCTGCTCGCTTGACAGAGTTCTGCGTGCATTTGATAAAAATCTAAAATTAGCAGAGGGCTGGCTGTAATAACGTAACGGGGGCCTAATAAATAGTAACGCTGACGAACAGAACAGAGCGAGACCAGAAACACAGCGTCTTGCATCATCAGGCGGCAGCGGCCAAAGGAAGAAGAAAAGAATCGACCTTTGGGTCGGTGAGGACGTGGATGAGGTCCGGGATGAAGGTGGCGTCGAGGTCGGACGAAGGTGCGGCTTGGAGGAGAGCGGTTGACGTCCCGGCCCCGCCAGGTCTTGAGGAAAGAGGTGGCGTGCATGGGCTCCCGGTCATCGGCGGCCAGATCCTTGGGAGTGAGGAGCAGGAGGTGGGGAGGGGCGGGCTTGATCTCCTCCTCCCCGTCCTGAGGAACCATGAGCAGGAGCTGGGGAGGCCCGTGCAGAAGGAGGTCGAGCAGGATCTGGTGGGCTGCGGCGAGAGACGGGAGGCCGACGGCGGCGTGCTGCGGTGAGCGGTGGAGAAAGGGGATCGAGGCGGCGCGACTGGGAATCGAGGGGAATGGTGAGTGGCTGCTGAGAATCGAAGGGAATGGAAAAAAAAAAATTCTGAAATGGAACAACGAGATTCCCTTACACAATTGAACCAGCCTGATCGCTGGCCAATACCTGGTTAACATCAGCAGGAGCAGCCTCAGCCAGTAGATAAACTGAATTCGGATCGCTTGAGGCTCCCATTGCAGCAAGTTTGTGAGCAACATCGTTGCAGGTTCTTGGACTGTAACTGCAGACACAGTTTGCAAAATTTAGCCGCATAAAGGCTCTGATATCTTTGAAGATGACGCCTGCACTTGTGCGGTCGAACTTAAGAGGATTGGAGAGCTTCAGCAATGGTGGTTGAGTCCGTCTCAATATGCAAATTTGAGATCCCCCAGCCAGCAGCCGCATGCAAGGCCTTTTGGCAAGCTTCGGCTTCAGCCCTAAGAGCATCTCTGATGTTCTTCAGATGTCCAAACCCAGACCCCCTAACATCTCCATCAGCATCACACGCAATAAAACCCCAGCCGCCATGATTTGTACCAGGGAAATAGGCGCCATCGGTGTTGATCTTGATGGTATCACCCAGGGGTTTCTTCCACTTTAGAGCCTGCTTCTCATTTGTAGAGGTGCCTTTTAGGAAAAAATCCTTTGACTCCTTCACCCATCTATGGACCAGCGAGCAAACAGCCTCCGCTTTCCTAGCTTTGTCTCCTGCATTTATCTTATTTCTTGCATCCCACCACTGCCAGCATAAGATCAGAGCCTTCAGTTTCCTCTCAATGTTCAAGTCAAGCATAGTCCACACCATCTCCCTAGCATTGACACACTCAGCAAGCTTTATTCTAATGTCCTCCATATGCAACAGCCGCCAGCACTTTTTCATAACTTTGCAGCTGAGAAACGTATGAGCCCCCACTTCATCGAGCCTTAGACACACCGGGCAAATCGGATCAAGCTTCACTCCCCTTCTTTGATATTCATCCGCAGTGGCAAACTATCATGGGCCAGGCGCCACACAAACTATTTGATCTTCATTGGGCATGGCAGAGCCCAAATCTTCTCCCAAATCGGGTCAGGCTGACTCCCCGCCCTTGGATTGCCGCTGGCTGCACGTAGCTGGAAAATATGAATTTTGTAGGCTGATTTAACAGTGAAAACACCTTTTTCCTCAGGGTACCATGCACAGAAATCCTCCATCTCTTCCCGGATAGGTGTCGCTAGGATAATGGCCGCATCCACCGGCCAAAAAATGTCCTGTACTAGGGCCTCATCCCACGAACCAGATATAGGACTGATAAGCTCAGCTACCTTTGTGACCAGGTTTTGCCCCCTGGGGGTAAACGGGACACGCATCCCCTCTCGGTTGATCCACGGGTCCGTCCAGATGTTAATGTCTAGGCCATTGCCCACTCTCCAGATCAGCCCCTCCTTCAGCAACCCCACACCTTTGAGAATGCTGCGCCACGAGTATGACATCCCATCCGTGGGAACCGCATCAAGAACATTGCCACTCGGGAAGTACTTTGCAGATAGACCCGGGCACACAGAGACTCCGGTGCCATGAGGAGACGCCAGGCCTGACGGGCCATCATGGCAATGTTGAAACTGTGAAGGTCACGGAAACCCAAGCCCCCCTCCTTCTTCGACTTCGTCAGCTTTTCCCAGCTCAGCCAGTGCATCTTGTTTTCATTTTCCTGTTGTGCCCACCAGTAACGGCATATTATCGTACTCATTTGGTCACATAGGGATTTAGTCAGGTTAAAACAGGACATTGCGAAGGTTGGAATGGCCTAGGCACATGCTTTAATCAGGACATATTTCCCCGCCTTCGAGAGGGCCCTTTCTTTCCATCCTTGAATGCGTTTCCAGATACTTTCCTTCAAGTATTCAAAGGTTTTTGCTCTTGAGCGTCCCACATATACCGGCAGCCCAAGATACTTCTCACTCCAGGCAATAGATGTGATATTGAGGGCTCTCAGCACACGAGTTCTACAATCTCTCTGTGTATTGCGACTAAACATAACTGCAGACTTGTCAAAATTGATTGTTTGTCCCGAGCAATTCTCATATAAGTTAAGGATTTCTTGCAGATGTTGTGCACACTATTCAGTAGCTTTCAGCAGCACCATCGAGTCATCTGCAAACAGTAGATGATTAAAGCCCGAGGCATTGGAACAGATTTTGATACCTTGCAAACTTCCATTCTCCTCGGCATGATTGAGCAGCGCCGAAAAACCCTCAGCACATATAAGGAACAAATAAGGGGACAGCGGGTCTCCCTGCCGAAGCCCTCTCTCAGGCAAGATCACATCCGTGAGGTTTTCATTGACTTTTACTCTATACTGGACCGATTGCACACACCCCATAATCAAACCGATCCATCTTTCATTGAACCCCATTTTCCTCATCATCATTTCCAAAAAATGCCACTCCACTCTATCGTAGGCCTTGCTCATATCCAGCTTTACCGCTGCGAAGCCACTGCTGCCATTTTTCCTGGTCTGCATATAATGGGTGCATTCGTATGCCAGCAGAATGTTATCAGTGATAAGTCTCCCTGGAACAAAGGCTGATTGGTTTGGGGAAATCAGCTCGGGGAGGATCTGCTTTAAACGGTTTGCAAGGACCTTTGACACCAGTTTGTAGACCACGTTACACAAGCTGATCGGCCGGAGATCCTTCATCTTGTCAGGCTCTTTCACTTTGGGGATTAAAACCACACAGGTTTCATTCCATTCAGCAGGCAGCTCCCCCCCATGGAGGACGTTTAGCACTTCCCTAGTCACTTGATCACCCACAATGTGCCAATATTTTTTATAGAAAGCTACAGGCATCCCATCCGGACCAGGCGCCTTCAGGTCACCAATGGAATCAAGGGCCGCCCGTACCTCCTCGGGAGTGAAGGTTTTGGTTAACATCTCATTCATCTCACCATTTACCCGAGCAGGGATAAGGGATTCGAGCTCAGCCATTCGGGTGCCTGCACTAGAGAAGAACATATTAGTAAAATAAGAAGTCACCGCCTCCTTTAGCTCCTCCTTCTCCGACACCACACTCCCATCATCTTTTTTAGTCTGGTAATTTTATTTCTCCTTTTCCTCTCAGAAGCACACATATGGAAATATTTGGTGTTCCTGTCCCCACTAGTCATCCAGTTCACATGAGCCCTTTGTTTCCAGTAGGTATCTCGCTGCTCTTCTAATCTTGACAACTTGAA
Source organism: Poa pratensis (assembly GCA_947311845.1). Lineage (NCBI taxonomy): Eukaryota > Viridiplantae > Streptophyta > Magnoliopsida > Poales > Poaceae > Poa > Poa pratensis. The sequence goes on along the minus strand of CAMZMU010000033.1, from coordinate 18,031,411 downwards.
ACGAAGCAGCTCCTCTCTCCTTACTTGCTCATCACTGATGTCTTCCCTCCTGCATCTTTCCACCTCCTTCTTTGCTTTCTTTATTCTTTTCTCAAGGTCTCCTAGAGTATTTTGGTTCTAGTCCACCAGCTCGCCCAGCACTCCACGCAGAGCCCCCATAGTTGCTTCCCCTTTCAGATTGACTTCCCTATCCCAGGCATTTTTAATAATGTCCTCGTATCCCTCTTCCTGAATCCAGTTTGCTTCGAATCTCCTTCCACCACCCTCGTCACGCCCCTGTCGCCTCCTACAAGCCCCATGAGTGTCGACGATAACCGGTCGGTGGTCTGAGTGCCTCGGGTCACCATTTATAACTTTAAATCCCGGAAGCGGTCACACCACGCATGTGTAGCCACCGCACGATCGAGCCTCTCCTTGATATAATTGACAGCAGTGTGGCTGTGATTATGCCAAGTGAAAGAGTCACCGCTGAAGCCCAAGTCACGCAGCTCACTGATATGTCTCAAACGTATCTATAATTTCTGATGTTCCATGTTGATATTATACCAATTGTTACATGTTTTATATACACTTCATAGCATTTTTATGCATTTTCTGGGACTAACCTATTAACAAGATGCCACAGTGCCAGTTCCTGTTTTCTGCTGTTTTTGTATTCCAGAAAAGCTAGTCTAGAAATATTCTCGGAATTGGACGAAACTTGGACAGGACCTCCTATTTTTCCAACACGTACACGAAAGTGCAAAGGAGAGATGGAGGCAACCGAGGAGGGAGCCACACCCTAGGGCGGCGCGGCCCCACCTCCAACCGCGCCGTGGTGGGGTGTGGGCCCCTCGGGTCGCTCCAGCCGCCGCCCTTTCGCCTATTTATTCATCTTCACGGGAAAACCCTAGACACCCAAGCCATTATCCATGAAAAGTTCCAGAGACGCGCCGCTGTCAACCCTAGTTCGGGAGGGTTCGGAAGCTCTTCCCGGCACCCTGCCGGAGAGGGGAATCATCATCGGAGGGCTCTACATCACCATGCCTGCCTCCGGAGTGATGCGTGAGTAGTTCATCCTTGGACTACGGGTCCATAGCAGTAGCTAGATGGTTGTCTCTCCACTTTATGCTATCATGTTTAGATCTTGTGAGCTGCCTATCATGATCAAGATCATCTTATTGTAATGCTACATGTTGTGTTTGCTGGGATCCGATGAATATTGAATACTATGTCAAGTTGATTATCAATCTATCTTATATGTTATTTATGATCTTGCATGCTTTCCGTTACTAGTAGATGCTTTGGCCAAGTAGATGCTTGTAACTCCAAGAGTTAGTATTTATGCTAGATAGTGGGTTCATGCCTCCGGTAATCTGGGAGAGTGACAACAACTTCTAAGATTGTGGATGTGCTGTTGCCACTAGGGATAAAATAACCGATGCTTAGCTTAAGGGTGCGCCGTTAGGTCTAATGCATTTGTTTACATTACGCACATTACTTAATGCGATTATCCGTTGCTTGCAACTTAATACCAACGGGGAACTCGGATGACAACCTGGAGGTGGATTATTAGTCATAGACGCTGTTGGATAACGGTCTATGTATTTTGTCGTAATGCCCACATGAATATCATAGTAATCATCATGTCATATATATGCATTGTCATGCGCTCAATATTTTGTCAATTGCCCAGCTGTAATTTGTTCACCCAGCATGTTAGTTATCTTTTATGGAGAGACACCACTAGTGAACTGTGGACCCCGGTCCATTCTTTTACACTGATAATACAACCAACTGCAATCATTGTTCCTTTTCATTCTCTGCAATTTACTACTGTTTTCCACACCATACGTTTAATCCTTTGTTTTCAGCAAGCCGGTGAGATTGACAACCTCACTGTTTCGTTGGGGCAAAGTAGTTTGATTGTGTTGTGTGCAGGTTCCACGTCAGCGCGCCACTGACAACCTTCAGAAGTGATTTCTTGCTCCTACTGGTTCGATTAAACCTTGGTTTCATACTGAGGGAAACTGCTGCTACACTGCTTCATACCTTCCTCTTGGGGTCTCCCAACGAACGTGTGATCCACGTCATCAAGCAATTTTTCTGGCGCCGTTGCCGGGGAGCAAGAGGATTTCTGCAAGGGGAGTTTCACGCTTCCAATCTCTTTACTTTGTTATTGTCTTGCTTAGTTTATTTTTATTTATCTTGTTTGCTTTATTTATCAAAAACACAAAAAAAATAGTTTCTTGCATCTAGTTTATTTCGGTTTGTTATTATGTCTAGTTGTTTACTTGCTATCAATGGTTTCTCTTTGACAAAATATTATTGGAAGTGGGTTCACGGAGGAACAACAAAATTATTATAAGGAATACCGCTTGTCTAAAAAGGGACATTTATGGAACAAATAAGTAGATTGAATTATTTTGCTAAGAACTTGTGTTCTACTTATGATGAATCCTACTGCTTTAATGAATCTTTTGTTGTAGAAGGCATAAACACCTCCCTTTCCAATGTGATTATAATGATAATGAAACCTTGGCTGCTTATGCTAAAGGAAACTATGACTTTGGTAATCTTGAACAAATGAAGAATTTTTGTTTTTAAGGGTGCCTATGAAATTGCTGGTTATATTCAATGATGATTCTCCTTATAAATCTGAAATTTTGCTATACTTGGTTATTGCCTTGAATATTACAATGATAATCCTTATATCACTGAATTTCTTGAGAAAACTTATTCTCCAGAACAACTTGCTACCTTTCAGGAACCTGTGGGAGAAGAAATTGCTGAAACTGAAAGCTCATTGGATGAAAAAGAGGAAGAGAGTGATGAACAAAAGGAGGATCTACCTTCTAATGATAGTAACTCTTTAACTCTTACATTATATGATTACCCTCCATGCCTACCTAAGGAGGAAATGCTATATTGTTGAATGTCATGATTCTATTGAAATATCTCCTTTTGATAAATTTGAAGTAACAACCTTGACTCAAGAAAAGGAAATTGCAGAAAGTAAAAATGTGCTCCCTAATGTTATATATGATAATGCTCTTGATGATGGTCCTATATTGCCTAATGATATTTATTATACTACTATTGTCAAAAGTGGGTTTAATGACCACACTTTTTTGAGCTTAATAAAAATTATGTGTTTGTAGATCATGAAAAGCATGCTTTATGTGATAGTTATATTGTTGAGTTTGTTCATGATGCTACTGAAAGTTATTATGAGAGAGGAAAATATGGTTGTAAAAGTTTTCAAGTCACTAAAACAATTCTCTTTATGTTGAAAGTTTTGAAGTTTTACTTGTTTCATCTTTCTATGCTAGTTGCTTTATGCTTCAATAATTTATTTTGTTACAAGATTCCTTTGCATAGAAGTGGGTTAGACTTAAATGTGTTTGATATTTGCCTCTTGATGCTCTCTTTTGTTTTTCAACTCTTATTCTTATGAGAGCATCATTAAAATCTTATAGCCTAGCTAAAAGGCATTAAAGAAAGCGCTTTTGGGAGGCAACCCATTATCTTTTGTTTTCAGTTTTTGTCAAGGAGTTGTTTACTTCTGTAACAATTCCTTTGTATCTTTATTTTATCGCATTGTTGTGCCAAGTAGCCTCTAATAGGAAGATGATGCTAGATTTGGATTTCTGCGTTCTGCGGAACAGATTTCTGCTGTTCACCGTTTTACTTCTGTAAAATCACAGAAAAATTATTTAAATCTGCAAATTTTTGTGCGTGATCCTCAGATATGTACGCATCTTTCGTTAGTTTTGCGTTTTTCGATCTGAGCAACGTAAGTGCCTCGAAAAAATTCGTCTTTACGACTGTTCTGTTTAGACAGATTCTGTCTTTTATTTTTCGCATTCTCTCTTTTACTAGTGTTGAGTGGAATTCTTTTTTAGGGTGAAGAGCTTCACATAACATCAGTGGCAGTAGTTAATGTTAAAAGTAACGGTCATGTTTGTGTCCTTATAGAACATGTGAGTTTTTGATTGTGCACTAACCCTCTAATGAGAATTACTCTGAGTTTGGTGTGGCGGAAGTTTTCAAGGGTCAAGAGAGAAGGATGATATAATGTGATCAAGAAGAGTGAAGAGCTTAAGCTTGGGGATGCTCCCATGGATCACCCCAGCATATTTCAAGAAGACTCAAGCGTCTAAGCTTGGGGATGCCCAAGGCATCCCCTTCTTCATCAGCAACTTATCAGGTCATCTCTAGTGAAACTATATTTTAATTCTTTCACATCATATGTGCTTTACTTGGAGCGTCTGTGTGCTTTTATTTTCAGTATTTTTTTATGGTCAACTTGATTGGACCCTAGCATTCTTGATTGGGAGAGAGACACGCTCCGCTTTTTCATATGAATACTCCTATTCTTCACTTATACTTGTTGAGTATTCTTATCTAGCTATTGCTATGCTTTTAGCTCCTGTTTTGCATGCATCTCTTATTCAGAGCTGTTAGTTCTTTTAAAGAAAGTACTCTCTTGCTTCACTTATAATTGTTTGGAGAGTTTATGTTGAAATAAATTGATTGGTGTTTGGTTGGAACAGAAAATGTTGCATGTGGTAGATGGTATAATGGAAAAAGCTTACATATTCTTGTAGATCACTGTATTGGATAATTTGATACTTGTCAATTGTTTTGAGTTATCAAGTAGTTCATGTTTAAGCTTTTGTATCATGTAGTTAAAACCTATTAATGAAGAACTACCGTAAAGCTCGTTGAAATTTGGTTTGCATGATTGGTATCTCTAAGGTCTAGATATTTTCTAGTAAAAGGGTTTGGTTAACAAGGAAGACAGTGTAGAGTCTTATAATGCTTGCAATATGTTTTCATATAAGTCTTGCTGTGTCGGTTGATATCCTGTGTTTGCTTCAAATAACCTTGCTAGCCTAAACTCTGTACTGAGAGGGAATGCTTCTCGTGCATCCAAAACCTTGAGCCAAAATCCATGCCATCTGTGTCCACCATAACTACCTATATGTGGTATTTCCTTGCCATTCCAAGTAAATTTTTCATGTGCTACCTTTAAACTATTCAAAAATTATTACTCCTTTTTGTGTCAATGTTTACCAAGCTCATGAGGACGGGGTGGATGTCTTTATGTCAACTGTCAAACAGACTTTACCACCGGACTAGCGGCATATACATCCGCTTATCCATTAATTTTGCAAAAAGAGCTGGCAAATGGGGTGCCCAGTCCCAATTAATTACAACTTTAACCGCTTAATTCTCTTCACATTTTTGCCCTGATTTATCAGTCAAGCAATGACAAACAGTGAAATATCTGCATGTGTAAACAAAAGAAAGAGGGATGATCTGCCTTGCTGGTAGAAATAACGTCCTTCATGGGAGCCGCTCTTAAAAGTCTGGTTGGCAGGGGTCATATTGTACTTTCCATTTTCTGATTCGTTGACAATTAACAAACACCTCCAAAACTTATTTTTACTCTCTATATGATTTCAAAAACTTAAAAAGCTCTAGCACATGATTTAATCCCTGCTTCCCTCTGCGAAGGGCCTTTCTTTTACTTTTATGTTGAGTCAGTTTTCCTACTTCTTTCTATCTCAGAAGCAAACACTAGTGTCAACTTTGGTGCAACAATTTTTATATGCTTGTATATTGCACTTATTATATTGCTTTGTGTTGACAAATATCCATGAGATATATATGTTGAAAGTTGAAAGCAATTGCTGAAGCTTAAATCTTCCTTTGTGTTGGTTAAATACCTTTTACTTAGAATCTATTGCTTTATGAGTTAACTCTTATGCAAAACTCTTTGATGCTTGTCTCGAAAGTACTATTCATGAAAAGTTTTTGCTTATATGATTCAGTTGTTTGCTCATTATCTACTTGCTAGCAAACTATAGACCATTGACCTGGATCACTTCATTCATAACATGTGCTTTACAATACTATTTGATCAAGATTATGATTGTAGCATGTCACCTCAGAAATTATTTTGTTTTTATCGTTTTACCTACTCGAGGACGAGTAGAACTAAGCTTGGGGATGCTTGATACGTCTCAAACGTATCTATAATTTCTGATGTTCCATGTTGATATTATACCAATTGTTACATGTTTTATATACACTTCATAGCATTTTTATGCATTTTCTGGGACTAACCTATTAACAAGATGCCACAGTGCCAGTTCCTGTTTTCTGCTGTTTTTGTATTCCAGAAAAGCTAGTCTGGAAATATTCTCGGAATTGGACGAAACTTGGACAGACCTCCTATTTTTCCAACACGTACACGAGTCCAAAGGAGAGACGGAGGACGAGGAGGAGCCACACCCAGGGCGCGCGGCCCCCCTCCAACCGCGCCGTGGTGGGGTGTGGGCCCTCGGGTCCTCCAGCCCCCGCCCTTTCACGGGAAAACCCTAGACACCCGAGCCATTATCCACGAAAAGTTCCAGAGACGCCGCCGCCGTCAACCCTAGCTCGGGAGGGTTCAGAAGCTCTTCCCGGCACCCTGCCGGAGAGGGGAATCATCACCGGAGGGCTCTACATCACCATGCCTGCCTCCGGAGTGATGCGTGAGTAGTTCATCCTTGGACTACGGGTCCATAGCAGTAGCTAGATGGTTGTCTCTCCACTTTATGCTATCATGTTTAGATCTTGTGAGCTGCCTATCATGATCAAGATCATCTTATTGTAATGCTACATGTTGTGTTTGCTGGGATCCGATGAATATTGAATACTATGTCAAGTTGATTATCAATCTATCTTATATGTTATTTATGATCTTGCATGCTTTCCGTTACTAGTATGCTTTGGCCAAGTAGATGCTTGTAACTCCAAGAGTTAGTATTTATGCTAGATAGTGGGTTCATGCCTCCGGTAATCTGGGAGAGTGACAACAACTTCTAAGATTGTGGATGTGTTGTTGCCACTAGGGATAAAATAACCGATGCTTAGCTTAAGGGTGCGCCGTTAGGTCTAATGCATTTGTTTACATTACGCACATTACTTAATGCGATTATCCGTTGCTTGCAACTTAATACCAACGGGGAACTCGGATGACAACCTGGAGGTGGATTATTAGTCATAGACGCTGTTGGATAACGGTCTATGTATTTTGTCGTAATGCCCACATGAATATCATAGTAGTCATCATGTCATATATATGCATTGTCATGCGCTCAATATTTTGTCAATTGCCCAGCTGTAATTTGTTCACCCAGCATGTTAGTTATCTTTTATGGAGAGACACCACTAGTGAACTGTGGACCCCGGTCCATTCTTTTACACTGATAATACAACCAACTGCAATCATTGTTCTTTTTCATTCTCTGCAATTTACTAATGTTTTTCACACCATACGTTTAATCTTTGTTTTCAGCAAGCCGGTGAGATTGACAACCTCACTGTTTCGTTGGGGCAAAGTAGTTTGATTGTGTTGTGTGCAGGTTCCTCGTCAGCGCGCCACTGACAACCTTCAGAAGTGATTTTTTGCTCCTACAGGTTCGATTAAACCTTGGTTTCATACTGAGGGAAACTGCTGCTACACTGCTTCATACCTTCCTCTTGGGGTCTCCCAACGAACGTGTGATCCACGTCATCACTCACACGTCTCCAACGCCTCCTTAAACTTGTCCATGTTTCTCTGCGGTTTCGGGGCTCCCCCTTCTTTTTCCCATGGGTGCAGTATTTCATTGAAATCTCCCACCAGCAGCCACGGCTTGTTGCTGCGCTGCTTGAGGATGCGGAGCAGTTGCCACGTTTTATCCCTCTCATCAGACTTCGGCTCACCATAGATACCGGTGAACCTCCAGACAAAGCCATCACTTTCTTCCACTTCCATGTCAATGTGTACTTAGACATGAAGCAATCAACGGTCACCTTCACATCCGTTTTCCAGAAAATTGCAAGGCCCCCACTAGAGCCCACGCAGTCCTTCACCATCATCTGGGTCATTCCCATTTTCCACCTCAGCCATTCCAACCTCCTCATGTCCATTTTAGTCTCAGACAGGAAAATGATGTCGGGGTCCTCCCTCTTCTGGAGATCCAGAAGACCTCGAATTGCCGGGCCATTCCCCAAACCCCGGCAATTCCAACCCACTATCTTCATTGGGTCTCGCAGGGCTGAAAAGGCAGCCCCGCGTTCTTCTTTGTATCCTTCGACCTCTCCTCCGAACCCACCCTTGGTTTCTTTGGTACTTGCTCTTGTGCCTCCCCCAAGACTTGTGAGCTACCACGTTTTCCTCCCACTGCCACCTTTTCCGAGCGCTGAGCTCCCAGAGAACCCCGCTCCCTTCTTTTATACTTGCCAGCACCCATGAACTTTTGTATTTCCTCCCCCTCCAGATCGGTCCTCCCCTTTACCCCCTCTCCAGTATCGATAAGCATCTCGTAGCTCAAGAGTGCATCATCCAGCGAATTCTTTTCAGTGTCAAGCTCGACCACAGGCTGGTGTGTTGCCTCTGGCTCCCACTCCTTTCCTTGCCCAATTTCCGGAAGTATCTCCCTGATAACCCCCAAGAGCAGGGGATCACTATAGCACCTCTCAATGTGGAAGTAGGGTATCGATCCGCAGGAGCAAGAAGGAAAAGTTATCTATTCCCTACAACTAAAGTGTCACAAGTTTTAGTTGATTATGCACTAAACAAGTTTAAAGAACAAGGTGGTTGATTTAATTGATGGAAGCTTAATGTAACAAAACAAGAATGTAAAAGTGTCCCAATCCTCTTCAATGCAAGAGGACAAGACAAAGGTTTTCTCTTATTGGAACAATGGACATGGGTTCATGGGTTCACTTAATCCTCTCTCTCTCATCTACGTGATTATCATGTTATAGATAAAGTACACACAATTGTCATGTTTTAATGGTAGCTTTTATGACGGCTATATGTCATAAAACACATAGTTGAAAGAAGTACTCATTTGTGTTGCTAGGTCACCCTCGCAAGGCTAGCATGGTTGCTGTCACTCCCACATCATACTCTTCCTTTTTACCCCCAGATAAAGGATGTTGGACTGTATTTCACATGTCACTCAATACATATGCCGTGTCACATTGGCCATCCCGTACCTACATACATCATACTTCATAATGGACAATATTCTAAACACTAGTGCAATGATTCATAATTCGTGCGCATGACCACAACTCTCTCATCTATCCACACTTGGTGGTGTCAATCACCTCATGACAAGGATAAACAAGGTATTATGCATAAATCAAACCATCACATGTATCATAGAATATCTCCAAAGTATGACAAATCATAAAAGCTCCAACACAACGCGGTAAATGTATAACAAATCATCTCATACCACAATATCCACCATAAGAATTACAAAGATAGTTCCATAATCATGCAAGGAACATCATATGGACTTCAACAATGATCATACATAGAGAGATTGGATCAAGTTACCACCACAAACCCAAAGTCCAGGGGTGGACTACTCCCCCTTCATCATGGAGACGGTGGAGAAGTCGTTGGAGAAGATGGGGACCACCCCGGCAGCGCCCCGCCGGAGTTTTCCCCCTCCAATCTGCAGCTCCAGGTCTCTGTTTCGTGGTTTCTGTGTTTCGGCGGCGCTACTTCCAGAGAACGTCGGGGGACTATTTTTATAGGCGGTTTTAGGTCAAAACGGAGTCGGTGGAGGAAAGATCAACGGCAACGGAGCTCCGAGGCCCAAAAGGAGGGGTCCCACGTGGCCAGGTACATGGGCCGCGTGGGCCACCTAATTTGGCCCTCGGTCTCCACTTGTTTGCTTCCTTCGCCCCCAAGTCTTCTTCCTTCCAAAATTGACGCCCGTAAATTTGCAGGTCATTTGGACGTCGTTTGGGTCCCTGAAACATTAAAATAAAGAAATAGGGTTTTCTGCCTGCGCAGGGTTAATTCCATAAAAATAGGAAATAAATATAATATTCCCAAAAATCATTATAAAACATTGATATAACCCTTATATGATGCAAATATGATTGGAATACAAGTAATATAGTGCAAAGTTCATGTATGCATTTTACATGCATCAACATCCCCAAGCTTAACCTATACTCGTCCTCGAGTATGAAGGTGATAAAACTAACATGGACTTTGCATTTTAATACTATCAATGTGACAAGGATATACATCTCGGGTACCCTACTGTGAGGGTACCGGGTGCACGTGATGACTAAAAGCCCAACTAGCGAAGATACGACTCGAAGCCCAAGACGAGAGGCCCAACAAGATGAAGTAACTTCCAAGTTTAGACATAGACATAGTCGGTTTATACTTTCCTTATGTGTAAACTAGGTCGGTTACAAACTCCCGAGACCCAGCCTATTTAAAGGCTGGGAGGGGTGCCGATCTAGGACCAAGCCATACTCGAACCACCAAAGCTCTTGCGAGATCGTCATCTCGCCGGAGCCACCTTGTAACCACATAATCTCCAGCGATCAATAACAGACAAGCAGGAAGTAGGGTCTTTACCTCCACCCGAGGGGCCTGAACCTGGGTAAATCTTTGCCTCTGCTTGTCAGCCGACGAAACTACCAGTACTACCACGTTCTCTCCCCATAATCTCAACCCTAGGTCCTTAACCATGGGATTTGATGAGGGTACACCTCGTCAATTGGCGCCGTCTGTGGGAAAGAATAGTGCTGGACTCGCGGTTTCTTCGGTTCCATCGGAAAACGGCGACTCGCCGATCGGATCTACAAACGGCAACTCGCCGGCTGCATCGACAAACCAGAACTCGCCGACTCAGGGCACACGGCAACTCGCCGGCTCACTCGACAAACGGCAACACGTCAGCTTCACCTGCAAAAAGCGCATCGGATCCTCTGATGGATTTCGAGCCACACTCGCCAGGATTCCAGGAGGCCTTCTCTGATCTCGAGTCAGGTTTGGGTTTAACCGTTGGTTCGTTCAATTTTTTCGTCAACAAGCTTGGTGTGCAGGACTTGACAGATCCACGCCAACTCGCGACTTCCGCACCCGAGGCTCCATCGGTTGCGGCTCCTTCGACTGCGGATCCCTCAACTGTGTCCATACCATCGTCGACCCTCCAAGCTTGTTCGTCTGCAACAACCATGTCCACACGAGAGATGCGCGAGCTCATTGAAGAGCTCCAGGGCGAGGAGGCCGAATCAGCATACCGCACAAACGATCTCGAGCTGGATCTCCCACTCGAGGATAGTTTCGACTGCGGGATCTCACTTAGCGACTTCGACGACCTCGAAACTCATATCGACAACCACGTCGACTCCGAGATCTGCACCAACAACAACCTCGACTTCGAGATTCATAACAACCTCGCCGACGCCGAGATGAGCATAGGCGATGAAGGCGTCGACTGCGAGATCCGTCCAGACGGACCACTCGATGAACATACGGACTCAGACATGAGCCTCGATGAAGATGTCGAGTCCATGACAGGACTCGAAAGCACACACATACCCTCGGGTCATACCCCAGCAGGTCTACGTTGCCATCGCAGCAGAAACATCAGACACTGCGGCCAGCCGCAGGCCTACAGAATTCCCGTGCACAGTCACTATGCCGGACGGAGCCACAACCCTCACAATCACTGCTGAGATGGCAGCAAAAGCAGATAAAGTTATCAAGGAGTGCACAATGATGCCAGCAGACGCAACACAAGAAGAGATGTTGACCTTCCAGTACTTCAACTGGCAGGAGTCACTTCGACTGAAGCAGATAAGAGCCACACTCGAAGAACGCAAAAAGCAAGCTAGCTTGTCGAGTGCGCGCAGAAGACAGCTCTCCTGAGCTCCACCGGGCGAGCAGACACAAGACCCAGATCAAGGTTGTCACACCTCTCGCCAGGCGAGAAGGCGGCACTCACCCGCAACTTAGGCAACTCCTTCATGACATACGACGAGGAAGGACTGCCGGTGCCCAAAACAGCAGCAGGTGCTCTCTACACCGCTGCAGCATACCTGGAGGCAATCAAGCCCCCAGCGGATGACCCCAATGCAAAACTACACCGCCAACAGATCAAATCACTCGCCTTAGCTGCAAAGGCCATACGCCAAGTTCCAAGAACTCCAGGTGGGAGTCGAGACCGTGCCCTAGTCGACGCCCTCGGGAAGAGCATAATCACAGTGGTCGTCGCCACCACTCGAAGGAAAGAAGCGGCTCGCGAAGGCGCAGGTCCAGGAGCAGGTCACGCAGATCATACAGTAGCGACTCATACTCCGATCGAGAGCCTGAGCCACATGGAGCTCTGTGCTTCACTCGACGCGTCCGCGAGACACGGATGCCCAAAGGGTTCAAACTCACATCTGAACAGCCCAAGTACACGGGTCGACAGGAACCTTCCGGGTGGCTGGAAGATTACAGGCTGGCTGTCGCATGCCAGCGAGGCACGAACACCACAGCCATGCAGTACATACGACTGATGCTCGAAGGCACAGCCCGCGACTGGCTCAAGGCCCTACCTTCATCAAAGTACGACTCGTGGGATCACTTCCGCGATGACTTCATCAAAAACTTCGAGCCTCTGTGTGAGCGCCCAAAAACGTTCGAGGAACTGCGGGCCTGCGTGCAACGATCAGACGAAAGGCTGAGGTCATACATCAGACGATGGACTGAGATACGCAACTCAGTCGGAGTAATTCAGAAGACATGGCCATGGATGCCTTCATAATGGGACTCGCCAGGCATGACCTCAAAGAAGCACTCGGTCGCAAAAAGCCAACCTCTGTGGCTAACCTCTTGATGACCGCGACTGAGTGGGCAGATGGAGAAGATATGGCGCGCACAACACGCGGGTCCTCACCCCGTGACAATCATGAAAGCGGCAGTCGAAGCCGCAGAGACTCATACAGGGATGATCGAAGGCGCAAGCGTTCAAAACGTCATTACGACGACGATAGACCCGAATTCATGGCGGCTGGATTCTCTACACCACGCAATGACCAGGACAGAAGCGACCAGCGATCAGAAGATCGACGGGACAGTCGAAGATCGACGGGACAGTCGAGACGACGTCGAGACAGCCGAGATCGCGGCCAACGCAGTGATAGCTACAAGAGGAAGGACTGGCGCAAGTCACGGGCACAATCTGAGCGATCATTCGAAGAAAAGATGGACGCTGATTGCAGATTCCACCTGTACAAGGGGGACGACGGAAAACTGCGATCCAACCACTCGATGAGAAACTGCAGGGAGTTCGACCAAATGGCGACTGATTACGTAAATCGCAGAAAGGCAGCAGCCGCACAAGCACCTGCACCCGTGCCTCAGCCAAACAACGTGCCTGTTCTGATGGCACCACCTCCACCACCACAGCCTGCTCCAGGCGGAAACCTCGCGGGTGCCATACAGCACATACCTCGGGTGGACGAGCCGCAGTACCCTCCACCCCAAGGGCAGATGTACATGATACAGAAAGGTCGACCTTCCAACAGGGAGCAAAAACTTCGCACTCGACAAGTAAACATGGCGGTCATGTCACCCCTGCGGTAACAGAATATTTGAAAGGAGCCGAAACTAATAAGCTTCAGCAAAGAGGACCACCCTCCATCGGTTGTTCGCCCAGGGCACTCTGCTCTGGTACTCGACGCGCAAATTGGAGGCTACGCCATGTCCAAGGTCTTCATGGATGGTGGGAGCGGCATAAACATCATCTTCGCAGATACGCTCCGCAAAATGAATAGGTCAGTCGAAAACCTGCCAAGATCCTCAAATACCTTCCACGGTATCGTTCCAGGGAAAGCAATAAGCCCAGAGGGCACCATACAACTCGACGTAACGTTCGGGGACAAGCACCACTTCAGGACAGAGTCGATTGAGTTCGAAGTGGTCGACTGGAAGTCACAATACCATGCTATACTTGGACGCCCGACGTTCGCTCGATTCATGGCGGTGCCACATTACGCATACCTCCAGCTGAAGATGCCTGGACCAAAAGGAGTAATCACAGTCAAGGGGAACTTCCAAAAGTCTGACTCTTGTGATCGAGAATTCAGCAAAATCTCTGAGATGTTTGGCATGGAAGCAACACTCGCTGATCTAGCGGTCTCCAACGATCGAACACTTATGCCAGAGCACAAAAAGGTGGCAGTCGACAGAGCATTCAATGCCACCAATGACACAAATCGCATCAGGTGCACCCGACTGACCCGACCAAGACAGTCAATGTCTCGTCGAGTCTGCCTATCGCATAGGAAAGCGCGCTCGTCGAATTCCTCCGTGAGAACTGGGATATATTTGCATGGTGTCCAGCAGACATGCCAGGTATTCCCAGGGAATTCGCCGAGCACTCTCTCCAGCTACTTCCAGATGCTAAACCAGTCAAGCAAACAATGCGCCGCATATCCGGCCCAAAAAGAACTGCAGTCGAAGCCGAAGTCGACAGGCTACTCGCAGCAGGATTCATCAGAGAGATCAAGAAATCACAATGGGTGGCCAACCCCGTACTCGTAGAGAAGAAGCACACAGACATCCTTCGGATGTGTGTAGATTTTACAGCACTCAACAAGTGTTGTCCAAAGGATCACTTTCCACTACCTCGAATCGACCAGATCGTCGACTCCACCGCCGGGTGCGCTCGCTTGTCCTTCCTGGATGCCTACTCGGGTTACCACCAGATAAGGATGAAGGAAGAAGATGAAGAGAAAACGGCGTTCATAACCCCACTCGGGGTCTACTGCTACACCACAATGCCTTTCGGGCTCAAGAACGCAGGCGCAACATACCAGCGCATGATGCAAGATTGCCTCAAGAAGCAAATTGGGCGAAACGTCCAGGTCTATGTAGATGATATCGTCATCACCACAAGAGAGGAAAACACACTACTCGATGACTTGCGAGAGACATTCGCAAACCTCAAACGCTTCCACATCAAGCTCAACCCGAAGAAGTGCACGTTCGGCGTGCCAGCCGGGCAACTCCTCGGGTATCTAGTCTCAGCTCGAGGAATCGAGGCGGACCCGGAGAAAATACAGGCCATCTTGACGATGCAAAGGCCTTCAAAGCTCCATGACGTGCAAAAATTGGCGGGTCGAGTAGCAGCGCTCAGTCGATTCATCAGCAAGCTAGGCGAAAAAGCACTCCCGTTCTATCGACTGATGAAGAAAGCAGATAAGTTCGAGTGGACGCCAGAAGCCGAAGCAGCCTTCACGGACCTCAAGCGAGTCCTCACAAGCCCTCCAATCCTCGTAGCACCAAAGGAACGCGAGCCACTATACCTATATGTCTCTGCAACTAACAGGGTGGTAAGCACTGTTCTAGTGGTCGAACGCAGGAGGAGGGACACGCCCAAAGCATACAACGTCCAGTCTATTACTTGAGTGAAGTGCTCTCCACATCAAAGCAGCGGTACCCGCACTATCAGAAGCTGGCATACGCCGTGTTCATGTCCTCAAGGAAGCTGACGCATTACTTCTCCGAGCACCCGATCACTGTAATCAGCACTTCAGGGATCGGGGACATCCTCACAAACCCCAATGCGACTGGGCGAGTAGCAAAATGGCTCATCGAGCTAGCACCAAGAGACATCAGTATGATTACCCGAAGGCCATCAAAGCACAAGTTTTACCCGACTTCCACACCGAGTGGATTGAAGCTCAGCTCCCAGGAGCACCAGATGTGTCCAATTCCTGGACTATGTACTTTGATGGCTCGAAGAAAAACGAAGGCGCAGGCGCAGGTGTCATCCTCATATCACCAAAAGGCGACAAGCTCCGCTACATACTGCAAATGGGATTCGAGTTCCCATCCAATAACGAAGCAGAATATGAGGCTCTGATCCATGGCATGAGGATGGCCAAAGCCCTCGGGTGCACTCGACTGATGATCTACGGCGACTCGAATCTGGTGGTGCAGCAAACAATGAAGGCTTGTGACGCAATCGCAGATAACATGATCGCCTACCGTGACTTGTACAACATCATGGAGGGCAGCTTCGAAGGCTGCGAGTTGCGGCACATAGGGCGTGAAAGCAATGAAGAAGCAGATAAGTTAGCCAACATTGGTGCGACCAAAGCACCAGTGCCACCTGGTGTCTTCTTCGAGCGCATAGAACACAGATCAATCAAAAAGAAGCGGAACTCCTGCACCAGCCGCACCAGCCAAGAGCAAAACACCTAGCACAGAGGACCCACCAGTCGAGGTACTCCTCATCGAGCCAACTTGGACTCAACCCTTCCTCGCATACATACTCCGCGGCGAGGTACCCGAAGACTTCACAGAGTCAAGACGCGTCACTCGACGATCTAAAGCATACACTGTCATCAACGGTGAACTTTACAAACGCAGCATATCAGGTATGTTCCAGCGTTGCATAGCATTTGAAGATGGCCAAGCCATCCTTCGTGATATTCATGCAGGTACTTGCGGGCATCACGCCAGCAGTCGATCACTCGTAGCCAAAGCCTTTCGCGCAGGCTTCTACTGGCCCACAGCACTCAAAGACGCGGAGGACATAGTCAAAAGGTGCATCGGCTGCCAAAAATTCGCCACAAAGCCGCACGCACCCGCATCGGCGTTGAAGACAATACCATTGGCCTGGCCTTTCGCCCAGTGGGGGCTCGATATGGTTGGGCCACTCAAAAAATCCTCCCATGGAGGGCATACTCACCTTCTGGTGGCGGTCGACAAGTTCACCAAGTGGATTGAAGCAGTACCCATCACAAGTTCGACTGCCGCTACAGCAGTCAATTTCATAAAATCCATCATATACCGCTTTGGTGTGCCAAATAGCATATCACTGACAACGGTACAAACTTCACGGCTGAGGAATTCAAATCCTTCTGCAAAGAGCAAGATATCACGCTCAATTATGCATCTGTGGCGCACCCGCAATCAAACGGCCAAGTCGAAAAGGCCAATGGGCTCGTAACAAGTGGAATCAAGAAGCGCCTCCTGGTGCCACTCAAAAGGGCTGCGGGTGCTTGGGTAGAAGAGCTTCCGTCTGTGCTATGGAGCCTACGCACAACACCCAATGCCTCAACGCAATTCACTCCATTCTTCATGGTCTACGGCGCAGAGGCAATTCTGCCATCAGACGTAAGGTTCAACGCACCAAGAGTCGAAGCATACAATGAAGAAGATGCAGACGAGGCACTCGAAGACGCAGTCGACTTGCTAGAAGAAGCACGTAACACGGCGCTCGCACGCACAGCTATTTATCAGCAGGACCTCCGCAACTATCACAGCCGTCGACTGCGTACCAGGTCCTTCGAGGTTGGCGACCTGGTACTTCGACTGAAGCAAAAGAAGGTGCATAAACTCGCTTCTCCATGGGAAGGACCCTTTATCATCACCGAGGTCGTTGGTGGTGGAGCATATAGACTGAAGCACGCGAAGACAGGAGAACTCTCGCATAATCCTTGGAACGTTGCGCAGCTGCGCCGTTTCTATGCTTAGATTGATCAGTCGAACAATGTAATAGGCACATATGTCGGATAGCTGCAGGTTTCAGACGCGCTCTTTTCCTTACCAGGGTACCTAAGGGGACTGGAAGGTTTTTAATGAGGCGGCCTGCAGCTTAACATTCAAAAAAGGAATATAATTCATGATTCCTCATATTTCTCCCTGCTTACTACTCGCATAAATTGATTTCACAAAATTAGCCTCACCCGAGCACTCGGGGGCTGCGCTATCTCAAAAAGCATGTGTTTCCGCTTGTTCACAACATAATACCCCAGCCGCACTCGAATACTCGGGGGCTGGGTCATAAAAATCATACATAAACACAAAAGTTGCTCAACCACTCAATTATTCGAGGGTTGAGCCTAGAAGCATCAAGTGAAGCTTCAAGTATTGCAAAAATTCATAACCGCACATAAATAGTCATGGACTGTGCAGCTTATGTTTGATACTCTAAAATATTTCTATCAAGTTCACTCAAAATACACGGGGGCTGGATAGTCCTAATTTTACAGCATGTTGCTTCATACACCCCGCTCAACAGGCTCGGGGGCTGCATACGTGTAAACAAATAATGTACAATAATCACAAGTGTTGCGTTTTACACTTTGGAGTTACTTCCCATACACATAACCTACTCAACAGGTTCTTCCTTGGGTTCGGTCCATTTTTCCTCCTCCTTCAGCACACGATGGATTAGGACCAGTGCGTCCACTCGTGTCTCTTGGTAGTGCTCCTCCATCGGCACAGGACCACCACCTGGTAAGGGTGCGGGTCCCATCGCAATCCTTTTCAAATCAAGGTGCGGAAGGTGCGATCGCACAAAGGCAAGAGCAACGTTAGCCCCGCTAATCAGTTGCTCACGCACAAACTTCTTGATCGCCTTGCCTTTTCGAAATTTCTTCAGCAAAGCCACAAGGCCCTGTGGTTGCTCATTCAAAGGAAACAAAGCTTCGTGGACTCGAAATAAAGCCAGCCTGCAAGTCTCCAGTCGAATGGCTGTGCGCCAAGCACGGTCCAGAAGCCTTACCAAAATGGCACTCTTCTCCCTGTCTGACCAGAAGGGGTGGGCGGAGTACTCAGTGCTACTCGCATGACCATCGAGTCGATCCTGAATTCGTGCCTCCTCCTTTATTGGGTCAGAACAAACACCTGCGCAAAAGCAAAGGGCTCATCATCGCCCAGTCGAGTCACCTTGCTAAGAATAGATCTCGATGATTCAAAAATGTCTTACATTCGAGTTGCAGATTTACTCTCTCCAACTCCTCAAGCAAAAAGGCTTCTCGCTCTGTAGTTGGGGATGACCTCGACTGCAACTCAGCATACGCATCTTGCGTTTCCTTCAGCTCGCGAGTAACTTCGGAAAGCTTTTGATGAAGAAAGTCCATAATTTTCTGGTCATTAACGCTTCGTGACTTCGAAGAACCACCCACAACAGGGCCAGTCGATGGTTTAGAAGCTCGGTTCTACAGTCAGAATAATTCAATGCATAAGGAAGCATAAAAGAATTCAAACAAAAGGCTCGGGGGCTGCGCCTCCCGATCACTGAAGTTCATGTTTCATAGACAGATACGATGTCTGATAATTTACATATAGCAAAAGCAAAGTGACGCAATTCCTAGACCTAGTCAAACAAAGGGGTCACTGGCTAAGTCGTCGACTTCTTGGAGGAAGTTTTCTTCGCCTGGACCTTGGCTGCCCTTTCTTCAACAGTTGTTACCAGCTGTTGGGCATATGTTTTGGCGGCTTCCATCCAAGTGCCGAGCCCGACGGTTTTGCCATCAGGACCCCGTGGAAACTTCTTTGTGGCTGCGTCAAAATCTGCCTCGACTCCGTGCGCGAGCAACATGAGAAAAGTAGTCTGAGCACCACTTACCATTTGCTCGCGACTGAAGTCAGCAACGGCAGTCCCTTCAGGCTTGAATAGATCAACCAGCTCTGCAAAGGAAGATGGTAGCTCCTCGCCGGGGAAGAAGCTGCCATGGAGGGCACCCAGGGCACTCGCCGCCTGCGTTAGCATCTCCCCTGCTCTGCTACTGGTGGCCTCCGAGACAGCCACACTTTCATCAAGTGAGGTGCCAAGGCTCTGCTTGCCAGTAGCAGTCGGGCCATCCATCACGCCTAGCATAAGGGTAAAATAATCAGCACCATGTATCAGAAACCTCAAACATCTAAGGAGCAGAGCAAAAATTCTTACCAGTTAAGCTGGTGCTGGCGGCAGAGAGTCGACCAATCGCCGACTCCTCCCTAACTTCGGCTGTTTTCAGCCTCTTCTCCAGATCAGCCACTCGACGGGTGGCGTTGTTCAAATTTTCTGCCGCTTCAGTGGCGGCCTCTACAAAAACAGATGCACATGATTAGTAGGCTGCAAGAGAAATCACCCTCAACAAGTGGTGATAGCATAAAAAGATACGCACTCTTTGCAACTTCGAGTTGCTGCTGCAGGGTGGCGGCTTCAGTCTCCTTGTGCACATACTGGGCACCAGCCTTCAGCAACTCTCGCACAAACGCCTAAGTACACGACATGGGCAAATTCACAACTCAATAACTGAGTATAGGCAAAAATTTCGCATTTGATTCAAACTTTGGCAAGCACAAACTTACGTGTTCCAAGAAGGAAGAAGTCGACGCAGGGACACCTGCAGCCGCAGCTCCACTCTCAGTTGCTGCAACCTCCGGCTGGGGTGGCGTAGCTGTGGCTGTAGCGGCAGGAGTCGCCGGGGTAGGCGGCTGCTCTGGTGGCAGCGTCCGTGCAGTGGACGCTGCGCTGCTCTTTTCCGCCGTAGGTGGCGGAGGCATATCCTCATCGAGGAAACACTGTTTCACACATTATAAGTATACAAGGTGATATTATTCATAACATGACAAAGAAAGTGCACATAGTACTTACTCTTCAGTAAGGTCGCACAATCGACCAGGCGCAAGCACACCCATGCTCGGGCGCGATTTCTTCGGTGGTCGAGGGGGAAGCGAGCGAATCGGAGGAATTTCGAGTGGCGCCGTCATCGACTCCATCTTGTCTTCCTCCTTTTCCTCCGAGTCAGCTGTATCCTCCTCGTCGCGTGACCGCTTTTGCTTGCCCTGCACCTCAGCATCGCCCTCATCGGCTTCTGGCGTGTGTGCGGTGGCGAGTGAAGCCATCTCATCATCAGAATCTACCTCGAGTGGCTCATTGTCTGGCACTGGGCCGCTCTCTGGCAAGGGAGGCATTGACTCAAACATTTTGTGACCCTGCACACATAAACAGCAAAGGATTCAACATCACACATGCATAACATATCAACTGAGATGTAGTATCAATTGTTACCTCTGGCAGAGGGTTGCTGGTCTCATAAGGAGGCACAGGCGAGTTCATCTCGCAGGGATCTTCATCGGTAAGCTTGGTAAGGCTCCTTACCAACTTCTCCGCTTCCGCATCAGATAGCTCCACTGCGCGTGAGCGGGTTGGATCAGAAGCCCCACCATATGCCCACAAAGCATGCACTCGGGCTCGGAGAGGCTGCACTCGCCTCTTGGCCATAATGGCTAGCAGATGGATCCCTGTGACCTCTCGACCAGCAGTGGTCTGAAGCTTCAGCACCTTCTCCATCAGAATGTCAGCCTCTTCGGCTTCGACTCCGGTCGGCTGGGCAATCCATGATGGCCTCTTCTTCACCAGGGCGTCTGCGTCAAAGGAGGCAACCCGAAGGTTTGGTCGCCAATGGTCACATCCTTGATGTAGAACCACTTCTGGCGCCATCCTTGCACAGACTCCAGGAAGTTGATCTTGAAGTACTCGACATCAGGTCGAGCTTGTACTCCAAAACCACCAGGTCCCTTGGTGCTGTGCTGGCGCTTGACGTTGAAGATGCGGCGGAACAGACCAAAGTGGGGTGCGACGCCCAAGAAGCACTCGCAAAGGACGAAGTAACACGCAATGTGCAAAAGCCCATTGGGCGTGAAATCGTGCAATTGCACTCCATACACGTGCATCAGTGCACGAAGAAAGTTGTGAACAGGGAAGGAGAATCCCCTGTTCACAAAATCAACAAAGCAGACCCGCTCATTGGGGCCTGGGCGCGGGATTACCTCGGCACCGGGGAGGCGAACTTGAGAGGTGTCCTCAGGGATCAGCCCGTCGTTCCGCAGGCCAGTGAGCATCCTCTTGCTGCAGGTGGATTTGGTCCACGCGCCCTTCTCCCTCTTCAAGCCGCTGGCAGCGGCTCCCGCGGCGCTGTCCGCCGATGCAGCACTCCTGCCCCTTCGGGTGGTAGGCTTCGTCATCGCGGTGGTGGTTGCGCAAGCTTTGCTCTGAGGCAATGGCGATGCGAGAGGAGGAAGAAGAAGTAGCGGCGGCGGAGAGCAAATGGCAAGTAAAAACACTATTTACGCCGTCGTCCCCTTTTTAACCTCAAAGCAAAAGAATCCGCACCGTCGATGCGAGATCGTGGGCACATAAGCAAATCTAACCGTACACGTGGCAGCCACGGAGGGCAACCGTCGCCGGCCACTCCGCCCACTACGCACGGGAATCTAGGAACTACCATCATGGCCCGGAGAAATCGTGCCTGAACGGTCAAATCCAGTCCAAACGGCTGTACAATGGGCCCACAAGACGTGTCACGTCCCATCTCTCGCAGCACAGCGCACGCCACCGCGTGTCAGGTGGCGCAGTCGCCATAAAACGTCATCCCTGACGTCATTGCAGCAAATTTGTTCCGAAAAGATGTCGGGTTCGCCCAAAGCATACTAATCACTCGATTCGTTGTCGGTGTATGGTCACTCGACTGTCTCTACGATCAAATACATATTACTCCCATCGGGAGCGTATCAAAAATTTCTTCGACTAAAGATGATCATGACTGGGTGATTCTGAGATTATCCTCCATTACAAGTAATAAAGCACAATCTCGGGGGCTACTCCCATCGGGAGCGCTGACGCGCACCCGATAGAATTATGGCAAAGGTTTTCTTCGACTAACAAATGTAGAGAAAGATGGTTTTGAGATTATCCTTCATTGCAATCAATAAAGCACAATCTCGGGGGCTACTCCCATCGGGAGCGCTGTCGCGCACCCGATAAAATAGTCAAAGTGTCAGTCGATGAATATATCGACTGTGTTCATATGCAAAATCATACTCGAAACATTCCCGAGTTGCGTCCGTCGCAAATACCTCGGATGCTGCACGCATAGTGCAAAGGTAAGACCCGCCGAACTTTCGAGCTGGGCTAAGGACCGTTCCAGCAACGTCAATCCTTATATTTTCCGTGTCAGCAGACATGATGAAAAATCCCGACGGACGCGTTGGGTAAAATTCAAAGTTATACTGCAGATCGACTCAGTAAGACCTCAGCGGCCTAGTCGAATCTGACCAGTTTGTTCCAGATTCGAGTCCGGGGACTCGAGTTTGATTGAAAGCTAGTAAGGTGTTACCCAAATGTGTAGTTAACCAGTCCCGATCCGTCGAGTGAACTGGGCCTGCTAAGCTATTATCCCTTGATCATCATAAGCAAAAACCACAGTCGATGAAATACTCGACATAGCCAACATGTGCTATTCATACAGGAATTCCAATTATAGTACTAAGAATATGACGTGCACTTGCGAACGAGTCCATGCCTGATTCTTCGAGTCAGACAAGTACTCGGGGGCTACTGACAAGGATATACATCTCGGGTACCCTACTGTGAGGGTACCTGGTGCACGTGATGACTAAAAGCCCAACTAGCGAAGATACGACTCGAAGCCCAAGACGAGAGGCCCAACAAGATGAAGTAACTTCCAAGTTTAGACATAGACATAGTCGGTTTATACTTTCCTTATGTGTAAACTAGGTCGGTTACAAACTCCCGAGACCCAGCCTATTTAAAGGCTGGGAGGGGTGCCGATCTAGGACCAAGCCATACTCGAACCACCAAAGCTCTTGCGAGATCGTCATCTCGCCGGAGCCACCTTGTAACCACATAATCTCCAGCGATCAATAACAGACAAGCAGGAAGTAGGGTCTTTACCTCCACCCGAGGGGCCTGAACCTGGGTAAATCTTTGCCTCTGCTTGTCAGCCGACGAAACTACCAGTACTACCACGTTCTCTCCCCATAATCTCAACCCTAGGTCCTTAACCATGGGATTTGATGAGGGTACTCCTCGTCACCATGTAACTCACAAAACTGATTAGCTATTTTGTGAAGAGATTTAAGCTATTTACCCACTCTATTTCCCTCTTTGGTTGATTAATATTCAGAGTAGGCGTCATACCTTTTAAAATAATCATTACCCATAGACATTCCAGAAAGTTTCTCCATTTTTTAATATTTTTGGGTTTTTGATATATAAAACTGAAAGTAAAACTAATGAGAAACTCACAACCAAACAAGTTTAAAGGAACCTCCCCAAGCTTAGATGATTGGAAGATATAAAACAAGATAAAATAAACCTAAAGTCTAGTGCACACAAGAATAGAAACTTAAGCGCTACGCTCCCCGGCAACGGCGCCAGAAAAGTAATTGATAACCCGAAGAGCATGGGATCACTATAGCACCTCTCAATGTGGAAGTAGGGTATCGATCCGTAGGAGCAAGAAGGAAAAGTTATCTATTCCCTACAACTAAAGTGTCACAAGTTTTAGTTGATTATGCACTAAACAAGTTTAAAGAACAAGGTGGTTGATTTAATTGATGGAAGCTTAATGTAACAAAACAAGAATGTAAAAGTGTCCCAATCCTCTTCAATGCAAGAGGACAAGACAAATGTTTTCTCTTATTGGAACAATGGACATGGGTTCATGGGTTCACTTAATCCTCTCTCTCATCTACGGTGATTATCATGTTATAGATAAAGTACACACAATTGTCATGTTTTAATGGTAGCTTTTATGACGGCTATATGTCCTAAAACACATAGTTGAAAGAAGTACTCATTTGTGTTGCTAGGTCACCCTCGCAAGGCTAGCGTGGTTGTTGTCACTCCCACATCATACTCTTCCTTTTTACCCCAGATAAAGGATGTTGGGCTGTATTTCACATGTCACTCAATACATATGCCGTGTCACATTGGCCATCCCGTACCTACATACATCATACTTCATAATGGACAATATTCTAAACACCAGTGCAATGATTCATAATTCGTGTGCATGACCACAACTCTCTCATCTATCCACACTTGGTGGTGTCAATCACCTCATGACAAGGATAAACAAGGCATTATGCATAAATCAAATCATCACATGTATCATAGAATATCTCCAAAGTATGACAAATCATAAAAGCTCCAACACAACGGTAAATGTATAACAAATCATCTCATACCACAATATCCACTATAAGAATTACAAAGATAGTTCCATAATCATGCAAGGCACATCATATGGACTTCAACAATGATCATACATAGAGAGATTGGATCAAGTTACCACCACAAACCCAAAGTCCAGGGGGTGGACTACTCCCCTTCATCATGGAGACGGTGGAGAAGTCGTTGGAGAAGATGGAGACCACCCCAGCAGCGCCCCGCCGGAGTTTTCTCCCTCCAATCTGCAGCTCCAGGTCTCTGTTTCGTGGTTTCTGTGTTTCGGCGGCGCTCCTTCCAGAGAACGTCGGGGGACTATTTTTATAGGCGGTTTTAGTTCAGAACGGAGTCGGTGGAGGAAAGATCAACGGCAACGGAGCTCCGAGGCCCAAAAGGAGGGGTCCCACGCGGCCAGGTACATGGGCCGCGTGGGCCCACCTAATTTGGCCCTCGGGTCTCCGCTTGTTTGCTTCCTTCGCCCCAAGTCTTCTTCCTTCCAAATATTGACGCCCGTAAATTTGCAGGTCATTTGGACGTCGTTTGGGTCCCTGAAACATTAAGATAAAGAAATAGGGTTTTCTGCCTACGCAGGGTTAATTCCATAAAAATAGGAAATAAATATACTATTCCCAAAAATCATTATAAAACATTGATATAACCCTTATATGATGCAAATATGATTGGAATACAAGTAATATAGTGCAAAGTTCATGTATGCATTTTACAGGCATCACTCCCTCACCGGATCAGTTGACTGCAAACTCCCACTTGTGACCGCCACACTTCTTGCATCGTCTTTGCAAACCCCAACTGCTTTTGTACCCAGCTCGTCGTCCTCCAACACCAAACGTTTCTGGCTTCCTCCGAATTTGAAAGGAGCAGCAGTTTTTAAAGGGCTGGTCACCTCGCGATCTTCAGTTATAAAATGAGCATTGTCCCTCTCCTCGCCGGCATTCTTCCTCCAGGACGCACTTCCACTTCCTGACCTGCTGCCTCCACTACCCAGGCCCGGGTACCTACGACCAGCTCCCCCCGACCCTTCTCCCCAGCTACGTCTATCCTCCTCACCCGGATTCTTCCTCGACATAACCGCCTTGAGCCACTTGCCGAACTGTTGCTTTTCCCCTGGTTTTAGCTTGGTTGCACACACTCTGTCACAGTGACCAATCCTCCCACATGTGAAGCAGAAGTCGGGGAGGAATTCGTAGGAGAAAGGGCACCACCTTTACGGTTCTCCTTCAACCACACTCACCAGGAGTCCTCTCGTCAGGACCTCATCCACCTTTATTCTCACCTTGATACGCAGAAACGAGCCCACTTCATACCCATCTTCATCCACATCCACCTCCTCAAACTTTCCGATTTGACGCCCAATCAGCTCCCCTGTCCTCCAGTTCATTGCCCCCATCGGAATGTTCTCCACTCTGACCCATATCGGGACATGGGAGAACGCATATTCCTGCAAAGTTTTACTCGCATATAGTCCTCCATGACTAGGAGTTCCTTGTTGAACATCCATGGCCCGTCGTCGAGCGCTTTCTTCTTCCCCCCCGGCTGTAACACTAGTGGACACCATGCCTTTGGTCCAGAGCCACATTTGGCTCTAGTCCTAGGTGGCTTACGAACCGGCACTAGAGCGCGCTCTAGTCCCGGTTCAACGGCTACGAGGCGGCGCAGCTCCGGTCCCGGGTCGGTGGGCACCTCTAGTCCCGGGTCGTGATACCAACCGGCACTAGAGGTGCTGTGGCAGGCAGCCGCAAAGGAGGGCCCGCGCAATAATCTCTAGTCCCGGGCTGTATCGCGGCCCGGAACTAGAGGTGGAGCTTTAGTACCGGGTCGTGATACAACCCGGGACAACCGCTCTCACTATATCATCTTCCACCCCCGAGAGCAGCTAGCCCTGCATTTTTTTAGCTCGAGTTCATCTCCATTTCCTCCATTGTTTCCTCTCTCTACCTCGAGTTTATCCCCATTTTTTCCACGATTTGTCAAGATTAGCGGCACCCATCTATCCAAGGTTAACAACTTGATACTTTCATCCGCCATTGCTCATTTTAGCTCATTTCCTTACTAGCTTGGCTAATTTCATTTTGTAGTGCTTGGTAGGTGTTTGATGAAATGCCTAAGTTAGGTATTTTATTTGTTTTATATGCAATTTGAGCTCAAATTAAAGTATGATTTGTGGGTTTTAGTGTCGTACCCGTCCTCACCGCCGTCGATCGCCCGGTCGTCCCGTCACCGGCACCACCTCGGTGAGCCTCTTGTTTTTTATATTTTATTTAAAAAACTTCGTTCTATGATTTCTACGCATAGTTATTAGTTGTATAATTTTCTTAAATTGTTTTTTATATGTATAGTGCCATGGTTTTGATATCCGTCCCCGTCGGCCCTCGTCCGGTCTATGATTCGGATGTGGTATACTTTTATAACTATTACTTTCATTTCGTTTTATGACAATTACGCCGACCACCTTGACATAGATATATTTTTATCTAGGAGGTAGTTGAACCGGAAATTCCAACCGACCCTATTGTCGAGTTTTTTGAAAAAGAAAACAATGATTTGAAAGCAAAATTGAAAGAAGTGAAGATCTTTATCTCCAATGCTTAGAAGAGAAGATGAAATTGGAGTTCAAGCTTGCCGACGTCGTGGATGCTAACGAGATCAAGATGGATGCAATGCGCTTGAAGATTAAAAAAATTAGAAGTTATGCCATTAGTCAAGAGGCTTGGTATCATTATGCTGTTGGTTCAATAATTACCTTAGTTGCGATTTTGATCGCATTTGTTGTTGGATTTAATTTTTTTGGATAGTTGTATGTTGGTTTAAATGTATGTTTTATGAGAACTATGTATTACATTTGGTCACTACTCTACTTTGGTTTTAATGTGATGAACTTGTATTAATGAATAGCGGTGATTGCGTTTGACATACTTATATAATGCAGATGAGCCATCCATGGATGTACGCCGACCGACGCTCTACCGAGTACATGCAAGGCGTGCAATCTTTTCTCAATGTGGCTGAGGCAAACAAGCGGGATGGTTTTATGTGTTGTCCATGCCTTAAATGTCAGAATGAGAAGGATTAACCTCGGTCACAAACCCTTCACATCCACCTGATTCAGTTTGGTTTCATGCCCGGCTATAATTGTTGGACCAAGCACGGAGAAAGAGGGGTTATGATGGAAGACAACAAAGAAGAAGAGAACGATGACAACTACATGTGCCCTGAATACGGTGGTAATGCAACGGGGGAAGCTGAAGATGAAGAGGTACCAGATGAGCCCATCATACATGATGATTTACATCGGGTCATTGTTGATGCACAGACCGAAGTAGAAAGTGCACTGGAGAAGTTGAAGTTGGAGCGCATGTTAGAGGATCACAAAAAAAAGTTGTACCCAACTTGCGAAGATGGCAACACAAAGCTCGGTACCACACTGGAATTACTGCAATGGAAGGCAGAGAATGGTTTATCTGACAAGGGATTTCGGAATTTACTGAAAATAATGAAGCAAAAGCTTCCAAAGGATAACGAATTGCCTGACAGTACGTATGAAGCAAAGAAGGTTATCTGCCCTCTAGGATTAGATGTGCAGAAGATACATGCATGCATTAACGACTGTATCCTCTACCGCGGTGAGCAGTACGAGAATATGAATGAATGCCCGGTATGCAGTGCATTGCGGTATAAGATCAGACGAGATGACCCTGGTGATGTTGAGGGCCAGCCCCCCAGGAAGAGGGTTCCTGCCAAGGTGATGTGGTACGCTCCAATAATACCACGGTTGAAACGTTTGTTCAGAAACAAAGAGCATGCCAAATTGTTGCGATGGCACAAAGAAGAACGCAAGAGCGACGAGATGTCGAGACACCCGGTTGATGGGTTGCAGTGGAGAAAAATCGATACAGAGTTCAAGAAATTTGCACGTGACGCAAGGAACTTAAGGTTTGGTCTAAGTACGGATGGTTTTAATCCTTTTGGGGAGCAGAGCAGCAGTCATAGCACCTGGCCTGTGACTCTATGTATCTATAACCTTCCTCCTTGGTTGTGCATGAAGCGGAAGTTCATTATGATGCCAGTGCTCATCCAAGGCCCGAAGCAACCCGGCAACGACATTGATGTGTACCTGAGGCCATTAGTTGAAGAACTTTTACAGTTGTGGCGTGATGAAGGGGTACATATGTGGGATGAGTACAAACAGGAGCCATTTGACCTACGAGCGTTGTTGTTTGTAACCATCAATGATTGGCCTGCTCTTAATAACATTTCAGGACAGTCAAACAAGAGATACAATGCATGCACATATTGTTTAGATAAGACTGAAAGTACATATTTATGTAACAAGAATGTGTACCCGGAGCATCGTCGATTTCTTCCAATGCAGCATCCCGTAAGAAAGAGAGGCAAGTATTTCAAATGTGCGGCAGATCGCCGGACGAAGCCACCCCACCCTACTGGTGATGTTATATATGATATGGTCAAGGATTTAGAAGTAATCTTTGGAAAGGGTCCTGGCGGACAGTCTGTTCCGCATGACGCTCACGGACACGTACCCCTGTGGAAGAAGAAGTCTATATTTTGGGATCTACCCTATTGGAAACCTCTAAAGGTCCGCTCTGCAATCGATGTGATGCACGTGACGAAGAATCTTTGCGTGAACCTGCTAGGCTTCTTGGGCGTGTATGGAAAGACAAAAGATACGCCGGAAGCATGACAGGACCAGCAACTTATGAAAGACCCAGACAACCTGCATCCAATGAAGACGGATAAAGGACGTCTAAGTCTTGCTAGCTACGCTCTTATCAAAGAAGAGAAGGAGATATATTTTAAAGTCCTGAGAAGTATGAAGGTCCCGTCTGGCTTCTCGTCGAATATAAAGGGAATAATAAATATGGCAGAGAAAAAGTTCCAGAACCTAAAGTCTCATGACTGCCACGTGCTTATGACTCAATTGCTTCCGGTTGCATTACGGGGGCTTCTATCGGAAAATGTTCGATTACCCATTGTTAAGCTATGTGCGTTTCTCAATGCAATTTCGCAGAAGGTAATCGATCCAGCCACTCTACCAAGGCTACAGAAGGATGTGGTTCAATGTCTCGTTAGTTTTGAGTTGGTGTTCCCACCATCCTTCTTCAATATTATGACACATCTCCTAGTACACCTGGTAGACGAGATTATCATCCTGGGTCCTGTATTTCTACATAATATGTTCCCCTTTGAGAGGTTCATGGGAGTCTTGAAGAAGTATGTTCATAACCGTGCTAGGCCAGAAGGAAGCATCTCCAAAGCTATGGAACAGAGAAGGTCATTGAGTTTTGTGTTGACTTTATTCCTGGCATTAAGCCGATTAGTCTTCCTGAATCACGACATGAGGGTAGACTGAGTGGAAAAGGCACTCTAGGAAGGAAATCAACAATATGTAGGGACGGGCATTCTTTCACACAAGCACACTACACAGTTCTACATAATTCCAGTTTGGTGGCTCCGTATATCCAGATACACAAGGATATTGTACACTCCAACAACCCGGGGATGGATGACTCCTTGATTACAAAGGAACACGTGGAGAATTTTGGCGGTTGGTTGCAAACACATCTCAACAATGACAACACTGTCTCAGATGAGCTGTACTTGTTGTCTAGGGGACCATCTTCTACTATTTGGACTTTCCAAGGGTACGAGATAAATGAGAATACATTTTACACAAACGCCCAAGATAAAAAGAGCACCAACCAAAACAGTGGTGTCCGCTTTGATGATTCAACAAACAACAATGGGCGAAAGGTCACGGTCACATATTATGGTTACATAGAGCAGATATGGGAACTTGACTATGAACCTTCTTTTAAGGTCCCTTTGTTCTGGTGCAAATGGTTCAACCTGAAAGGCGGCGGGGTAAATGTAGACCCATTGTACGGAATGACTACAGTGGATCTCAAGAATCTTGCATACGACACCGAACCATTCGTTCTAGCCAATGATGTGGCTCAGGTTTTCTATGTGAAGGACATGTCTACCAAACCAAAAAAAAGAAAAGATAAGAAAGCGAATATATCAGCCGATGAGCCAAAGCGCCACATAGTTCTTTCAGGGAAAAGAACCATCGTGGGAGTGGAGGACAAGACAGACATGTCAGAAGATTATAATAAGTTTCATGAAATTCCACCCTTCAAAGTGAACACTGACCCAAGCATGAAGTTAAATGAAGAAGATTGTCCATGGTTACGGCGCAATCAGAAGAAAGGGACACACACGAAGAAAAAGTGAAGACTTGATAGGGATGTTGTTGGTGATGTGTAATAATGTATTAAAATTTTATGTATAACTGTGTTCTGAAAACTCAGAAGAGAACTCTAAACATTGATATTTGGAAAACAGAAAATGGTTTTGGATTAGTTATTCAAATTCAAACACTTTTCATGTTGAATTTTTTGGCAGATTCAAAAGTATGCACAAGTTATTCAAATTCATATTCAAACACTTTTCAAATTCACTTTTGGGCATTTTGCGTGCAAAAATTTAAAATTTGGTCCCTTCACGCAAAAAACAGACCTCTAGTACCGGGTGGAGCCACCACCCGGGACCAGAGGTGCGTTTGCGCGCTGGGGGTCGCGTTTCCGAAAACACCTCTGGTCCCGGGTGGTTGTTCCACCTGGTACTAGAGGACCTCTAGTACCGGACTTTGGCTCGGCCCGGGACCAGAGGTCCCTGGGTATAAATTCCCAGGCCTCCATCCCGGGTCAAACCACGACCCGGGAGATCGAAATCGCGCCCCAACGCCGCCGCCGTCAGGCTGCCAAAATCGTGCCTCCGCCACGGCCGCCGCGCTCCCTCGCCCTCCGACGCCGTCGCCGCCCTCCGCGCCACCGTCGCCGCCCTTCGCCGCGAGGCCGCTGCGCAGCTCCGGCCCTCCGCCGCGAGGCCCTCCACCGCGAGGCGAGGCCCTCCGCCGCTCCGTCGCCGCCCTCCGCCGCCGTCGCCGCCCTTCGCCGCGAGGCCGCTGCGCCGCCGCTCCGGCCTCCGCCACAAGAGGTAGTTAATTTTTAGTTTAGTTTTTTTAGTGTAATTTAGTGTTAGGCATTTTTGGGTTAGAAATTTTAGTTTTAGTGTAATTTAGTGTTAGGCATATATAGTGTTAGCAAATTTTAGGGTTAGAAATTTTAGTTTTAGTGTTAGGAATTTTTGTGTTAGTTAATTTGGTACTAGATGTTAGAAATTTTTGTGTTCGGAATTTTTGTTTTAGTGTTAGCAATTTGGTGTAGATTTGTGCTAAGTGTAGAAATTTAGTGTTAGAAATAAAAATGGATTAGGGTAGATTTGAAAGGTTAATGCATGTGAGAGGCGGAATCTATTAGTGATATTATTCGTGATGTATTAGGGCTAAATAAAAATGGACCCGAGCTATGTAACTGGATAAAGATGTATGAGCGATACTTTTACATATTTGTAAAGTTCCCTACTTTGAATTATTCTGCTAATGCTATCATTGTTTTTTTTTTGTATTAGTTAAGCAATGGATGGAGATGTTCCTCCCTTCGAAAGCAGAGAAGGGGAAGAAGTGTTGTTAGACTTTATCCGGCAACCCGTGGATGGTGCTGAAGACAGTGGAGCAGAAGAATATGGCTCACAGTTTTTGAACGAGTCCTATCAGGGAATGGAGCTGGAACGAAGCGTCCAAGCGCAAACGAGCACAGAGTGCAATGACGACTTGCAAATTGGTGAACCCCGCAGTCCGGCGAGGTATATTAAGCCTCTGTTGATCAGATGCACAAATTGATTTGTATATATATATATTAACAAATCTTTCTTCTTTTTAGACCTCTGCATCGACCCAATCTAGTAAACGAGGCCATGCCAAAGGGTTGGGAACAGATGCGCATTTCCAAATTGATGTAGTCTCTGCAGATGGCAAACCGTTGGAGCCCCCGAAGAGCGCATCTAAGTTTGTGCATCAATGCGGAGTTGTTGTCAGGGACAATGTTCCGATCAGCCTTTAGGAATGGAATAAGCAAAAAAACATAGAGGGAGACAATTATTATGTCAGCATCAGAACTAAAAAAGTTCTTTGGGAGAAGCTCAGAGCACATTTCGCCCTGCCGGTGTTGGATTGTCCCGAAAGGACAGAAGCCATGACGAACAAAGTCAAGCAATGGGCTCTGAAGAAGATGGCTGAACAATTCAATAACTGGAAGAACAGATTATACCGTGATTGGTTCGAGAAAAAAAGCTCCAGATTTCACTGGAACACTAGAGAGGGAGCGGGCTCACTAGGAGGCATTTCTGCAATACAAGGATTCAGAACTAGCGCAGCAAAGATCGAAAACGAATAAGTTGAATGCAGCGAAAAAGAAATATCACCATAAGTTGGGTGGAGGTGGCTACGTAGCTGCCGAGCCTAAGTGGGATCTGATTGAGGCCACTATGCGCGAAAAAGGGATCATTCCAGTTACAGATAGGTGGCCCCATAGGGTCAGAAATTGGATGCTTGCTCATGGGGCGGAGTATGACGCATCAGGTGATTTAATAGTTGATGAAACAAAAGAAACTCCTATACCCCGGCAAACAATTCTTGATGCAATCGCCGATGCTCATGAGGGAAGGTTTTTTCCCGATAGAGAATACGACGAGCTGTCAAAGGCCCTCGGTACTAAAGAAAAAGGAGGACATGTTCGAGGCTTGGGAGGTGTGACGTGGAATGAAGGGTTTCCCGAGGACCGTGAATCTTATAGAAGCCGAGCAAGAGCAAAGAGGAGAAAGGAGCAGGAGCATTCAGACTGGTTGAGCAAAGTACAAAGTATTATGAGCGAACAACAGAAGCAACTAGATGAATTGCGGCGCGAGCGAGCTAGTCAAGGGGCAACTCATTAGCTGCAGCTGCAAGATAGTCAACGGAAAAGCAGCGTGGCTTCCACGACGGTCGGTGCTGATGAGGCATCGAACCAAACCTACACCGTGTATTTTATCACTGAGAAGACAAATTGTGAGCTACATGAGGCAGTGAGAAACTTAACCATGAAGGCGGCGGACGGCTATGCTTTAACTTGTGAATCTACAGCACTGTATCGTGGCAATGAGATTCCAGATGGCTATGCTCGTGTCGGCATGGATCAAGTTGAACCCGGATTTGAATCACTCGAACTTCAAATCCCTGTAGGTGATGATGAGAGGACACTGGGAGATGTCCAGGGTGGACTCATTCTATGGCCCAAGAAATTGATCAAGTTTCCAGGCTGGACACCAAGGCCACCATCGCCTCCTCCGAGTCGAGATGACGGCAGTGACGACCACCACGACATGAGTCCATCTCGATCTCCGTCGCCGCGTCAGCCGACTCCGCCGCCACGTCAGTTGACTCCGCCGCCACCTCAGCCGACTCCTCAGCCGTCTCCACCGCCTCCGCCCACTAAGGATAAGGGTCAAAAGGGGGTGAAGACCGCCGCCATGGGTTCCCGACCCAAACCCCGACTTGAGCCCCTCCCAAAAGTACCGAAGGTTCCTCCCCCGAGAGACTCCAGAGCAAGACAGCGGGTGGCTACAAGCCGAATCGAGAAGACAGTTTGCGGACATGGCTGCGAAAAGAAAACCCCCGCCAAAGGAAGTATATACGACAGATCAAACAAAGTGGGCTACGGATTTTCTTACTCATCCATCGCAAATTTCGATAAATAGGCCAGATGACTATGTACGTTGTATGAGGAGAACTCCCGCCTCCAGCGGGAAAAGGAGAAGAGAGGTTGCCCAGCTCGGAGAGCAGTTAAATCAGTCCATCTCCCCGCTCAAGGCGACCACTGATAATGGCTCTGCGCACGCGGAGGATTTAGCTTACCGCACACAATTTGCTGCAGAACTTGGTATTTCACTTTCTCAGCTGGAAGCAGAAGATCTCCCCTCCCTTAGGCCACCTGATAAATGGACATGGGAATACGGAAAGTCTCTACTGCCACCTGATCAGGTCGAGAATCTACGAACACAAATGGTAAGACTGCATAAATGGTACATGGAAGTCACAAAGCTAGATCGAAAAGTGCTCCTTGTGCAAGTTACAGATGAACATTTCAACGGTAGAGACGAGTTAACTATTTATCTTGAAGAACTCTATCAGTTATACCAGCTTGACGCCCTCGACTTGAGTATCGTCAGTACCTATTGTCTGTAAGTGATTCAATTCATTTATTTCTAAATAAAGTCTATAACTTAGCTCGGTCATTGCCTGTTCTAATTATACTCACTACGCTATTATGCAGAATGAAGAGCGATGAATGTGACAGAAAACGCATCTTTGAGATTGGGTTCATTGACCCAACCCGAGTTAATGAAAAAATGCTACGGGGCTACCACAAGGAAACGGTGGACAACTTGTTTAGATCCATAGAGAGGCAAAATTATAAAAGGAAGATATTGTTTCCTTACCACTTGAGGTAAGAGTGTTACTGTCTTGTACACATTGGTTTTTGATTATTCGATGTTATGTGTAACTGATTAGTTACTGACATATATAAAACGTGCGCAGCGACCATTACATTCTGCTAATCATTGAAGTTGATAGAGCAGAAGTTGAAATTCGTGACTCATTGCGGTGGCCCGAAGAGAAGTACAAATATATTCAAGATGTGCTCCAAGGGTATTTTCAATCATTATCGTATTATATCGGTCTCTTTTGTTCAATTCCTGAGATATCAAGTAACTAATTAATAACTCATTTATTCATTTGTCTGCCGGGCAGGGTTTGGAAAGATTTCCGAGAGAGTACATCTGGTGATTTTAATGAGGAGCTTAGTTTTGTTTACCCCAAAGTAAGTAGTATGAGCTAGGTTCGCGCATCTCTTTAATTCAAATTTCAATACCATCGTCATACCATGCTTGATTAGTATTTGATTGAAATCTATTCTCGTAAAGTACTTGGAAAGGCAGCCACTGGGAACCA
The DNA here is from genome assembly GCA_947311845.1 of Poa pratensis. Taxonomy (NCBI): domain Eukaryota; kingdom Viridiplantae; phylum Streptophyta; class Magnoliopsida; order Poales; family Poaceae; genus Poa; species Poa pratensis. The sequence goes on along the minus strand of CAMZMU010000033.1, from coordinate 17,995,888 downwards.
ATTTGTGTGGATATTACGTCTGCGAGTGGATTCGCCAGCTGGTCTCTGAGCGGAACCCATCGACATTTATCGAAGTAAGTGAACAAATATATTCACAATTTTATTTTATAACCATCAATTGTGTTGAGTGTCATTCATAATTTTTGTTATGATGATTGATATTCATATTGATCTCCCTTCTTTTATAGATGGATAGAATGCGGAGGGACCTGCAGCTAAAGGACCGCTTTCGACCAATTAGCGAGGAAATTGCGGGATTTTTGATGAACTATGTCATAGACAAAAAGGGAAAATACAATGCCACCGATCAATAGACGGGCGCTAGTCCTGGCGATGATCTCCATGTAATCGAATAGATGACGGGATCTAGTCTCTGTTATATATGATCTCTATGTAATTAATCGAATAGACGGGCTCTAGTCCAGGTTGTGATCTCTATTAATCAATTAAAAATGATCGAATTCTCATTAAGCTTTCTTTTATGAATATTTTGATATGCTAGCAGTATTTTTCTTTTCGCCTTTTCATCCGCGTGGATTGGCCGCCACCACCTCCAGCAACCACTGGGTCAACTGTATTAATCCACCCGTACTTATTTGCTACACATTCATTTCTCTCACGTACTAGGTCTAGATACCGTCCACGGCCAACAGCTCCACGTACATATTTCTACCACCCAACAAATCCACGTATATATTTTACACAACTAAGTACTTGTAGAAATTCACGCATAGCTACACGGTTTATCAATCCTCCCCGACCGACCGCCTGCGGCCGGTAGATCAACACGCCGACAGGCACATGTCCAAACGCACTGACATCGTTGTCGTCTCCTTCATCTTCACGAACGGCGCCGAGCTTCACGCTCAGTCCGGGACATTTTCATCGCGTCACTGCTACGGCTACGCGGACTGCCCACGAATGTCGACCGAGGCGATGCACCGCTTGCTCTACCATAAGGGCGTCCTCTCCGACTCCCAGGGCCGGGCTGGTAAAATTCGGATCCCTGTGCGAAACTATAAAATGGGGCTCTATTCTCTGTTTATTAAAATTCGGTGATGTTAATCCCTATCGAAGTGCCGATCGGTATTGAGGGTGGGTGATCGGTTGATCGCAAGCACAAGTCTGGAAGGAAAAGAACACGAGCTGGAGCTCGACGCTTCTTGTCAGTTTCTCACGTTGCTAGCTTGATCGATCGACAAGTTGGTCTCTCGTATGAGTCCACTACCTCACGTCCAGGTGCCCAGATGAGGGCCTACGAATTTTTGAACCAGTTTGAACTATTAATTTCGTTCCTCTTTAAACAATATCAATACCGTTTGTGAAGCTGGATAAATTTTAATATTCAAATAGATAATGTATACGTATGTTTTCACACTCTGTGGTGTAGCCCCGAGGCATCACTCGTTAGCATGCAAGGTTAGTGCGTCGATTTCCGCCCTCAGAGAAAAAGACGGAGTGGCTGCACAGTTTTTTTTGTTTTCCACGGTAATGGACAAAAAAATATGCGGGAAGGAGGATTCGAACAAATTACCTGAAGTTCGTACGTGAGACTAAACTTAGTTTTTTCGCGGTCTGATGGAAAACCAATTTCATCCTGACCAGTAACCCTGTTTCTTTCATGTTTCCATGTACAATTGTTTATAATCATACGATTCCTTAGAATTCAAATTTTGGGCCCTGTACGGCGGCCGTCACAGTCTGCACAACAGTGGGCCCAGGTCTGCCGACTCCTTCCCGAGCCCCGTCGCTATGCTGGTCATGGGACCCTAGGTACATCATCGCGGACTTCGTCATGGGCGACAGGTGTGGTGTATATGGCGGCGCCCTCGCCACGATGACGTCGTTGAGACGCCATCAACTACAATAGTAGAATAGAGTCCGTATGTGACTAGGTGCTTGACGACGACGGCAAGGAGTGAAACAAGACGGAGCACATAGCCAGATAACTTGCAGTTTAATTGGTTAGCAGAGCCGATACATAATTTTATAGTCGTCATCGTATTTGGCTGATTTAATTTTGACCATTAACCATGGTATCTAAATTGAAAATCTATTCTGACACCTCAGAATTTGTTCCGGAGCGTGCGTGCGATGTGTTTTGGACTTTTGGTGGGTTCTCTTCTCTTGGGGCTGGACCGCTGGAGCATGTGTGCATGTGTTTTGGTGGTTTCCTTTGAGTCGTTGGATGGACTAGGTGGGTGGTGAACGATGGGGATGGGTGATCCGTGTGGAGCTCAATGGAGTAATCTCATTGGCTGGAGGTGTGTCTAGCTATGTTTCTTTTCGCTTTTTCTTCCGCGTAGAGGCGAGTGGAGTGATATTATTGGTCTGTCACCACCGCGAGCAACCATTCCTTTGTTTGGGTCAAAACTATTAATCCACCCGTATTTAGTGCTTAGTTATATCTCCCACATGGCCACATGCATGGTTCATCAATATATCTCCTCCCCTCCGGCAGGCCGGCCGGCTAGGCCGTGGATCATCACAGCCGATGGGCGCCCGTCCGGAGACCGGGCGCACCGCGTCAACCCGCGACATTTTCATCGTAGTCACGGTCCTCCTTTTTGTAAAGAACATAAATCTCCAGTTGTGCCAAATTTTACTATCTTCGTACCTACAAAGATATCATCCTCTACTAATAATTTGTACATATATCACTTATTTTACAAAATCTGTGATCCCGCGGCCGGAGCCATCCACACACTAGTAGAAAACTAGTCTTTCGTCCAGAGCCGAACCAGGCTTTAATCCGGTTCAGGGAAGAACCGGGATCAATGCCTGGCACTGGTCCCGGTTCGAGCTGCCAGGGGTCCGTGGAGCATTGGTCCCGGTTCGGTTGGGCACATTAGTCCCGGTTCGTGCCACGAACCGGGACCAAAGCTCCAGAGCCGGACGGAGCTTTGGTCCCGGTTCGTGGCACAAACCGGGACCAATGACCCTCCCCTGCCTATAAGTAACCCACCCCCTCTCTTCTCTCCTTGTTTTTTTTTCTGCTTGGATTGGTGGGAAGTGGGTGCTAGTTTTTTTTTCCTTTGCTACGCACAAGACGTGTTCGATGAAATGCCCGAGCCACACTTAAGTTCACACAAAATGATATCCTCAACCGAGGTTAGCAAATTTATCTTTTTCATTTGTAATTGATACAGAAATATTGCATGTGTCGATGTACGGTGGTCATTTCACTATTCAAGATGTTATTTTAATGGTATTTGATAAACTTAATTATATGATGCAGATGGATGCACGGATGCGATGGATGTACGGCGAACGACGCAGTTCCGAGTTTATCGTAGGCCTGCATAAATTTCTCGAGTGGCTGAGGCAAACAAAGTGGATAATTTTATGCCTTGTCCATGTGAGAAGTGTCGGAACGTCAGGAGTACTCTAACCCGAAAACCATTCAAGACCACGTGCTTCGGAGAGGTTTCATGCCCAGCTATAATTGTTGGACCAAGCACGGAGAAAGAGGGTTAGGATGGAAGACAATGAAGAAGAGGAGGATGATGACAACTATCCTATGTTCCCTGAAGAATGCGGTGATACTGTAATGGAAGACGTTGAAGAAGAAGGAGGTGAACATCGGGCATCAGATGAGCCCGCTGATGGTCTTGGTGGGGTCATTTATGATGCAAAGCGAGAATGCGATACAGAAAAGGAGAAGCTAAAGTTGGAGGCCATGCTAGAGGATCACAAAAAGTTGCTGTACCCAAATTGCGAAGATGGCAGCACAAAGCTCGGTACCACACTGGAACTGCTGAAATGGAAGGCAGAGACTGGTTGTTCTGACAAGGGATTTGAGAAGTTACTGAAAATAATGAAACCGAAGCTTCCAAAGGATAACGAATTGCCCGAGACTACATACGAAGCAAAGAAGGCTATCTGCCCTCTAGGATTAGATGTGCAGAAGATACATGCATGCATTAATGACTGCATGTTGTACCGCGGTGAGGAGTACGAGAATATGGATAAATGCCCGGTATGCAATGCACTGCGGTACAAGATCAGACAAGATGACCCTGGTGATGTTGAGGGCGATGACGAGCCCCCCGGAAGAGGGTTCCTGCTAAGGTGATGTGGTATGCTCCTATAATACCACGGTTGAAACGTCTGTTCAGAAACAAAGAGCATGCCAGGTTGTTGCGATGGCACAAAGAAGAGCGTAAGAAAGACGGGAAGTTGAGACACCCCGCCGATGGGTCCCAGTGGAGAAAAATCGACAGAGAGTTCCCGACATTTTCAGATGACGCAAGGAACTTAAGATTTGGTCTAAGTACAGATGGCTTTAATCCTTTTGGGGAGCAGAGCTCCAGTCATAGCACTTGGCCCGTGACTCTATGTATCTACAACCTTCCTCCTTGGTTGTGCATGAAGCGAAGTCCTTCCTTGCGCAGCCATCCCAAATATCGATGAATCTGCAATCTGACTATGGTCGTGAACTTAGTAAGCTAGCACGTGCCCAGTCTGAGCAGAACAAGGAAAGAAGTGCAAAAAGCGGGAAACAAATTGCTCAGCTCGGACAGCAGAAAAATCAATCGGCCCCCCGCTCAATGTGTGTTCCGATATCGACAAGGACTTCAGAGCCGATATGGATAAGGACCTGCAATTATTGGACCCCAGAGCCATAGCTGCTGCTAGAGAACATGGTATCACTGTATCGCAGGCCATGAAAAATGCTACCGCCATGGGTATGACTCTTGGTCAACTTTTAGGCTATGAAGATCAGCCAATGTTAGAGATAGCACGGAAATATGTCACAGGGGAGTCTATGGTCAGTAATGAGGAGCTCACGCGTCTATCAACACATATGCGAAATCTGCACAACTGGTACATGGTGCACACATCAAAGAAGGACGCGAAGGAGTGGATTGCGGTGGACGTTCGAGTGGAGCATTTCTTCAAACGTTACAGTATACAGGTTCAAATGACTGAACTGTTTCAGTTATTCAAATGAACATACATTACGCAATCACCCCAGAGACGTGGAGCATGACCTGACCACCTCTTTAATCAAGCAAAACTTCTGTACGGAAATACTATTTCCTTACAGCTTCAAGTGTAATTGATGAGCTATGCATGTCTTGTACATATTTTTATTTGGCTTTCTCGATGTTAAGTGTAATTGATGAGCTATGCATGTCTGCTTTATGTAAACGTCCGCAGGTTCCACTGGATTCTGCTAAGCATTCAAGTTGACAAGTCCATAGTTGAAGTCCACGACTCATTAAGTTGGGACCAAGCGACGTGGACCGAAATGAAAGAAATGCTCAATAAGTAATTTCAATCATTATCGCATTATATCGGCCTCTTTCATTCGTTTCCTGATATCAAGTAATTAATAACTCATTTGTTCATTTTTTTTGCCAAAGCAGGTGTTGGACACTATTCAAACAGAATGTAGAAGGTCCATTCAAAGATGAGCTAACTTATATATCGGTGAAAAGTCCGCAGCAGCCACCGGGGAGTAATTTATGTGGATTCTACGTTTGCGAGTTCATTCGCGAGTTGACCTCTGAGCGGGAGAACAACTTCTTTGAGCAAAATGCGGGAGAAGCTCGACCCAGAACGGCGCATACGAGCAATTCAAGAGGAATTGGCGGGATTTCTGCTTAGAGAGGTCATCGATGAAAGGGGAGAACATTATGTTTCGGACGATGAACTACATATGTGATCTATCTCCATGTAATTAAATAGTTATATTCTCGCAAGAGATCGAATATTAATTATATATGCATCAACGTGTACTGTGTATATAGTAGAGCGTATAATATGCGTACGGAAACGATGGAGAGCACGTCGGCGATGCGAAGAAGGGGGAGACGACGGAGGCACCGGCAGAGGGAGAGGGGGCACCGGCGAGAGGGAGAGGGGTGATGACGTGAAACACACGTTCGTTGCGAGACCCCAAGAGGAAGGTATGATGTAGTCAGCAGCAAGTTTTCCCTCAGAAAGAAACCAAGGTTATCGAACCAGTAGGAGCAGCAACTCTTCAGAAGGTTGTCAACGGCGCCAGAAAAATAGCTGTCGAGGGAGTCTGGACTGTTGACGTGGAATCTGCACACAACACAATCAAACTACTTTGCCCCAACGAAACAGTGAGGTTGTCAATCTCACTGGCTTGCTGAAAACAAAGGATTAAACGTATGGTGTGGAAAATGAGTATTAAATTGCAGAGAATGAAAAAGGAACAGTTTGCAGTTTGTGGTTGTTTAATCAGTGTAAAAGAATGGACCGGGGTCCACAGTTCACTAGTGGTGTCTCTCCATAAAAGATAACTAACATGTTGGGTGAACAAATTACAGCTGGGCAATTGACGAATAGTGAGCGCATGACAATGCATATACATGACATGTTGACTACTATGATATTTAATTGGGCATTACGACATAATACATAGACGTTATCCAACAGCATCTATGACTAATAATCCACCGCCGGGTTGTCATCCGAGTCCCCCGTTGGTATTAAGTTGCAAGCAACGGATAATTGCATTAAGTAAAGTGCGTAATGTAAACAAACACATATGCCGTGGACATAGCATCGTTAGGTTATCCCTAGTGGCAACAGCACATCCACAACCTTAGAACTTTCTGTCACTGTCCCAGGTTAAACGGAGACATGAACCCACTATCTAGCATAAATACTCTCTCTTGGAGTTACAAGCATCTACTTGGCCAAAGCATCTACGAGTAACGGAAAGCATGCAAGATCTTAAATAACATATAAGATAGATTGATAATCAACTTGACATAATATTCAATATTCATCGGATCCCAGCAAACACAACATGTAGCATTACAATAATATGATCTTGATCATGTAGGGCAGCTCACAAGATCTAAACATGATGGCACAAAGTGGAGAGACAACCATCTAGCTACTGCTATGGACCCGTAGTCCAAGGATGAACTACTCACGCATCACTCCGGAGGCAGGCATGGCGATGTAGAAGCCTCCGGTGACGATTCCCCTCTCCGGCAGGGTGCCGGGAAGAGGTTCTGAACCCTCCCGAGCTAGGGTTGACGACGGCGGCGTCTCTGGAACTTTTCGTGGATATTTGCTCAGGTACTTAGGGTTTTCGCGTCGGGGGGAATAAGTAGGCGAAAGGGCGGCGGCTGCGGACCCCCGAGGGGCCCACACCACCCCAGGGCGCGGCAGAGGGGGGCCCGCGCCCTGGTGCGTGTGGCCTCCTGGTGGCCCTCCTCTGCTGCTCCTTCGCTCCGTCAGGCGTGTTCTGGAAAAATAGGCACCCCCGTGTAGTTTCGTCCAATTCCGAGAATATTTCCAGACTAGCTTTTCTGGAATACAAAAACAGCAGAAAACAGGAACTGGCACTTCGGCATCTTGTTAATAGGTTAGTCCCAAAAAATGTATAAAAGTGATATAAAGTAGATGCAAAACATGTAGCAATTGGTATAAAACAAGCATGGAACATCAAAAATTATAGATACGTTTGAGACGTATCAGCATCCCCAAGCTTAGTTCCTACTCGTCCTCGAGTAGGTAAACGATAAAAACAAAATAATTTTTGAGGTGACATGCTACTATCATAATCTTGATCATATAATATTGCAAGGCACATGTAAATGAATGAAGTGATCCAAGTCAATGGTCTATAATTTGCTACCAAATAGATAATGAGTAAACAATGAATCACACAAGCTAAACGTTTTCATGAATAGTACTTTCGAGACAAGCATCAAACAGTTTTGCATAAGTGTTAACTCATAAAGCAATAGTTTCTAATAAAAGGTATTTAATCAACACAAAGGAAGAATTTAGTTTCAGCATTTGCTTCAACTTTCAACATATTTATCTCATGGATATTGTCAACACAAAGTAGTATAACAAGTCCAATACATTGCATATAACGCATGTTGTAACAAAGTTGACACTAGTGTTTGCTTGTGGAAGACAGAAAGAATAGGAAAACTGACTCAACATAAAAGTAAAAGAAAGGCCCTTCGCAGAGGGAAGCAGGGATTAAATCATGTGCTAGAGCTTTTAGGTTTTTGAAAGCATATAGAGATTGCATAAAATATTTGATACTCCTCCCAACCTTGCTAACACAAGCCATGGCTAACCGAATCCTCGGGTGCCTTCCATCAATCACATACCATGGAGGAGTATCTATTTTTGAGAGGTGTTTGTTAATTGTCAACGAATGGTAGCGGGTGAGAACAGTATTCTACCTGTCGAACGGACTTTTAAGAGCGGCTCCCATGAAGGACGTTATTTCTACCAGCAAGGCAGATCATCCCTCTTTCTCTTTGGTTTACACACATTCAGGTATTTCACTGTTTGTCATTGCTTACTGATGAATCAGGGCAAAAGTGTGAAGAGAATTAATTGGTTAAAGTTGTAATTAATTGGGACTGGGCACCCCGTTGCCAGCTCTTTTTGCAAGTTATTGGATAAGCGGATGTATATGCCACTAGTCCAGGTGTAAAAGTCCACTCGACAAATAGAATAAAGAATAACCACACTAATTCCTCATGAGCTAGTAAACATTGACACAAAAAGGGAATAATAACATTTTGAATAATTTAAAGGTAGCACATGAAAAATTTACTTGGAGTGGCAAGGAAATACCACATATAGGTAGTTATGGTGGACACAAATGGCATGGATTTTGGCTCAAGGATTTGGATGCACGAGAAGCATTCCCTCTCAGTACAGAGTTTAGGCTAGCAAGGTTATGTAAGCAAACAAGAATATCAACCCGTACACCAAGTTTTATATGACAAACATATTGCAAACGTTATAAGACTTCATACCGTCTTCCTTGTTAACCAAACCCTGTTATTAGAAAATATCTAGACCTTAGAGGTACCACCGATGCAAACCAAATTTTCAACAAGCTTTACGGTAGTTCTTCACTAATAGGCTTAACTCATGTGATGCACAATTTAATCATGATCTACTTGTTAACTCAAAACAATTGACAAGCATCAAGTTATCCATTTTAGTGATCTACAAGATTAAGCAAGTTTTTCCTTATACCAATTACCACATGCAACATTTTCTGAACCAACCAAACACCAATCAATTTATTTCATCAACTCTCCAAACAAATATAAGTGAAGCAAGAGAGTACTTTCTACAAAAGAAAGCTAATAGCTCTGACAAGAGATACATGAAAACAAGAGCTAAAAGCTGAACAGCGCTAGATATGAATACTCAACAAATATAAGTGAAGAATAGGAGTATTCTCATGAAAAAGCGGAGCGTGTCTCTCTCCCAATCAAGAATGCTAGGGTCCAGTCAAGCTTTATTGAAAATAAAAATGCAATACTGAAAATAAAAGCACACAGACGCTCCAAGAAAAGCACATATGATGTGAAAGAATTAAAATATAGTTTCACTAGAGATGACCTGATAATTTTGACGATGAAGAAGGGGATGCCTTGGGCATCCCCAAGCTTAGACGCTTGAGTCTTCTTGAAATATGCTGGGGAGATCCATGGGAGCCTCCCCAAGCTTAAGCTCTTCACTCTTCTTGATCCTATTATATCATCCTTCTCTCTTGACCCTTGAAAACTTCCGTCACACCAAACTCAAAGTAGATCTCATTAGAGGGTTAGTGCATAATCAAAAATTCACATGTTCTATAAAGACGCAATATGATTTGTTACTTTAAACATTAGCTACAGCCACTGATGTTATGTGAAGCTCTTCCACCCAAAAAAGAATTTCACTCAACACTAGTAAAAGAGAGAATGCAAAATAAAAAGGCATAATCTGTCTAAAACAGAACAGTCCGCAAAGACGAATTTTTTCGAGGCACTTACGACGCTCAGATCGAAAACTCTGAACTAATGAAAGTTTCAGACATTCATAAAGATTACGCACAAAAATTTCAGATTTAATTAACAATCTGGTGATTTTAGGAATTTCGTACAGTGAACAGCAAAAATCTGTTTCTGCGCAGCAATCAAAATTAAGCATCATCTTATCATTAGAGGCTACTCTTGGCACAACAATGCGAGAAAATAAAGATACAAAGGAGTTGCTACAGAAGTAAACAAACTCCTTGACTAATAAAGAAAATAAAAATAATGGGTTGCCTCCCAAAAGCGCTTTCTTTAACGCCTTTTAGCTAGGCATAGTGATTTTTATGATGCTCACATAAAGATGAGAGTTGAAATAAAAGAGAGCATCAAGAGCATATATAAAACATGTTTAAATCTAACACTCTTCCTATGCATAGGAGCCTTGTAAGAAAACAAGTAAATGAAGCACAAAGTGACTAGCATAGGAAGACAAAACAAGTGCAACTTAAAATTTTCAACATAAAGAGAGGAGACTTAATATTATTGTGATATATGAAACCGTGTCTCCCTCTCACATAATGACCAGTAGGTTTTAAAGAAACCATCATATAAAAGCAACACAAGAGAAAGCTCAAAACTTTCATGACAAAGAGAGGAAATTTAATAACATGAAGATTTCTATAACCATATTTTCCTCTCTCAAAATAATTTTCAGTAGCATCATGAATAGACTCAACAATATAGTATCACATAAAACATTCTTATCATGATCTATAAACACATAATTTTTATTAAGCTCAAAAAGTGGGTCATTAAACCACTTTTGACAATAGTAGAAAATTAATATCATTAGGCAATATAGGACCATCATCAAGAGCATTATCATAATAACATTAGGGAGCACATTTTTCTTTCTGCAATTTCCTTTACTGAGTCAAGGAGGTGTTTTTCAAATTTATCAAAAGAGATATTTCAATAGAATCATGACATTCAAAATATAGCATTCTTCCTCCTCCAAGCTTGGGGACTAAAAATACATTTTTATCAAAACCAGCTTCCCCAAGCTTAGAGCTTTCCATGGCATTAGCAATAATGGTGTTCAAAGAATGTATGCTAATAACATTGCTACTATCATGATTGTTATGCAAATAAAGTTCCATAGGCTTTTTAATTTTCTCTTCAAACACTCATGTCCCAACTCAAGATAAATTTCATAAAGCTCTCTCATGTTGTTTTCAGCCATAGGACTAGTTTCAAGGAAAGTAACCATTGATATCAAGTAAAGAGCTAGACATAATAACACAAGAAACAAAACTGAAAATAAACTAAATGCAAGTAACTAATTTTTTTGTGTTTTTGATAATTGAAAGCAAACAAGATAAAATAAAATAAACTAAGCAAGACAAAAACAAAGTAAAGAGATTGGAAGCGTGAAACTCCCCTTGCAGAAGACTGCTGTCTCCCCGGCAACGGCGCCAGAAAAATAGCTTGATGACGTGAAACACACGTTCGTTGGGAGACCCCAAGAGGAAGGTATGATGTAGTCAGCAGCAAGTTTTCCCTCAGAAAGAAACCAAGGTTATCGAACCAGTAGGAGCAGCAACTCTTCAGAAGGTTGTCAACGGCGCCAGAAAAATAGCTGTCGAGGAGTCTGGACTGTTGACGTGGAATCTGCACACAACACAATCAAACTACTTTGCCCCAACGAAACAGTGAGGTTGTCAATCTCACTGGCTTGCTGAAAACAAAGGATTAAACGTATGGTGTGGAAAATGAGTATTAAATTGCAGAGAATGAAAAAGGAACAGTTTGCAGTTTGTGGTTGTTTAATCAGTGTAAAAGAATGGACCGGGGTCCACAGTTCACTAGTGGTGTCTCTCCATAAAAGATAACTAACATGTTGGGTGAACAAATTACAGCTGGGCAATTGACGAATAGTGAGCGCATGACAATGCATATACATGACATGTTGACTACTATGATATTTAATTGGGCATTACGACATAATACATAGACGTTATCCAACAGCATCTATGACTAATAATCCACCGCCGGGTTGTCATCCGAGTCCCCCGTTGGTATTAAGTTGCAAGCAACGGATAATTGCATTAAGTAAAGTGCGTAATGTAAACAAACACATATGCCCGTGGACATAGCATCGTTAGGTTATCCCTAGTGGCAACAGCACATCCACAACCTTAGAACTTTCTGTCACTGTCCCAGGTTAAACGGAGACATGAACCCACTATCTAGCATAAATACTCTCTCTTGGAGTTACAAGCATCTACTTGGCCAAAGCATCTACGAGTAACGGAAAGCATGCAAGATCTTAAATAACATATAAGATAGATTGATAATCAACTTGACATAATATTCAATATTCATCGGATCCCAGCAAACACAACATGTAGCATTACAATAATATGATCTTGATCATGTAGGGCAGCTCACAAGATCTAAACATGATGGCACAAAGTGGAGAGACAACCATCTAGCTACTGCTATGGACCCGTAGTCCAAGGATGAACTACTCACGCATCACTCCGGAGGCAGGCATGGCGATGTAGAAGCCTCCGGTGACGATTCCCCTCTCCGGCAGGGTGCCGGGAAGAGGTTCTGAACCCTCCCGAGCTAGGGTTGACGACGGCGGCGTCTCTGGATCTTTTCGTGGATATTTGCTCAGGTACTTAGGGTTTTCGCGTCGGGGGGAATAAGTAGGCGAAAGGGCGGCGGCTGCGGACCCCCGAGGGGCCCACACCACCCAGGGCGCGGCAGAAGGGGGGCCCGCGCCCTGGTGCGTGTGGCCTCCTGGTGGCCCTCCTCTGCTGCTCCTTCGCTCCGTCAGGCGTGTTCTGGAAAAATAGGCACCCCCGTGTAGTTTCGTCCAATTCCGAGAATATTTCCAGACTAGCTTTTCTGGAATACAAAAACAGCAGAAAACAGGAACTGGCACTTCGGCATCTTGTTAATAGGTTAGTCCCAAAAAATGTATAAAAGTGATATAAAGTAGATGCAAAACATGTAGCAATTGGTATAAAACAAGCATGGAACATCAAAAATTATAGATACGTTTGAGACGTATCAAGGGGCACCGGCGAGAGGGAGAGGGGGCACGGCGATAGGGGCACCGGCGAGAGGGAGACCCTAAACCCTAAATACAAAAAAAACACTCATTGGTCCCGGTTCGTAACACGAACCGGGACCAATGAGTCTCCCCCACGCCCAGCCAGAACTGGCCACGTGGGCACCCATTGGTCCCGGTTCGTGGCCCAACCGGGACTAGCATTAGTCCCGATTGGCCAGTCCCGGTTGGGCAACCGGGACTGATGGCCCAGCCGAACCGGGACCATAGACCATTTTTCTAGCAGTGACACATACAACACATCCTCAACCGCAAAGCCTGGGGCCACATAACGGAGCGAATCCACACCGTCGTCCATTCATCTTCGCCATGTGGTTCGTCGTCGATATGCTCGTGGTATACCGGACGACAAGATGTACGTGTACCAGAGCCGTCTGAGTTAACCACACGGGGTCACTTATGAACTTCCCCAAGATAATGATGTTGTGATCGACGCGCGGTCCAAGACTCAAGACCGTGCATGGTCTGGCTCTCTGATGATGACATGACCATCCCATGCACCCGTGTGGAGACTCCCATCATGTACAACCTCTCGCCACCAAAAAAAGATGGGGTGTTCCCACCGGGGCGGATCGTGCCGAGAAGGATGGAGATGGACGAGAAGTGTCGTCCTAAGAGGGAGACGTCAAGGCATAAACTCATATATGCGGACAAGATCAGGGTGGATCTGATCGTGAAAAATTATGTGGAATTCACGAAGGAGTACGTATGTGGACATATATAGAATATGATCCCTACGACCACTACCTACATCAAGCATGATACCCTCCCCCCCCACACACACACCCCTTCGGAGTAGCGTCTGCCACCACTGCGACGTGGCATTAAGGGGGAGGCATGGGATATATGCTAGCGGTGTGACGTTAGGGTTTTCCCAAAGCATCGCTAGGCGAGCGACGCAGAGTCGCGCTTACTTAGTTTGGTTAACTACAGATGATTTTCCCAAGCATAGCTAGGGGAGCAACACATTTTCTATTTTTACGCCTAAATAACGAATAAATAGACAATTCATCTATAGTCTAGGCCAAAAAAGTCGTCTAGACCCTCAAAACAAGCCCACGAGTTTGAGAGAACTATAGGTGGTGGGAACTCACTTAAAACTGTCGGAGCATTTTGTATGCGACTCATTGACAATTAGCCACATCTACACGTACTGGACCGTGACGATCAAGCTGACAAATGCTAATTTTATGCTCGGAGATAGTAAGTACCTATAATTTCATATGTCCTTTTGTTGTTGCACTTTTTCGGGTCCTTTATTTCATGCTATGACATAGCTATTACCGATCATTACAATTTGAATTTCGCGATTGTACACTATTAATTTATGTTATGAGATGGTTATTACCTATCATTTCCCGTGATATTTCATCGTTGTGTGTTAGTAGGGTCCTTATTTTATGTTAGAGTTAAGTCACATGTTTATTATAGAGTCCTAGGAAATAGTTAATATTTATCATTTTATGTGTCATTTTGTCGCTGCATGCATGTTACAATGATCCTTATTTTATGCTAGGAGGTTTAAATTGGTAACCCTAATAGGTAGATCCTAAGTACCCAGCTCTCTGATCTATTATTTCTCCCTTGATTGAACATTGAAGTGCTAAGTTTCTTCTATGGCCACACTCGATGTTCTGGATTTGTTTGCAGATTCGTTCCAAGGCTGGGTTAGAAAAAGATGTTTGAGAATATTTGCCACTTTCTCTTGATTATTTTAGGCCCTTCTAGAATGCGTTCATATCACGGGTGGTCAAAAAACGGTCTCTGGAAAACCCAACTCGCCGAGAGCTTTCCAATGTGCATCTCCGGAATTTCCTCGAAAAGAACTCGTATGAAAAAGGGTATGGCTCATGAAAAATATCTGACAATTAAAGTATCTCTCCCCTCCTCCTTTTCTCCCCCCCCCCCCCCCCCCCCCCCCCTTATATCAGATAGTATGGCACCCATGCCGTAGAGATGGCATGAAGGTGTGTGAGGGTGCCTCACACTGCAAGGTTATCGGCGCGTGAGGCCGACCGAGTCAATGTCTCCGAACACAACACCGCCTTGGCAAGCCAAATAAGGGGTCAATCGTCAAAGCGGACGAGATCCTCCAACTAGATGGCGTACGTGGATGCGAGCGGGGAGAGACCATCGTTTGTCCACTTATAGGTTACAGTGTCCGATGCGCAAAATCTCACAGCTCGCACGTATCTTGAAGCACCTGGGGATGTCTCATCTGTGGCGGGAACAACGGTCGCATCGGAATAAAGTGTCATATTTTCCTCGTCTCGTGGTAATCGGTGACGCGAGGAAATATATGGATTTGTCATCTCGGGAGATTTTTGTGTCCGCCGGTCATAATCTGACGTGTACATGTTGCATGTGATGGAGAGAACTCGATCTTATGTACATAGACTAACAACTTTACGTAGAGTATAGTATGGGTATGTCTACACGTGTATGTACAGAAGTTAGCATGCACGACAGTACACGTTCGTGACGTATACCAGTGCACGTACGTACTTGAACGGCTAGCCGGCCCATGCATGAAAACGAAACGACCAAGGGATGGATTAATTGCGTTTATTCTTTCTTGGATGGAACCAAAAAAGGATGCATGCAGCGAGAAAAGGGAACGTGCACGATCGATCGATCGAGCTGATTTCTTTCATTAATTCGAACAAAGCAAAAAGAGAGGATTCCGCTTGAGGGAGAAAAATGAATCACACGTGTACCGACCGAGCGGACGTACGAGAGCTTCAATTGCTGCGTGCGTCGCGAGCGATCAGAGGCTAATCGATCCTTCCGTCGCGCGCGGCCAGCTGGCGAATCGCGAGAGCTACCTTCACGTGCTACAGCTCACGACTCCCAGGATTCCACGACCCATCCATCCACGAGAACGCGCGCGGTGGCATGGTACGTAACAATTGGAGAGTGAGCTTCCTGCCCTTGGGCCCCGTGGCGGGATCCGTCGTCGGGCAGCAGGAGTTGTTCGTTAGGGCCACGTACGAGGACTTTAACCACATGGCGGTGCTGCAGGTCTCCGCCACGAAATCGGCGCCTGGCTACCCGGGGCTTCAGCAAGGCGCGACGTCGATGCCACTGGCGGTGGTCCGAAGAAGAACTAGCTTGTAGCGGTGCTCGATCTGGACCGGCCCAAGCACCCTGAATCTCAATGGCGATAAAAATGAACGCTAGCTGGTAGTACTGCTTGTCTGAATTAAGGTCGATCAATTGCAACTAAGCATGTGTCGTGAGTTGTTGTTTGAGTTCCGTCCGGCTTCCAACTTGTTTATAGTTTCAGTTTGATTCGGGATATTATGTGTTGATCGAGCGCTTGGTCTGGTTAAGTTCTTGATGCAATTGAACGTTAAAATCATGGGAATTTCATTAGGTGCTTGTTTCTGTTAGAGTCGACCGCAACGTCTACTTGTATTGTTGTGGAACCCGAGAGACTCCATCTTGGAGATCGTTGTTTTGTGATAATTTTGAAATTATAAATTGTTGGCAAATGCATGAATGTCGTCATCTTGGAGATCATTGTTTTTTGATATCTTAAAGATATTTTTAACTACTCATTTCTAGGTACACACCTACTGGCGCTGCACCGTGAAGCCATGGAGGGAAAAGCTCCGGGAATTAATCACCCTAACTAGAGATGAACGTAGCTATAGGAGGACCAGTTTTGTCCATGCAGAGCATCGTTGTTGGATCTCTCGGCCGTGTTTTTCTTTTCCATATGGTTAAATGAAAATGAAAAAAAATTAAGCAAAGCTTCACGAACAAGATGAGGCCTTTCCTCCATATATGACGAAGGCATCAAATTGTTTGTTACAAACTCAGGAAATAAGCCATATAAATCGTGAAAATTTCCTAAAACAATTTACTATGTAGATAAAACATGTAATTCACATGTTATTACTATCATGTCACAAAATTAATGCCTAAATTAAGCTCTATATTTTGTTTTGCTATGTATAGCCGCAGTTTCAATATGGCTATAATTTAGTATCACTGACAACGATGTGTTTTATCGTTTTGAAAACACTAAGGAAACGAGCACTCTTTGCAAATATCACATATCTTCCTCTATTCGTATGCCCATTTCCTGGGTGGCGACGGAACAACGCCGCGGATGGGGTTTTCGCCGGTCAATCTGGGGAGCAGTTCCTGAGCGTGGGCACATCATGTGGGGATATAGAGTTCATGGTTATAGAGTTTGTCATGGCTGAGCTTAAAACAAACCCGCACGCCATGTCTAAGCTGCAAGAGGAGTTGAGGAGCAGCATCCCAACGAAAAAGAGATTGCGACAGTAGATGGCATCGCCACCATGACCTACCTAAGGCGGTCATCAAAGAGACATCTCCGTCTCTATCCCCCGGCGCCGCTCCTCGGGCTCACCTCTCCATGGACAGTGTGCAATCGACGATTGAGAACTTGCAGAGGCGACACGACCGGCCAGTCCGACCCCCTTCCCCCCGATCCGGCGGCCGGCGACCAGCAGCCGAGATCGGAGAACCGTTCCCCTCCCCCCACCCCACCCGGAGACTAGCACCGGCGACCCGGCCACAGGCCACCACCCCACCCATTCCCCTAACCCGGCGGGCGGCGGCCAGCAGCAGACCACACAGCAGACAGCTCCGCGCCTCCGCAGTGATTCATGGACATCAAAACATGGCGTTTATCCCCTCCACGGCTCCACCGGTCCAGTCCTCCCTCATTTTTGGTAAGTTGTAAGGATTTTCCAGTACGAGTACATCAATACATAATCCTCAATCTCAAATTCCTAATTGGGGGTTTTCTTTTTGTTCGAACTTTAGATTTGTCCGGTTGATTAGTAGCTTGAATTTGGAGCAAGAGACTAGGCGAGAGAGAGATCAGTTGTTCTAGGAATTAGGATCTGGACTGAAAATGGTTAAGGTGGGCAACATTGGGTCCTACTTCAGAGACAGAGAACAGAGACACCTATTGTTTATTTAGCCGATTCTCAACAAGATATATATGGATTAGAACAGCAGCTATGCTAACCATTGATAGGTAACAATTTCTATTTGGTTACTTGCAACTACTCTGCTTTTGTTCGAGTTAATCATCTTTAGCTTTACAATAAATTCTTATATGTGGCATTGTCAATGTAACATATTATTGGTATAACTGTTAACAAGATGGCATCAAGCTAAAACACCTCTTTTCTAGGCATAAATCCCGAGTCTAATTAAGCACTTTTATGTAGACGCCCTTTTTGGCACTTATTTATGCATTTCTGTATCATGTGCCAGCTCTGCAGTCTGTTGTGTACCTTCATTTTACTACTCACCTGTGAAAAAAATCAGAAATGCACTAAAAAGTCAGTATGATATCAAAGCTAATGTTGTGCTATAACTCATGTGTTTTTGTGTGGTGCTATTATTTGTTTAGTTCTCTTATTTTTATGTCCAGATTAGCTTTCTGAATGAGATCAGCAATGGTACCAGGCACTGGACTGTTTGTGTGTATGCATCTTGCCTCATGTGCCCTTTAGTGAAACTTGGTATTGCAGATCATTAATAGATCCAGTGGTTTATGTATCAAGGTCGCTTTCTGTTGTTAAAATTCCAGTATATAAGTATTTATTCGGATGGTCTGCTTCCTGGTGTTCTACTTTCTGCTTTGCTAGCACACTTCTGATCTTTTTGCTACCTCTTTGATAGTGCCTCCATTAGAAATTAAAGACACAATTGCTAAACTATTTGGTTGCTGCTGTCTCTAGACTGTCAGATATATGTTTTCCTTCGTATATTTTGTTCACTTGTTTGAACAAATAGTAGGCAGATTCTTCTATAGACTGGTAAGAAGAAACATAAATTCAGGATCACCCCTGTAAAGTTATGCATCAGTAATTGCCTTAGACCCAAATTTTTTTTTTTTTTTTTACGGCGAACTTCAGGGGTTGTGTCTCGAGGGAGGCATTGGTTGCAGGCTGCGGTGTAGATCAATAATTCTCCATCATGATGGTACACCATTGATCTGATCAAAAGCATCTGTTGACTCTTTTATGAGGGGCATTTTCTTAGTATAACTTGGCATCCATGCCTTTCACAAGTCGTTGGAGGTAATTTCCCTTGTGGCCGTTTTTTATAAACTAACTAACTATTTCTACTAAACAGTATATTTCTGCTCATATGCTACTTGTACCAATTGAACTTTGATGTTCAGAAATATGTTTTTCCTGAATAATGAACATGGGGGGATCGATTTCCCATTTGTGGGGGAAAATAATCCTCTGTTTGCTTGTCTGCTCAAGCTTTAGCTGAACATTTTATAGTTAAAACTATATCTTCTCAATTGGGATCACTTTTCCTTTTGCTGCAGAAATAATGTATTTGAAATATGCCTGATAAAAAAAATACTAATTTCCCTTGTATTCGTGTGTTTTGATAAATGGATGGTCTGCATGGAAAACTTTCATCAGTTTGATGAATGGATTCCTTATAACACCCCAGGTATCAACCCTACCTGAAATGTTACCGCGCTACAACAATATCTATTGAGTACAAAGATTATAAGAAATTTAGACAGTTTTTCTTGAAGCCACCATGTGCAAGCTACCAGATCCAATAAGAGACAGAAAAACAAAGACCATAGATCGATCGGAACTTGATAAGGCTACACGTCTTTGATAGGCAGCAGATTTCTTTGATTCAAATACACCCTCTGAATAAACTACAGCTAGATCAAGTCATCAAGACAGGCTAGGTAACTCTGAAACAGAAGCGACACCAGAGAACTAGTGCTTACCACGGCCGGACCCACTAAAAACTGCTCGCTGGAAACCTAATAAATTGCTGGACTAGATGGAAGGAAGCAAACCAGTCAGTACAAGCTGCGCCTCTAGCTTGGTATGGTCTTCAGTACAGCGGAGTGGTGCTCCTGCACGGCTTTCGCTGGCTGCCGGCGAATCCTCACGAACTTGATGTTGCGGTGGCGAGGGCGGCAGATGGACTAGGGCAGGGGATTGGATGAGGACAGGGAGCTGGCTGGGCTAGATTGGGCTTGGTATTTATCTGTCTTGTCCCGTATGACATATGGTTATGGTTAGCGTTTATTTTCCTTTTGAGGACTGCACGTTGACAAACTCCACCGACACTTTCCCCTCCCCTCTGTTTCTTTGAGAGTCGACTCCCGGTCGCCGCTTTCTCCTCCGGCTCGCTTCCCTCTCCTCTCCGGCGGCGTTGCCTGCCGGCGTGGACGAGGAGGCGCTGCGCGGATTGTATATAGTAGCAGTAGGTTTGGTTTAGCGTTTGCTTGCTTGTGCTACGTGCCGTATGAGGGTAGGTCGGTGGACTCCGGCGACCAGATCCGCCGCGCCGGGATCTCCTTCTTCTTCGCTGCACTCTACTGGTGGCAGGTGGTGGTGCATGGGAAGCTGATGGACTCTCGCATCCCTCTTAATAAGGTTCGCATCCGAAGCTTTGAGTTCTGGTTTTTGGGCCAAGCCTGGCTCTGCTTCGTGGTTCTTCTTCTTGCGGTACTCCCATGGTGGGAGTCGAAAGCAGTGAAGATGTGTGCTGCGGAGAGCTTCGTCAATAAGGCCTATCCCCTGGTTCTCGTTTGCTACATCTTTTTATTACATCTGTCTCCTCCGGCGCGTGGCGGGTGCTTGGAGTTCGACGGCGGATTTGCTGCTCTTGTTCAGTGGCAGGAGGCCAGGTTTCTTGGGAGTCGATGGTCTGAAGTGAGAGCTGTTCCACCTTCTTCCTCGGGACGCCATGGTGGCGGAAGGGGAAGTATGGTCGCTGCGCTGTTTGCTCCGATCCTCGACGACCTTGGAGTTGTGATGCTGCAAATCACTGCGGAACACTCTCGGCGCCCTGGCTGGCAGCCGACTCTGATGATCATCTGGTGGTCAACGATGCTGGTGATGGCCAGCGATTTCAACCTCCGTGAGGAGGCCCTTCCTCAAGCTCTCGACGGCGCTCTCGTTCCTCCAGTTCCAAGTGGTTGTGTCCCCGGCACCGGAGTGGACGGCCGTGGATTGAGCTTGTCGTGCGAAGATGGAAGCAGAGGACCCAATTGCTTTTTTCCATTTTCTTGTAGGGTCTTTTTAGCTAAAGGTTGGGACTGTGTTGTAATTTTATTTTTCCTAAAGGTCCTTACTGTAATATGTACCTGCTTCGCCGATAATTAAGTCAGCATCCAGGCCCTTCGGGGCCTCTCCGTGTTAAAAAAAAAAAAGACATATGGTTAAATAAAAATCAATCCTGGTCAACTATCTTCCGTTTTTGAGTTTTTGTCAAAATACAATTTTTAAATCTGGGGTATTACACTATGTTTCATGAACTTGAGACAGTAATGAATTCACAATTCTGGTTAATACATGCTCCTGTAGAAACTACATGATCTTGAGGCTTTATTTGGACTCATAAAATATCTTAGTTTATTTACTTTTCTGTAACTGTATTTTTGGAAAATGAATAATGTACATTTTCCCTTTCATCTGATTGCTTAGTTGTAAATGTTACAACCATGTTTTACTCAGGTGGAGAAACCTGCAGATCCAATGGACAAGGAGGAGGCACAGATTCGAGAGGAGTGGTACTCCTCTGGTGAGGGTACGCTCGAGAACGCTGACCATCGAGCCTTCGCTGCTCAACTGGAAGTACGTACCTGTGGCATCGATAGCCATGTTGGCTGCTGTCCTCCGTTACCTGCTACTCGAAGATGTCATGACCGCAGGACAATGTGATGTTGTAGTATCGTGTGTTTCGTTCTTGCTTCTGTTTTTGGTGTTTCTTCACTTCGGTTCTGTTTGTGGAATAAAAAGTTTTGGGTGTTGTATGTATTGTCTTGTGCAATCGCTGCCAGCGGCTTCCATCTGAATTCGGTGCTGAATACTGATGTTCATCGGTTTGGGATTTCTGAACACCTAATGGTGGAGAAAACAGAATGGCAGATAAATGGAAAATGGAAATGATTATGCGTTTTATTTCCTTGCTTATGGGTTGGGTGTGGTCCATCGTCTCTAATTTTTATTGGGCTAATGGGGCACTTGCATCGGTATAATTCAATCAAGAAGAGCCGCAACAGCTAGAGACCTGTGTCCAACATAATAAGTAATAACTGGCTTGAGAAACTAAGCGCATGATAATGAATTGTTCATCTTTACCGCAAGATGTCTCACCTGATACTGACTATTGCTCGAAAAAAGAATCATTCTAAACAATCCATTAGTGAAAATCAAACCAGAATATCATATATTGATCGACCAATTAGAGGAAATATCGTGTACGGTAGTTGCGAATTATTGGAGTTCCAGAGATGCAACGAGCCAACGACTTTGGAGTTTGGATGGTAGGTGGGGTCAGTTGACATTACAGATGTAGATCCAGATCCAGTCGAGCACGCCAGAAACGTCTATTCCCCATTCTCCCCCCACCCCCCTTTCGCGCATCCCAGTCCCACACGTTGACGAGAGAGAAGCACAGAGCCATGGCGGAGATCGGGGGCATGATTGCCGCTGCGCTATTGAAGGAGGTGGGGCAGCAGATCGGTTCGTTTGTGGGAGATCAGATCAAGCAGCAGAAGAACTTCGACAGGGATCTGAACCAGATGAAGAGTACCCTCGAGTCCATTGAGGCGCTCCTCAAGGACGCTGAGCACTCCAACACCAACAATTCCATGCGCTTGTGGCTCAAGCGACTCACCGACGCGATGTATGCCATCGCCGACTTGATCGAGGAATTTGAAGCAGGAACTCAGGCTGAGCAAACACGAAAGGTAATGCCCCTGTGAGCCGTGCTTCCTTTTTTTTGCGAAAATCTCTGTATATTACTAGTAGACAGTAGTAAGCTGCAAGGAAAAGATAGTATAGGCCACCGTGGACGGTGAACAACACCCTCAACGTTGCTCATCAGTAGGGCCGGAGTTCACCGACCTGCAAAAGGGGAGTTCGCCGACCTGCAAAAGGGGAGGGCCGAGCTACACTTGCGCTGCGAGCTTGGAAGCAGCAGCGAAGTCGAAGATGAAGATGCAACGCACCACTTCTGTCCTCTGGCTTCCACAACTGAGCAGCACAGGTGGGTAGGTAGATGATACCTAGAGAGACAACTCTCTCAGGAACTCGGCAAAATAGAAGGGGTGCCTCCTCACAAAAGAGGGTAGCGGTGACCAGGTCCGGGCGACTGTTTACCAAAAACAAAGGTCTCCGGCTCTCCGCAAAGTCGTAAGACCATGTATGGGGCCTCACGCCTGCCCAGTGCCGGAAGGTCAAGGAAGTTGATGAACTGATGACAGGGAAGCCGGAGACCGAAGCCCCGGTAAACGGTGCCTTAACTATAACGGTTCTAATGTAGCGAAATTTCTTGCCGGGTAAGTTCCGACCCGCACGAAAGGCATAACGATCATCGATCTGGGCACTGTCTCGGAGAGAGGCCCTGTGAAGATGCGGACTACCTGCACCCAACTCAAGTCACCATCACCACCGCCCAAGGCCAAAGCGATCTGTCCAGCCCGCTCATATTCCACAACCATAAACTCATATTTTGACCAAGTTTATTTTCACTTCTAAATATTTTAGTGAATACGAAATTTATCTAGATAAAATTGAACTCAGCTACATTTGAAAAAAATACCAGTTACCATAAAATCTTAATAAATAAATGACCGGCATGACGATGTTCAAAATCAAGTCTGGATTGATATGTTGGGCAAGTCAGATCATGCATCATACTTTCTGGCCTAAAATAGACTATTTCCTAATATCACCAACCATTTTGCCATTGACTAAGAGTTAAGCTGATTATCTCTTGCAGTTCTCCATCAAGAAACATCTAGCAGTTATGATGCCTTGTTGCACAATCGGCCCCAAGTTTACAATGGCTAACAATATGAAGACGATGAGGGAGGAACTGCAGGGGATCACACATCAATATCAGAAATTCATGTTAGTGCCGGGCACTAATGACGATGAGCTGAAAGTCATACAAATGCGTGAAACATCATCGACCATTGACGCATCAATCGTTGGGAGGACCGAAGAGGAAAATAAAATATGGGCTTCTTTATCTGAGAGCATAGTAGAAGAGCTCATTGTCCTTGCTATACATGGCATTGGAGGCCTTGGCAAGACGACCTTGGCAAAAATGGTTTACAATAATAAAACCATCTTTGAAGACTACGTCCGAGTGTGGATTTATGTGTCAGAGACATTTGATTTAAACAAAATTGGCAATTCTTTAATAAGTCAACTGTCAGAGAATGAGAGTCGGTACACTGAAAAGGAGATGATATCCAGATCACTTGCAAAGCTACTCGCAAATAAGAAGATTCTGATTGTTCTAGATGATTTGTGGGAGGAGGATGATTCCCAATTAGTTAGTCTGATTGCCATGCTTAAGGTTGGACAGGGTAGCAAGGTGGTTGTTATAGCAACCACGCGCAATGAGGAGATTGCAAGGAAAATTTCAACCATTCCACCGCATGAGTTAGCATCACTGACGGATGAGATGTGCTGGACTATAATTAAGCAAAAAAGTGGCTTTGAATCTAGAGATGACAAAGAACAGTTGAAGGACATAGGGAAAGCCATCGCAGCGAAGTGTGGAGGTGTGGCTTTGGCAGCTCAATCAATTGGACCCATTTTGGAAACTATGACCTATAATCATTGGAAGAAAGTGAGAGACAGTGATATCTGGAAAGTATCTGCTTCTTCTTCAGATCCGAAAGATACAGCTGCATCACGGGTGCTTTCATCCTTGAGGTTAAGCTATACTTTTATGCCTCGGTATTTGAAGCTCTGCTTTGCCTACTGGGCAATCTTTCCAAAAGGATGGAAGATATCTAAAGATGATCTAATTCACCAGTGGATTTCTCTATGTTTTATTGGGGCAACACCAACATTCACCGCTTGGGAGCTCGGTGAGATGTACATTACTCATCTTTTGAAGCTTTCGTTCCTTGAACATTCGAAGCTTTCCTTGTTTGAACGTTCGACCGTACCACTGGTAAGTTTGTGCATGACTTTTATTATTTACACTATAATTATTTTCGTCCTACCGTTGTTTGGGAATTCATACAATGCTTGTTTTTATGGTTCACGTGTTTATCTAATCTTTCAATGATTAATGGATTTTTTATAACATACTCAACTTATCCATGTAACTTGTTAGAAAACTTCAGTTGCTCATGTTGTGACACGCCCCATATAAGCCCCCACACATAAAAGTGCACCGGGGGACATCCCAGATTAATTTGACTTCTTATTTTATTCTATTTTTGTATGCTAGTAAAAGAAACAAATCTTATAGAAGTAATGGCTGGAGGGGAAAAAGTAATGTCTTAACTTTGGTGCATTAAATATTATAGAAGTGTCATATTTCAAATTTTGGTACTCCCTCCGACCCGAATTAGTGGGCGGGTCACTGTTATAATAACTTTTTACAAAAACCCCCTCGCTAGTTCAGATAGTTTTCAAATTTGGTCCAAATAATAGATCTCGTCTTCCTCGTCGGGCAGACCACGCGCCGCTGCCGTCCGCAGCTCGCCGGAGAGAGGGAATCCGCGCCGCTGCCGTCCGCTTCTACGCCCTTTCCCATGGAGAGCTCCCGCCGGCAGGCTATTGCCTCCCCTTCCCCTGCCCAGGAAGGCCTCGTGGGCGACCTCGTCCAGCTCGCCGACCGAGGGCCCGAGCAGGGCGGCTACCAGAGCGGCAGAGCAAGGCCGCGCCGGTGGAGGGAACCAGAGCGGGGGAAGAAGGATCCGCCGGAGAACCGAAGCGCCTCGGCTGTCCTCGTCGCTGGCGCCCCCAGGCGCGGAGGAGCCATCCACGGTGGTTTAGAAGCCCGCTCGCGATGCCGTAGTTGTTGAAGCGCGCCTTCACGGTGGTCAGGGGGTCCAGCTCGTGCTGTGAGCAGATGGTGACGGTGTTCTCGTTGCTCGAGAAGGTGTGGGCGATCTCTGCTCCCACAGCCGCGCTGGAAGCAGCGAGGATGTCTCCCTTGTTGTTCTTGAATTTGCAAACTGGACACCATAAGTGGCAGATCATGCAGTAGATGATAAAGCACTAAACAGAGCCAGGTGCTAAGGGAATAATGGCTGTTGACCCTCTTCGGCAATAAGATAATCTGTTTCAGAAATAAACAAGAACGACTGCTAAGGGCAATTAGGGATTGTAGAAGGTAAACAGCATGTAAAGACATAGATGCAGTAAAGCGATAATACACCAAAGCATGCAAGAAGCAAGAGTCACACACGGCAATAGTTTAGAATGCAAGAATGACCTTGGCTGGTCGGTTTCACTCAAGTTTCAGTGTTCTCAAGTGTTGAGTACATACGAGAGAAATGACAGCAAGCGAGTAAGGTTGCAGTAAACAACTAAACGTGCCACATCACCATGCCAGCCTAGATGCCACGAGTAAGGATGGATCTTCTTCATCTGCATAAGTTTCAGAACACTAGCATTAATATCTAACAAATAATCTTCATCGGCACAAATAAATGAACATAAAAATTGCAGGAAATGCTTACATGGAAATACCATCCGAGTACCATCCATGAGTTTCTTTTTGCCTCTCTCGTACAGGAAACCCAGCTGGCGATTATCATTGACTACCTGCAGAAGTTCGGTATGATGAAATAAACACCACCATTTAAAAAAAAGTAACCATTATAATTTGGGAACACAAGGGTGATGATACACACCTCAAACAAAAAGTCAACTGAATTCATTTCAGGGTATTTCCACTTAAGAAGATCTTCATGCGTACGAGTTACACACAGATCATCCCAGCCCTAATGAACATGAACGAATGAAATTATGTTAGCCAAGACAAACAAACTGTACTTCTTGAAACCTGAAACGAATTATTTCCAACCACGGTAAAAATTGCGAATGACAGAGGAGGAACAGTGCATAAAACATCAAGGGCGGTAAAATGAAGCTCAAGGTCACAGGTAGGCGACATTGCAAAAATTTAAGTCTGTAACTGTATCAAGAAATACAGCCCTTGATTCTACAAACCTTTAGCCAGATCTAAAACTAACAGGCATTTTCCACCTGCACTATGAGTCTGTCATGTTAGAAACTATTGTTAAAATAGTTTTCTACTGCTTGCTTGCTAGGTTTGTTCTATATTGCTCAATTTCTAGGCTTCTAAGCATAGCTCAATTTCTATATTGCTCAATTCTGCTGAACATCAACTCTGAACTCTGAAATGAGAAGTTCTGGATTCAGGAAGTGGTGAAGCAAGTGCAGTCTGATTCTAAATAATGCATAATTCGACGTGGAATCTGGGTAATATTACAACCATTGCAACCATATACCATATCATGCTAAAGCCATTATATTAGAACCACTAGACTCCTCGGCTAATAAAAGGACAGATAATATCTTATAATGTCATATCTACGTAAGCCTAGATGGGGAAGAAGCAAAGCTATCTATACCTCAACATGGAAAATATTAGAACCACTAGGCAGCATTTTGTTGAATAACTTGAATTACAAGAGGGGAAAAACCTTAGCCACACATTAAGCTTTAACAGTGGACAGGTATCAAAGTATGATGCATATGAGCACAGGGAGTACTAGTCATCTGTTATGAATACACACTAGTACTGTACATTCCTTTTCTTCCTTTGGTAAAATGAATATAGAAGTATAAACTTGCAAATTTCCAGTCATATCTCAAATATGACTGCAAATGACAAGGATGACTTGACAAGTATCTTAAACTTATTCTCGTTCATGATGTGTTCCTTGATTTAAACTTATTCTCATTCCTAAAATTTCCAATACTCCAGTAATATACATTCACTATGAAATTAAAAAATAACATACGGTGCTTCCTAAATTGTGCTTCCTAAATTACATAGCCATGTAGGAGCTTGATTCCCACCAAAACTACAGATTAGCACACAGGAGTACATCTAAAATCATGCGCATAGCAGAAGGGAACAACAGATTCCATTTCTAAAAAAAAGAAGGGAACAACAGATTAACAAGCTTCTTCATTCTCACATCATTACATATTTACATAGACAATTAATTTGACAGAACAAAGTTGAGAATCCACATGTGAAGGCAAGCGAGGAAATATTACGGAGATTGAAAATGAGTCAGTACTGCATTTAGGGAGTAGCATAGCATGTACCTATCTGAAGGAGCAGGGGGTATATCTCGATCTTCAAATGCTCTTGTTCCTTCAAATGGCGAATAGGCTTCCTGGGCCTACCCCGGGGGCATATCCCCAACAGCGTCCAGCGCGCCCAGCGACCGTAGTCCGCCGCCACCGTCAAAGCCAGAAGCTTGGGGGAAAAGGGATGCCTTTGTTCTTCGATCTCCCTCGTCGTTGGGTTCTGGTTGGCGGAGAGCCGAGGAGGAGGGAAGGTGGCTGGCGAGGGAGGGGCGGAGCAGGGGGCGCGGGCAGGAGCCGGCCACGGAGCGGCGGGGGAGCGCCGGATGTGCGCGAGAACAGCGGCGAGTCGCGGGGGGAACTGCAATGTTTGTCGGGAAATTAGAGGGGGCGTTTTGCAAAAATGCCACCCCGCCCACTAATTCGGGTCGGAGGGAGTACATGAAAGGTCAGGCTAAACTTCGCTATTTTGCATAATGGTAGTGATCTGCGGGGCATTTGTGCTTACGTCAACTACCTGTCGCAGCTAAATTCGTTAGTGCATCAAATGCTTGAAATATAAAAATCTAACACTGTAATGGCTTTTGTTTCAGTTCACGATGCACGACCTGGTGCACGATCTAGCAAGATGGGTGATGGGCAACGAACTTCTTCTTGCTGGTAATGATGGCAACATAGGGGGAAACTGCTGGCACTATGCACTGCTCGATAATTGTAGCAAGCCATTGGAGTCACGGAGGATAAGGGCACTCCGTTTTCTGGGCTCGACTGAAATTGGACTCGATGATGCTGCATTTGCATCTGCTAAATCCCTGCGTGTCTTGGACTTGAGCGAGTGCTCCATTCATGAATTGACAGATTCAATTGGCCGATTGAAGCAGTTGAGGTATCTTAATGCTCCAAGAATACAACATGAAGTTATTCCGGATAGTATCACTAGGCTGTCAAAATTACTTTACCTCAGTCTTCAAGGATCTTCTCTATCTGCACTGCCTGAGTCAATCGGAGAAATGGGGGGTCTGATGTATCTTGATTTGTCAGGCTGTGAGAGAATCAAAGAACTGCCAGAATCATTTGGGAAGCTAAAAAAATTGTTGCATCTTGATTTGTCAAACTGCTCTGCTTTGGAAAACATATCAAAGTTTATGTGGAGCCTCCCGGACCTGCAATATTTGAACTTATCAGGCTGTCATTGTATTGAATCGCTACCAGAATCTCTAGATGGCCTTACTAGTCTACGATACTTAAATTTAAGCCAGTGTCTTCGAGGGGTGAAAATGGCAGTTTGCTGGACCGCATCAGTGCCCTTTCTAATCTTGAGCATTTGTACTTGTCTTGGAATGATGGTATTACTTCTCTACCTGAAAGTTTTTGTAACCTGAGAAAGCTGCACACACTCGACCTCTCGTACAGTAATATTCAGAAGATACCAGAAAGTATAGGAAGTATTGATAGTTTGAAGACCATTTATTTACAGGGCTGTGATGGTCATGTTGAACAGCCTGTACCTCATCCTAGTACCAGTTTCGTATCATTACCACTTTTTAAGGTGCACGTTAGAGATGGTGAATCCAGCAGCAATCTTGTCTGCTTACAGGACACGAATCCTCGGGAGCTGGAAATAGGCTGTCTTGAAAATGTGAAGTCCTTGGAAGAGGCTCAGAGCATAAAGTTGATGGAAAAAAACAATCTCAAATATTTAACATTGTCGTGGACTGAAGGTGCTGAGAGGTTTGTGGATGATAAAGTGTTGTTGGAGAAACTAGTGTCACCGAAAAGTTGTAACCGCTTGGAGATAATGGGTTATAATGGCGTCAGCTTGCCAACATGGGCCAGCCAACATGCGTATCCTGTGTTGATCATAAATGATTGCCCCAAGTTGAGGATGGGACCACTTCTTCCTAGTGCATTTGGCAGCTTGGAGATAAGAAGGAGTGATAATGTGCTGTCATCATGCGGAGAGTGTACAATGCCAAGCACCGGTGGTTCCTCCTCTTCTTCAGTATTAACTACACCTACTCTGACGGTTGAATACACTGAGCTGCCCATGCAGCAGTGGAGACTGCTTCGCCACCTCTCTGGCCTCCATCGTTTAGAGATCACGGCTTGTCCTGACCTGACCGTCTCCCCTGACATGATCCCACATCTGTCCTCTGTTACGTTTCTGGTGATACACAGCTGCAACATCTCATCATTGCCGCATTGGGTCATGGACTTAACCGGTCTCGAGTACCTTTGGATTGGAGATTGTACGGGCATCAGGTTTTTGCCGGAGGGTATACAACAACTCACCAAGCTCCGAATACTTAAGATACTGAGATGCCCTGATTTGAAGGAGTGGTGCGAATGGGAGGAAAACAAGATGAAGCTCGCTCACATCTCTATCTCTTACAACTAGTTGACTGCCCATGTGTTGACACGGTCCATTAAATTTCTTTCTTTTTGACTGCCCGTGCGGGAGCATCAAATTTCTTTTCCGTCGCACATGTAAAGTCAGAATTAATTCACGTGTAAATACTTATCTTTTCACACTTAACAATTTGCGCGGTACTTCTTGTCTGATGCATGTCCTAATCACCTAAAATGTGTACGTGAACAAAGAATATGGGATCACAATTTTCGAAGCACATCGTACATAAAACATCATCCCTAAAGCTATTCCGTACAACGCCAATCATGTCTAAAATATAAATTTAGCCCCACACATTCTCCCCCACCCTCCTCCTCTCTCTCAACTCTAATTGAAAATAGAGAGAATTCCTTATTTTACACTATTTAAAAATATGATGTCCTATTTAGCTCCGGAAAACAATTATTCCCTATTTGGCACTTGGTTGTGCATTTGACCAAAATACAACTTCAGGTTTTGTCTTTTTTGCACAGCCCAAAATACCACGTATTTCTAGTTGATATTTTATATGTTGGTATATTACAACATTATCTACACCTATGATTCGTGAATTTTTAGAAATTAACGAATTTTTGTAGGAATATTTCAAAAAATTCGGCCAGATTTATAGACTGGCATTTAATTTATTTCTATAAGTAAAATTGAGACAAATGGAATCGAACATAGAACCTAAAAGACAGCTACCTAGCCCCTAAACAACTACACTAAAACCAAGATCTTTTCTTGAATATGCTCGATCTATTTTTTGACGGAAAACAGCGAGCACTGCTCCCTTTTATATTAAGAGGAAACCGGAACAAATGCCGGAGAATTATTACAGAAGTTATGGAGGGAAACAAAGAAACAGAACATGACACTAATCAAACAACCCCACAGGGAGAGCCTTCGACGCCCATCGTATCCCCACTAGCGTTGGACGCTAGCGCACATGGATCATCACCGCTGTAGACGAAGAGCTTCAGTCAGCCGAGATTAGCCACGATGGTGCTGGAGCAGCCGAAGAGCAACACATTGCCAAGTCCACACCCGGACGAAGGGCCATGCGCCGCCGAGGTTTTACACAACAACCAACAGCATAATCGAAGGGCATCACGAAGCCGAGTCTGACACCCGGGAGGCATCCCAGCACTAGCCCGGCAATTAGTCGTCTTCAGAAGAGAGCTTCCGGCCCTTCCGTAGGAGCTCGAGCGTCGTGACCATGCAGAGAGCACCAACAACACCACCGCCACCTCTCCACTGGTCCCTCCAGCTGAGTCCAACTCCAAGAACGATGTCCCCAGGAGGGACATGACGACAAGCCCCCAACATCGTCTGATCGGAAACCCGAATCGAAGGTTTCCCTCCGGAGCATGGACACGGTGGAGGCGAGCGTAGTACCACGTCAACGCCTTCATGAAGGAGACGACACCCGCGGGCACCGTCGCTGTCGGCTCCGGCCAAGGCAAGAGCAAGCCTTCGCTCGGCACTGTTGCTCGCACCCCACCGGTTAGCTGGTCCACCCGGGCCATCCTCTTCCAACGGACCGTGCCGCCGCCATCTTCAACGGAGCACGTAGTCACCTCCGTGACCAGCACCGCCAGCGCCGACCCTCAAGGCAGAGGGACGCCCACACAACCTCCACCACCGCACTCCGACCCCCACCTCGAACCTCCTCCCCCGCGAGGCAGGAGCACCACCATTCGCGCCGCCGAGCAAGCGCCTGTCTAGGCCTGCGAGCAGCGGCAGAGCCCCGAACCACGCCCTGGCCGAGCGGGCCCAGACGGGCCCAGATGCGCCGCTCGCGCCCGGCTCCAGGGCGACGCCGCTGCTGTGCTAGTACCGCCTGCCCCTCCGCCTCACCCTGCACGACCTCGCCGTCGTCGCCCCACCGCTCCTGGGTTCCGCCGCCGAGCGCAGCTCCGATCCTCGTGACGGCAACCAAGACGAGCGTCCCTGCCCGCTGGCCCGCCCTCAGCCCTCCGTCCTCGACGAGCAGGGCGCCGCCACCGCCGCCTAGGTCGGCGGCAGCAGCGGCCGGAAAACTAGAATCTGGGTGCTTTTGGCTAGGGTGTGGGGAGCCTCCGAAGCAGCCCGAGCGGGGGCGACCCGGGAGGAGGGGGGAGTGGTGGGAAGGGGTAGGAGGGCGGCGGCGGGAGGGCCCTGGCGGCGGCGGTGGCTCGGGGATGGGAACCCTAGAGGAGGAAGCGCTTTGGTATGCTCTATCTATTTCGTTTTGAAATGTAATCTATCGGATTTATTCAAATGGAAATCGTACGGTTACGGTATGCCTGTGGTTTCAAATGAGGAAATCGGGCCAAGGCAAAGCTGAGAATGAAACGCGACACACCGATCACATGCATGTAAGCTGTGAAGAATCTGCAGCGTGATTTGAATAACACAATACGTGCATATGTCCACTTGAGCTACTCTGAACTGAACATGCTTCGCAGAGTGCTTCAGTCTCTCCAACTCCATTATTTACTTTCCATCCAAGTTTATAATATAGAACGACAGGTAAATCGCGCGTAATTCACTTCCAAATTCACTGGTACTACTAAAGTATACACTGGTGGAAGTCTCTGCCTAAGCTGTACCTGAACGTCTTGCGGTGCCATCTGCAGCTGCGCTTCCATCGCTGGAGTCTCTTGTAGAGCTTGGCGGCGCAGAATCGGCCATCGCCCAGGTGCACCAGGTACGACTTGACCTCCCGGGACCCCTCGGGCGCCCTCCCAAATCTCGTCCACCGTGGGCGGACGGTCGTCGTCGATGGCGGCGATCATGTCGGACGCGCAGATGTGGGCGCTGTCCTTGGCCGAGAACCCGCCTTGCTCCACGCGCTGCTCGCCGTGTCCAGCCAGTACGTGCCACGGCCCACCGTGGATATCCAGATGAGTGCGCCGTCGTCCTCATCCTCGCGGTTGCTGTCCGCCGCGTAGCAGGTGATCTCGCCGGCGCCTGGGTTGTCGCCGTAGCCTGGGTCGTGCACGTAGGGCGATGGAAGGAGGGGGCGCCATGCACCCCAGTCGCCTCAGCTCTCAAGCTGGTCGTCTTTGTCGTAATGTGCGGGCTCGTACACGAGCGCCTCGACGGATCGTCGGCCGGCGCGGTCCGCCTGGGGGGTCGTCTCGATGACGTACACACTGCCCTCGCCCTCGGGTCCGGCGCTGTCGACGACGACGGACACGGCGGGCCATTGGGCCAAGGCTTTGGCGCCGTCGTGTTGGGGAGTGTGGCGACGGCGTGCGAGTGGTCGTCATAGAGCACGCCGCGGCCCATGTGGTCGACGCCGACAATCTTGTCCCTTTTGCGGCCGACGAGCGTGAACTTCATGTCAGAAGAAAGGTTGCCGAAGCTCATGGCTGGTTCAGGCAGGTGGGCACGCTCCACCGGCACCGGCGAGATAATGGGATGAAAGAGCTGAGAAGTGTCGATGCGGTGCAGCGTGTACCAGGGGGAGGGCCGGTGCAAATAGTTGTCGACCACCATGTAGATGAACCGTCGGCAAATGACATGCTGCTGTTCAACGAAGCTATTAGCAACTTGGGTTTGGTTGAGTTACCACTTAAAGGGAGAAAATACACATGGAGTAATATGCAGCAGGATCCGCTTTTGGAAAAGTTGGACTGCTTCTTCACATCAAATTCTTGGACTGTTTCCTTCCCAAACACAATGGTTTATCCTCTGGTGAAGCCTACCTCTGATCATCTGCCTTGCGTGATTGCTATTGACACAAAAATTCCCAGAGCAAAGGTATTCAGATTTGAAAATTACTGGTTGCAGCACAGTGATTTCAAAAATGTGGTGGAAAATGCCTGGAATATTCCTGTGGGTTACACCGATAGTGCTAAAAAGGTGAATGCAAAGTTTAAAAATGTAAGAAGAGGCCTGAAGCTTTGGGCTAAAAACCTGCCCTGTCTAAAACATTTAATAAGCAAGGTTAATGACACCATTGGTTTGCTCGATATCTTTGAGGAGATAAGGCCTTTAACTGATATAGAGAGAGATTTAAGAGATCTTTTAAAGAGCCATTTGATTACTCTTTTGCAAAATCAGAAAGCTTACTGAAACAGAGGGGGAAAATTAAATGGGTGAAACTTGGCAATGAAAATACCAAGTTCTTTCACACACGAGCTACCATAAGCTACAGGCACAACTACATAGCGATGCTCCAAAATGATTCATTGGCAGAAATCACTAACCATGATGGTAAAGCTTCAATTTTGTGGACTTCGTTTAAAAACAGAATGGGGATGTCAGAGAAACCTTCAATGCATTTTGACCTGGCTGAAATCTTTGGAAATAACCATGACAGTGATATGTTCAGAGAGCTGGAAGTTCCTTTCACTGATAAGGAAATAGAGGATGTCGTGAAGAATTTACCAAATGTAAATCTCCTGGGCCTGATGGCTTCAATAACGAATTCATGAAAAACTGTTGGTCAATAATTGCTGAAGATATTAAGCAGTTGGTTAAAGACTTTTATGATGAGACAATTCAGCTGGAAAGCATAAACTCCTCATACATAACACTAATTCCCAAGATTGACTCTCCTATGACGGCAAATGACTTCAGGCCCATTTCTCTCCTAAATGGTGTACTTAAATTGGTCACCAAGCTGCTGGCAAACAGACTGCAGAAGATCATCTTAAAGCTAGTTCATAAAAATCAGTACGGGTTTTTGAAAAAGAGATGCATTCAGGACTGCTTAGGATGGGCATTTGAATATCTACATCAGTGCCACAAATCAAAAGAGGAAATCCTTCTCTTAAAGATTGACTTTGAAAAAGCATTTGATAAAATTGAGCATTCAACAATTATTGAACTGTTAAAGGCAAGGGGCTTTGGGGACAAGTGGATTAAATGGATACAAATGATCTTAGAATCTGGTTCTTCCTCTGTGCTGCTCAATGGTGTTCCTGGGAAAAAAAATATTGTCGAAGAGGTGTGAGACAGGGGGATCCGCTGTCTCCTTTGCTTTTTGTTCTGGCTGCTGACCTGCTTCAATCGGTTTTGAACAACGCCCTGCAAAGAAATGTGCTCTCACTGCCCCTGGAAAATACTGGATGCACTGATTTCCCAATTATTCAATATGCTGATGATACCTTGATGGTACTTAAAGCAGATGCACAACAGTTTATTTGTCTAAAATCTCTCTTAAACACATTTTCTGAATCAACTGGACTGAGAGTGAATTATAACAAATCAAGCATGGTACCAATCAATATGGATGTAGAGAGATTGAATCATTTTGCACAGACTCTGAATTGCCAAAAGGGAAGCCTACTTTTCACATATTTGGATCTGCCATTGGGCCTGACAAAGCCAACGTTGGATTATTTTCTGCCAATGGTACACAGAGTGGAGCGGAGGCTCTGTAGTATTGCCGACTTTCTTGATTATGGTGGAAAATTACTTATGGTTAAATCAGTCCTTGCTTCACTGCCTATTTTCTTCTTGAGCTGCTTTGAGGTGCCGGTGGCTATTCAGCAACAATGCATTAAGTACTTTCGGCACTGTCTCTGGAGAAGGAAAACTGCGGATGTTCAGTCCAAAGGCTCTGCTTTAATAGCCTGGAAAAAGGTGTGTAAACCAAAAGGAGCAAGGAGGGCTAGGAGTGCTGAATTTGAGCATTCAAAATAATGCACTCTTGCTTAAAAATCTGCACAAGTTCTATAACAATCATGACATTCCTTGGGTGAAATTAGTTTGGCACTCTTATTATTCAAATGGAGTGCTTCCTGGTCAGCGCTCTGAAGGTTCATTTTGGTGGAAAGCGCATTTGAAGCTTGTAGACAATTTTAAAGCTATGGCTAGATGCAAACTTGGTGATGGCAAATCAGCATATTTTTTGTCAGACTTGTGGTCTGATACATGTCTTCACCACAGAATGCCACACTTGGTTTCTTTTGCTAAGAAAACCACTCTCACGGTACATGAAGTTTTGCAGACTGAGCTTTTGGAAGATATGTTTCATCTTCCACTTTCTCAACAAGCATATGGTGAATTCTTGGATCTGGTGAATATATGTCAGGAAGCAAGACAAACAGTGCAAGAGGGCAACATTGATGTCTGGAGTTACATTTGGGGAAGCTCTGAATTTACTGTGAAACAAGCATACAATGCAATGGTTGGTCAGCAAGTGGTAATTCCTCACTTCAAGTGGATACATATGGATTAGTTTCTTGTTTGAATTTCTCGTTCTCGTGTTGTCTCCATATATAAGTCCAAATATGTGAGCAAACATGAGCACGTGCAGCAAGTTCAGATGGACAAAAAAAAAACAACAACACAGATTTAGTGCGAAAGGAAGCAAATGCAGCAAATTTTTATGCGCCAAAAGAATCTCCGAATCATTAAATAATAATTTGAAAATCCGAACGAAAAGTATTTAATCTGTTGCTTAATTTTGATATATACAATGTCATACTTAGCTAGGATTGCACCATGATAATTAGGACATATTGAAAAGATGTGTTGTTCATGCAAACTAAAGCGATATATTTTTTCATCAACATGAGATCAGTTAAGTATAAATGGAAAATCTAATGGTTACCTGAAAAATATAAATGCCTTATTTTTAAATGTAAAATTATCGAAGATAGATGGGTTCAATTGCACGATCTTAGAAAGATATGTCATATAAACATGGGTAGTAATAATGAGAAAAATGGAATGAATCTCAATGCATCTGAAATATGTGTTCTATATATTATACTTCATATAATAGTTTGATTTAGAAGGAAAAGTAGTAACAACAAAGATTATGAAGAAGTACCGACCCATGTTCGAGGGCAATGAGCTAATATCGATGAATTTTAGTTTTAGCTTTAACCTCAGACTAATGTAACAACAACAAAATCTTCAGTAGTAACAGCAACCTCGAGTGGAGACCCGCCTCCAGCCGAGACTTAATTACAACTACTATCTCGCCCAAACTTCTTTAAATTTAATAAAGTTTAATTCTTAATTTTGTTTGACAATTTAAAAAAAGAACCATGTAGAGCATAAACCTGCCAGGTATGGCTGGAATTCGAGCCGAGCCGAGCCGGCTCGGCTCGACTCGGTTAAACTCGGTGAACTAGCGAGTTATCTCGAACTCGACTCGTTCAACAAACGAGTCCAAATGTAGTGAGCAACCAAAGCCATATAGGAGAGTGTTTGGTTTGAAGTCCACAAGTCACATGTCAAACTAACATGCTCAACATCTCTAAGACTCTTCTTAAGAAGTTCTTTTTCAGATTAATAAACCTTTATGCACTCCTTTCTTATGGTCTTTCTACCAATGAACTTGTATTTGTTATGCATATGCCTCATCAAGATATTAAACCATTTGTGCTCTACCATTCTAAAAGGATAATCATGCACAATTAACATCTTATCAATGATCTTGCGGGTTTCCTCATGACTATATTCAGTTTGAGTAGCTGTGAGTGATGAACCTCCCCGTTCAAAGTTGAGTGTGCCCTGACCTTTAATCTGGCCCCTCAAGAAATATGTGTAGTCTTCACATAAATCAGTATGCCTATTCAGACTAGATGTTTGCCCCCCTTGATTGTATACAAAAAAATTCAGACAATAGTTGCACCTAGCCTTTTCTATAGTCTCCCCTTCATGTATGTCCATGGTAAAATGAAACAAGGGCACCTAGACCCAAACTAACAAGCCACACCTCGTACCCAACTAAGATAACCTCCCTAGGCACACACGAACTCTCGCCA
Organism: Poa pratensis; assembly: GCA_947311845.1. Classification (NCBI taxonomy): domain Eukaryota; kingdom Viridiplantae; phylum Streptophyta; class Magnoliopsida; order Poales; family Poaceae; genus Poa; species Poa pratensis. The sequence goes on along the minus strand of CAMZMU010000033.1, from coordinate 17,957,774 downwards.
CTAGACATGCACCGTTGTGCACCTTCCCAACTGAAGAGATCAGGCATTGGTCTCCACTAAGGCTCGAACAGCCTCCAACACCTTTGGTGTGCGCTGCTTGTCGTACATCTGCAAATAGAATTGCATCTTCTCATTGATGACCTCTTCGGTGACTTTCCCTTTGCTCTTGAGTTTGGGAGTTTCCCCAAAAGCCTCCGCCCGCCTAAACTCGGCGCGCTAATACATGTCTACATACATTTGTGTGCATATGCATGTGGACAAATGATAAAACATCTTATATTAAAAAACGGAGGGAGTGATATCCATGATTTCTTGAGGTTTATCTGCATCTATGTGTGGCCGGCCTTGTTTATTTCTCAGATGCCTTCCAATTGCATACATTGCTTTCATTTCTAGGAACACCTACCAGCCGCCAAGAAACTGATCCATGTGGAGGAATAGATCCAGAAGTCAATTGCCCTAGTGATGGAAATTGCTAGGCACTGACCATGTGGTGGACTAAAGAGGCACTACTCAATTAGGAAATTTGAAGATGCCTAGTTATTTTTATCCATGTAGTGGAGCATCGATTGAGTGCGGTGTTTGTACTCCCAAGCTCCACTGGTTCTCGAAAGAAAATATTATTTTGAAGTCTTAACATTATTACTATTATTTTAGTCGAAACTTTTCAGATATGTAGAGCACATTTATGTGTTTCCATGAGAATTTTTTCAGATATATTAAAAACCTTTGAATACTATTTTCAATTATTTTTCAATTCTAAGCTCACTGCAACCCTAGAGTACATTATCATCGATGCTGCATCGTTGTACCATTTGTGTTTTGTTTCTACAGTTGGCCATCTGAAACTTTAAGCATAGGTCCACAAGAACAAGAGATCTTTCATTGGCACTCCCCTTGTTATATGTCACAGCGTATCTGGTGCTCCCTACACTCTCATCATATAAAAATAGGTCGTAAGAGTGCAAAATTCTGAAAACAGTTTACCATGTTGACACGACATCTGATAGCCGTGTTGCAGAATATTAAATATAAATGCATTCTAACACCCCCAAAGAAAACAAAAGGATAAATTAGACGCATAAGGGGCAAATTAATTCAAAATAGGCTACAATTTTGGCCCCAATTATACTTAAATATTATATTTTGTCGAAAATACTACTCCCTCCGGTCCACTTTAAATGTCGCAACAACTGTACTATGATAGTACAAAATTGGTACAGAGGCCACGACACTCATTCTGTACCGGAGGGAGTATGAAAATAGCATCATTTTCGAGAAATAGCAAGTCCTAAAAAATAAATAAAAAATCGAACTTGCAAAAAGAAAACAAAAAACAATGAAAACTAGACATACATAATCAGTCATTAAAACTCATTGTTCGTTCGACTGTTCGAAGGTGCCGGTGTATGCGGAAACAAAAAAAAAATGAATTTTGACACATGCTTTCCTTGGAGATTTGTTATTCGGTTTCTACAATTTTAATGACTAACGAGTAAAAAATGATTTCCAACTCATGGAACAATGATCAATGTCGTGTCATGACTCATCACCTGTCTACAGTACAGCGTGGGGAAAGTTATATTCACCAAAGGCATATTTGCATGACTTGTGTTTGATCATGCGGAGCTCCCCGCCATCGCAGCGCTCCACCTCTACGCCGGTGAACACGACGTAGCTTATGTCAACAAGCGCGTCGTCGTTATAGCACCGAGGACAGGCCCACGCCGGCAGCGGCTGCCTCATCTGGTATATCTTGGCGACGCAGAACCGGCCGCCATCACCGAGATGCAGGAGGTGCGACCTCACATTGAAGCTCCCGCTTGGCGTCCCGAAGCCCTCCCAGATGCCGCACCCTAGTAGAGGCATGGCGGCTCCACCCGCTTTAGCGCTCTCCGTGTCCAGGGAGTAGGTCCCGCGGATGCGGGTGGACACCCAGATGTGCGACTCGCCGACCACCGCGTAGGCGCCGAGCATGTCCGTCCTTTCCGGGTAGTGCGGCCGTGGGTCGTCTGCGCCCGTGCCGATCGGCGACGTGGCCTTTTTTTCTTGTCGACGCTTATATTGCTGCCTCGGTCACGTACGCGTGTTTCGTCCACCACGTACGGGTCGATCGTGTGTTCCGAACCACGTACGGTTGGCGACGGACTTCCCCGTCGACCCCCCTGCAACAGATGCACAAGTAAACTTTATAACAACACATCCGGTCTGCAATACATACACTTGATACACGACAGCATCATCACAACTAGCCGGCAGAATATTACTAGTCCTTCAAGTAACAGGATGAGATAGTATGTCATCAAGGAGGGAAAAGGACGCAACAAACAACAGTTGATAAGAAGCTGCAACTATTAAACAAAAACAGTTGGTTAACAAAAATGAAAGAGCTGATGATAAGGCAGGCTATGTAACTTACGGAGCTACACTAGTACCATACTCAAACTCTTCAAAATTCAGAAATGGGGAGGTCACAAACAAGGAATCTTCACAGAGCATCGATTCGAATCAACCAACCATGCTACTGAATGTAGTCCTGGTGCCTCTTTATCATCAAGAGAGGGACAATCAAAACTTACACAACCTAAACCCAATGCTTGCCAACAGCATATTGTCATCAAAGTTAGAAGACGGACAAACGGATTACACAAAGTAAAGAGGAATCAGGAACTGTTCCTATTTCATGATTCTTATGAATCAGGAGGGATTAATAAACCTACAGACCATTTCCAATTCAGGCAGCAATTCGGCAACAGTTTAGGGACAGTTATCCATCTTGCGCTAAGCAGCAGCACATGCATCAATAAAAAAACGGAATTCTCATAGACAACATTGTGTTGAATCAGAAAAACGAAATGTGCTAGCTTGTAGCTAGCTGATGAATTAGGCATGCACTGGGCACGTGTAGCTACTAATTGGATCAACTGTAAGATTCACAAGTCACGGTTGCCCAAAATAATCAGACAACTAAACGACCAACATCACATTCTAGTAGGCACCACAAATTCCTACAAATTCAGTGGCTTGCACATCACGAAGCCCGTCGTACCACACAACATGAGGAAAGGACAAAGATCCAAGAGGAACCGGAGGAATCACCTGAGAGAACTGTAGTACCAGACAGCCACGTCACAAAGCATGTGGTATCACAAAACATTCTATGGCAGTCCTTCCTGCACAAGTAGATCACACAGTTGAAGAACATATATGGTTCTAGCTGAGCTCTGCTAAGAAAAAAACAAGGTTTTTTTTTAAAAATGGCCTCACCTTTCTATCAGGATGAATTAATAAACCTACAAACCATTTCCAACTCAGTCAGCTATTCGGCTAACAGTTTAGGGACAGTTATCCATTTTGCGATAAGCAGCAGCACATGTATCAATAAAAAAGGGAATCCTCCTAGACAGCATTGTGTTGAATCACAAAAAAGAAATGAGCGAGCTTGTAGCTAGCTGATGAATTAGGCATGCACTGGGCACGTGTAGGTACTAACTAGATCAACTGTAAGATTCACAAGTCATGGTTGCCTAATAATCAGATAATTACACGACCAACACCACAATCCAGTAGGCACCAGAAATTCCTAAAAATTCAACAGCTCACATGGCATCGATTTGAAGGCCGACAGCAAGCCACGTCATGAAGCCTGTGGTACTACAAAACATGAGGAAGGACAGAGATCCAAGGGGGACCAGAGGAATCACCTGAGAGAATTGTAGTACCAGAGAGCCACGTCATGAAGCATGTGGTACCACACAACATCTATGGCAGTCCTTCCTGCACAAGTAGATCACATAGCTGAAAAACATATATTGTCCTAGCTGATCTCTGCTAAGAAAAAAAAGCAAGGTTTTTATAAATGGTCTCACCTTTCTATCATGGGAACAGACAGGCGGTTCCAAAATCTTTGCGCCGCCTCAGCAACTTTGTCATCAGAATGCCTAGTTTAAACCCAAACCACCAAGTTCAGGCATAAGTAAATGCTTTGTACAAACAAAAGATACACCAAGACAAATACGATCAGATCAATAACCGCAACTACAGTCAAATACACCTAGTTTATATGCTCAACCAGAGCAAGTCAATCTACGACCAAGCCCTGACCTTAGTTATGCAAACTAGAACGCAGTCATGGCACGATAGCCATAGCTCAATGTAGAGGAGAAGGGACACCTTGGGAGATTGTAGCTGATGCCGATCTTAGTGCGCCGAGGTTGCGCGACGAGGCGTCGACCCACCAGCAAGTCAGACCACCGCCAGTCTACAACCTTGTCGGCGGCGCGGGAGACTCGTGGCAGGCTCCAGGGAAACTCCAGGGCCTGCTCCCTTCGGCTACTCGACGCTCTGTACAACACCCTCACCTGAAACAAAAATGCAAAAAGTTCAGAATCAGGGATTCAGGGATGGACACACTGCATGATTAGGAATTCTTCAATCGGCACCAGAACGTTTTTAGCTTTTTCGGACCTGATCTAGAACGATGAATAGGAAATGGAAGTGCAGCAAACATAGAGGCCGAAGGAACATTTGCCCCCAGATTAGCCGAATCAATCTTGACAAGAAAATGTAATCTTTCGGTGAGGGAGCCTTGTACGCAAACATGCAGGTAGAAGGAAAACATGGAGGAACCGAGAGAGAAATAGATACCTTCGGTGGCACGAGCAACAGGTCGACGAAGGCAGGAGCTCTGCCACCGTGCCTCCCTGTCGCCGTTCCTGCGCCACGGTGAGCTCCTCCGACCGGCCGCAGGAGGCGCCGAGCGCCACCATCGACCCGCCGGCCATAGGATCACGCGTGAAGCCCGCCGCCTCCCCTGTATAGGCTCTGCCTCGGCTCGCTCGCCGTGGCTCGACCGGCCACAGGCACGAGCGCGAGCATGGCCGCCGGACGACGCGGACCCTCGTCTACGCGGTGCTCCACCCGGTCGCCAGGAGGAGAGGAGGCGGCCGCCCGAGGACCTGGCGGCGGGGCATCTGGATCGAGCGGTCTGGAGCTCGAGAAGAAAGGTTAGTGGACGGCGACGGTGGGCTGCGACCGTCGCCGGCTAGGGCTGGTCTCGTGTGCGCGGAAGGAATGTAATGGGGATCGCGGTGGGTGGGATTGAGGTTAACTCTAAACCCTAACCCGATCTAGCCCAGTGGGCTTTCGGCCCGGTGAACCTCATATCCATGTTTCCTATTAATTCAGTAAATTTATCAAATAAGTTTTCCCTCCAAAATTCACTTAACCCTTAGAGCTGCCCTAGAAAACTCCTACACAATTTCCTTGAATCAATTTAAAACAAGATGAGTTATGGGCATCAAAACTCGTGGCGGATTTGGCGAGGCGGCTCTAGAGGTGGCATGTGAAACGATAGCGATCTCACGATGTTAGTCGACGACGGTGGATTGGTGTTTTGAAAAAAATATGTCTTACTTTCAGAAACGGAGGAAGTATTTCCCAAGATCTATCACTACTTGTAGAGTGTCGCGGGACCACAATATGGTGTGCCCGAGCTCATGGAAATGGGTAGAATACGTGAAATGACAATGGTATCTCATGATGAGGGTTAGTCTGCAAGCGTAAATGCTATTCGACATCATCGACACCGGTGTCAAACACAAGGATTGTGAAAATGACAAGGGTGTCTCATTATGAGGATTAGTCCACAAGCATAAGTGTTACTAGATATCATTGACACCGGTGTCGACTCCTAACGCGGGTATTGTGAAAATGACAAGGGTATCTTGTGATGAGGGTTAGTCCGCAACCGTAAGATATTTTCTAGACTTTGGTGTGGGAAACCCCAACTTTGAAGTGAGGGAAAAAATATTGTAACAACTTGGACTAGTGTTTATTTGGTATTAATTGTTCAATTTACCTATGATATCATTAGCAACGAAAAATTCAAATAAAATTACCACTTTGTATGAAAAGTTGATGATTTTTTTACATGTCCCGTGGAATAGGGGAACACATTAAATCAAGAAAAAAGTGTTGGAACCCTACTTTTTTGGGCAAGGGGCCGTAATATAGGGAGATCAGCTTGGCGGAAAAGAGGAAATACAATAAAAATTATTATGGTTAATATTTCACTCTTGAATACAATTATTAATTGATTTACGTTATTGTGGTTAATTTATGTTTTGAACTACGCTAGTTACTCCCGGTACCACTTTGAGTGACAAATGTTTAACAACAAGAGTTATCGGTGAATGAAACATGAAATGATGGGAAATCATTACCGTGTAGCATGAAATGATGTTAACTTTAAACTCTAACCCGATTTAGCCCAGTGGGCTTTCGGCCCGGTAAAACTCATATCCATGTTTCCTATTAATTCGGTAAATTTATCGAATAAGTTTTCCCTCCAAAATTTTACTAGACCCTTAGAGCTGCCCTAGAAAACTCCTGCACAACTTCATCCAACCATTTTAAAACAATATGAGTTATGGGGATTAAAACTCGCGTTGGGTTTGGCGAGGCGGCTCTAGCGGTGGTATGTGAGGGTGATGCGAGGCGATAGCGATCTCACGATTTTAGTCGACGACGGTGGATTTGGGAAACGAGAGAGCCACGTGATGTGGAGTTGGAGATTAGCTAGCTAAGATATAAGGCGGGATCCGCTTAGTAGTGGCATGTCGCGCTTGGCTCGTGAGTTTCATGTTATTTCAGTACAACCAGCTAGAGGTGGATTGAGTTGAGCAACCTCGCCCGTTGTAGGAGTGCCTATGTAGGTTTGTCGCACTAGATCATGGGTTTGGGTTGTTAGGCTTAGATTTTAGGTAGGTCGTGCCGATGGTGGAGCTTAGCACCGTCGTCGATGAAAGACTCGCCGAAGGAGGGTAGGCTTGGAGTAGTGAGAAGGAGGATGATGTGTGAGGTGATGGAAAGGCCATGTCTGCAATATGAAAATGCGGAAAATGAGGCCTCTTATTTTATGTAATGTTCCTCTAGTAATATCTTTATCCTCGTGCATGTGACATGAGTTATACCATTGTTAATGTCTATTATTTTGTGTGCATTTTAATTAATAAATATTTCATGCATGTTAAAAAAATAAATATTTTATACTTAGAAACTAGATAAGCTTAGAAATATAAAGCACACTATTATTGCGGCTCCTTTTACCGACGAGTTTTCGTGACCCCTTAGTAACTTTTTCCCAAGATATGTCACACCTTGCAAGTGTTTCCAAACCCCCAAAATGGTGTGCCCGACCACATGAAAATGGGTAGAAAACGTGAAAATGACAAGGGTATCTAGTGATCAGGGTTAGTCCACAAGCGTAAGTGTTATTGGACATCATCGACACCGGTGTCGACTCGTAGCGCGAGGATTATGATGAGTCATCCTCGAGGACGCGGCATCCTCTCGCCCTCGCTCATTTATTAACAAAATGTCGACACGAAATGATTGGTAATAGTCATCCACTAGCATTCAAATTAATTAAATAAGGACGTCAGTAAAATACGATGATGAAATGTTACATGAGATGATAAGTAATAAACCGTCCTTGCCATGAAATAAGGACCCCTAATAACAGACGAAATTACATGTGAGATTATAGGCAGTAACCATATCGTAGCATAAATAAGGGTCTGATGTGTGATGACAGGGAATTGGGAAGAAATCATCTGTTCTGTCACTGGACATAGAACTTTTGTCCTCAAGTGGATACTTAAACGTGTTAGCTATATATAGCAGCAGGACATGATGCACTTTCTTTTCATCATTTCGTCCGTTCAAGGCACAAAAGGCATGGTCCACCAGAGCGAGTCTCATTGGGAAGATATCCAGCCAGTGAATCAACATACTAAGAGTTCCAATGCCTAGCACTCAAATGAACAATTATAAATAGTTCGTTCGACCCTGAACCCCGGGGGAAGAAACCTTAGGTTTGATTGGCTTCTAGCGATGAATAAAATGACACATTAAATGATATTTAATTACTTTCAATCATGCGTATAATCGGGCATAGTCTGCCGTGGAGCAATCGGAGTGTCTAACCATACATGTTTTGCCTAGCTTGAGCAACTGAGCATGCACGTACATGGTATTCCTAGCCCGGTGGTTCTGATATACATGATCGATCGATACTACTATCCATGATTTCTTGAGATTTGTCTGCAGCTATGTGTGGTCGGCCTTATTTCTCTCTCAGTTTGCCTTCCAATTGCACATACTCCTACATTGTTTTCATTTCTAGGAACACCTATCAGCCGCCAAGAAACTGATCCATGTGGAGGAATAGCTCCAGAAATCAATTGCCCTAGAGATGGAAATTGCTAGGCACTGACCATGTGGTGGACTAAAGAGGCACTACTATCTAGGAACTTTGAAGATGCCTACTTATGTTTATCCATGTAATGGAGCATCGATTGAGTGCGGTGTTCCCAAGCTCCATTGGTTCTGAAAGAAAATATTAATTTGAAGTCTTAACATTATTACAATTATTTTAGTCGAAATTTTTCAGATATGTAGAGCACATTTATGTGTTTCCATGAGAAGTTTTCTGATATTTTGAAAACCTTTGAATACTATTTTCGATTATTTTTCAATTTTAAGCTCACTGCAACCCTAGAGCATACTCATCATCGATGTTGCATCGTTGTACCATATTTGATTTGTTTCTACAGTTGGCCATCTGAAACTTTAAGCATAGGTCCAAACAAACAAGAGATTTTTCATTCGTTCCTCTGTTCGAATGGGAGTATGCGGAAACAAAAAAAAAGATCTTTGACACATGCTTTCCTTGGCGACTTGTTTATTCGGTTTCTACAATTTTAATGACTCATGAGTAAAGATTGATTTCCAATAGGGAACAATGATCGATGTCATGTCATGACTCATCACCCGTCTACAGTACAACGTGGGGAAAGTTATATTCACCAAAGGCATATTTGCACGACCTGTGCTTGATCATGCGGAGCTCCCCACCGTCGCAGCGCTCCACCTCTACGCCGGTGAACACGGCGAAGCTTATGTCAACAGGCACGCCGTCGTTGTAGCACTGAGGGCAGGCCCACGCCGGCAGCGGCTGCGTCGTCTGGTATAGCTTGGCGACGCAGAACCGGCCGCCATCACCCAGATGCATGAGGTGCGACCTCACATTGAAGCTCCCGCTTGGCGTCCCGAATCCCTCCCAGATGCCGCACCCTAGTAGAGGCGCGACGGCTCCACCCGCTTTAGCGGAGTTTAGATCCCACGCGCCGAGTAGGCCGTTGTCCCAGTCCCAGTGCCGAGGCTGCCGTTCAGGTTGCCATTCAACATTGGGGAAGCCGAACCATAGGCCATGCTCCGCTGAGTACTCAGCGCGCCCCAAAATCCATGTGCCGCTCTCGGTGTCCAGGGAGTAGGTCCCGCGAATGCGGGTGGACGCCCAGATGTGCGAGTCGCCGTCCACCGCGTAGGCGCCGAGCATGTCCCTCCTCTCCGGGTAGTGCGGCCGTGGGAGGCGGCGGGGAATGCAGAAACTAATTAATTCGGCCGTATTCCTCGATAGGCGTACGCGTGTTTCGGCCTCCACAAGGAGAACTTGGCTGTGGAGGGGATGGTGCTTGGCGTCCCCCGGGGGGAGAGCCGTCCGATGAAATATCTGTGGCCATTGGATCCGTTGGCTCACGTCGCATGCACAAAAGGACGAAAACGTCGCTTTCACGCGTGCAGGAAACGACACGGATAGGTCGCGCGTGGCCTAGATATTTCGGCGCGCGTCATCCAGGACCAACCTCGCTCGGCCCAGCTAATTGGGTCGTTGCCAGAAAAAAAGAAAAGAATAAGAAAAGGATCGATCGTTCATGTCAGTTTTGGCTCTGAGTACTTACAGCATATATATACTCGCGGCAGCATTATTTTTTTGTCTTGTAGCAAAAACAATTCGATCACAAAATAGAAAATAGAAAAAGACACAAGGCATAGACCTTATGGAAGACGTTGTACGAAAAACATTATGCTATTGTAGCAAAAACCGACCTTGTCGGAGATCTCGCCCAGCAAAAACTTTATATAATTGTAACAAACCCACGGAAGCAAATTTTTTTTGTTAATTAACATTGTAGCAACAGAAAATCTTCCATGAGGTTCTCCGATGAAACTTATGAAACATTAGAACAATTATAACAAAAAAGTTCCAGTGGTAGCATTTTTTTTTTGCTATTGTAGCAAAATTTCTGACACGTGCCCCTTCTCTGATCCCAAAATTTCTTCAATCCAGCTTTTGCTTCTATGAAGCAAAAAAAGGTTCACGCGTAATAAGATTTTTGTGCTATTGTAGCAAAATGTCCAATTTTCATCAAAATCTTGCAAATTGTTCTATGAAGCAAAAATGGTTCGTTCGCAATAATAATTTTGTACTATTATAGCAAAAGTCCAATTTTCTCTCAAATCCCACAAAATTCGCCACAGAGCAAAAAGTTTCATCCGTAGCAAATTTTTTGTGCTGCACGTAGCTAATGCTTCTATGGAGAAAAAACTTCTATTTGCAGCAAAAAAAAAATTTGCTATCTTAGCAAATCCAATGAGACCTCATGGAGAAAAAGTTCTATTTGTAGCAATGTTTTGCTATTGTAGCAAATCTGACGAGACCTCGCTTGCAACATTGAAGAACACGTTGACGCGGCGTCGCCGATGCAGCAGCACCATGGTAGGCGCTTTGCAGCAACATGGATGGTCCGTGGTAGCAATAGCATCTTCCTCCAGAGCTCCGACGAGGCATCGCCCACTTGCACCATCGTAGATGCTTTTAGGTAGCAAAACGCGCGCCGTCAACATCGTTGCGTGCCGTCGGTAGCAACATCGCATGCCCCCGGTAGCATCATCGGCTCGTCGGTAGCATCTGCTCGTAGCATTGCCGGGTACCGTCGGTAGCATCCTCGGCTCGTCATTAGCAACGGCCGCGCTATCAGTAGCATGGCCACATGCCGTCGGTGGCAACCCCACGCGCCGGTAGCATTGTCGGCTTGTCAGTAGCAACGGCGCACGCCATTAGTGGCATCGCCACGTGCCGTGGGTAGCAACTCCACGCTCCGGTAGCATTGTCGGCTCGTCGACTCGTCAGTACCAATGGCGCACGCTATCAGTGGCATCGCCACGTGCCGTCGGTTGCAACCCCACACGTCGGTAGCATTGTCGGCTCATCAGTAGCAACGGCGCGCGTCATCAGTAGCATCGCGACGTGCCGTCGGTAGCAACCCCACGCGCCGGATAGCATTGTCGGCTCGTCGGTAGCAATGTCATGTGTCGTCGAGCCGTCGGTAGCGTGATTGAACGCCCTAGAAATCTGTGCTACAACATTTATGTGGATTTGCAACGGAAGGCGAAGAATTTTGCAACCAAAATTTGAATGATTTTGCATCTCTTGAAGATAAGTATCATCGTATAAACAATTTTTTTGCTCCAATTGTTCTACGGATTTGCATCAACACGGGAAGTTTTCTGCTACAAATCTTATAATCATTTGCACAGAAATTGCTAAAATCCTTTTTTGGATTTGTATTAAAGAGAGAAAATGTTTGCTACAATCCTTACAAGAATTTGCACCGCGTAGCAAAAAAAAAGAAGAAAAAAATTCTCTCAGACCTGCACGCGCAGGACCTCGCGCCAGAGGCTGCGCACGCCCTCGTTGCGCACAATCCGGGCGCCGAACCATGGCCACGTCGGGCGGGGTTGCCCACGGTCGAGCCGACGCAGCTCCACCTCCGCCGTGGCCCGCTCTCCGTCCACCTCCGCGACCTGCAGCGGCTCCGCGGCCGTCGCTGGCCCGCGCGCCTGCTCCTCCCCATGGGCCATGGTGTACACCTTCCTCCGGACCGGAGCGCCCCCTTCTCCAACCTCGTGCGGGCCTCTCGCAGGTCGGCGGCGGCGCGACACCTCGTCCAGGGCGGCGGTGGGCTCCATCGCGAGGAGCACCGTGGGCGAGCGCGGGGACTCCAGGGACGACGAGGACGAGGCCAACTCGTCCACGGTGCTGCTGCCCGGGGCTCGCGAGGTGGTGAAGCGCTACGACAGCAGCGACGAGCAGTGTATCCTTCCGGCGGCGGCGCAGTGTATCCTTCCGGCGGCGGCGCGAAGGTGTTCTGTCCCGGAGGCGCGCAGGTGATCCGTCCTGGTGGCGCAACAAGCAGAGGATGAGAAAAGAGACTTGTGGAGGAGAAAGCAGCCTGAGAGGATAGGGATATGCTGCGCGGGACCCACCCACGTGGTGTGCGGGAGCAGGGAGGTGCGTCGTTTTCTTCTGCCACGCAGTGGACGCGTGTCGTACGCAGGAGGCGGAGGATGAATCGCGTTCGATCCCCCGGGGATTACAAGACTTTTCCCTGTGGAGGGGGGCCTCGATCGGCTTTTCTTTTAGTTCTCGACGCGCGGTCACGTCGCCAGTCGCCACGTTCGCCAACGCCTTTCTTCCTTCGTACGGACGCGCGTACGTGTAGGACCTTTTTTTTTCTTGTGCCAACGAAACCGCTCTCAATCACACGTACGCTCCTTCCATACTCCCGCGGTTCAGTTGGCCTATTCAATTAACTAGGTAATTGCCCGTGCGTTGCAACGGGTGATAAATATTCTAATGTTTATAAACTAATCGTGTCAAAAATGTAATTTATGGATTGCAAATAGTTAAATACCCGTACGTACTATCAAAAAAAACACGTACGTCCCTGGTTTGCCCCGGGTTAATTTTTATTGAACAATGTTAAGCCCACAAAGAATTTTGATACTCAAAATCAGTTTTTGTTGACAAGGCTAATGCATCACCAAGGCCTTCCGAGCATGAAAACTGAAGTTTAATTAAACAAATATCACAAACACGTCATGTGCATCATACTGGAAGTCATTTCCATGAATCTAACGAATATGCTTTAGCTTATATTCGTCCAAAAGATTACAAAAATATACCATGTGATACTTATACGAGGAGGAAATTTTACCTTGTGTTGGGTTTGGGCAAGGTAGTGTACTCAGGCTACCGCTAAAACGTTCAGGGCGTCCTGCATCGCCCTTGCCGGTCTGGTCATCCGGCGGCGGAGTCGGCGCCTGCCCGTGATGTGGACCTGGTACACCGACATCCCATTCGGGTAGAACATCTCGGCTCAATTCCCGCCCACTAGTGGAAAAATGGTCTTCCATCCCTGTCCAGAAAGAGCATTAGTCCCCACTGTGTATTGGGCCGGGACTAGTTAGCACTAGTCCCGGGCCGTCCCGGCTCCAACGGCTAGGAGGCCGGGGAGCCTCTAGTCCCGGGCCGTGATACCGCCCGGGACTAAAGGGCTCGTGCCCAGCCAGCCCCACAAGCGGGGGCCTCTAGTCCCGGGTCGTATCACGGACCGGGACTAGAGGTCGATCACTATATAAATTCGTCCACTGCAGCTTTTGCCTAAACACTCCTGGATATTAGAACCCTTATAACTTTTGATCCAGGAACTCAAATTTAGCAAACTTAGACTTTTTGGAAAGCCCTTGACATATAGAATATTTTAGTACTGTTTAAATTTAAATTTGTCTATTTAAAATTTGTCCAGATTCAAATGAGCATGTTTGATGAATTTTGGCATAGTTTAAATTTTAGAATTCAGAAAATTGCAAATAAAATATATTTGGAAACCTTAAGATGTGTTCTAACAGACCCTTCCGGCCAAAATATTTTTTGGACAAGTTTAGATTTAATTTAGATTTAAGTTGGCCATTTGAGTGTTATTGACATAGATTTAATTCCATCAATAATTAGAATATGTTTTTTATACAAATTTGTTCCCAATATAAACCTTGGACCAGAGAGACCAGAACCTAAGCCATTGGACACCTTTGAACCATTTCCATGTAGGTTTGGTCAAAACTCACACTAGTGATCCACCCATTTGATCATGCCGTAGGATTTGTTTCTATCTTTTTACCATTGATGTTGTGGTCATTTTGGATCCAAGACCAAGTCCCTAGTATGTGTCAATCACATACAAGACCAACTAGTGAACCTTAAACTCTAGTACTCTCATCTACTATCTACCTCTCAAAATTTCTTATCTTATTCTAAGATGAATAAGTCCCTAAAGTGCTAGAGGGCATTCCAAATGTTATTCTTCAACTCAACAAGGAGCACTACATGGAGGATCATTGAAGTACTTAGAGAAGTATTTAGACTTCACCACAACCAGAAGAAACTCAAGGGAGTGAAGGAAGAACTTGAAGAAAACTCACCTTGTGTGATCTTGTGCTTAAAGACCAACCACCCTTACTTCTCCCTTCTCCTCCCTCTCACTCTCTTTTCTACTCCCTCTCCCTCACATGCTAAACAAGTTAGTGAACTTAACTTATGTACCAAAACCATGAAGATCTACAAGGAGCAATGGAGTCACTACACTAAGGAGGAATGTAATCCCCCGAATTTTCTAGTTATTAATTATTTTGACTAAACTAATATTTAGCTCCTAATTATTTTGTTTTGCTAAGCTATAATATTTTTAATTGGGTGCATGCAACTTTATCTAACCTCTTTTGGTTTTCTTCGAGCTGGTTGGTACGTGCATGTGCTGTTGCATGCATGCATGTGTGAGGTATTTGATTAGCAAGTAGTAGTGCACTCACGCTGTCATGCATCCATCGTTGAAGCTAGCTAGGAAGAAGTAGTAGTGCATGCATAGATGATTAGCCCATGCTTACGTGAGAGAATATGTCAGCCAATGTCAGCGTGGCAGCATACTAGAGAGGTGTTAGTGGCTTAGCCACTAAGGTTTGCTACGTGGAGTTTTGCTTGGTGTCCAGGCAGCTGAGGTGGACATTCTGCTTACGGCAAGGTCGTCGGCCATAATATCTAGCCAGCAGATATTTCTATCTGGCTTAGCATCGAAGCCTTGTTTGTTCGGTGAGATATTTCCCTGCCAACGGTTTATAAATAGGGGCGCTGGTAGCCGGTTGCGAGCCATACCACACAATCGTTTAGCAGACCCGCCAGCTGAGTCCGAGCGAGATAGACGCCGTGCCGGCGTGAGCACGAGAGGGTGTAAACGAGTGAGAGAGTATATCTCCGATTAGGCTGCTCGTCAGCTCGTCTAGCTTGGAGGAGATGAAATACACCCAAGGAGGCGCTGCCGAAATATAAAGCGGGAGCCGCTGGTATTTCCGAGAGGACGACGGCGATTAGAGGGCGGCGCCGGTGCTGGCGATGGTGGTATTTCTTCGGCTACGGTGCTAGCATATAGCCCTGTATGCCGATCCATCCGATCAGAGTAGGCGATCTTGGCTGCTGGTGTTCCTTCGGCTACATATGAGCTGTGCTGGTCCTGACTAATTGCGGGAGTGTTCGTCGATAATATTTGATAGCTACGGCTTAGTTAACCGAGGCAAGCTTTTCTTAGCACTCTCGTATATTTTGTATAGTATGCTTTGATTAAATTGGTGATACCCTGAGTGGTACCAGCTTTGTGTTGATATACGGGGCTAATATGTCGGTGTCGTTACGGTGATGGATCCGTAGGAGCCACCGGTACGAGCCGGGTTTAGCACGTGTATTCGACATGGAAATGAATACAATGCTTTTATAAAGTAAACTTGGTGCTACGAAGGTGATCGTATTGTACCGGTTGCAGTACAGGTATGGGACTGTCTGAGTTCTCCGTGAGGGGCGGCCCTTGAATGGAAAGTGTCGGTGATGGATCCGTAGGAGCGACCGACATCGAGTAGGTCAAGGTGTCCGGTGTCTGAGCGGATAAAAGGGCTCTGCTCGTTCTGGAGCCTGTGTGGTTCTGGGCGAGGCTGTTGACGTCGGAGTACCCCTCTTAAGAGTGTAAAAGTGTGAAATTTCACCCCTGTGATTCCCGGGTAGGGAAACTCACTTTCATGTGTGGCACCATGCTTTTTAATATGCTTAACAACTTAACCACACAAATGATTTATCTGTATTTCGAAAACCTAGTGTATTTTACAAATTATATGAAAGTGTATGAATTGTTTGCTGAGTACGACTTAATTGTTTGTACTCACCCTTGCTCCCTTCTGTTTTTAGTTGCAGTATCAGAGTGCGCTGCGGAAGACGTATCCGAGGAGTAGGCTGGACCAGTTGGGTGGGACGCGACTAGAGAATTTGTTATTCTGTAAATGTAATAATACTGTAAAAATGATTAGAAGAGCTGTTGAGACCCACTGTGCTGGTTTATTCCTGCTTCTCTACGCCTTGCGCGTGTATAGGCTTTCGGGTCTATAGGCGCGCGGCAGCTGTCATTCTTCCGGGCCGGGTCTCGGGGCGTGACAGTTAAAGTGGTATCAGAGCTCGAGGTTAGGACACGTGGGGCCAGATGGGTAGACCGTTAGTTTTGTTTCTCGACTAACATTGTTTGATGTTTGTTGTTTGCGACTAATATGTTTTCTTGTACTAACTTTTGATGCATGTTTTTCTTGCTCTAACATTCAGTTAGATTTATTAGTTTTGTGTGGTTAATTTGATTGCATGACAAAAAAAAAAATTGGTTTTGATTTTTCAAAAATTTGCCAAGTTTTGGAAAAAAAAAAAAAAAAAATCTTTTGTTTTGATTTTGTAAAATTATGCATGTTAGTTTTATAAAAAGGTAATTAGTGTGTTTTTATGTTGAATTTCGAGGACGAAATTTTTATAAGGTGGGGAGGATGTAATCCCCCGAATTTTCTAGTTATTAATTATTTTGACTAAACTAATATTTAGCTCCTAATTATTTTGTTTTGCTAAGCTATAATATTTTTAATTGGGTGCATGCAACTTTATCTAACCTCTTTTGGTTTTCTTCGAGCTGGTTGGTACGTGCATGTGCTGTTGCATGCATGCATGTGTGAGGTATTTGATTAGCAAGTAGTAGTGCACTCACGCTGTCATGCATCCATCGTTGAAGCTAGCTAGGAAGAAGTAGTAGTGCATGCATAGATGATTAGCCCATGCTTACGTGAGAGAATATGTCAGCCAATGTCAGCGTGGCAGCATACTAGAGAGGTGTTAGTGGCTTAGCCACTAAGGTTTGCTACGTGGAGTTTTGCTTGGTGTCCAGGCAGCTGAGGTGGACATTCTGCTTACGGCAAGGTCGTCGGCCATAATATCTAGCCAGCAGATATTTCTATCTGGCTTAGCATCGAAGCCTTGTTTGTTCGGTGAGATATTTCCCTGCCAACGGTTTATAAATAGGGGCGCTGGTAGCCGGTTGCGAGCCATACCACACAATCGTTTAGCAGACCCGCCAGCTGAGTCCGAGCGAGATAGACGCCGTGCCGGCGTGAGCACGAGAGGGTGTAAACGAGTGAGAGAGTATATCTCCGATTAGGCTGCTCGTCAGCTCGTCTAGCTTGGAGGAGATGAAATACACCCAAGGAGGCGCTGCCGAAATATAAAGCGGGAGCCGCTGGTATTTCCGAGAGGACGACGGCGATTAGAGGGCGGCGCCGGTGCTGGCGATGGTGGTATTTCTTCGGCTACGGTGCTAGCATATAGCCCTGTATGCCGATCCATCCGATCAGAGTAGGCGATCTTGGCTGCTGGTGTTCCTTCGGCTACATATGAGCTGTGCTGGTCCTGACTAATTGCGGGAGTGTTCGTCGATAATATTTGATAGCTACGGCTTAGTTAACCGAGGCAAGCTTTTCTTAGCACTCTCGTATATTTTGTATAGTATGCTTTGATTAAATTGGTGATACCCTGAGTGGTACCAGCTTTGTGTTGATATACGGGGCTAATATGTCGGTGTCGTTACGGTGATGGATCCGTAGGAGCCACCGGTACGAGCCGGGTTTAGCACGTGTATTCGACATGGAAATGAATACAATGCTTTTATAAAGTAAACTTGGTGCTACGAAGGTGATCGTATTGTACCGGTTGCAGTACAGGTATGGGACTGTCTGAGTTCTCCGTGAGGGGCGGCCCTTGAATGGAAAGTGTCGGTGATGGATCCGTAGGAGCGACCGACATCGAGTAGGTCAAGGTGTCCGGTGTCTGAGCGGATAAAAGGGCTCTGCTCGTTCTGGAGCCTGTGTGGTTCTGGGCGAGGCTGTTGACGTCGGAGTACCCCTCTTAAGAGTGTAAAAGTGTGAAATTTCACCCCTGTGATTCCCGGGTAGGGAAACTCACTTTCATGTGTGGCACCATGCTTTTTAATATGCTTAACAACTTAACCACACAAATGATTTATCTGTATTTCGAAAACCTAGTGTATTTTACAAATTATATGAAAGTGTATGAATTGTTTGCTGAGTACGACTTAATTGTTTGTACTCACCCTTGCTCCCTTCTGTTTTTAGTTGCAGTATCAGAGTGCGCTGCGGAAGACGTATCCGAGGAGTAGGCTGGACCAGTTGGGTGGGACGCGACTAGAGAATTTGTTATTCTGTAAATGTAATAATACTGTAAAAATGATTAGAAGAGCTGTTGAGACCCACTGTGCTGGTTTATTCCTGCTTCTCTACGCCTTGCGCGTGTATAGGCTTTCGGGTCTATAGGCGCGCGGCAGCTGTCATTCTTCCGGGCCGGGTCTCGGGGCGTGACAAGGAAGCTACAAGGGAGCCTGAAGATGATCTTCAAGAAGACCAACCATGTGAAGCCTTGGAGCAACCTATGCAAGTTGGTGGATATCAAGTTTGTTTTTGTCCAACCATAAACCCAAATGGAAAACCTAGCCCAAGCACTTTGATCCTTTTTGAGGAATAAATTAAGTGCTAAGACAATGTCATGTGTTCCTATGGTTTAATAAGTGGTGTGATCACCCTTAGTGAACTCTTGGAACTTCCTGGACAAATATGCTTTCAATAAAGTTTGATCACTACAAACTCAATCTAGTCCATCCCAAGTGAACTCTTGGAACTTCCTTAACAAGTATGGAACCATTAGAGAATGAATCTTTCAAACTCAAACCTTGACCAACCCATGCCCTAGTAGCTAGCCCTAGACCCTCTTCACTATAATTCCTTTTGCAAATTGAATTATTGTAATAAACTTAATCTTGTCCTAGCCAACTTGGTTAAACCCCCTTTGCTATGTTTGTTGCTTCGTATGTTTTGGGCCCAACCATGAATGCATAATCAGAAGATCAAGACTTGGAACAACTGGCACATAACAGACTCAACGACACAAAGCATATATAGTTCAACTCTTAACAGAGAAAAATATAGCAAGTACAATCAGAGGTCACGGACCCATCAATATATCAAGCGGAAGCAGGTATAGTTGTTCTAAACAACAAGAACCAAAATATGGCCTAAGAGGCCTATAGATAAACAAGTCAGCGCTAGATTGCTCCTAACCACCCCAGGCTGCCACCTGGAAGCACATTACACAGTTCTACAGAATTCCACCTTGGCGGCTCGGTATATCGAGGAACACAAGAAAATTGTACGCTACAACAACCCTGGAAAGCATGACGACTGGATTGCAAAGATTGCACTCCGGGGTGTGACCTGCTTCGGGTTCCCACCACAAGCTAGTGGGTTCCATACCATGTGTGTAAAAGTGTGTTATACACTAGTAGAAAAACTACCTTTCGTCCAGAGCCGAATCGGCCATTAATCCCGGTTCAGTGAAAAACCGGGACCAATGCCTGGCACTGGTCCCGGTTCGAGCTGCCAGGGCATTGGTCCCGGTTCGGTTGGGGACATTGGTCCCGGTTCGTGCCACGAACCGGGACCAATGCTCCAGTGCCGGACACGTGGCGTGCCGCGGAGCTTTGGTCCCGGTTCGTGGCACGAACCGGGACCAATACCCCTCCCCTGCCTATAAATAACCCACCCCCTCTCTTCTCTCCTCTTTTTTTTCTGGTTGGATTGGTGGGAAGTGGGTGCTAGTTTTTTTTTCCTTTGCCACGCACAAGATGTGTTCGATGAAATGCCCGAGCCACACTTAAGTTCACACAAGATGATATCCTCGGCCGAGGTTAGCAACTTTATCCTTTTCATCTGTAATTGATACAGAAATATTGCACGTGTCGATGTACGGTGGTCATTTCACTATTCAAGATGTTATTGTAATGGTATTTGATAAACTTAATTATATGATGCAGATGGATGCACGGATGCGATGGATGTACGGCGAACGACGCAGTTCCGAGTTTATTGCAGGCCTGCATAAATTTCTCGAAGTGGCTGAGGCAAACAAAGTGGATAATTTTATGCCTTGTCCATGTGAGAAGTGTCGGAACGTCAGGGAGTACTCTAACCCGAAAACCATTCAAGACCACGTGCTTCGGAGAGGTTTCATGCCCAGCTATAATTGTTGGACCAAGCACGGAGAAAGAGGGGTTAGGATGGAAGACAATGAAGAAGAGGAGGATGATGACAACTATCCTATGTTCCCTGAGGAATGCGGTGATACTGTAATGGAAGACGTTGAAGAAGAAGGAGGTGAACATCGGGCATCAGATGAGCCCGCTGATGGTCTTGGTGGGGTCATTTCTGATGCAAAGCGAGAATGCGATACAGAAAAGGAGAAGCTAAAGTTGGAGGCCATGCTAGAGGATCACAAAAAGTTGCTGTACCCAAATTGCGAAGATGGCAGCACAAAGCTCGGTACCACACTGGAACTGCTGAAATGGAAGGCAGAGACTGGTTGTTCTGACAAGGGATTTGAGAAGTTACTGAAAATAATGAAGCCGAAGCTTCCAAAGGATAACGAATTGCCCGAGACTACATACGAAGCAAAGAAGGCTATCTGCCCTCTAGGATTAGATGTGCAGAAGATACATGCATGCATTAATGACTGCATCCTGTACCGCGGTGAGGAGTACGAGAATATGGATAAATGCCCGGTATGCAATGCACTGCGGTACAAGATCAGACAAGATGACCCTGGTGATGTTGAGGGCGATGACGAGCCCCCCGGAAGAGGGTTCCTGCTAAGGTGATGTGGTATGCTCCTATAATACCACGGTTGAAACGTCTGTTCAGAAACAAAGAGCATGCCAGGTTGTTGCGATGGCACAAAGAAGAGCGTAAGAAAGACGGGAAGTTGAGACACCCCGCCGATGGGTCCCAGTGGAGAAAAATCGACAGAGAGTTCCCGACATTTTCAGATGACGCAAGGAACTTAAGATTTGGTCTAAGTACAGATGGCTTTAATCCTTTTGGGGAGCAGAGCTCCAGTCATAGCACTTGGCCCGTGACTCTATGTATCTACAACCTTCCTCCTTGGTTGTGCATGAAGCGGAAGTTCATTATGATGCCAGTGCTCATCCAAGGCCCGAAGCAACCCGGCAACGACATTGATGTGTACCTAAGGCCATTAGTTGATGAACTTTTGCAGTTGTGGTCCGAACCAGGTGTACGTGTGTGGGATGAGCACAAACAACAGGAATTTGACCTACGAGCGTTGTTGTTCGTAACCATCAATGATTGGCCTGCTCTTAGTAACATTTCAGGACAGTCAAACAAGGGATACAATGCATGCACGCACTGTTTAGATAAGACTGAAAGTATACATTTGGGAAACAAGAACGTGTACCTGGGGCATCGTCGATTTCTTCCGAACAGTCATGCCGTAAGAAAGAAAGGCAAGCATTTCAACGGTGAGGCAGATCGCCGGAAGAAGCCTAACCTCCCTGATGGTGATGTTATATATGACATGGTCAAGGATTTAGAAGTAATCTTTGGAAAGGGTCCTGGCAGTCTATCTGTTCCGAATGACGCTGACAACCACGTACCCATATGGAAGAAGAAATCTATATTTTGGGAGCTACCCTATTGGAAAGTCCTAGAGGTCCGGTCTTCAATCGACGTGATGCACGTGACGAAGAATCTTTGCGTGAACCTGCTAGGCTTCCTGGGCGTGTATGGGAAGACAAAAGATACACCAGAAGCACGGGAGGACCAGCAACGTATGAAAGACCCATACAACAAGCAGACGGATAAAGGGCGTCAATACTTAAGCAGCTACGCTCTTACCAAAGCAGAGAAGGAAATCTTTTTTGAATGCCTGAGCAGTATCAAGGTCCCGGCTGGCTTCTCGTCAAATATAAAGGGAATAATAAATATGGCAGAGAAAAAATTCCAGAACCTGAAGTCTCATGATTGCCACGTGATTATGACGCAGTTGCTTCCGGTTGCATTGAGGGGGCTTCTACCGGAAAATGTTCGAGTACCCATTGTGAAGCTATGTGCATTCCTCAATGCAATATCTCAGAAGGTCATCGATCCAGTAACTCTACCAAGTTTACAGAAGGCTGTGGTCCAATGTCTTGTCAGATTCGAGTTGGTGTTCCCCCCATCATTATTCAATATTATGACGCATCTCCTGGTTCACCTAGTCGACGAGATTGCCATTCTCGGTCCTGTATTTCTACACAATATGTTCCCCTTCGAGAGGTTCATGGGAGTCTTGAAGAAATATGTTCATAACCGTGCTAGGCCAGAAGGAAGCATCTCAAAGGGCTATGGAACAGAGGAGGTCATTCAGTTCTGTGTTGACTTTATTCCTGACCTTAAGCCGATTGGTGTTCCTGAATCGCGGCATGAGGGGAGACTGAGTGGAAAAGGCACGCTAGGAAAGAAAGCACCGATATGTAGGGACGGGCATTCTTTAACTCAAGCACACTACACAGTTCTACAAAGTTCCACCTTCGTGGCTCCGTATATCGAGGAACACAAGAATTATGTACGCTCCAAGAACCTGGGGGAGACTGACTCCTGGATTAAAGAAAAACACATGGAGACTTTCGGCAGTTTTTTTTTTGAATTTCGGCAGTTGGTTGCGATTACAGCTCATGAATGACACCACTGTCGGAGATCAGCTCTACTTGTTGGCCGCGTCACCATCTTCGACTGTATTGAATTTCCAAGGGTACGAGATAAATGGTATTACATGCTTTTCAGTATATTTTAGCTTGAGTCTTATGTTCTTGAGCTTAATGGCTTTAATTTCTTGATGGTTTATGGTTTAGGGTCTCCGAGTTCGCCGTCGCGCCCAAGAATCCCCGCCCGAGGTGCTCTGCTGCTCCCCGCCCGAGGTGCTCTTGCAAATGAGATTATAAGGCAACATATGAAGTTTCTAATTTGTTCTTGCAAATGAGATGATATTGTGTATGTTACACACAAAAATCAAATTGTGAAGTTTCTAATTTGTGCTTGTCCTAATTAAATTTGAATTTTCCTGTGGCTTATCTCCCTAGTGTGTGTGCACATATGGTCCTAGGCACTGAATAAAAAGGTTGCCAAGTGTTTGCATTATTTTTTATGGCCTTTTCTTATTTTCTTAGTTTTTGTACTGAAAACAAAGGGCAAAAATGTCCAAATTATTTGGGTTCTACAAGTAATGAGGATCATTCCCTAATTTTTAGTGAATTTTCTGAGGTATGAAAAAGGTAGCTCCTTTGTAAACCTAAGAAAAGAGGATTTTCTGAAAATAAATAAAAGAGTATTTTATTTTAGGTTTTTGGGCAAGTCAAAAATTGTGTAGATGTATCTTGACATATGGAACAAGTTACCCAACTAAAGTTTTGTGCATTGTTCTTAATTTGCAGAAACTATGGAACGAGACGAAAATCAGGAAAACATCCTCGAGGATATAATCCGCGGGCCGGAAGATGTTGGCGATGTCACCTCGCAGTTTCTGAACAACTCCGGTGAGGGAGATGAGTCTCTCAACCGAAGAGACGGCTCCGGTGAGGTAGAACCCGACGGCTGGGGTGAGGGAGAAATCGGCGAGGGAGAAGCCGAAGGCTCCGGTGGAACATTAAATGTTGCAAACTCCGGCGAGGTGCATATACATATATTAATGAAGCCGAAGATTGTATTAATTAAGCCTCTGCTGTCTATATACATATATTAACGCTATTTCTTCTTTTAGCCCTCCGGATCGAGCAAATCTTCTGTAAGGACAAAACGAGGCCCAGCCAAAAAGTTGGGCGACCATGAAAGGTACAGGATCGAAAAAGTCGCTGAAGACGGCACACCGACTGCTCCCCCTGATGTTAAAAATAAAATGGTAAAGCAATGCGGAGTTCTTGTTAGGGACTGATAACCCCCAAGAGCAAGGGATCACTGTAGCACCTCTCAATGTGGAAGTAAGGTATCGATCCGCAGGAGCAAGAAGGAAAAGTTATCTATTCCCTACAACTAAAGTGTCACAAGTTTTAGTTGATTATGCACTAAACAAGTTTAGAGAACAAGATGGTTGGTTTGATGGATGTAAAAGTGTCCCAATCCTCTTCTTTGCAAGAGGACAAGACAAAGGTAGTAGCAAGTGAAAGCTCTCAAAGAGAGAAAGCCCAATCCTCTATGTAGCAAGAGGACAAGCTCAAGTGTGTGTTTCTTATAGGAACAATGGACATGGTTCATGGGTTCACTTAATCCTCTCTCTCTCATCTACGGTGATCATCATGTTATAGATAAAGTACACACAATTGTCATGTTTTAATGGTAGCTTTTTATGACGGCTATATGTCCTAAAACACATAGTTGAAAGAAATACTCATTTGTGTTGCTAGGTCACCCCTCGTAAGGCTAGCGTGGTTTCTCTCACTCCCACATCATACTCTTTCTTTTTACCCCCAGATAAAGGACGTTGGGCGGTACTGTGTCACTCAATACCTATGCCGTGTCACATCGGCCATCCCGTACCCACATACATCATACTTCAAAGTATGACAAATCACAAAAGCTCCAACACAACGGTAAATGCATAACAAATCATCTCACACCACAATATTCACCACAAAGGTATTACATAGATGACCGTAATCATGTTCAGCAGCTCATACGGTACTAATTAGTGAAGCTCAAGAGAGAGGAGAGATACAAAAGTTACCACCACAAACCCTAGTCCAGGGGTGGACTACTCCCCCTTCATCATGGTGATGATGGTGGAGAAGTTCTTGCTGTAGATGTTGATGATGAACACGCCGGAGGGGGGTGGAGCCCTCCGGAGGCGATTCCGGCGGCGTTTCCCCCCTCCGATCTTCTCCGGCGGCAGCCTTCTGTCTCTCTGTTTCGTGGTTTTGTGTTTCTCCGCCGCCTCCTTTCGCGAAACGCCAGGGGACCTTTTTTATAGGCGTTTTTAGGTCAAGACGGAGTCGGTGGACGAAAGATCGACGGCCACGGAGCTCCGAGGGGAAACGAGCTGGGCCCACGCGGCCAGTACTTTAGGCCGCGTGGGACCCTCCCATTTCCAGCCTGTTGGGCTTCTGGTCTTCAATTTAAGCCCATTGCGTTCGTCTCGAAAATTCTGAACCGTGCTCTTTGACCTTGCCCTTTTTGGAGTCCCGAAGCTCCCGGAAAGTCTGAAACACTAAAAAAGACGTTTTCTGGAAAAACAGGGTTAATTCCAAATAAATGGGAAAACTATGAAGTATTCCCAAAATCATTATAAAACATTGATATAACCCTTATATGATGCAAATATGATTGGAATATAAGCAATTAAAGTGCAAAGTTCATGTATGCATTTTACATGCATCAACATCCCCAAGCTTAATCCATGCTCGTCCTCGAGTATGAAGATGATAAAACTAACATGGACTTTGCAATTTAATACTTAACAATGAATATCAAAGATGATTACTATTGCTACATATAGTCAAATGATTCATTCTTCAAAGGAGTAGCAATATGCAAATAGTTTATGAAGTGATATCAAGTATTCAAGACAAGGATGTTCATTGATAGTTCACAAAGTGTAACATAGAGCAAGTAATATGGAACACATGTATGCATAATGATAAGTAGAACATCCTACAATGGTCATAGAGTGTAGATGAAAATCTGAATATGATAGGTGTACACTTTGGAAAGATGTATATGTGAGTAGAGGTAAAGCATGCATAAGTTTCATCCAACTTCCAAACTCTTCTACTTAAGTTAATGATTGCAATAAGGTATTCATTGGTGTCAAGCTCTCATTGCCCCTATCATAGCATCTTGAATGATTAAGGTTAAAGTGAAAGCAAATATGAGTAGTGTGCTTGATAAAGAATGGGTTGAATGTCTCATGCCCCTTGAATACAAGTACTTACACCATGTGTTACTCAACTTGGGAAACAAAGCAAGTTCAATTAAATATCATTGTAAGCATAATAGTATCATCAAGAGCGTCAACTGGGGTACCTCTTGTCCCAAGATATGGAACAAGCCCATATCAAAATGACAAGACAAACAAACAAAATGAACAATCTCAACACCCTTTTTATTTACCATTTGGAATAGTTTTTTATTGCAAGGTGTATCACAGAAGGTTCACCATAGTATGTAAGTAAATTTCCACCATGAATGATGCATGGCTTAGATTAGCGGCCCAGGCGTCTCTCTAACCATTTACACAAACTCATTTAAACTCACTCTATTTCCACATTTATTTCAACATGATAAGCATCCATAGACAAAAGCACATGATATCAACTAAATGAGATGAAGAGCGTGTTGAAAGCTTGCCATGTGACAGCACATATGGGCTAACTTCCAACCCAAAACATTCATCAAGCCACAAACATCATAATCTTAATCACAATGGGTCAAGTTTTATTATGCAAATAAAAGAACATTGTGCATCAAGTTCGTGAGAGCTATATAACCAATTTTTTCCATTGCAATCAATAACATAAACATTTTCATTCAGAGGTAAGATAACACAAACAACATGTTAAACATACTCGGAATAGCATAAAGCCAATAGGTAGATATGGTGGACTCACTGGAATAACTTTGGTTGAAGGTGTTGGAAACAAGTTTTTGCTTGTTGGAGTTTTTGGGCTAGCAAAAGGGAGAAAGTTGACCATCTAGATGCATGCATGAGTGTCCATAGAACTAACTAATCCATGTTAAACCAAGTAAAATAACAATCAGCACCAAAACATGAATAAGTGATAGCTCTACAAAAAGAATTTGCAAACTATTACTCATAAACAAGCTCATGAATCATGCAACTATATGTATCATTAAAAATCAAGTCAAACATCCCTTTTCCCAATCTTATAAAAGCATCCAACATATTTCAACCCATATTTCCAGTAGCTCTCTCATATATAATGATAGTGTGGTGGTCTCTCAAGACTCAAACAAAAACAAAAACGACGCTCCAAGTTTATGCGATAAAGTGTTTCGATCGAAAAACAGAAGTTGGACGTGTGCAAACCGAGAGTGTGTAGGTCCAGCGGGGTTGTCTTCACATCCCCAAGCTTATGGTCTTCACCATCCTTGGATAGCTCTTGGTGCATCTCCTCCAATCCCTGTGAAAAAACTTCAAAACACCGTTTCTCCCATCTCTTTTCTGTGGGGTGCATTAATAGTGATAAACAAATAGGTTTCTTGCTGCATATAATCCTTGAACAAAAATTCATATGACATGTCCAGAAAGTGTATAATGTTGTATGCCTACTCATAAACTCAATTGGATCAAAAAGATTCAACTTAAAAGCTCAAAGCATGCATCAAACAAAATGGGACAGAATCTGTCCAGAAAAACAGCAGCAAAACGTATTTTTCTACCCTACCAAACTTTCTCGAAAAATTCCGAAAAAATTCATGCATACAGAGGATGAAAAGTTGCAACTACAGTTCAAATATGAGCTCATTCGGAGTTACAGAATAAGAATTAAAAATCATACCGTGCACTGATTCGTGCAGGAATAAAATCTCCGAACGCTATAAGCAACTTTTCAAACCAAAAAGGGTAAAACTTGGCACTTTATTGAAAACTCCAGAACCTAAACTAGAACAAAGTCTCTTGTTACAGCAAGAGGACACAAAGAAAATCACACAAAAAATAACCGGGTTGCCTCCCGCAAAGCGCTTTCTTTATAGCCATATAGCTAGGCTTGATAGTTTTAATGATGCTCCCATAGGAATAAGAGTTGAATATAAAAGAGCATCAAGAAGCAAATATCAAACACATTTAAGTCTAACCCACTTCCTATGCATTGGGATCTTGTAAGAAAATAAATCAATAAAGCACAAAGTGACTAGCATAGGAAGGCAAAGCAAGTGCAACTTCAAAATTTTCAACAAAAAGAGAGGAGACTTAATATTATTGTGGTATATGAAGTCATGTCTCCCTCTCTCATAAAAACTTTCAGTAGCATCATTGATAAAACCCACAATATAACCATCACATAGAGCATTCTTATCATGATCCACATGCATAAAAGTATCATTACTCTCCACATAAGCATAAACAGTTTCATTAGTAATAGTGGGAGTAAAAATATCACATCCATCAATGTAATCATCATAAATAGGAGGCATAGAATAATCAAAATGATTTTTATCCTCAATAGTAGATGGACTGAAAATATCATATTCATCATTGTAAACATCATATATTGGAGGCATATCATAATCAACATAAACTATATCCTCAATAGTGGGTGGACTGAAAATATCACAATGATTGTAATCATCATATATTGGAGGCATAGTATCATCAAAAACATCTTGAGTGTTACCCTCATCCATAGGTGGTGAAGGTGGAAGCTTCCCCTCTTCATTCTCTAGTTGTTCATCCTTTTCATCATCTTCTTGGGGTAGCACGGGCATCCCCAAGCTTAAGCTTTTGTCATCTTCTTCCTGCAAAATATTAGTTCTTTCCATGGCAGCAAGAGTTAACTTTTTACGTTTAATAGCATCTGCTCGAGAAAAGAAATCATCAGCTTCTTGTAATATTTCAAGTTCCTCAAGTGTAAATGTTGCAAGTTCCTCAGGTGTATAATCAAACAGAAAATCCATAGCAAAAGTAATGAAGAACTTACAACCATACAAGTTTAAAGGAACCTCCCCAAGCTTAGATGGTTGCAAGATATAAAGAAACCTCCCCAAGCTTAGTCTAGTGCACACAAGAATAGAAACTTAAGCGCTACGCTCCCCGGCAACGGCGCCAGAAAAGTACTTGATAACCCCCAAGAGCAAGGGATCACTGTAGCACCTCTCAATGTGGAAGTAAGGTATCGATCCGCAGGAGCAAGAAGGAAAAGTTATCTATTCCCTACAACTAAAGTGTCACAAGTTTTAGTTGATTATGCACCAAACAAATTTAGAGAACAAGATGGTTGGTTTGATGGATGTAAAAGTGTCCCAATCCTCTTCTTTGCAAGAGGACAAGACAAAGGTAGTAGCAAGTAAAATCTCTCAAAGAGAGAAAGCCCAATCCTCTATGTAGCAAGAGGACAAGCTCAAGTGTGTGTTTCTTATAGGAACAATGGACATGGTTCATGGGTTCACTTAATCCTCTCTCTCTCTCATCTACGGTGATCATCATGTTATAGATAAAGTACACACAATTGTCATGTTTTAATGGTAGCTTTTTATGACGGCTATATGTCCTAAAACACATAGTTGAAAGAAATACTCATTTGTGTTGCTAGGTCACCCTCGTAAGGCTAGCGTGGTTTCTCTCACTCCCACATCATACTCTTTCTTTTTACCCCCAGATAAAGGACGTTGGGCGGTACTGTGTCACTCAATACCTATGCCGTGTCACATCGGCCATCCCGTACCCACATACATCATACTTCAAAGTATGACAAATCACAAAAGATCCAACACAACGGTAAATGTATAACAAATCATCTCACACCACAATATTCACCACAAAGGTATTACATAGATGACCGTAATCATGTTCAGCAGCTCATACGGTACTAATTAGTGAATCTCAAGAGAGAGGAGAGATACAAAAGTTACCACCACAAACCCTAGTCCATGGGGTGGACTACTCCCCCTTCATCATGGTGATGATGGTGGAGAAGTTCTTGCTGTAGATGTTGATGATGAACACGCCGGAGGGGGGTGGAGCCCTCCGGAGGCGATTCCGGCGGTGTTTCCCCCCTCCGATCTTCTCCGGCGGCAGCCTTCTGTCTCTCTGTTTCGTGGTTTTGTCTTTCTCCGCCGCCTCCTTTCGCGAAACGCCAGGGGACCTTTTTTATAGGCGTTTTTAGGTCAAGACGGAGTCGGTGGACGAAAGATCGACGGCCACGGAGCTCCGAGGTGGAAACGAGCTGGGCCCACGCGGCCATGTACTTTAGGCCGCGTGGGACCCTCCCATTTCCATCCTGTTGGGCTTCTGGTCTTCAATTTAAGCCCATTGCGTTTGTCTCGAAAATTCTGAACCGTGCTCTTTGACCTTGCCCTTTTTGGTGTCCCGAAGCTCTCAGAAAGTCTGAAACACTAAAAAAGACGTTTTCTGGAAAAACAGGGTTAATTCCAAATAAATGGGAAAACTATGAAGTATTCCCAAAATCATTATAAAACATTGGTATAACCCTTATATGATGCAAATATGATTGGAATATAAGCAATTAAAGTGCAAAGTTCATGTATGCATTTTACATGCATCAGGGACTACATCCCGATCACCG
Source organism: Poa pratensis (assembly GCA_947311845.1). Taxonomy (NCBI): domain Eukaryota; kingdom Viridiplantae; phylum Streptophyta; class Magnoliopsida; order Poales; family Poaceae; genus Poa; species Poa pratensis. Next base: position 17,927,529 of record CAMZMU010000033.1, on the reverse strand, counting down.
TTCGAGAATGGCATCAGCCAAAGGAGGGAGGAGTAAGATATGTCGGCGAGGTGGGCAAAGAAAGACTTTGGAGAAAGCTCATGCTTAATTTCACCCTGCCGGCGCCAGAGGTGGATCCAGATGAGGAGGATCCAAATGAGGCAGAAAAGATTGCCCGGAAAAACATGGAGCAAAAAGTCAGGGACTGGGCTCTTAAGAAGATGGCCGAGCTATTCAAGAACTGGAAGAAAAGATTGAACAGCGAGTTTGTCGAGAAAAATAAGACTCCGGACTTCGATAAAGGGTAGGAGAAGATAAAGGACGACTGGGAAGAATTTGTGGCGTACAAGAAATCAGAGGAAGCTCAGGAAAAGTCTGCAAAAAAATAAGGCAAATGCTGCTAAAAAGATCTACCACCATACTATGGGGGCTGGTGGCTACGCCTTTAGCATGCCTAAGTGGGACAAACTTGAGGCGGACCTGCTGGCTAAAGGGATCACTCCAGAGCCACTCGCATGGATCGAACGGGCAAGAAATTGGTTTTACGGGCATGGGGGCACGTTAGACGCAGAAGGGAAGTGCATATATATCAGAAGACACAAAGATAATCCCCTACTACCCATCGAAGGCATTAGAAATGCAGTAAAGGATGTTGCAGAGGGACGGTTCATTCCCGATAGAGAGGATGACGAGCTCACATGCGCCCTTGGGAATAAGGAACACGACGGACGATTACGAGGCATACCAGGCTCCAAGCCCAAGACAATTGCGATTCCCGAGCACAGGAAGAAATTTCCTGATATAAGCCATCAGAGGAGAAAGGAAAGGGAGGCAATGGAAGCACGCGCTCTGCAGACCGGCTGCGTAATATAGAAGAAGAATTAATGCGGCAGAAGGATCAAATTGCCGCACTTAGCCAGCAAGGTACTAGCGGCCAATCTCAGCGGCACATGGTAGAAGCTGCATGCGATGGTACCGGCGGCCCATCGAATCGGAAAAGCAGCGTGGCTTCCACGGAGCTCCAGGATGGTACTGATGATGCAGTGACGGTGGCTCCACTTCGTCGCTACCCAGTGGATGATATCACGGATAGCACACCTTGTGAGCTGCATGTGAAAGTTTTTAACTTAACCATGAAGGTGGCGGTCGGCTATACCGTACCAATTGGACCTAATCCAACTTACCATTTCTCTCCGGTTCCACATGGCTACGCTGTTGTCGGGGTGGATGAAGTGATGAAAGATTTTGAGGAGCTGAAGCTGCAACACCCTGCAGGTGAAGATGGGGAGGTGCTTGAACTTGGAGAAGCCAAGAAAGCGCCCATTCTATGGCCAAAGGAATTCATCGTGCTTCCGAACTGGCAGCCAAGGCCATCGACTCCTCACCGGTCTCCAGCGCAACAGTCCTCTTCACCGCCTCAGCAGTCTCCAGCGCAACAGTCCTCTTCACCGCGTCACCAGTCTCCAGCGCAGCCGTCTCCGCCGCCGCGTCAGCCGTCTCCGCCGCCACGTCATCCGTCTCCGCCCACCGCTGGTACTATGAGGGGTAAGCGATCACCGAAACGTAAAAGGTCGCCCCTCCCAAAAGTACCTCATAAGAATCTTCCCATGAGACCTTATGACCGTACGGTGGAGGAAAATGCCGCGGTCGTAAATGTCGAACATCAAGAGTGGTTGGCTAGCCTGAAGAAGCCGAAAGCGGCAGAGTTCCCCTCCACCCCAGATGAAAAAGCCGCCGTCTTCAAAATGCTGAAGACCCTTGAACAACCCCCGCCAAGGCTGACACCAGACTATAACCGCCAGATTCGCAAGTCGGTTCAGGCAAATAAGGAGCGGTCGAAGAGTAGTAGTGCAAGCGGGAAAGGGAAATCAGTTCCCCAGCTCGGAGAACAGAAAAACCAGTCGTGCCCCCCGCTCAAAGTGTTTTCCAATACCGCCGAGGGGTCGAGCACAGGTGATGTCGCTATCGATCCTGAGTTTGTTGCAATATACGGAGAAGCGGCCGCTGCTCATGGCATGTCTATTCAGGACTACTTAGCACAATTAGAAGTGTTCCAGAAAGTAGCATACCAATACCGGTACGGGAATAGTCTCGTCAAACCTGAGCTAGTCAACGATCTACCAACAAAAATGCGCAGATTGCATAAGTGGTACATGCGAGCCTGTGAGGAAGGGGCAAACTGGATCTACGTGGCCTATAGAAACGAGCATTACGGGCATGGAAATGGCGTGGTAATGATTGAATTTCCTGAATTATTTCAGTTATACCAACAAGACGCCATCGACAAATCTATCCTCAGTGCCTATTGTCTGTAAGTATTATTTCTGTAATTAAGTCTCTAGCTAGCTCAGCTCGTTCATTGCATGTATAATCTTACTCATCACTATATTAATTATGCAGAATGAAGATTCTCCAATGCAAAAGAGGACAAATCTATGACATTGGGTTCATTGACCCATACTACATTCATCAAGTATCTCTCAAACGTCATTACAACGACACAGAGGATAACTTGGTAAGGGCGTTAAGGTTTAACGAAACCAAAAGGGAAATACTATTTCCTTACAACTACGGGTGAGTGTTACTGTCTTGTACACATTATATTTCGCTTACTCGATGTTAAGTGTATAATTGATGACTTATGCGTGCGCAGCTTCCAGTTTATTCTGCTAATCATTAAACCTGACAAAGGAGTAGTACTTGTCATGGACTCGAAACGTAAACCCCTTGAGGAGTGGGCGGACATGCATGAATGCCTCCAAGGGTAATTTTAATCATTATGGCACTATATCGGCAACTTTCCGTTCATTCCCTGGTAGCAAGCAATTAATATATAACTCCTTTATTCATTTTCTTTGCCGGACAGGGCTTGGAAACGGTTCACCGCCAAGGCTAGGGGTATTTGGGTGCCGAAGCTTACATTTGACCCAATAGATGTAAGTACTACTAGCTAGATCCGCGCATCTCTTTGATTTTAGTTTCAATACCATTATCATGCTTGATTATTATTTTGATTGAATTCTGTTCTCGTAAAGTGCTTGAGGCAGGAACATGTGAATAATTTATGTGGATACTACGTTTGCGAGTTCATTCGCCAGACGACCCAAGAGCGATCCAAGAGCCGGTTCTTAGAACAACTTGAAGTACGTAAACAATATTCACAATTTTAGTGTATTGCCATCAATTGTGTTTAGTTTCATTCATATATATTGACCACTTCTTTAAATTAGATCGAACGGCTGCGGGACGGTCTTCTACCACAAGATCGCGTACGCGCAATTCAAGAGAAAATTGCGGGATTCTTAGATATAGAGGTCCTAGATCCAAACGGAGAGTACTATGGGCCGGTTAAAATGGGAGTGTAAAAGAGATGTATATATGCATGAAACTCGTGTGTACATTTAATATGTTCGACCAAGCACGACGAATGAGCTGTGTGTAATATATTCATGACGATGATGTGTAATAGTGGTTCCTTCATTGCTGTATGTAGTACCATGCATCAAATTCAGTGCGAGATGGAGAGCCGGCGAGTGAGAGATGAGCCGGCGAGTAGTACCTGCACAGAAATATCAAAGCTTGGCCTCGATATGCCGGCGAGTGAGAGATGGAGAGCACGTTGGCGATGCGAAGAAGGGGAGACGACGGAGGCACCGGCGAGAGGGAGAGGGGGCACCGGCGAGAGGGAGACCCTAAACCCTAAATACAAAAAAAAACACTCATTGGTCCCGGTTCGTAACACGAACCGGGACCAATGAGTCTCCCCCACGCCCAGCCAGAACTGGCCACGTGGGCTCCCATTGGTCCCGGTTCGTGGCCCAACCGGGACTAGCATTAGTCCCGATTGGCTAGTCCCGGTTGGGCAACCGGGACTGATGGCCCAGCCGAACCGGGACCACAGACCCTTTTTCTAGCAGTGATATGTTTTGGATTGCAAAGATTGCACTCCGGGGTGTGACCTGCTCCACCGGCATCCACTTCTCTCTAGGGAGTTTACATGCACTTATAGCGTGATAGTCCCCGATTGGACAAGCCGGAGGAAAACTTGTCAAGAGTTGGGTTATGGATGATATGGATGTCATATTTGGATTTCTCTCATTTTTCTAATCGATTTAGACATATTATTTGTCAAATTTCGATTTACGGATTTGCAGATATGAATTATTCAATATTAAATGGAAAAAGGCAAATAAGTTAATTATTATTTGCATTCAAGAATATTTTAATTCAATATTATTATTAATGATTCATTTCTTTTTATTTAAATAATTATTTCGATTCATAAAATAAAGGTGTGTGACATCATAGTCCATGGGTTAATAGGATTGATATGATACTATTGTCAGGTAAGCATCTGTTGTTTGTAGGTAGCTCATAGGGAAGGACTAAGAAGTTAAGCGTGCTAGGGCTGGAGTAGTCTGAGGATGGGTGCCCTGTGGGGAAGTGTTAGTAGAAGCGAGTAATTTAGATTGAAATTAAGAATGCTTAGTGATAAATGTGTGTATAGTGCGATTAAGTGGTTAAACAATTTGAAAAAAAATCGAAAAGAGAAAATCCTGCCGCGGTTCTGTCCGGGGTGGTATTACGGCCCAGGACTAGAGCTCCCCAGCCTCCGCCGCGTGTTGCCGCTCCCACGTGGTGGCCTCTGGTCCCGGACCGTAGCAACCTGGGACTGGAGGTAGGGGCCTTTAGTCCGGTTTCGCAGTCCCGGGTGCGAATCCGAGACTAAAGCCCACTACGGCCCGGGACTATATGTCCTTTTTCCACTAGTGGCCCCTGGCTTTAGGTTCTCGGTGTACATCAAGAAAACAAACACGGGCATCTTGCCCCTGGCCCCGTCGGCGTGCCGGAGTTCTTGGACATCCGCGCGGCGAGGTTGCGATTGTAAATTGTAGATCGCGGCGTTGCACATGTTCACACCGGCCTCCCCGGGCGTTGATCCAGCTGGTCTTCGAGATACCCAGCTGCATGCCCCTGTAGTTGAGCACTCGAGCTTTGCACATGGCGGAAACCAGGGCGGCATGTATTGGTTGACAAGACAAGGCTGGTGCGGCGTGCCCGGGTCAACGAAGTTGCTGCAGCGTTGGCTTGGAAGAGTGCGCCGCCACGGGGAGGTTATCGGCGAGCATGCCGTATCTCACGCCAAGACTGCGGGCGTGGTGCCGATGCCGCCTGTGCGCCCCTGCATGCATGCAACAGAAAAAAAAAATAGTTAGACGCGTTGGTTAGTGAGTAACGTATGGTGTTGGCTTAGGTGCGTGGACTGGTTGCAAGTAGGGATGAAAACGGAGCGGATACGGACGGAACTGGGTGGTGCCACATTTGTTTTCCTATATTTTTGCGGAAGCGGAAACGAATACAGAAACCCCGGAAACAAATACAGAAACAAATATTGTCGGAAACAGATACAGACCGAATACAGTGCGAACACGAAACAGAAGCAGATGTTTGCCGGAACCAAGCGATCCCTTGAATAATGCAGGAAAACTCAAGCAAACCAACAAACTTATCAATTTAATAAGAAGAAATAAATTAAAATATAATACAGTGTTTCTAAATTATCAACTTTGGCAAGAAAATACCTAACATCGTCCGTAAACCTAGTGCAACACTGAAAAGCCGAACTGGCAATGGCTCGAGAGGGAGATAATATGCAAGTACGTAGGGTCTAAACGTGGTCACTTCATATATTTTTCTTTTTGTTGAGATCTTGGGTTGTGCCTCAGTGTTCCCACTGAAATTGTTAGGCATGTTGCATTCTGATAGCACCGCGTAGCAAAAAACGGAAAGTTCCGTATTGCCGGAAACGGAATTTCCGTTTCCGTGGTCGTTCCGCCGAAATATGCTGTTCCGTTTCCGTTTCCGTTTCCGCATAAAAGTTTCCGTTTCCGTTTCCGTTTTGCAAAATTCCGTTTCCACTTCCGTATTTCCGTTCCGTTTCCGTTTTTCTGCGGAAAAGTCGGAAAGTTTCCGCTCCGTTTTCATCCCTAGTTGCAAGGTTGCTAAGATTAGGACTGATTTGCCTAAGTACAAGGACTAGAAAATAGGAAAACAAAGGGTGCATAACGGATAAGTATGTTGCGTTATAACAGACACTAGTACAGAACAGGGCATCAATACCGGTCTTATTGGGCCTTTAGTACCGGTTGTGCAACCGGTACTAAAAGGTCGGGACTAAAGGGTACCCCTTTAGTACCGGTTGTATATACAACCGGTGCTAAAGGCCCTCCACGTGGGCGAGCCTGCGCGCGCGCAGCTGAGGACCTTTAGTACCGGTTGTATTAGCAACCGGTACTAAAGGTTCCTGCTTTTTTTGCCCCCCCTTATTTTTTCAGGGGGTTTAGGTTTTCGGTTTTTTTTTCTTTTCGCTTATTTTTCGGGGTTTAGGGTTTCTGTTTTTTTCCTTTTCGCTCATTTTTCAGGGTTTCGGAGGAGATCACGTATAAAGTACTCAGTACACATATAAAGTACTCTCGTTACATATAAAGTACTCATAATTACAATGGAGATCACCGCTAGCTAGTACATGCATGGAGGGAGTCTATTTTCGACATAGTGGAATTCACCGAATTCATCTACGACATGCGTCAGAATGAATCCCGCCAATTCCTCCGCAATAGCTTTTACGCGGTTTTTTGGTAGGAGCTGGTTCCGCTTCCTTGACATCTTTAAAAGAAGGAGATCAAATCAGTTATGATCGAAACTAAACACAATTGATGGTAGCAAAATAAAAGTTGTGTATGATGTTTACGTACCTCTCGATTTCTTACACTATTGACTCTCTCATTGACCCTCATGTGAATAAACTCGCAAACGTAGTATCCACATAGTTCCGTCCCCTGTGGTTGTCGCAGACACCACTATACAAGAATTTAATTTAATCAAATAATAATCAAGATGATAATGGTATTAGAAAGATACACAGACCTAGATACGTAGTAGTACTTACGTTGTTAGCCTTGAACTCCAGCTTATCTTTCCATTCACCGCGTTCTTGCGATGAACCTTTTCCAAACCCTGCCCGGAAAAGAAAATGAATTGAGGAGTTATTACTTATACTTTTGATATCCGGAAATGAACGAAAGAGGCCGATATAGTGCGATTGAAATTACCTCTTGAGCATTAGACGCACGCTTTTGTACTCATCTTGATCTTTCCTTAATGAGTCCCAGACTTCAACTTCTCCTTCCTCGAGTCTAATGATTAGCAGAATGAAGTGGTACCTGCGCACATTTATATACGCAGGTATTCAGAACTCATCAATTACACTTAATATCGGGAAAGCAAAATAAAATGTGTACAAGACAGTAACACTCACCCGAAGTTGTAAGGAAAAAGTATTTCCTTTTTGGTACTTTGTCGCTTAAAAACGTTAGCAAAACGTCCTCTTGTCCTCGGCATGGTCAGCTATGGTCTTGACATGAACTTTATCCGGGTCAATGAACCCAATGTCCCAGATTCCTCCCATTCGGCATTCACGAATCTTCATTCTGCATAATAGCGTACAAAAGAATGTTGTGAGGATAATTACAAGCAATGAACGAGCTTAACTATAAATAATTAAATTACACGAATAAATTACTTACAGACAATAGCAGCTGATGATAGATTTGTCGAGAGCAAGTTGATTGTACATCTGAAAAAGTTCGGAGAACTCAACCTGCACACCATATTGTCGGAAGTAGTGTGTTCCTTAACTCCCGCCATGAGATAGATTTCCCTTCTTTTGCGGCGGCCATGTACCAGTTATGCAATTTATATAACTGTGTTGTTAGAGCACTCGGATTTTCGACCAGAGGCAGCCCGAGTTCAAATTTATATTGAATTGTTATCTGCGCTATGGGGTAACCTGTGTCGCCAATGACAACTTCTCCATGCTCGATTTCCCGAGCTTCAGAAGGCACAATGAGCGGGGCGATCGATTGTGCTTCTTGTTCTCCGAGCTGGGCAACTCTTTTCCCGCACGCTTTATCTTGCTCCATCTGTGAGGAAAGTACCTTGTCAATACCTCGCTCATAGTCTGAAAGGGGCGTGGTGGAGGGTCATATAGGTTGTCAACGGTGTGATCTTTTACCTCAGTTGGTATAGTCTTCAGAAGTTCCTTTATGGGGTCAGTCTTGCCTCCAGTCTTTCCTTTTTTTCTGTTCAAAAAAGGCTGTCACCTCGCCACGTGTGCTCACTTCTAATTCCTCCTAGTCATCTCGCCAGCTAACTTCTCAGGAGCCTTGACTTCCTTGGGTTTTTTTGCACGTTTCTTGACAGGGGACGACGTGAACAGCTTCCGCTTTGTCAAATTACTAGCAGTCGGCTGACGGGACGGCGCGGGCGATGGACTCGCGGTGGGCTCCCAATCGTCGGGGGAGGAGGGTGGACTTTGCTGTGGTGAATTTCTAACCGGAGGAGTCGGTGGCCTTGGCGCCGAGTCTGGAAACTTGATGTATTTCTTCTTCCATAGAACGATACCAAGTTCGACTTCTCCCAATGTCTTCTCGCCTTCAGCTCCGGGAATGTCAAGATGCATTGAGTTCAATCCCGACATAACTTTCGTGACCCCGACACGAGCAAATCCAGCCGGAATCTCACCAAAATGGAAGGTTGATCCAAGTTGATGTGGTAAAGCATAGCCATTCGCCACCGGAAAACTAATGTTCTTCATTGGCGCATGTAACTCACAATTTGTCTTCTCCGTGATATCATCCACGGGGTAGCGCGCCGGCGACGGTTCATCAACTGCAGGATCTTGTAGCTGCGTGGAACCCACGCTGCTTTTCCGCTGAGATGGGCAGACATCGACTGCATGATCTTCTACTCGCGGCTGAGATTCCCTTTGCTGGGTAATTAAGGCCAGTTGCTTCTTCACATCATGCATCTGGCGTTCTAATGCAGTAAACCTCTCCGCCTCCTCTTCTTACCTCTGCAATGTTTTCTATAAGTTGCAGCGTCCTCCGGAAACCCTTCAAGAAAACCAACCCCGCCTCCTCTGCCTCGACATCGTCCCCAGTGTTCTTTATTCCCGAGGGCGAGTGAAAGCTCGTCGTCCTCTCTATCGGGAACATATTTTCCCTGTCGGACTAGTTCTATTGCGTCAACTAGTTTTTTGGTGACTCTTGTAATTCTTTTCTTCCATTTTCCCTGTGCAACAATCAGACCTGTGTTTTGGTCCAACACTGCCCCATGCGCGAACAACCATAACTTGGACCTGTCGGGCCAGTCATCTGTCTGTGGAGTGATCCCTTTTTGACGCAGCTCGTTTTCATAGGCTTCCCACTTAGGCACGGCAGTCTTGTAGCCACCTGAGCCCAAACGATGGAAATACTTCTTCTTCTTAGCATTCAACTTATTTTGGGTCGATCGGGCCACAGCGACGGCCGATTTCTTATACGCCACAAATTCAGGCCAGTCATCTTTTAGCTTCTCTAGATGTCCAGTGAAATCTGGAGTTTTGTTCCCATATTTTCTCCACAATGTTTTCTTCCAGTTGTTGAATTGCTCGGCCATCTTGCTAAGAGTCCACTCCTTGACTTTATCCTTCCTCCTCTCTGGGAGATCTGCCGGTAGGCTGAAAGAACCCAATATCGACTCCCAAAGGGTATCTTTAATTCTTTGCTCGAGATATTTTGCGCCAATGTTTTTTTCTTCGGCTCATTCCATTCTGCAACGGTGATCGGGACCATGTCCCTTACAAGATATCCGCATTGAGCTACATATTTAGTGGAGATTCCATCGGGTTTCTCCGGTTTGCCTTTTATGCTAACTTCGTCGATCGACAACTTTGCACCATCCGGCAGCTTTAACCCTTGGGCCGGGCCTCGTTTACGGATTGACGTAGATCCAGAGGGCTGAAAGAAAAATGTTTCGTTAATAAGTGCGCATATAAATCAATTAATGCATCTAGCTAGTGATCAACAAGACTTAATATATACCTTGCCGGAGTTGTCTACGGAGTTTTGTGACGGCACTTCTTCCTCGTCGTCGTCTCTGAAGTTTTGTAACTCAAGGCCCTCACCGGAGTCGTTCAAGCATTTCTCGCTGAAATCTTTGCCGTCTTCTTCGTCGGAATCTTCTCCATCGGAATTGGGTCCAAGGGTCTTATCAAATATAATCGCTTCCATCCGGTCTTCATCCTCCAAATTTCGGATGAAGGGGGCGTCGATGATGGGGGCGTCGTCCTCCATAGCTCAATGTCGTCACTGCAAATTTGTAATTCAATGCACATATTTACTTATTTACTAGAATAATTTTTCACATATTTAATTACTAGACATAAAATTTACTTAGCAAAATATTTCTAACTTAGCAAAATATTTCTAACTTAGCAAAATTATTTTTAGTAACTTAGCAAAATATTTCTAACTTAGCAAAATTATTTCTAACTTAGCAAAATATTTCTAACTTAGCAAAATATTTCTAACTTAGCAAAATTATTTTTAGTAACTTAGCAAAATATTTCTAACTTAGCAAAATATTTCTAACTTAGCAAAATTAAGCAATATTTTGCTACACTAAGCAATATTTCTAACTTAGCAAAATGCTCCACTAATATTACATAAATTCAAACCTAAATACAAACCTAAAAATGCTCCACTAATATTCCTAATTTGGTCCACTAAAATTGAAACACAAATTCAAACATAAAAATGCTCCACTAATATTACATAAATTCAAACCTAAAAATGCTCCACTAAATTTGCTACACTAATAAAATGCTCCACTAAAATTAATATTCTTATAAATTAAAACATAAATTCAAACCTAAATTCAAACATAAATTCAAACTAAATTCAAACAATAAAATGCTTATAAATTCAAACATAAATTCAAACTACTAATTAATGAACAGTACTGAAAAAATTGCTATGACTAATAGTACTAAAAACAAAAAAATGAACACTACTAATTAATCTAAAGAACAGTACTGAAAAAAAAGAAAAAAACTAACCGAGGCGCAGGAGCAGGGGCGGCCGGAGCGGGGTGGAGGCCGCGCCGGAGCAGGGGCGGCGAGGGAGGAGGCGATGGCCGGAGCAGAGGAGGGAGGCGGAGCAGGGGCCGAGGCCGGAGCAGAGGAGGGAGCAGGGGCGGCAGAGGTCGACGCGGGCCGGAGCAGAGGAGGGAGGCGGAGCAGGGGCGGCGCGTCGTGGAGCGGAGCAGGGGTGGAGGAGGCCGGAGCAGATGAGGGAGGCGGAGCAGGGGCGGCGAGGGAGGAGGCGATGGATGGCGCGGCGGGGCAGCACGACGACGGAGATCAGAGGAGGCGAGGCGCGCGAGGAAGACGATGAACTGCTAACTTAGAGAATTTGGGGACGATTCCCCGTTTAAACTGCTCGAAACTGACCTTTAGTACCGGTTGTTATGTACAACCGGTACTAAAGGGTCTTTAGTACCGGTTGTACAGAACAACCGGTACTAAAGGTCAGTTTTGGGCCGCCTTATTTCGCGCGCGAAGCCCACCACTTTAGTACCGGTTGTACTTTACAACCGGTACTAATGGGCTTTTCATTATTTTTTTCTCTAGTTTCTTTTTTCTTTCTTATGTTTTCTGTTTTTTATATCTATTTGGTTTCTATTTTGTTTCTTTCTCTAGTTTCTTTTTCTTTAATATATATAATTTAATTGTCTACAAAATTGTAATAATTATCTATCTATTTGTTTTTTATTTTCTATTTTTTCTATTTGGTTTCTGTTTTGTTTTTTTCTCTAGTTTCTTTTTATTTTATATCTATGTAATTTAATTGTCTTAAAATTTATAATAATAATTATCTATCTATTTGTTTTTTATTTTCTGTTTTTTCTATTTGGTTTCTGTTTTGTTTTTTCTATTTGGTTTCTCTATTTGTTTTTTATTTTCTGTTTTTTCTATTTGGTTTCTGTTTTGTTTTTTCTATTTGGTTTCTGTTTTGTTTTTTTCTCTAGTTTCTTTTTATTTTATATCTATGTAATTTAATTGTCTTAAAATTTATAATAATTATCTATTTATTTTAGAAACATTGTTAACACCAACGACGTCAATACACCATCGACACTGATTTGATAGACAAATCATTCGGATTCTTCCCGTCATACAGCCCAACGGTGCATTTGATATGCAGGGCACTCACGAGCCACCGTTGGGCTGTATGACGGGGAAGCTTCTTGACAATACACATTGGAAATACACATTCATTATTATTACACATGCTCCTTACATAAAGGATACATTCCATAGAATGCATTACATAAAAGAGGTTTAATACATTATTACACATCACGCCAACATCACCAACATCACCAACATTATTCTACATAAACGGACTTGCTGGTGAGTTTCCGGTGAGCTTTATCTCGTGTCGCGTTTGTCGCCGGGTTGATTTGGGATCGGTTTTCTCGGGACACTTTGGCTACCACAAACGACTGTTCAGAACACTGATACATCACCAACAGTTTTTGGAACACTGATACATCACCATCTTATTATTACACACCACTAACAGGGGTAATGGCGCCGGCAATTTTAACAAAATTGCCGGCGCGTATTAGGGGGAACGACGGGAGGAGCCAGCCCCGTTCGCGGCCGCCCGGTTCTCGCGCGCACGTTTGCGGCGGAGGGCAAGATCCATGGATCTTGAGTCTTTCAGCGCCCGTTCCAGCTCGGAAGCCTCCTTCGCCTTGAGCTGGTAGGCAGTCTTGGCTCGCTGGACACGGTCGTCGCGGACAGGCTGCAAGGAGGCTTCAATGGCCTTCTGCATCTGTGGCCCGCCGCCCTCTTCCCCATGGTCGCTCCAGTCGAAGTCGTCGTCCTCCTCGTCGTCGGGAGGTGCGGCGGCGGCTGGTGGAGGTGCACGGCTCGTGGGCATACGGCGGGATAGGCTCCCGCGGTAGCGCCCAAGCGCGCTCTGCCGAGCACGCTCGACCTCGTCCAGAAGGCGCTGCGGCGGGCGTGGCGGATCCATCTCGTGGAGACGATGCGTTCGTGGCTAGGAATGGTGGATTAGGGTTTACCCGTCGGCGACAATATATAAAGACCTCTAGGGCAGCGCTGGGGGAGGACACGTGCCCAGGGCAGCGCTGGGGGAGGACACGAGTCGTGACCGCAAAGCCCGTCTTTAGTCCCGGTTGGTGTTACCAACCGGTACTAAAGAAGCACACGGATCGTGTGTTTCTTTCAAGCGCTTGTGAGACGTTGGATCAGAGGTGTGTTTCTTTTGAGGGATTGTGAGCTGTTGGATCAGCAGTATCACGACCACTTCGTGAGCCACATGATCCTATATATAGCCCACCTCCCGGAATTCCAGCGTCACTCACTCACTCACACAAAACATTCCATCGTCACTCGGAGAGGCATCTTTGGGCAACCAGCGGCAAGACGTCTCTGATGACCTGCGACCGTTCCAAACGGTTGCAGATCATCAGAGATGTCTTGCCGGACGGTTGTAGATCATCAGAGACGTCTTACCTCTGCTTGGATCGAAGTGGCGCTCAAACACAAAACATTCGGGTTTCCTAGCTATGCCCGACACTGAATGCAACGACATTCGACCGTGAATCAGTGTCGGGCTGTAGCTAGGAGAAACCGTGTGTTTTGTTTCCCAGGTTACTCACTCATATATTCTACCTTGTGCTCAAACATAAAACATTCGGATCCAAGCAGCGGCAAGACGCTCTGATGATTAGCAACATCCCCAACACTTGTTGCAAATCATAGTTACATAAAAGGTTTAATACATTATTACACATCAGCAACAACATCCCTATCTAGTGTTCACTTTTTCTTCTTGTGTGTCCCTTTCTTCTGATTGCGTCGTAGCCATGGACAATCTTCATCATTTAACACGGTGCTTGGGTCAGTTTTCACTTTGAAGGGCGGAATTTCAGCAAACTTATTGTAATCTTCTGACATGTCTGTCTTGTCCTCCACTCCCACGATGTTTCTTTTTCCTGAAAGAACTATGTGGCGCTTTGGCTCATTGTATGATGTACCGGCTTGCTTATCTTTTCTTTTTTTCGGTCTGGAAGACATGTCCTTCACATAGAAAACCTGAGCCACATCATTGGCTAGGACGAATGGCTCGGTTTTGTACGCAAGATTTTGAGATCCACTGTAGTCATTCCGTACCGCTTGTCTATCTCTACCCCGCATGACAGGTTAACCCATTTGCACTGAAACAAAGGGATCTTAAAATAAGGTCCATAGTCAAGTTCCCATATCTGCTGTATGCAACCATAATATGTGTCCTTTGTTCCATCATCGTTTGTTGCATCAAAGCGGACACCACTGTTTTGGTTAGTGCTCTTTTTGTCTTGGGTTTCCGTGTAAAATGTATTCCCATTTATCTCGTACCCTTGGAAAGTCAATATAGTCGAAGATGGTGTCTTGGCCAACAAGTATAGCTCTTGTCCAACAGTGTTGTCATTAATGAGATGTGTACGCAACCAACTGCCGAAAGTATCCACGTGTTTTTCTTTAATCCAGAAGTCAGTCTTCTCCGGGTATTCTGAGCGTAAAATATCCATGTGTTCCACGATATACGGAGCCACCAATCTGGAATTTTGTAGAACTGTGTAGTGTGCTTGAGTGAAAGAATGCCCGTCCATACTTCTTGTTGCTTTCTTTCCTAGCGTGCCTTTTCCACGCAGTCTCCCCTCATGGCGATTGAGGAACACCGATGGCTTAAGATCTGGAAGAAAGTCAACACAAACTCAATGACCTCCTCTGTTCCATAGCCCTTGGACATGCTTCCTTCTGGCCTAGCACGGTTATGAACGTATTTCTTTAAGACTCCCATGAACCTCTCAAAGGGGAACATGTTGTGTAGAAATACAGGACCGAGAATGGAAATCTCTTCGACTAGGTGAACTATGAGGTGCGTCATAATATTGAAGAAGGCCGGTGGAAACACCAACTCAAAGCTGACAAGACATTGGACCACACCCGTCTGTAAACTTGGTAGAGTTGCTGGATCGATTACCTTCTGAGAAATTGCATTCAGGAATGCACATAGCTTCACAATGGGTACTCGAACGTTTTCCGGTAGAAGCCCCCTCAATGCAACAGGAAGTAATTGTGTCATAATCACGTGGCAGTCATGAGACTTCAGGTTTTGGAACTTTTTCTCTGCCATGTTTATTATTCCCTTTATATTCGACGAGTAGCCAGACGGGACCTTGATACTGCTCAGGACTTGAAAAAAGATCTCCTTCTCTTCTTTGGTAAGAGCGTAGCTGGAAGTACCTTGATACTTCTCTGATTCAGGTTGTCTCTTCGTGGTGCGTACTTTGCTGGTCCTGCCGTGCATCCGCTGTATCTTTCGTCTTCCCATACACGCCTAAGAAGTTTAGCAGGTTCACGCAAAGATTTTTCGTCACGTGCATCACGTCGATTGCAGAGCGAACCTCTAGGATTTCCAATAGGGTAAATCCCAAAATATAGATTTCTTTTTCCACAAGGGTACGCGCTTGTTTGCGTCTTTCGGAACATTTAGACTGCCAGGACCCTTTCCAAATATTACTTCCAAATCCTTGACCATGCCATATACAACATCACCATCACGGCGTGTAGGCTTCGTCGGATATCTGCAAACCTTTGAAGTGCTTGCCTCCGTTTCTTACGTGATGCCTGTTGGAAGAAACGACGATGCCCCATGTACACATCTTGTTACCTATATATGCACTGTCAGTCTTATCTAAACAGTGCGTGCATGCATTGTATCCCTTGTTCGACTGTCCTGAAATGTTACTAAGAGCAGGCCAATCATTGATGGTTACAAACAGCAACGCTCGTAGGAAATTCCTCTGTTTGTACTCATCCCACACACGTACACCTTCGTCAGACCACAACTGTAAAAGTTCGTCAACTAATGGCCTCAGATACACATCAATGTCGTTGCCGGGTTGTTTCGGTCCTTGGATAAGCACTGGCATCATAATATACTTTTGCTTCATGCACAACCAAGGGGAAGGTTATAGATACATAGAGTCACGGGCCAGGTGCTATGACTGCTGCTCTGCTCCCCAAACGGATTCAAGCCATCTGTACTTAGACCAAACCTTAAGTTCCTTGCGTCAGCTGCAAAATCCCCAAACGCACTGTCGATGTTTCTCCACTGAGACCCATCAGCGGGGTGTCTCAGCATCTCGTCTTCCTTACGGTCTTCTTTGTGCCATCGCAACAACTTGGCATGCTCTTTGTTTCGGAACAAACGTTTCAACCGTGGTATTATAGGAGCATACCACATCACCTTCGCGGGAACCCTCTTCCTGGGGCTCGGCTCGCCCTCAACATCACCTGGGTCATCTCGCCCGATCTTATACCGCAATGCACCGCATATCGGGCATGCATTCAAATTCTCGTACTTCTCACCGCGGTAGAGGATGCAGTCATTGATGCATGCATGTATCTTCTCCACCTCTAATCCTAGAGGGCAGACAATCTTCTTTGCTTCGTATGTATTGTGCGGCAATTCATTATTCCTTGGAAGACTCTTCTTAAATATTTGTAGCAACTCCTGAAATGCCTTGTCAGATATTCCATTCTTTGCCTTCCACTGCAGCAATTCCAGGGTGGTACCCAGCTTTTTCTGGCCATCTTCACAATTTGGGTACAACAATTTTTTGTGATCCTCTAACATGCGCTCCAACTTCGACCACTCGTTTTCACTTCCGCACTTCATCTGTTCATCAAGAATGACCGACGAAGATCATCATCATCGGACTGATCAACAATGACCTCGAGCTCAACTTCGTCTTCCCCCATTGTAGTATCACCGTGTTCATCAGTGTTCAGAGAACACAGGATAGTTGTCATCATCCTCTTCTTCAGGGTCTTCCATTATAACCCCTCTTTCTCCATGCTTGGTCCAACAAAAATAATTGGGCATGAAGCCTTGTCGCAACAAGTGGGAGTGTATGGTTCTTACGCTCGGGTAATTCCTCGTATTCCGACATTCATCACATGGACAAATCATAAAACCATTCTTCAGCTTGTTTAACTTAACCACATCGAGAAAACGATGCATGCCATCAATGAACTCGGGACAGCGTCGATCACCGTACATCCATTCTCGGCTCATCTGCATTACATAAATACATCAAAAACCATTACACCAGCTAAATAATGAATAGAGATACGTGACCAAATTAATTAATACAAGTTCATCACATTAAAACAAAGTAGAGTAGTGCCCAAATGTAATACATAGTTCTCACGAAACATACATCAATCGAAACTAACATACAACTATCTAAAGAATTTAAATCCAACAACAAATGCGATCAGAATCGCAACCAAGGTAACTATTGAACCAACAGCATAATGATACCAAGCCTCTTGACTAATGACATATTTTCTAATCTTTTTAAGCTTCAAGCGCATTGCATTCTTCTTGATCTCGTGATCCAAGCGCATTGCCTCCATCTTGACTCGTCATCGATGACGTCGGCAATCTTCAAGTCCAATTCATCTTCTCTTCTAGCATTGGAGACGAAGATCTTCACTTCTTTTCAATTTTTTTCAAATCATTGTTTTCTTTTTAAAAACTCGACAATAGGGTCTGGAATTTCCGGTTCAACTACCTCCTAATAAAAAATATATCTATGTCAAGTTGGTCGGCATAATTGTATAAACACGAAATGAAACAAATAATTATAAAAACAATATACCACATCCGAATCATAGAGCGGACGAGAGCCGGGGGCCAGATATCAAAACCATGACACTATATATAACAAAAAATACAATAAGAAAATTATACAAGTAATAATTATGCATTAAATCATACAACAAAATTTTTTAAAATAAAAGATAAAAAAAGAGGCTCACCGAGGTGGTGTCGGTGACGGGCGGCGCGGGCGATCGACGGCGGTGAGGAAGGGGAAGAGACGACACTATAAAAACCACAAATTATACTTTAATTTGAGCTCAAAATGCATATAAAACAAATGAAATCCCTAACTTAGGCATTTCATCAAACACCTTGCAAGCACCACCAAAATCAAACTTGCTAAACTTGCACGAAAATGAGCTAAACTTGAAATGCCGGAAGAGAAGATGAAGTTGCTAACCCTTATATATGTAGGTGCCACAAATCTTGGAAGTTTTCTTGGAGAAAAAAGGGGTGAATTTGAGCTTGGGAGAGCAAAGAGAGAGGAAAAATGGAGTTGAAATCGAGCTCAAAATGGTTCTGGCTCGAGGTGGAAGAAGTTTATAGTGCTCCACCCCTTTAGTACCGGTTGTTATTACAAACCGGTACTAAAGGGTAGCCTTTAGTACCGGTTGGTAATAACAACCGGTACTAAAGGTCTCGCCGTGGGGCCACCGCAGGTGCCGCGGGGCCTCCAACCCTTTAGTACCGGTTGTTATTAGCAACCGGTACTAAAGGGTAGCCTTTAGTACCGGTTGGTAAGAACAACCGGTACTAAAGGTCCTGGCCGCGGTGCACACGAACGCAACCGGTGCTAATGCCCCCTTTAGCACCGGTTTTTCTACAACCGGTGCTAAAGGTGGCGCACCGTTGCCTCCTTTTCTACTAGTGAGAAATGGGTGCGGTGGCATCAATTTGGTGGAAGTGTGACACCACAGTAGGTGTGACACCACCAACCCAACTTTAATAGTAAAGATTCCGGTGCTTATTCTGTTTCCTAACATTCTTCTGTCCGCAAATCACGCGCTCCTCCTACGATCCATTCTCGCCCTCTCTCCCCATCCTTTCTCGCTCCTCGTCTACAGATTTCTTTCTCGGAGAGATGCAAACTACACTAGTGTCCATGGTTTCAGAAAACCACAGAGTACAAAAGTACGAGCAGAAATGACATTGTTGGTGGTATGTACAAAAATCAGTGCTAAAAAAGACATTTTTGAATCTCATGGAGCTAGCAAGTTATCCTAGAGCTAGCAAGCTCGTCTCATGTTAACACAAGAAAGCTAGCATCGGTAAAAAACCTGACCCTGCGAATACAGATCTAGCTCACAGAATGCAGATTGTGGTTTTGTATGTTTTCCTTATTTTTCTCTCTCTGTGCTCTGGACGTTCGATCGATTGTCGTTTTTTTCTTTCTAATCTTCTTCTCTTTAAACAGCGACCAGCAAAGCTAGCTTACGTGAAGCAAAACTACATATACCAACCTAACTACCTGCAACAGCACATATAACGGATGATTAAAAAGAACACTTCGTTAAAGCTACTGGAAGCTAATTAGCAGCTTCGAATTTTTCGCATGACACGTGCTGATTTTTGGACATCTAGATCACACAGCAAGCAGTATGAGTACTGCGTCTCACGTGCTCAGGTTTAATAAAAAAAAGACAGGAACAACCATCAATCACAAAGGAAGCAGCAGCAGCAGCACCGCACGGTCGGCGACGGACTTCCCCGTCGCCCCCCTGCAACAGATGCACAAGTAAACTTTATAACAACACATCCGGTCTGCAATACATACACTTGATACACGACAGCATCATCACAACCAGGGCCGGGCCCACTGTGGTGCCAACTGTGCCACTGGCACAGGGCCCACGAATTTGGGGGCCCCAAATTTTTATATATGTGGGATAGGATCTAAAAAAAATTAGGCTTTGTCCTCCACTGTTGGGCCGTCTCCGCGTGAAATAGAAAGCAGCCTCGCTGGCCCTGATCTCGTGTGGGCGTGTCCGCGTGTGGGCCGTCTCTCTCGCAGACGAATACGAAACGTTGGCTCAAAACGACAAAACACCTACGATTCCCAGGCCCCGCCGACGCACGCAGGAAGCGACGAACACGACTCGAGGCATCGCATACACAGCGCCGCTGCGCCGGCGACGGGCGACTCGCGACAGTTCCTTTTCATTGCCATTGTCACGCATGAGGCAGGCTAGAGCGGAGAACTCCATGCGTGTAGGTGCAGCAACTACACGGCAGGCGGCATCCCTGGTTTGTTTTTCTAATCGCCTGACCCGCTCACAACATCTTGCCCCTGGCCCCGTCGGCGTGCCGGAGTTCTTGGACATCCGCGCGGCGAGGTTGCGATTGTAAATTGTAGATCGCGGCGTTGCACATGTTCACACCGGCCTCCCCGGGCGTTGATCCAGCTGGTCTTCGAGATACCCAGCTGCATGCCCCTGTAGTTGAGCACTCGAGCTTTGCACATGGCGGAAACCAGGGCGGCATGTATTGGTTGACAAGACAAGGCTGGTGCGGCGTGCCCGGGTCAACGAAGTTGCTGCAGCGTTGGCTTGGAAGAGTGCGCCGCCACGGGGAGGTTATCGGCGAGCATGCCGTATCTCACGCCAAGACTGCGGGCGTGGTGCCGATGCCGCCTGTGCGCCCCTGCATGCATGCAACAGAAAAAAAAAATAGTTAGACGCGTTGGTTAGTGAGTAACGTATGGTGTTGGCTTAGGTGCGTGGACTGGTTGCAAGTAGGGATGAAAACGGAGCGGATACGGACGGAACTGGGTGGTGCCACATTTGTTTTCCTATATTTTTGCGGAAGCGGAAACGAATACAGAAACCCCGGAAACAAATACAGAAACAAATATTGTCGGAAACAGATACAGACCGAATACAGTGCGAACACGAAACAGAAGCAGATGTTTGCCGGAACCAAGCGATCCCTTGAATAATGCAGGAAAACTCAAGCAAACCAACAAACTTATCAATTTAATAAGAAGAAATAAATTAAAATATAATACAGTGTTTCTAAATTATCAACTTTGGCAAGAAAATACCTAACATCGTCCGTAAACCTAGTGCAACACTGAAAAGCCGAACTGGCAATGGCTCGAGAGGGAGATAATATGCAAGTACGTAGGGTCTAAACGTGGTCACTTCATATATTTTTCTTTTTTGTTGAGATCTTGGGTTGTGCCTCAGTGTTCCCACTGAAATTGTTAGGCATGTTGCATTCTGATAGCACCGCGTAGCAAAAAACGGAAAGTTCCGTATTGCCGGAAACGGAATTTCCGTTTCCGTGGTCGTTCCGCCGAAATATGCTGTTCCGTTTCCGTTTCCGTTTCCGCATAAAAGTTTCCGTTTCCGTTTCCGTTTTGCAAAATTCCGTTTCCACTTCCGTATTTCCGTTCCGTTTCCGTTTTTCCGCGGAAAAGTCGGAAAGTTTCCGCTCCGTTTTCATCCCTAGTTGCAAGGTTGCTAAGATTAGGACTGATTTGCCTAAGTACAAGGACTAGAAAATAGGAAAACAAAGGGTGCATAACGGATAAGTATGTTGCGTTATAACAGACACTAGTACAGAACAGGGCATCAATACCGGTCTTATTGGGCCTTTAGTACCGGTTGTGCAACCGGTACTAAAAGGTCGGGACTAAAGGGTACCCCTTTAGTACCGGTTGTATATACAACCGGTGCTAAAGGCCCTCCACGTGGGCGAGCCTGCGCGCGCGCAGCTGAGGACCTTTAGTACCGGTTGCTATTAGCAACCGGTACTAAAGGTTCCTGCTTTTTTTGCCCCCCCTTATTTTTTCAGGGGGTTTAGGTTTTCGGTTTTTTTTTCTTTTCGCTTATTTTTCGGGGTTTAGGGTTTCTGTTTTTTTCCTTTTCGCTCATTTTTCAGGGTTTCAAAGGAGATCACGTATAAAGTACTCAGTACACATATAAAGTACTCTCGTTACATATAAAGTACTCATAATTACAATGGAGATCACCGTAGCTAGTACATGCATGGAGGGAGTCTATTTGTCGACATAGTGGAATTCACCGAATTCATCTACGACCTGCGTCAGAATGAATCCCGCCAATTCCTCCGCAATAGCTTTTACGCGGTTTTTTGGTAGGAGCTGGTTCCGCTTGCTTGACATCTTTAAAAGAAGGAGATCAAATCAGTTATGATCGAAACTAAACACAATTGATGGTAGCAAAATAAAAGTTGTGTATGATGTTTACGTACCTCTCGATTTCTTACACTATTGACTCTCTCATTGACCCTCATGTGAATAAACTCACAAACGTAGTATCCACATAGTTCCGTCCCCTGTGGTTGTCGCAGACACCACTATACAAGAATTTAATTTAATCAAATAATAATCAAGAGATTATAATGGTATTAGAAAGATACACAGACCTAGATACGTAGTAGTACTTACGTTGTTAGTCTTGAACTCCAGCTTATCTTTCCATTCACCGCGTTCTTGCTTGATGAACCTTTTCCAAACCCTGCCCGGAAAAGAAAATGAATTGAGGAGTTATTACTTATACTTTTGATATCCGGAAATGAACGAAAGAGGCCGATATAGTGCGATTGAAATTACCTCTTGAGCATTAGACGCACGCTTTTGTACTCATCTTGATCTTTCCTTAATGAGTCCCAGACTTCAACTTCTCCTTCCTCGAGTCTAATGATTAGCAGAATGAAGTGGAACCTGCGCACATTTATATACGCAGGTATTCAGAACTCATCAATTACACTTAATATCGGGAAAGCAAAATAAAATGTGTACAAGACAGTAACACTCACCCGAAGTTGTAAGGAAAAAGTATTTCCTTTTTGGTACTTTGTCGCTTAAAAAACGTTAGCAAAACGTCCTCTATGTCCTCGGCATGGTCAGCTATGGTCTTGACATGAACTTTATCCGGGTCAATGAACCCAATGTCCCAGATTCCTCCCATTCGGCATTCACGAATCTTCATTCTGCATAATAGCGTACAAAAGAATGTTGTGAGGATAATTACAAGCAATGAACGAGCTTAACTATAAATAATTAAATTACACGAATAAATTACTTACAGACAATAGCAGCTGATGATAGATTTGTCGAGAGCAAGTTGATTGTACATCTGAAAAAGTTCGGAGAACTCAACCTGCACACCATATTCTCGGAAGTAGTGCTGTTCCTTAACTCCCGCCATGAGATAGATGATCCCTTCTTTTGCGGCAGCCATGTACCAGTTATGCAATTTATATAACTGTGTTGTTAGAGCACTCGGATTTTCGACCAGAGGCATCCCGAGTTCAAATTTATATTGAATTATTATCTGCGCTATGGGGTAACCTGTGTCGCCAATGACAACTTCTCCATGCTCGATTTCCCGAGCTTCAGAAGGCACAATGAGCGGGGCGATCGATTGTGCTTCTTGTTCTCCGAGCTGGGCAACTCTTTTCCCGCACGCTTTATCTTGCTCCATCTGTGAGGAAAGTACCTTGTCAATACCTCGCTCATAGTCTGATCGGGGCGATGGTGGAGGGTCATATAGGTTGTCAACGGTGTGATCTTTTACCTCAGTTGGTATAGTCTTCAGAAGTTCCTTTATGGGGTCAAGTCTTGCCTCCATTCTTTCCTTTTTTTCTGTTCAAAAAAGGCTGTCACCTCGCCACGTGTGCTCACTTCTAATTCCTCCATAGTCTTCTCGCCAGCTAACTTCTCAGGAGGCTTGACTTCCTTGGGTTTTTTTGCACGTTTCTTGACAGGGGACGACGTGAACAGCTTCCGCTTTGGCAAATTACTAGCAGTCGGCTGACGGGACGGCGCGGGCGATGGACTCGCGGTGGGCTCCCAATCGTCGGGGGAGGAGGGTGGACTTTGCTGTGGTGAATTTCTAACCGGAGGAGTCGGTGGCCTTGGCGCCGAGTCTGGAAACTTGATGTATTTCTTCTTCCATAGAACGATACCATGTTCGACTTCTCCCAATGTCTTCTCGCCTTCAGCTCCGGGATGTCAAGATGCATTGAGTTCATTCCCGACATAACTTTCGTGACCCCGACACGAGCAAATCCAGCCGGAATGTCACCAAAATGGAAGGTTGATCCACGTGGATGTGGTAAAGCATAGCCTTTCGCCACCGGAAAACTAATGTTCTTCGATGGCGCATGTAACTCACAATTTGTCTTCTCCGTGATATCATCCACGGGGTAGCACGCCGGCGACGGTTCATCAACTGCAGGATCTTGTAGCTGCGTGGAACCCACGCTGCTTTTCCGCTGAGATGGGCAGACATCGACTGCATGATCTTCTACTCGCGGCTGAGATTCCCTTTGCTGGGTAATTAAGGCCAGTTGCTTCTTCACATCATGCATCTGGCGTTCTAATGCAGTAAACCTCTCCGCCTCCTTCTTCTTACCTCTGCAATGTTTTCTATAAGTTGCAGCGTCCTCCGGAAACCCTTCAAGAAAACCAACCCCGCCTCCTCTGCCTCGACATCGTCCAAGTGTTCTTTATTCCCGAGGGCGAGTGAAAGCTCGTCGTCCTCTCTATCGGGAACATATTTTCCCTGTCGGACTAGTTCTATTGCGTCAACTAGTTTTTTGGTGACTCTTGTAATTCTTTTCTTCCATTTTCCCTGTGCAACAATCAGACCTGTGTTTTGGTCCAACACTGCCCCATGCGCGAACAACCATAACTTGGACCTGTCGGGCCAGTCATCTGTCTGTGGAGTGATCCCTTTTTTACGCAGCTCGTTTTCATAGGCTTCCCACTTAGGCACGGCAGTCTTGTAGCCACCTGAGCCCAAACGATGGAAATACTTCTTCTTCTTAGCATTCAACTTATTTTGGGTCGATCGGGCCACAGCGACGGCCGATTTCTTATACGCCACAAATTCAGGCCAGTCATCTTTTAGCTTCTCTAGTTGTCCAGTGAAATCTGGAGTTTTGTTCCCATATTTTCTCCACAATGTTTTCTTCCAGTTGTTGAATTGCTCGGCCATCTTGCTAAGAGTCCACTCCTTGACTTTATCCTTCCTCCTCTCTGGGAGATCTGCCGGTAGGCTGAAAGAACCCAATATCGACTCCCAAAGGGTATCTTTAATTCTTTGCTCGAGATATTTTGCGCCAATGTTTTTTTCTTCGGCTCATTCCATTCTGCAACGGTGATCGGGACCATGTCCCTTACAAGATATCCGCATTGAGCTACATATTTAGTGGAGATTCCATCGGGTTTCTCCGGTTTGCCTTTTATGCTAACTTCGTCGATCGACAACTTTGCACCATCCGGCAGCTTTAACCCTTGGGCCGGGCCTCGTTTACGGATTGACGTAGATCCAGAGGGCTGAAAGAAAAATGTTTCGTTAATAAGTGCGCATATAAATCAATTAATGCATCTAGCTAGTGATCAACAAGACTTAATATATACCTTGCCGGAGTTGTCTACGGAGTTTTGTGACGGCACTTCTTCCTCGTCGTCGTCTCTGAAGTTTTGTAACTCAAGGCCCTCACCGGAGTCGTTCAAGCATTTCTCGCTGAAATCTTTGCCGTCTTCTTCGTCGGAATCTTCTCCATCGGAATTGGGTCCAAGGGTCTTATCAAATATAATCGCTTCCATCCGGTCTTCATCCTCCAAATTTCGGATGAAGGGGGCGTCGATGATGGGGGCGTCGTCCTCCATAGCTCAATGTCGTCACTGCAAATTTGTAATTCAATGCACATATTTACTTATTTACTAGAATAATTTTTCACATATTTAATTACTAGACATAAAATTTACTTAGCAAAATATTTCTAACTTAGCAAAATATTTCTAACTTAGCAAAATTATTTTTAGTAACTTAGCAAAATATTTCTAACTTAGCAAAATTATTTCTAACTTAGCAAAATATTTCTAACTTAGCAAAATATTTCTAACTTAGCAAAATTATTTTTAGTAACTTAGCAAAATATTTCTAACTTAGCAAAATATTTCTAACTTAGCAAAATTAAGCAATATTTTGCTACACTAAGCAATATTTCTAACTTAGCAAAATGCTCCACTAATATTACATAAATTCAAACCTAAATACAAACCTAAAAATGCTCCACTAATATTCCTAATTTGGTCCACTAAAATTGAAACACAAATTCAAACATAAAAATGCTCCACTAATATTACATAAATTCAAACCTAAAAATGCTCCACTAAATTTGCTACACTAATAAAATGCTCCACTAAAATTAATATTCTTATAAATTAAAACATAAATTCAAACCTAAATTCAAACATAAATTCAAACTAAATTCAAACAATAAAATGCTTATAAATTCAAACATAAATTCAAACTACTAATTAATGAACAGTACTGAAAAAATTGCTATGACTAATAGTACTAAAAACAAAAAAATGAACACTACTAATTAATCTAAAGAACAGTACTGAAAAAAAAGAAAAAAACTAACCGAGGCGCAGGAGCAGGGGCGGCCGGAGCGGGGTGGAGGCCGCGCCGGAGCAGGGGCGGCGAGGGAGGAGGCGATGGCCGAAGCAGAGGAGGGAGGCGGAGCAGGGGCCGAGGCCGGAGCAGAGGAGGGAGCAGGGGCGGCAGAGGTCGACGCGGGCCGGAGCAGAGGAGGGAGGCGGAGCAGGGGCGGCGCGTCGTGGAGCGGAGCAGGGGTGGAGGAGGCCGGAGCAGATGAGGGAGGCGGAGCAGGGGCGGCGAGGGAGGAGGCGATGGATGGCGCGGCGGGGCAGCACGACGACGGAGATTAGAGGAGGCGAGGCGCGCGAGGAAGACGATGAACTGCTAACTTAGAGAATTTGGGGACGATTCCCCGTTTAAACTGCTCGAAACTGACGTTTAGTACCGGTTGTTATGTACAACCGGTACTAAAGGGTCTTTAGTACCGGTTGTACAGAACAACCGGTACTAAAGGTCAGTTTTGGGCCGCGTTATTTCGCGCGCGAAGCCCACCACTTTAGTACCGGTTGTACTTTACAACCGGTACTAATGGGCTTTTCATTATTTTTTTCTCTAGTTTCTTTTTTCTTTCTTATGTTTTCTGTTTTTTATATCTATTTGGTTTCTATTTTGTTTCTTTCTCTAGTTTCTTTTTCTTTAATATATATAATTTAATTGTCTACAAAATTGTAATAATTATCTATCTATTTGTTTTTTATTTTCTATTTTTTCTATTTGGTTTCTGTTTTGTTTTTTTCTCTAGTTTCTTTTTATTTTATATCTATGTAATTTAATTGTCTTAAAATTTATAATAATAATTATCTATCTATTTGTTTTTTATTTTCTGTTTTTTCTATTTGGTTTCTGTTTTGTTTTTTCTATTTGGTTTCTCTATTTGTTTTTTATTTTCTGTTTTTTCTATTTGGTTTCTGTTTTGTTTTTTCTATTTGGTTTCTGTTTTGTTTTTTTCTCTAGTTTCTTTTTATTTTATATCTATGTAATTTAATTGTCTTAAAATTTATAATAATTATCTATTTATTTTAGAAACATTGTTAACACCAACGACGTCAATACACCATCGACACTGATTTGATAGACAAATCATTCGGATTCTTCCCGTCATACAGCCCAACGGTGCATTTGATATGCAGGGCACTCACGAGCCACCGTTGGGCTGTATGACGGGGAAGCTTCTTGACAATACACATTGGAAATACACATTCATTATTATTACACATGCTCCTTACATAAAGGATACATTCCATAGAATGCATTACATAAAAGAGGTTTAATACATTATTACACATCACGCCAACATCACCAACATCACCAACATTATTCTACATAAACGGACTTGCTGGTGAGTTTCCGGTGAGCTTTATCTCGTGTCGCGTTTGTCGCGGGTTGATTTGGGATCGGTTTTCTCGGGACACTTTGGCTACCACAAACGACTGTTCAGAACACTGATACATCACCAACAGTTTTTGGAACACTGATACATCACCATCTTATTATTACACACCACTAACAGGGGTAATGGCGCCGGCAATTTTAACAAAATTGCCGGCGCGTATTAGGGGGAACGACGGGAGCCAGCCCCGTTCGCGGCCGCCCGGTTCTCGCGCGCACGTTTGCGGCGGAGGGCAAGATCCATGGATCTTGAGTCTTTCAGCGCCCGTTCCAGCTCGGAAGCCTCCTTCGCCTTGAGCTGGTAGGCAGTCTTGGCTCGCTGGACACGGTCGTCGCGGACAGGCTGCAAGGAGGCTTCAATGGCCTTCTGCATCTGTGGCCCGCCGCCCTCTTCCCCATGGTCGCTCCAGTCGAAGTCGTCGTCCTCCTCGTCGTCGGGAGGTGCGGCGGCGGCTGGTGGAGGTGCACGGCTCGTGGGCATACGGCGGGATAGGCTCCCGCGGTAGCGCCCAAGCGCGCTCTGCCGAGCACGCTCGACCTCGTCCAGAAGGCGCTGCGGCGGGCGTGGCGGATCCATCTCGTGGAGACGATGCGTTCGTGGCTAGGAATGGTGGATTAGGGTTTACCCGTCGGCGACAATATATAAAGACCTCTAGGGCAGCGCTGGGGGAGGACACGTGCCCAGGGCAGCGCTGGGGGAGGACACGAGTCGTGACCGCAAAGCCTGTGGGGACCCCAGACCGGCAGTCTGAGACCTCCAGTATGCATACATTCACGATCCCATGATCAGTCAGTCGTGAACAACATACTTAAGTTGGCATTGCAGATACATCATCCATTACATAACGAATACACGTTTCGCAAAACTGGTCACATGACCCAGTTAAAAACAACTGCCACGCAGGGCAGAGAAACACATAAAACAGCGGAAGTCTTCAAACACAACCGTGGCAAAGCCCAAGTCATGCCTTGACTACCTACAGGCAACTGACTGGGAGACGTTCCTAGCTCGCATAGACGTCGACGAACTCTCAATCTTCCGCATACTCCTCATCTTCGACGTAAGCCTTCTCGTTGAGAATCTGGACATTGGAATATCCAGGGGCACAGCCATGAGTACAATTACGTACTCGCAAGACATCACCAATGAAGCTTATAAAATGCAATTATGCTTATCAGGTGGAGTAGGTAGGCTATACTTAGGGTTGTCTACCCATGATGGATAAAAGATTCATCATGGTTGATTAACATCTCTATATCTTTATTGAAAAAGATACTTCAAAAATATCATAGTTTTCTCTCAGTGGATATTGCATATCCGAGAGATTTTGACAAAGATGGTTTTAAGAGAAGAAGGATTTTCTTTGCAAAACTTCTTGTAAAACAACTTTCGGTTTTTCCAACATCCGTACCTCCCAGGTACAAAGTTCATCTTCCAGTACCTTCCAGGTACAATCCTTTCCATAAACCTCCTTTTGAAAACATCGACACAATGCTAGACGACATTGACCATTCAGCTGTCCATGACCGCGGACGCGGCTATTCGAATAGTTTTGACTCTGCAGAGTTTGTACACTTTCACCACACCATCCGGTACACCTGCCGTGATCACCACGGACTGTTCGTGACAGTATGCGAACATCAGGTAACCAATCATAACTTCCACTATGCCGATGCTAGTATGCGATTACCTCTTCAGTGGGTTTGTTCTCCCCGGCACCGAGTGAGCTAGCCGTATCGATCCGGTTGCCCCTAGACATCACACCGCCATGGCAGGAGACCCACTGTTGCTTGCCGGTGGCACTCGTAGTCCACACTTTGTATGCCCATATCCAGCATTCGGTTCCGGGGACTTTAACCCCTTCTAGCCAATTGAGGTAAAGTCTCACACTAACACAAACAAGCTTCCATTAAGCCCGTGCCCATTTAAGTAATGTGGTTGTACTGTAGGGCTGTCAGGCACAAGACTAGTCTATGTGTCGTTTTCGAAAAACATTTCCAAAACATCTTCTTCACAATTCTCCCGTGGACAAGGTCCCACCTTTCCCGGGGTTTTCCGTAAAACCTTTGTTTTTCCAAAACACATTTGTTAGGGTGTCCACTTAGGGACTTCAAGATTACTATCTTGTGGTGGTAAATATACCATATGGTGGCTATGGGCTTGGCAACACCAAGTTGTGACTAATGGCAATATAATAATTTATATAATAACACTAGTAGTAATAGTCATATCAAAAATAGTTTTGTTTTCCAAGTTTTGTAAAACTTCAGAAGTAAAGCATGCATGATAGAATATGATAAATATGGTAGCAAACATTGGGATGGCTTGCCTTGATACTGGTCAAAGTCTTGTCCCTGAAATAAACAGGCTTGACAATATGCCTCCTCAGCAACTGCTTCTTCCTCGTGTTCTAACGTCGCAAAAAGAAAGTAACCACCAATCAGTACCAACTAGAGGTACATACTAACAGCAAGCATCACATACAGCAAGCAAACATTATCACACAACAATCACCTACTTTTCCAAAATAGAAATCTACCACACACTTCTAGTTGAAAAAGAAACTAATAGAGCTATGCTCTAGTTTTGAGAATCTTACTCTCAAACCAAAATGCAATGGGATCAGTGGGTGTTCCACTATCAACCCAAGGCATCAAGAGGTCATTTAGCCTCTGGTCATTTACAAAAATCACCTAAACACAAGCTAGATAAGAATCTATCCATACTAGTGAGTCACAAATATTTTCTAGAATATAATTCTAGCTAAACATGCTTTGCTAAAACTAAGTAATGTCCAAACAATGGTGACATGCTAACCAACCAGTAGCAACATGACTTGCTACTGATATACAACCAACATATTCTAAAATCATTCCACTTAAAGGATTTTTATTCTCAACAAATCCTAAATTCTAGAAAAATCTAGAAGAATCCATACTAGTGATAATATCCTCTAACAAACACATGAAGCACTTAACTTTTCCTAGCATGTTATCAATATGAAGTAACACAATCATAGCAAAGGATATCAAACCTACACATGCTAGAAATCACAAAAAGAATACTAACATAATTATTAAAACTAAATAAAACTATAAATAGTTATTCACAGAAAAGCTAAAAGTCTAGTTTTGCACCTCAAATTAAATCTAGAGCTCAATAAATCACACAAAGCTAGTATAAGATACTACTAAGCATATACAAGCCAACACAATTGGATTTACTTCAAAAGTATCACCAAATAAATTACAAAAATCCTAGAATAGCCTACTGGACATTTACTAAACACATGCCATTTTATTTGGTTGATCTTTTGCAAGAAAGGCCAAGTGCTACTGCTAGGCAACACTTAGGGATTTCCAAAACAGTTGAGTTTGCATTTTTGTGATTCTTATAAAAAAGATATTTAAGTTTTAGTGAAAACCAGTACTTCTGCCTCTCCATTTATTTCTCCAAAAATAATGAATAAAAAGTAGATCTACAAGTTGGGTGTGTTTAAGAACTTGCAGAGGTACTACCCAGATTTTTGGTTTGATTTTATTTTGCATTTTCCTATTTTAAACGGATTTAAACCAGAGACATTGATTCTGCCAATTTCTGAAATCCGAAAAACACAGAAACTAAAAAAAAACGGCACACGGGCCGAATCTACGGCGCCGAGCCCAGCTAAGGCCACAGCGGCCCAGCTAGGTGCGCGCGCGCGGCGCGGGAACGGGTGGCGTTCAAAGGGAGCCGTCGATCTGGAGATCGACGGTCCACGTGCTTCGTCCTCCTCCTCCTCTCTCTCTCTCTCACGCGACACGGGAGGAAGAGCGGGCGGCCGTGTGCTCACCTAGTGGCGTCGTAGGGCGGTGGCGAGGGGTCGAGGTGGTCACGCGAGCTCGAGGCGGTGCAGGGGTGGCGGCAGCAGCTGCAACGGTGCTACGGCGCAACTCCGGCGAGCTCGAGGTCCGGCGGGACGTCGAGGACGGCGGCGTCGTCCCTGCGGTAAAAAGGCCGGGAAGACGTGTCAGGGAGATGTTCCAGGGGCTGGGCGTTGCGATGGTGCAGAGAGATGAGAGAAACGGCAGTGGAGCGGCGGCAACCTCCAACGCGATCTCGCTCGGGTGTCCGGCGAGTTCTTCCTCCGCCTCGCTCGCAGAGAGCGAGAGGGAAGGAGAAGATGGGGTGGGGTGGGTGCGGTGGATGTGTGGAGGTGGGTGGCGAGACGTGTGGTGCCGTGGTGGCTTAAAACTGAGGAGATTTCCTCTCCCCCACTCGGTGTCAACGGCCGGGCGGCGTGGTGCGAGCAGAGCACGCAAACGTCGATCCCGTGCTGTCCCAGGGCGTCAACGGGTGTCCTCTCCGTCGAGTGGGTGCGGGGCAGAGCAGGGATGCGAGGAGGAGTGAAGAAATGGGCTGCTCTCTCCTCACGGTCCACTCCCGAGTCACTCACGGCCACCTCCTTGTCTCCCCTCCACTGCTCCTAGTTGACCACAACAAAGCCATCCAATGGCATGGGTAAGAAGTGGGGTCATGGGGGAGTAGAAGGGGCAAGGTTGCTCCCTCTGGTTCGCACGAAAACACACATAAACGTGCTCCCAAAATCTGCCCGTGCTGTGAACAGTAAATTTCAGAGAAAATTCAGTTTTCTGAAAAACTGCTAAGTGTCTGGGCAGTTAGCAGATAGCAAAAGTGGCTGCTTGTTTCACCTAGTAAATCAAGTCCAAATGGAAAAATTTAAATTGGTAAATGATCACCAGGTTTAATACTTCCAAGAAATATTTTTGGTCCATTTTTGAAAAATGTTTAAGGGCAGGGAAACATGCTGGTAAGTGGGCTACTCTCTATCTGTTTCTGACTTTTCTGTTTTTCTGTTTTTCAGTTTTATTCTGTAGCCACATAAACATGCATGTATCTAAGGGTTCCAAAGGTACAAAAGGTGATCCAAGGGCATGGAACCAATGTCCACACACCATAGATCAAGTTAAAACCCAAAAACCCTAAATTGAATATTTTGGCTTCATAAAATCATAATTTTAAAACATCTACTTGGGTAGGGTTTTAGGAAAAACCCTAATTGAAATTTTTAGAAAAACTCACTCAAACCACTATGCATTTTTGAAATCTTGGATGCTTCCTTGCTAAATGATGTTGTCAAGTTAAAATCAAGTTGATGAAATGGTTTTGGACAAAAATCTCTCAAGGCACCATGTTGGAAATTGGATTAAAACAAGAATTTCTTAAATGGACCTCGAGAGAAAACTAGGTTGGTTTTATGAAAAATTTAAATTGGTTTGGAAAGAAATCACTCCTTGCCTTGCAAAACACAAAGTATTGTTTCAACAAAAATATCAGGTGAAAATAAAAGTTTTTGTTGGCTCAAAAATTTGGGGTCCTACTACCACTTATACAGAGGCAAAATTTTGGGCTGTGACAGATCTTCCCCCCTTAAAATGAATCTCGTCCCCGAGATTCGTGGGTGGGTACTAGGGAATTCGAGGGTATGGGTTTTGGAGATACAAAATTTTCCTTTATACAAAATATCTGTGCCACCAATAATTGGCTCACAGACACAGTGGGATTGGTTTGCCAAAAATTATATTTGCAAAGGGTTTAGGGAAAACGAGGGGTACTGTTTCGAATAAAAGGATAGAAGAACACGGGGGTGAGCTGCTTACTCACTGACATGGGGGACCGGGTCCACCTGGCAGTCTCGCCTCTCTTTCTTCTCTTCTTCTTTCTCGCTTTCTCTCCTTCCTCACATGCCCGGGATTCAGTGCGCGGAGCACTCATCGGTGGGGGTACTGCTGAGCGTGCTGCGCTGCAGCGGCCAGCACGGCTTTGGGGCTCAAAGATTCGATGATTTCGCGCCAAAGGGCGAGCACTGCTCGTGATTTCTTCACTTTCCCGCGCAAGACGGTGGCGAGGGGCGGCACTCGAGCTCTGGTTATAAATCGGAAACCTACTAGGCTCTTCTCCTCCTCACATCCACCATGAGCTTCATTAACGCCTTCTTCAAAGCCTACTACGAGATGTTGGAGAGAGCGGGCTTCATTGAGCATGTCCTCATCGTCGTGATCTTCGGGATCTCGTTGTCGGTGGTGACCGCTCTGCTGTATGCGGCGTTGGTCATTTTGATCCTTAGCTTATGCAGGTGGTGGTCTGACGCTGGTGGAGATGCTGCGGCAGTAGAGCTAGCTGCGCCGGAGGGGCTTGTTGCAGAGGAGGAGCAAGCTGCAGTGGAGGTGCAAGCTGCACCGCCGGTGGCTGAGGTGGCTGTTCTTCCGGCTGGAGGTGAGCAGGCTGCTCGAGCTGTCCGTCGTCGTCGTGGGGCTCGTGACACTGCTTCGGGTGAAGCAGGCTCGTCTTCAGGCAGTGCCGTGGAGCGGGAGAGCGAGTAGAAATTTCTGGAGTGTTTTGCATCTGTACTGAGTTGTTGCAGTGTTCTTCGTTAGGGTAGAGTTTGTATCCTTTGTTTCCTGAAGTTTCTCTTCTGTAGTGACCTCCGGGTTGTATCAATCTTGCCTTCGCTGACGAGCTGGAGCAAGATTTGTATCGTTGAATCCTTCTTGGCTACCCTAACTCTGGTCTTGCAGCATTCACAGATTTGTAGAGGTACGAGCGTTTCAGAGAGGGAAACGGGCTACTGAGAAAATATCTCGATAGAATTTAGCTGTGCGTGAGGCACATGGTTTTCCCAAAAGGGGAATCAACTACACACGAGTTTTTCCACAAACAACACAAATAACAAAGAACAGACAACACACCTTAAGACTTGTTTCCAAATCAACACCAATAACAAGAGGATCAAAGCACCAAATTTTAACAGAGGCTGATTCGACATCAACCCAACAGCTTACAACAACAAACACAACACCAACAACAAACAAGCAAACAACGTGCCGCTTCTACTAACCCACGAGCGCAGATCAAGCTAACAAAGCACGGGATCTACTCCGCTTGAGGGCCCTGGGTAGATGGTGGAGTACGGCCAAGACGAAGAGTGGTGTCCACCTCTCCATCTTCCGCGGGGTGGGGATCTACAGCACACCTTCGAGGACTACACCTTGCTCTTGGGGTTGCTGCTGAACTCGGGCTACTGCACCTCGTGCTTCGATGAACTGGTGGACTGGGGTCACTGCTTCTGCTGGGATGGCCTGGAGGCTGGTACCTGACGCAGGGTTCCTTGACTCCTTCAGCTGTAGACTGACTTGGATCAGGGTGCGCCGAGTGGTCACGAGTTCTTCCAGCAGGGAATCACAGAGTGCCGACATTGCAGCTCCGTAGGCGACGCTGCTAATGATGGCGGGATCGACTTCTTTGTCGGTGGAGGTCTGGATCAGCTCTGCACCAGGCTGGGGCCTGGCTGGGAAAAAGCGGAACGCTCGACTTTGCGACACCACTGGCTCTGAGTGCCGGAGACGAGCGAGAGCTTCCCAGGCTGCTTTCTGGATGGTTTGACTCAGGGTAGGCATGTTCCTACGCGGATCACTTGGGGCTGCTTCGGGCCTGAGGGGTATGGACTGAGGTATACATCTGCTCGAAAATCACCCCCAGGAAATGGGGTTGAACTTTTGAACACGACATAACGAGGGGGAATGTGGCAACCGAGAAGATCACAGACTCTCCTGAGGACCAGTGGAAAACCGAGGTGCCCATCGGCCATGGTTTCTAGGAGGAAGGTGGGCAGCGCTGGCGATTCACTCGGGGCTTTGGAACTGGAGCAAGCCATGAGGGCAAGGTTTCTCAGCGGGATTCTACTTCAATGGCGAGGGTGGGGATGAATGGCAGATAGAACGGGTCTCATATAGGCTGGGATGTGTCGGTCGCTTCTTAAGGAAGATCCCGGCGAGTCTCTCTCACGCAGGGGGACAAGTCCTACTGCACCTTACAGCGGACCGACGCCTAGCCATGCCGGTTAGGCGGAGATGGGTCAAATCCATCGGGCTCTCCGTAGGGGAACATCAACTGGCAATCCTTTCTCTCTTGCTTGATCTCAAATCTAGCCTTGGGAACATCGTCAGGTATACAAATTTGAATGGAGATGAGGTGACAGAAGAAAATTTTTGGTAAACCTTTGACTAAGAGGGGTAAGGTTTAGAATAATTTGAAAAGATGAGAGGAGAGTAAGCTATACTTAGGCTTCCTCAGATAAAAAGATTTTTGGTAGTAATATAATGATACCAAAAAGATTTTTCTTCCTATCTAACGTCCATGCTAACTAAGGCTCCTACAGTCAGGATGGCTCTGATACCAACTCTGTGGGGACCCCAGACCGGCAGTCTGAGACCTCCAGTATGCATACATTCACGATCCCATGATCAGTCAGTCGTGAACAACATACTTAAG
Source organism: Poa pratensis (assembly GCA_947311845.1). Classification (NCBI taxonomy): domain Eukaryota; kingdom Viridiplantae; phylum Streptophyta; class Magnoliopsida; order Poales; family Poaceae; genus Poa; species Poa pratensis. The sequence goes on along the minus strand of CAMZMU010000033.1, from coordinate 17,891,770 downwards.
TTGGCATTGCAGATACATCATCCATTACATAACGAATACACGTTTCGCAAAACTGGTCACATGACCCAGTTAAAAACAACTGCCACGCAGGGCAGAGAAACACATAAAACAGCGGAAGTCTTCAAACACAACCGTGGCAAAGCCCAAGTCATGCCTTGACTACCTACAGGCAACTGACTGGGAGACGTTCCTAGCTCGCATAGACGTCGACGAACTCTCAATCTTCCGCATACTCCTCATCTTCGACGTAAGCCTTCTCGTTGAGAATCTGGACATTGGAATATCCAGGGCACAGCCATGAGTACAATTACGTACTCGCAAGACATCACCAATGAAGCTTATAAAATGCAATTATGCTTATCAGGTGGAGTAGGTAGGCTATACTTAGGGTTGTCTACCCATGATGGATAAAAGATTCATCATGGTTGATTAACATCTCTATATCTTTATTGAAAAAGATACTTCAAAAATATCATAGTTTTCTCTCAGTGGATATTGCATATCCGAGAGATTTTGACAAAGATGGTTTTAAGAGAAGAAGGATTTTCTTTGCAAAACTTCTTGTAAAACAACTTTCGGTTTTTCCAACATCCGTACCTCCCAGGTACAAAGTTCATCTTCCAGTACCTTCCAGGTACAATCCTTTCCATAAACCTCCTTTTGAAAACATCGACACAATGCTAGACGACATTGACCATTCAGCTGTCCATGACCGCGGACGCGGCTATTCGAATAGTTTTGACTCTGCAGAGTTTGTACACTTTCACCACACCATCCGGTACACCTGCCGTGATCACCACGGACTGTTCGTGACAGTATGCGAACATCAGGTAACCAATCATAACTTCCACTATGCCGATGCTAGTATGCGATTACCTCTTCAGTGGGTTTGTTCTCCCCGGCACCGAGTGAGCTAGCCGTATCGATCCGGTTGCCCCTAGACATCACACCGCCATGGCAGGAGACCCACTGTTGCTTGCCGGTGGCACTCGTAGTCCACACTTTGTATGCCCATATCCAGCATTCGGTTCCGGGGACTTTAACCCCTTCTAGCCAATTGAGGTAAAGTCTCACACTAACACAAACAAGCTTCCATTAAGCCCGTGCCCATTTTAAGTAATGTGGTTGTACTGTAGGGCTGTCAGGCACAAGACTAGTCTATGTGTCGTTTTCGAAAAACATTTCCAAAACATCTTCTTCACAATTCTCCCGTGGACAAGGTCCCACCTTTCCCGGGGTTTTCCGTAAAACCTTTGTTTTTCCAAAACACATTTGTTAGGGTGTCCACTTAGGGACTTCAAGATTACTATCTTGTGGTGGTAAATATACCATATGGTGGCTATGGGCTTGGCAACACCAAGTTGTGACTAATGGCAATATAATAATTTATATAATAACACTAGTAGTAATAGTCATATCAAAAATAGTTTTGTTTTCCAAGTTTTTGTAAAACTTCAGAAGTAAAGCATGCATGATAGAATATGATAAATATGGTAGCAAACATTGGGATGGCTTGCCTTGATACTGGTCAAAGTCTTGTCCCTGAAATAAACAGGCTTGACAATATGCCTCCTCAGCAACTGCTTCTTCCTCGTGTTCTAACGTCGCAAAAAGAAAGTAACCACCAATCAGTACCAACTAGAGGTACATACTAACAGCAAGCATCACATACAGCAAGCAAACATTATCACACAACAATCACCTACTTTTCCAAAATAGAAATCTACCACACACTTCTAGTTGAAAAAGAAACTAATAGAGCTATGCTCTAGTTTTGAGAATCTTACTCTCAAACCAAAATGCAATGGGATCAGTGGGTGTTCCACTATCAACCCAAGGCATCAAGAGGTCATTTAGCCTCTGGTCATTTACAAAAATCACCTAAACACAAGCTAGATAAGAATCTATCCATACTAGTGAGTCACAAATATTTTCTAGAATATAATTCTAGCTAAACATGCTTTGCTAAAACTAAGTAATGTCCAAACAATGGTGACATGCTAACCAACCAGTAGCAACATGACTTGCTACTGATATACAACCAACATATTCTAAAATCATTCCACTTAAAGGATTTTTATTCTCAACAAATCCTAAATTCTAGAAAAATCTAGAAGAATCCATACTAGTGATAATATCCTCTAACAAACACATGAAGCACTTAACTTTTCCTAGCATGTTATCAATATGAAGTAACACAATCATAGCAAAGGATATCAAACCTACACATGCTAGAAATCACAAAAAGAATACTAACATAATTATTAAAACTAAATAAAACTATAAATAGTTATTCACAGAAAAGCTAAAAGTCTAGTTTTGCACCTCAAATTAAATCTAGAGCTCAATAAATCACACAAAGCTAGTATAAGATACTACTAAGCATATACAAGCCAACACAATTGGATTTACTTCAAAAAGTATCACCAAATAAATTACAAAAATCCTAGAATAGCCTACTGGACATTTACTAAAACACATGCCATTTTATTTTGGTTGATCTTTGCAAGAAAGGCCAAGTGCTACTGCTAGGCAACACTTAGGGATTTCCAAAACAGTTGAGTTTGCATTTTTGTGATTCTTATAAAAAAAGATATTTAAGTTTTAGTGAAAACCAGTACTTCTGCCTCTCCATTTATTTCTCCAAAAATAATGAATAAAAAGTAGATCTACAAGTTGGGTGTGTTTAAGAACTTGCAGAGGTACTACCCAGATTTTTGGTTTGATTTTATTTTGCATTTTCCTATTTTAAACGGATTTAAACCAGAGACATTGATTCTGCCAATTTCTGAAATCCGAAAAACACAGAAACTAAAAAAAAACGGCACACGGGCCGAATCTACGGCGCCGAGCCCAGCTAAGGCCACAGCGGCCCAGCTAGGTGCGCGCGCGCGGCGCGGGCGCGGGAACGGGTGGCGTTCAAAGGGAGCCGTCGATCTGGAGATCGACGGTCCACGTGCTTCGTCCTCCTCTCCTCTCTCTCTCTCTCTCACGCGACACGGGAGGAAGAGCGGGCGGCCGTGTGCTCACCTAGTGGCGTCGTAGGGCGGTGGCGAGGGGTCGAGGTGGTCACGCGAGCTCGAGGCGGTGCAGGGGTGGCGGCAGCAGCTGCAACGGTGCTACGGCGCAACTCCGGCGAGCTCGAGGTCCGGCGGGACGTCGAGGACGGCGGCGTCGTCCCTGCGGTAAAAAGGCCGGGAAGACGTGTCAGGGAGATGTTCCAGGGGCTGGGCGTTGCGATGGTGCAGAGAGATGAGAGAAAACGGCAGTGGAGCGGCGGCAACCTCCAACGCGATCTCGCTCGGGTGTCCGGCGAGTTCTTCCTCCGCCTCGCTCGCAGAGAGCGAGAGGGAAGGAGAAGATGGGGTGGGGTGGGTGCGGTGGATGTGTGGAGGTGGGTGGCGAGACGTGTGGTGCCGTGGTGGCTTAAAACTGAGGAGATTTTCCTCTCCCCCACTCGGTGTCAACGGCCGGGCGGCGTGGTGCGAGCAGAGCACGCAAACGTCGATCCCGTGCTGTCCCAGGGCGTCAACGGGTGTCCTCTCCGTCGAGTGGGTGCGGGGCAGAGCAGGGATGCGAGGAGGAGTGAAGAAATGGGCTGCTCTCTCCTCACGGTCCACTCCCGAGTCACATCACGGCCACCTCCTTGTCTCCCCTCCACTGCTCCTAGTTGACCACAACAAAGCCATCCAATGGCATGGGTAAGAAGTGGGGTCATGGGGGAGTAGAAGGGGCAAGGTTGCTCCCTCTGGTTCGCACGAAAACACCACATAAACGTGCTCCCAAAATCTGCCCGTGCTGTGAACAGTAAATTTCAGAGAAAATTCAGTTTTCTGAAAAACTGCTAAGTGTCTGGGCAGTTAGCAGATAGCAAAAGTGGCTGCTTGTTTCACCTAGTAAATCAAGTCCAAATGGAAAAATTTAAATTGGTAAATGATCACCAGGTTTAATACTTCCAAGAAATATTTTTGGTCCATTTTTGAAAAATGTTTAAGGGCAGGGAAACATGCTGGTAAGTGGGCTACTCTCTATCTGTTTCTGACTTTTCTGTTTTTCTGTTTTTCAGTTTTATTCTGTAGCCACATAAACATGCATGTATCTAAGGGTTCCAAAGGTACAAAAGGTGATCCAAGGGCATGGAACCAATGTCCACACACCATAGATCAAGTTAAAACCCAAAAACCCCTAAATTGAATATTTTGGCTTCATAAAATCATAATTTTAAAACATCTACTTGGGTAGGGTTTTAGGAAAAACCCTAATTGAAATTTTTTAGAAAAACTCACTCAAACCACTATGCATTTTTGAAATCTTGGATGCTTCCTTGCTAAATGATGTTGTCAAGTTAAAAATCAAGTTGATGAAATGGTTTTGGACAAAAATCTCTCAAGGCACCATGTTGGAAAATGGATTAAAACAAGAATTTCTTAAATGGACCTCGAGAGAAAACTAGGTTGGTTTTATGAAAAATTTAAATTGGTTTGGAAAGAAATCACTCCTTGCCTTGCAAAACACAAAGTATTGTTTCAACAAAAATATCAGGTGAAAATAAAAGTTTTTGTTGGCTCAAAAATTTGGGGTCCTACTACCACTTATACAGAGGCAAAATTTTTGGGCTGTGACAAAGCCCGTCTTTAGTCCCGGTTGGTGTTACCAACCGGTACTAAAGAAGCACACGGATCGTGTGTTTCTTTCAAGCGCTTGTGAGACGTTGGATCAGAGGTGTGTTTCTTTTGAGGGATTGTGAGCTGTTGGATCAGCAGTATCACGACCACTTCGTGAGCCACATGATCCTATATATAGCCCACCTCCCGGAATTCCAGCGTCACTCACTCACTCACACAAAACATTCCATCGTCACTCGGAGAGGCATCTTTGGGCAACCAGCGGCAAGACGTCTCTGATGACCTGCGACCGTTCCAAACGGTTGCAGATCATCAGAGATGTCTTGCCGGACGGTTGTAGATCATCAGAGACGTCTTACCTCTGCTTGGATCGAAGTGGCGCTCAAACACAAAACATTCGGGTTTCCTAGCTATGCCCGACACTGAATGCAACGACATTCGACCGTGAATCAGTGTCGGGCTGTAGCTAGGAGAAACCGTGTGTTTTGTTTCCCAGGTTACTCACTCATATATTCTACCTTGTGCTCAAACATAAAACATTCGGATCCAAGCAGCGGCAAGACGCTCTGATGATTAGCAACATCCCCAACACTTGTTGCAAATCATAGTTACATAAAAGGTTTAATACATTATTACACATCAGCAACAACATCCCTATCTAGTGTTCACTTTTTCTTCTTGTGTGTCCCTTTCTTCTGATTGCGTCGTAGCCATGGACAATCTTCATCAATTAACACGGTGCTTGGGTCAGTTTTCACTTTGAAGGGCGGAATTTCAGCAAACTTATTGTAATCTTCTGACATGTCTGTCTTGTCCTCCACTCCCACGATGTTTCTTTTTCCTGAAAGAACTATGTGGCGCTTTGGCTCATTGTATGATGTACCGGCTTGCTTATCTTTTCTTTTTTTTCGATCTGGAAGACATGTCCTTCACATAGAAAACCTGAGCCACATCATTGGCTAGGACGAATGGCTCGGTTTTGTACGCAAGATTTTTGAGATCCACTGTAGTCATTCCGTACCGCTTGTCTATCTCTACCCCGCATGACAGGTTAACCCATTTGCACTGAAACAAAGGGATCTTAAAATAAGGTCCATAGTCAAGTTCCCATATCTGCTGTATGCAACCATAATATGTGTCCTTTGTTCCATCATCGTTTGTTGCATCAAAGCGGACACCACTGTTTTGGTTAGTGCTCTTTTTGTCTTGGGTTTCCGTGTAAAATGTATTCCCATTTATCTCGTACCCTTGGAAAGTCAATATAGTCGAAGATGGTGTCTTGGCCAACAAGTATAGCTCTTGTCCAACAGTGTTGTCATTAATGAGATGTGTACGCAACCAACTGCCGAAAGTATCCACGTGTTTTTCTTTAATCCAGAAGTCAGTCTTCTCCGGGTATTCTGAGCGTAAAATATCCATGTGTTCCACGATATACGGAGCCACCAATCTGGAATTTTGTAGAACTGTGTAGTGTGCTTGAGTGAAAGAATGCCCGTCCATACTTCTTGTTGCTTTCTTTCCTAGCGTGCCTTTTCCACGCAGTCTCCCCTCATGGCGTGATTGAGGAACACCGATGGGTTTAAGATCTGGAAGAAAGTCAACACAGAACTCAATGACCTCCTCTGTTCCATAGCCCTTGGACATGCTTCCTTCTGGCCTAGCACGGTTATGAACGTATTTCTTTAAGACTCCCATGAACCTCTCAAAGGGGAACATGTTGTGTAGAAATACAGGACCGAGAATGGAAATCTCTTCGACTAGGTGAACTATGAGGTGCGTCATAATATTGAAGAAGGCCGGTGGAAACACCAACTCAAAGCTGACAAGACATTGGACCACACCCGTCTGTAAACTTGGTAGAGTTGCTGGATCAATTACCTTCTGAGAAATTGCATTCAGGAATGCACATAGCTTGACAATGGGTACTCGAACGTTTTCCGGTAGAAGCCCCCTCAATGCAACAGGAAGTAATTGTGTCATAATCACGTGGCAGTCATGAGACTTCAGGTTTTGGAACTTTTTCTCTGCCATGTTTATTATTCCCTTTATATTCGACGAGTAGCCAGACGGGACCTTGATACTGCTCAGGACTTGAAAAAAGATCTCCTTCTCTTGTTTGGTAAGAGCGTAGCTGGAAGTACCTTGATACTTCTCTGAATTCAGGTTGTCTCTTCCGTGGTACGTACTTTGCTGGTCCTGCCGTGCATCCGCTGTATCTTTCGTCTTCCCATACACGCCTAAGAAGTTTAGCAGGTTCACGCAAAGATTTTTCGTCACGTGCATCACGTCGATTGCAGAGCGAACCTCTAGGATTTCCCAATAGGGTAAATCCCAAAATATAGATTTCTTTTTCCACAAGGGTACGCGCTTGTTTGCGTCTTTCGGAACATTTAGACTGCCAGGACCCTTTCCAAATATTACTTCCAAATCCTTGACCATGCCATATACAACATCACCATCACGGCGTGTAGGCTTCGTCCGGATATCTGCCAAACCTTTGAAGTGCTTGCCTCCGTTTCTTACGTGATGCCCGGTTGGAAGAAACTGACGATGCCCCATGTACACAATCTTCTTACCTATATATGCACTGTCAGTCTTATCTAAACAGTGCGTGCATGCATTGTATCCCTTGTTCGACTGTCCTGAAATGTTACTAAGAGCAGGCCAATCATTGATGGTTACAAACAGCAACGCTCGTAGGGGAAATTCCTCTTGTTTGTACTCATCCCACACACGGACACCTTCGTCAGACCACAACTGTAAAAGTTCGTCAACTAATGGCCTCAGATACACATCAATGTCGTTGCCGGGTTGTTTCGGTCCTTGGATAAGCACTGGCATCATAATATACTTTTGCTTCATGCACAACCAAGGGGAAGGTTATAGATACATAGAGTCACGGGCCAGGTGCTATGACTGCTGCTCTGCTCCCCAAACGGATTCAAGCCATCTGTACTTAGACCAAACCTTAAGTTCCTTGCGTCAGCTGCAAAATCCCCAAACGCACTGTCGATGTTTCTCCACTGAGACCCATCAGCGGGGTGTCTCAGCATCTCGTCTTCCTTACGGTCTTCTTTGTGCCATCGCAACAACTTGGCATGCTCTTTGTTTCGGAACAAACGTTTCAACCGTGGTATTATAGGAGCATACCACATCACCTTCGCGGGAACCCTCTTCCTGGGGCTCGGCTCGCCCTCAACATCACCTGGGTCATCTCGCCCGATCTTATACCGCAATGCACCGCATATCGGGCATGCATTCAAATTCTCGTACTTCTCACCGCGGTAGAGGATGCAGTCATTGATGCATGCATGTATCTTCTCCACCTCTAATCCTAGAGGGCAGACAATCTTTTTGCTTCGTATGTATTGTGCGGCAATTCATTATTCCTTGGAAGACTCTTCTTAAATATTTGTAGCAACTCCTGAAATGCCTTGTCAGATATTCCATTCTTTGCCTTCCACTGCAGCAATTCCAGGGTGGTACCCAGCTTTTTCTGGCCATCTTCACAATTTGGGTACAACAATTTTTTGTGATCCTCTAACATGCGCTCCAACTTCGACCACTCGTTTTCACTTCCGCACTTCATCTGTTCATCAAGAATGACCCGACGAAGATCATCATCATCGGACTGATCAACAATGACCTCGAGCTCAACTTCGTCTTCCCCCATTGTAGTATCACCGTGTTCAGTATCACCGTGTTCAGAGAACACAGGATAGTTGTCATCATCCTCTTCTTCAGGGTCTTCCATTATAACCCCTCTTTCTCCATGCTTGGTCCAACAAAAATAATTGGGCATGAAGCCTTGTCGCAACAAGTGGGAGTGTATGGTTCTTGCGCTCGGGTAATTCCTCGTATTCCGACATTCATCACATGGACAAATCATAAAACCATTCTTCAGCTTGTTTAACTTAACCACATCGAGAAAGCGATGCATGCCATCAATGAACTCGGGACAGCGTCGATCACCGTACATCCATTCTCGGCTCATCTGCATTACATAAATACATCAAAAACCATTACACCAGCTAAATAATGAATAGAGATACGTGACCAAATTAATTAATACAAGTTCATCACATTAAAACCAAATTAGAGTAGTGCCCAAATGTAATACATAGTTCTCACGAAACATACATCAATCGAAACTAACATACAACTATCTAAAGAATTTAAATCCAACAACAAATGCGATCAGAATCGCAACCAAGGTAACTATTGAACCAACAGCATAATGATACCAAGCCTCTTGACTAATGACATATTTTCTAATCTTTTTAAGCTTCAAGCGCATTGCATTCTTCTTGATCTCGTGATCCAAGCGCATTGCCTCCATCTTGATCTCGTTTTCATCGATGACGTCGGCAAACTTGAACTCCAAATTCATCTTCTCTTCTGAGCATTGGAGACGAAGATCTTCACTTCTTTTCAATTTTTCTTTCAAATCATTGATTTCTTTTTCAAAAAACTCGACAATAGGGTCTTTTGGAATTTCCGGTTCAACTACCTCCTAGATAAAAAAATATATCTATGTCAAGTTGGTTGGCATAATTGTCATAAACACGAAATGAAACAAATAATTATAACAAACAATCATACCACATCCGAATAATAGAGCGGACGAGAGCCGTGTGGCCAGATGTCAAAACCATGGCACTATATATAACAAACAATTATACAACTAAGAAAATTATATGCAAGTAATAATTATGCATCTAAATCATACAACAAAGATTTTTAAAATAAAAGATAAAAAAAAAGAGGCTCACCGAGGTGGTGCCCGGTGACGGGGCGGCGCGGGCGATCGACGGCGGTGAGGAAGGGGAAGAGACGACACTATAAAAAACCACAAATTATACTTTAATTTGAGCTCAAAATGCATATAAAACAAATGAAATCCCGAACTTAGGCATTTCATCAAACACCTTGCAAGCACCACCAAAATCAAACTTGCTAAACTTGCACGAAAATGAGCTAAACTTGAAATGCCGGAAGAGAAGATGAAGTTGCTAACCCTTATATATGTAGGTGCCACAAATCTTGGAAGTTTTCTTGGAGAAAAAATGGGTGAATTTGAGCTTGGGAGAGCAAAGAGAGAGGAAAAATGGAGTTGAAATCGAGCTCAAAATGGTTCTGGCTCGAGGTGGAAGAAGTTTATAGTGCTCCACCCCTTTAGTACCGGTTGTTATTACAAACCGGTACTAAAGGGTAGCCTTTAGTACCGGTTGGTAATAACAACCGGTACTAAAGGTCTCGCCGTGGGGCCACCGCAGGTGCCGCGGGGCCTCCAACCCTTTAGTACCGGTTGTTATTAGCAACCGGTACTAAAGGGTAGCCTTTAGTACCGGTTGGTAAGAACAACCGGTACTAAAGGTCCTGGCCGCGGTGCACACGAACGCAACCGGTGCTAATGCCCCCTTTAGCACCGGTTTTTCTACAACCGGTGCTAAAGGTGGCGCACCGTTGCCTCCTTTTCTACTAGTGAGAAATGGGTGCGGTGGCATCAATTTGGTGGAAGTGTGACACCACAGTAGGTGTGACACCACCAACCCAACTTTAATAGTAAAGATTCCGGTGCTTATTCTGTTTCCTAACATTCTTCTGTCCGCAAATCACGCGCTCCTCCTACGATCCATTCTCGCCCTCTCTCCCCATCCTTTCTCGCTCCTCGTCTACAGATTTCTTTCTCGGAGAGATGCAAACTACACTAGTGTCCATGGTTTCAGAAAACCACAGAGTACAAAAGTACGAGCAGAAATGACATTGTTGGTGGTATGTACAAAAATCAGTGCTAAAAAAGACATTTTTGAATCTCATGGAGCTAGCAAGTTATCCTAGAGCTAGCAAGCTCGTCTCATGTTAACACAAGAAAGCTAGCATCGGTAAAAAACCTGACCCTGCGAATACAGATCTAGCTCACAGAATGCAGATTGTGGTTTTGTATGTTTTCCTTATTTTTCTCTCTCTGTGCTCTGGACGTTCGATCGATTGTCGTTTTTTTCTTTCTAATCTTCTTCTCTTTAAACAGCGACCAGCAAAGCTAGCTTACGTGAAGCAAAACTACATATACCAACCTAACTACCTGCAACAGCACATATAACGGATGATTAAAAAGAACACTTCGTTAAAGCTACTGGAAGCTAATTAGCAGCTTCGAATTTTTCGCATGACACGTGCTGATTTTTGGACATCTAGATCACACAGCAAGCAGTATGAGTACTGCGTCTCACGTGCTCAGGTTTAATAAAAAAAAGACAGGAACAACCATCAATCACAAAGGAAGCAGCAGCAGCAGCACCGCACGGTCGGCGACGGACTTCCCCGTCGCCCCCCTGCAACAGATGCACAAGTAAACTTTATAACAACACATCCGGTCTGCAATACATACACTTGATACACGACAGCATCATCACAACCAGGCCGGGCCCACTGTGGTGCCAACTGTGCCACTGGCACAGGGCCCACGAATTTGGGGGCCCCAAATTTTTATATATGTGGGATAGGATCTAAAAAAAATTAGGCTTTGTCCTCCACTGTTGGGCCGTCTCCGCGTGAAATAGAAAGCAGCCTCGCTGGCCCTGATCTCGTGTGGGCGTGTCCGCGTGTGGGCCGTCTCTCTCGCAGACGAATACGAAACGTTGGCTCAAAACGACAAAACACCTACGATTCCCAGGCCCCGCCGACGCACGCAGGAAGCGACGAACACGACTCGAGGCATCGCATACACAGCGCCGCTGCGCCGGCGACGGGCGACTCGCGACAGTTCCTTTTCATTGCCATTGTCACGCATGAGGCAGGCTAGAGCGGAGAACTCCATGCGTGTAGGTGCAGCAACTACACGGCAGGCGGCATCCCTGGTTTGTTTTTCTAATCGCCTGACCCGCTCACAACATAAAATTATTTACTCTCCCTACTTGGATCTTGGATCTTTTGTATTTCTTCTGTCGTGCTGCATATAGAAACTTCGGTCTGGAAATCTCAGGTTAGTAGGGTGTTGCCATAGGGATGGATTGTATAGTGTGATTTGGGCATTAGTGGCATGGGGGTAGGTCAATGCTGGTGTACGTAAATCTTGGCGACTGGTGATGGTTCAACCTTAGCCTAGGTGCCCAATCAATCCATGCTGTCGGAGAATGACTCCCACGAAACAGGGATGGTCAAACTCACGAAGAGAGTTCGTGTAAGGGGCTGAACAAGTTGGTCAAACAACCTTCAACCTGCACGGCGACGGTGCTCGTCGAGCATGAGGAGGGACATGACAGAGATGAACACCAGCCCGTACCCAGGTTCACGGCCCTCGTGTGGAGGTAAAACCGCTACTCCTGCTTGTCTGTATTGCACTGCTATGAAGGTTACAGTACAACGAGCTTGCCGAGGGCTCACTTTTGGCAATGGTGTGCACAAGGAAGGGGAAACAGTGGTCTTCTTCTTCCTTGTGCGCAGGTAGCAAAGCTAGACTGGAAATGCGACCCTTTGCTACGGTGGAGCACCGCCTCCTTTTATAGGCGCCCCGGCCTCTTCCCTGTGCTTGCCAGCGGAAGGGCTACCACATGGCGACAGAAGGAGGAGCACGGTGCACCGCAGCCCAGCCGTCCATGGACGCGGTCCATGGGCGTAAAGCTGATGCCTGTGGCAGAGACACCAAAGAGGAAATCTTTGAAGTCGGCCGTGGAGCGTAGCGCCAGCCGGTCCCCTTATCACCAAAGAGGAAATCTTTGAAGTCCGGTGCGCATGGCGCAGCTTTGTTGACTCGTTTAATCACCAAAATGGCAACTGCGGCGTCATCGTCACCGCACGCAGAGGCGCGCGTCACTCTGCGGCCGCTGCAGAGCCCACGTGCGCTCTGCAGAGGTTGCTTTGCAGCGAAGGAATCCCCACGAGGGCTGGGGTGCCCTGTGGAGGATTCGGCGTTGACCTCTCTTCAGGGAAGATCTCCTTGAAGAGGGGGCAGCAGTGAGGAGGGCCTCCGCAGGCCTCTGCTGCCTCCTAAGCCCTCGCGAGGCGATTTGCCTCGCGGGTCTCTTCAAGCCGTAGGCTTGGTCCTTAGCGAAATTCAGCCACCGAGTGTCGAGGGCTGTGGAGGACAGGCCCAGCACACCCTGATTCTCACTGGGCCGACAGTAGCCCCCGGGCCCATGATGGGCACGATGTAGTCCAGTGGACGCAGGCGAATCGTCATGGGCCCAAAGTGTCCGGCCGGCCCGAGACACGTGTAGGGCAGTTAGGAGCCGCGGCGACACGTTCTCTTCGGAGATGATGGGCGTAGTGGCGGGACCCACCATGTCTTGGTAACTGCCCTGAGGTGATATAAAGCCTGCAGCGCCGGTTCAGGCAGCAGTTACTGCCCCAGTTGCGCTCTCACCTCTACGCTCTTGACTCCTGCGCTCCTTCGACCCCGGCGCTCTTTCTCCTTCCCCGAGCTTCTCCGCCGCCCCTTCTTCTTCGACCATGGGTGCCAAGAAAGACAAGGCGGTGATGGTGAATGACCCTGCTGGGGCGCAGCAGGAGGACGAGTTTGCGCCGGCGCTCGTGGGGACCCGCATCCACACGACGGAGGCGCTGGACAAGATCAGGCGATGGCCGCTGGCAAGAACAACGAGCACGGCGCCAGCGTTCTCAAGGCGGCGCGCTTTGGCAAGCTCGCGGCGGGGTTGTACCCATTTTATTCCAGACCATATTTGCTGGCCTGGTGCCGCCATTTTCCCCTTTCTTGGAGGAGGTTCTGGCCTTCTACCAGATCCAGCTTCTGCATCTGCACCCCAACTCCATCCTGATCCTCGCCATTTTCGCATATCTTTGCGAGGCGCATTTGGGGGTGATGCCTTCCGTGGCCTTCTTCCGGAGCTTCTACGCGCTCCGCTCCACGGCGCCCTGGCGAGCGATCTGGTTGCGTGTCCTTCCGCATTGCGGATGGGATGGGAGGCATCTACATCCCCATGTCCTGGGACGGCGATAAGCCCGTCACGCGGGTGACGAAGAAAGTGGACGACTTCCGCCAGCGATGGTTCATCGTGGACGCCAAGACGCAGAACTCCTTCTTCGACGTCCCTGAGGCGCCGCCGCTGAAGAACTCGAACTGGTCAAGCGCGGCCTTCCAAAGCCCGAAGATTGCTGACTTGGTCGCGCGCATGAGGCTCGTCCGCGAAGCTGGCCTCACGGGGCAGATGGTTGCTGAAGACTTCGTGAGGCGCCGTATCGCTCCTCTCCAGAAGCACACGAAGTCGGCGTGGATGTACTCTGGCCCGGCGGACCCGATGCGGCTGCACTGCAGCTCCCACACCCCCGACGTCATTGCCTCCATCATGGGCATCCTCTTCACCGCCCCGGATGTCCCTGTGCCGCGCAGTGAACTTGCGAGGCCCATCCATCAGCTCACGCCGAAGAAGCGCCTCGCGATCCTGGAGCTGATGCCGGAGTTCACCCCTCAAGGTCTGGCGGGGGAGGAAAAGAAGGAGGCTGCGGCGCCCGTGGTGGAAGAAGACTGGGCCACAGAGTCACCCGCCGCATCTGACGCCGATCTGGGCGTCGCCTCTGGAGCGGCGAATCCTTCGGCAGGGGAGGCGAGCTCCTCGAAGCCTGCGCCTCCTGAGGAAGAGGTTCTGGAGATCTCGTCCAGCGGGATGAGGATTTCCTTGTGGTCCCTTCGCGCCAGGCTGCGGAGGGGGAGGAAGACAGCGACCGGAGGCCGCAGCGGGACGCTGCGAGCCCCGCTCCAAGGCTAGCCATGATAGGACCACCAAGAGTCCGGCGGGCACTCCTCTCAAGAGGAAAACTGAGGCTACCCTTGAGGGTCCGGTGCCGCGTCATCAAGGCCGTGGCGGTCGTCAAACACGGTGTGGGTTGACTCCCACGCCAAGGCATCTGGGTAAGGGTTGGCTCCCTTGCCTGTTTTCACTTCTTATGAAGATACCCTTGTTCCCCTCTTTAAGACCTTTCTTGCTTGCTTGTCAGGGATTTGGTGACGGCGAAGCGCCGTAGGCTCCGTAAGGCTGCGGAGGTGCGGGGCGCCGCCACGACAGCCGTTGAGGGGCCTTTGGAGCCCTCAGCTGAAGAGGTTGCCAGGCCCGTGGTGACGGAGACCACGGAGCCGGCTGCGGAGGAGGCCACGAGGCCTATGGCAGAGGGGGCCACAGGGCCTGTGGTGGTTGTGCCTCTTGTCGAGGCAGCTGCTTCGTCTCCTCCCGCAGAGGAGCGCCTCGAGGAGGGGACGGTGGAGAGGACGCCATCACCGCCACGCCTCGTCACTCCACCGGAGCGGCAGGAGGAGATCGCCGCGGAGACGGCGGGGAGCGGCACGCCGGCGAGGGAAGGCGCCGACGTCGAGATGGAGGAGAACGTTCCTCCGCCGCCCCCGCCAAGTGCAGAACCTGAGGAGGCGGCAGCATCTTCTGAGGCCGCAGCGGGCACGGCTGCGGCGGACCTGACGACGGCTGGGCAATCTTCCCCAGCCCCTGAAGCCCGAGAAGAGCGCCGCTGGAAGGCGACGGCGCTGGTGATCATGGCGCAAGTGGTGGAGCGGGCTCGCTCCAGAGCCCCCAGGCCAGAGTTGACCCTGGCCCAAGCACGGAGTTCCCTGCCCCTGAGCCTAGTGCAGATGTGGGAGCCTCCATGCCTCATGGGAGCTCATGGGCTCTGGTCCTGGGCGGCAGGAACTGGAGCGGCGCTCGCCGTAGCTCCGCTTTCCGCCTGGCGAGGGATGTGTCGTGGGTTTGTCACGTCAGGTGTCATAGATGACTTCGTAGTGTGGGATTATGCGAGTCAAGCATCTCCGAGCTTGGGATCGCAGGAACAAAGATCAACACAGATTTACCCAGGTTCGGCCCCCTCAATGTGAGGTAAAAGACCTACTTCCTGCCTACCCTAGATTGGTATTGATATGATAATCGAGGTGTTACAATGGAGGCGATCCGATCTGGTACTCGCCGTATGAGCTAGGGTTTGGGGCTTGATAGCTTGACCCGCTCTAAGTCCTGCGAGTCCTCTTTATATACACAGAGGCTCGCTAGGTTACAAAAGGAAACTTCCCCCATAAGGAATACATCCACAGAGGCCTACTCGGAGACTACTTGGTCTTCACGTCCTCCGGGATATGTCTTCTAGATCTTTCCCTTATGGCGGTTCAATATTGGGCTTGCTCCCAAGTGGGCCTTCGTCCGTGCGAGTAAGTTAAGTCGCACTGGGCCGCGGGTTAATCCAGAAAGTATTCCCCCGACATTAGCCCCCAAGTTTAGCTTGGATTTCGAGTGAAGGCTCCTTTGTCTTAACAAACCCCTGAGCCGCGCACGTGAATTATCCCAGCTGAACTCCAATTTTCTTATTTCCAATCTGCGGCTTATAACTCTTCTTGGCGGCTCAAGAACGCGACTTATCCTGTCTTGACGGTTGATTTTCAGATCTAAACGTCTTCCGCGTCTGGGTTATTTATCTTGGCTCATCGTTTTCCCAGCGTTCTGCATCAAGTCCTGTATTACGCATCCGCTACTCCTTTCCGCCGCCTCCAATCTCGCTTCTCGTACTCACAATCCTTCGGTGGATATCTCCATCGATCTGAGAAAAATGTCTCGCCGCAAGTGCAACTGGGAAGGCTCGTGGGTCGACGAAGATTTCCTGGAATCCCTATCTGCACGGGGCCTTCTTCCGCCAAAAGATCAATGCGAATGGCGGGCGGCCGGTGAGGAGGTAATCCCCAATCCTCAACCAGGAGAAGTAGTGATTTTTGCGGAGCATGTTGAGCGCGGGTTCAAGCCCCGGGCTCTCTCTTCTTCCGCTCCTTGATGCAGCGGTTAGGTCTCCGCTTCCATGATATTGGCCCTAATTCGATGTTGCAAGTGAGCAACTTCCACGTCCTCTGCGAAGATTATCTGGGTATCCCGCCTTCAATAGATTTCTGGCTTGCTCTTTTCAATTGCAATAGTCAAAGGGAAACCACAGATGGTCCTTTTCTCCAATGCGGCGCCATTTCCTTCCAACGCCGTAGGGGTAGTATCTTCCCAAAACTAACTCTTGCCAAGAAAATCAAGGAGTGGCAAAGGACATTCTTCTATTGTAAAAACACTTCTCCTGAGGGTGAAATTCCTCTCCTCTTTGGTCTCCTCTTCCCTTCGAGGCTACCGATGCTTTGTCTTCCAAACCTGATCCTTCTTCGTTACCCTTTGTCGAATCCCTTTAGACAAGGTGAGAGCGCTGACACTCCATGGTCTCACTGGATTAGATCTCATATCTTGCTGGACTAAGTGGCGAGTTCAGCCTGTGAGTCGCCGCTCGCGGCTTATGGTGGATTTCACTTGTCATGCAAATGACGTCGATCGCACTTGCCCTGAAGATTGGGACAAAGGGGAGTGGATAAATTTCATTCGCCGAGTGACGGACGAGGATATTGACTCGTATGACAACGTCGGACTTGCTCCCTTCTGGGCTGAGCACAAGCCTTTTGTGGTAATGTTTACTTGTCACTGTTTCCTCGAAAATTCCTTCCCAAAATTGATTATTTCTGACCTGAGCTCCTTTTCAGATCGATCCCTATTTCTGGGTTCTTCCTTCAGAGGACGTCGACTTGAACCAAGGAACCGCGGCTGAGTCGTCAAGGCAAGCCGCAGCCTTTGGCGAAGATACAGTTATGCACGAGGGTAGTGCTTCTGAAGAGGAACAACAAATGGCCGACGCTCTTTTGTCCTCGACTCCAAATACACCTTTCCTGGAACTTCCTGAGGTGCCTCGCAGGTCCTCGAAACGTATTTTATGCCAGAGCTCAGAAGACCCCGCGCAGCCTGAGAAACGTCGCAAAGCCTTGGCGTTACTAGCAGAAACAAGAGCTGCCAAATCTTTAAAACTCGCTGATCCCAACAAGGCTACTTTTTCTTCCGAGGCTGTTGCAAAGGATTGCTTCTCAATAAGCTCGGGTAATTGTTTGCGACTCTTCTCCTTTTCTTTTTGTGTTTACGTATTTCTGGCAAGGAATTGCTGATCACTACTTCTTTTCATACTCTGTAGGTTCAGATTTGCAAGGTTTATCTTCTCCTTCCTCTGGTTGCCTGATGAAGAGTATCCGTGTCGCCTCTGGGTATGGTTCGCCTTCTTTTCAATGTTGCGGCTCTGCTAGGTCAGCTTATTAACCCATCAATGTTTTGCAGGGCTATGTCTGAAGAGGCTACCAAGTCTAATTCCCATCCCACTTCTTCTCAGCAAGCTATGAGCGAGGATGATGCTGCTGATGAAAACGTGGGAAACAGTAATGGTGCGACTCAACCAAGGCCCTCCCTGGAGGAAGGTATTGCAGACGCGGCTCCTGCCGCGACTCCAGTCGCAGCTCCATCCACAACTCCTGCTGCTGGTAGGGTATCTACTGAAAATAGAATTCCAGCTCCAGGAAATAGTTCTAAGTCAATCGCAGATGCCATAATTTCTGCTGGAGACAAGCATGCTGCTCTGCTGCGCGGCTTAGTTGAGCAATTTTCTTCAAGTCGCCAGGTACATATACCGTAGCCCCCAAGGATCAAAACCTTGTGTCATCGCACGGGGTGTTGATTCTTTTCCTGGCTTCAAATCTCGAGCCCCCAAATTCCTGGATAATTTACCTATGCGTTTTGCTCTGTTTGTTTTCAGCGTGAACTGTCCTTGCTTGATGCTTCTGGCTCAATAAAGGGTAAAGGCATTTCCATAGACCATCCTGAAATGATGCAGTCTCGCCTGGAGCAGCATAATGAGGTCATTAGGGACCAAGATCAGGAAATAAAATCTCTCAAAGGTCAACTCGACTCCTGCGAAGAGCAATTTAAAGAACTTGAAGCTGATATGCAGCAGCGACTCATGGAGAAAGACGAGGTCATTAGATCTTTGCGAGAAGGGCTGACTCTTAAATCTGAATTGATTGATCGCCTGAAGGGAGACCACGCAAAGGAACTCGCCGCGCGAGATGAAAAATATAACTCGCTGCTCAAAGCCTTTGAGGGTTTTGGCTCCATGGTCAAATCAGCCGTCCTGCAGCTTGCTGGTTGGTCTTTTATTCCTTTAATCATACATATTTTGGGTAACCAACGTTAGTCTCTGACTTGTTTCTTGCCTTTTCTTTCTTTGACATAGGACCTGAGGCCCCAGTGTCCCGCTCCAATTGAAGGATCAACTGGTATATCTGTCTGACTCAGCCAGCGCTTCTTAAAGGTTACCAAGGAAGTTATGACGGTAATCTCTCCTGCGACTGATGGCCCAACATCTTGCGAGTATTGGATAAATAAACTGCTCAAGGCTCCACATTATGTCTCTGATTGGAAACGATCCTCTGCTCGCGCCGGAGCCGCGCATGTCTTGACATTGCTTCGAGCATATTATCCAGAGATAGATGTTGGCAAGGTTGCTCGCCACGGCCTGGCGATGAGCGCAGATGATACTGAACTGCCAATAAGCGAGTACTTCGATATCTGGAAAGGGATGCGCGGGTATGCCACAAAATTTGTTGATAACTTAGACTTGGGCACTTATCTGATAAATTCAATCTTGATGGGAGCAAGGTGTCAAAGGAAAAGTCCTCAGGAGCTGAGTCATCTCGGGCTGCCACTCCAGCAACAGTATCTGGTGGCCCTTCTGCCTCGTCTGGCGGCGCCCTGATTATTAGGACACCTGCGACTGCAACTGCGAGACAAGCCGCGCCAATTCCCACTCCTGTTGCTCGGAAGAGGAAAAATAAATAATGTGGGACATGCCCGTTAGTCTGTAAGATATTCATGTATTATAAACAGTATTTTTGTGACCTATAAGCAGGTTCTTTTCTTGATAATTCCATTAAGTAGACGCTCGCGCGGCTCAGTATTTCCTAGGAACATGTGTGTTCAGGGTCGAGAGCGGCCATGATAGGCAATCAAGCTCGATTGACGCCACACCCCAGTACTTTGGTCGCATAATGCAAGACGCTTCTAGCTTAAGGATTGCCACTAGTTTGGCAAAATTTGAGGTGCGATTGGTACTCGCGATGCTCGTAAGGAGCCCTCAAGGGTCAGTGATATATGAAATTCAAAAGACTCAGCGACTCAATGATAGTTGAGGCGAAACGACAAACCCTTGAATGTCAAGGGTGCCGGCTTTATTTCATAATCACTCGATGTTTTACAGGGTGTTACATGATGATGCAGGCCCTTTAATGCGGGTTTTCTATTCCCCGCAGGCCATGCATACTTGATACTCATCGCACTTAGTTGCGAATTAATACTCCTAACGGAGTGGGTTGAACACCTGATTGGTTCAATTTTGAGTCGCTAAAGCGACTCGGGTCGAGCATGATAGCTCCGATGTATATCTCATGTTGAAGCAGAGAGCAACTTTGTTAGCGATTAGCCGCACTGAGCTGCGACTTATGTTGAGTTGAGTTTGCTTTGTAAGGTCTCACGATAACTGAGCCCCTTTGGCTGGGGTTGTTGATCGAGGCTGGGTCTATGCACATGCGCCATTTCTTGTCTTCTTTTTGTATCAAGGCGACCTCTGGGGCATTATCTTGCTGATGCGCGACTTCTCGGTGGGTATTTACCATCCGGTGGCTGCATCCTGTTGGCCGCTTCCGCGGTACCTCCAACGCGACTCGTTTTGAGCTGCGATCACCGATCTGCGACTGATACCCATGTGAAGAGTTGGCGATACAAGCTTCTTCTGCGAGTACTGAGCCTGCGTTCTCGCATTCTAACGCTCTCTGTCTGTCTCCATATATTGTAATAACACCGTTTGGTCCTGGTATCTTTAACTGTAGGTAGACGTAGCAGGGGCGAGCGGTAAATTTGACATAGGCTTCTCTTCCAAAGATCGCATGATATGAGCTTTTGACTGCTACAACCTCAAAGTCTAGGAGCTCTGTGCGGAAGTTCCGCTCTGTTCCAAAGCTAACTTCAAGTGTTATCTTTCCGATTGGTCGCGTAACAGCTCCTGGGATTATGCCTTGAATTTCTTTCCTGGATGGTCGCAGCCTTGTCTCGGGTATATTCATTCTTCGGAGCGTGTCTTGATATAGGATGTTTACTCTTCCTCCTCCGTCCATTAGGACCTTACTTAACTTGTATCCCGCGACTTCAGGCGTGACCACAGAGCTGGCTGTCCTGGATCTCTTACTTCTGGGGGGTGATCGCCGCGACTCCAAATAACCGATTGCTCTGTCCAGCGACGATACCTTTCGGCGTTGAAATCTGACCGCTCTTCCGGCTTCCATCCGTTGTTTGTACTTCCACTGTATGAAACTGTCCTATGTTTCTTCTAGGTAAAACGTCAGGCCCTTGACGAGAGCTAGATTTTCTTGTGCTGCATCGATCCGCTGCGAGCCTGTCTGGCGTGTCGCCTTCTTTCCACCTCCGGTAATAATGACATTGCGCCTTTGTGTGACCCGCTGGCCTGCCATCTCTCTGCGATGTAAGTCGCAAGGCACGTCGAAGATCCCCTTGCAGTTATTAGGGAGTAAGGCCTTATCACTCTTGCTCCTGCATCTGGGTGTGCGATGTTCAATCTCGCGACTTGTAATTTCCCTGTTGGGTTCTGTGATAAGCCGCCTGCCCCTTTATCTGTCTTTGCGTACTTGTCAGCTACTGCCAAAAGCTGGTCGAAACTATCAATCTTGTGCTCAGCGCGACTTAATTTGTGCACCAACGGCTCAAATCTACAGTTCTTTCTCATAGCTTGTATTGCAGCTTGTACTGTTAAGTTTTTGGCGGAGCCAAGGATCTCCGCGATTCTCTTGATCCAGTCGCCGCTTGATTCGTCCTCTTTTTGAATGCATTGTCTAAGGTTTTTCATATCTTCTGTTTGGAATCTGCGGATGAACTTGTCCTTCAAGTCTTCCCATGTGCTTATTGTTTTGATGGCAGCCTTAACAGCCAATCCCTAGCTTCTCCCTGTATTGCCAAGTGGAAGTATTTCGCACGTACTTCTTGAGTCACATCAGCCCCTGTTATGCTTGCCTCGTAATCTCTATCCATAAGGCAGGGTCTTGGTCACTGCGATAGGTGGTGACTCGCTGCGACTCGTCGAAGTTCGGGGGGAAACGAGTGAGCCGTATTTCCTCTCCAAAACATGCTGGTCCTTTCAATAATGAATAGGAGTTTACTGGCGCTGAATCTTCATCTGAATCAGTTTCAATCTGGGATGGCTGAGTCGCTCCGGACGTCGCGACTCGCCTTCTATCTTCTTTTCTTTTTCCAATGATACCTGCAAACCTGCTAGCTGGTTGACCACTTCTTCGACGCTGCACCTTTCTCCTCCCCATGATACCTCGTTTTGCGGCTCATTGGGCGTGACTCCATACATATTTGCTTGTTGTAAAGCAGCGGTTTGTAGTAGGTCGATCGCATAGCGAGCTTCCTTATCAGCTCGTGTGTCTCCAACCGGTGCTATCTTTGACAATATCCCTATCGCGGCGTGCACGTTGCTCTCTGGGTCGCCGTGGAACTGTGATTTCATCTCTCCTTGTCCATCTTGATCTGATGTTTTTGCTGCCAACGACGGAGTCGCCACTCTTCTTCTTGGAGTTTCTTGCGCTCAGATGTCGTCTTGGTTCGCACCGCCTGGTGCTTCGGCTGGCAGCGACGGAGTCGTCGACCTTCTTCTTGGAGTTTTTCGCGCTCAGCCGCGAGTCTTTGTGCCTCTTCACAGAGTTCCGTCCTGATAGCTTCAATCTCTTCAATCTTGAGGTCTCCTTCCTGATTTGGTAGAGATCCCCAAACAGGTCTTGACGGGACGGGGATGGGCAATCTTGCCGTAGCTTGTTGTAGCTCCTCCAACACGCGGACCCTGACCGGCCGCAGCTCCTTCACCGATTCGCTTCCTTGAGTCGCGTCCATAGATCTGCGACTGACGGATCCGACGAAAACTTTTACTGATCCGATGGGAACGATGTATCCGAACTCGATGCGATCTGCCTCGGGTCCCCACTCTGAGTCGTCGATGAAGGGGACCCCATTGATGTCTTCAACTTGGCCGATGGCGATGTCCTTGAAGCCTGATTTCGATCCTGCGCGGAACGTGACGCTTTTGACCGCAGGCCCCACGGTGGGCGCCAACTGTCGTGGGTTTGTCACGTCAGGTGTCATAGATGACTTCGTAGGTGTGGGATTATGCGAGTCAAGCATCTCCGAGCTTGGGATCGCAGGAACAAAGATCAACACAGATTTACCCAGGTTCGGCCCCCTCAATGTGAGGTAAAAGACCTACTTCCTGCCTACCCTAGATTGGTATTGATATGATAATCGAGGTGTTACAATGGAGGCGATCCGATCTGGTACTCGCCGTATGAGCTAGGGTTTGGGGCTTGATAGCTTGACCCGCTCTAAGTCCTGCGAGTCCTCTTTATATACACAGAGGCTCGCTAGGTTACAAAAGGAAACTTCCCCATAAGGAATACATCCACAGAGGCCTACTCGGAGACTACTTGGTCTTCACGTCCTCCGGGATTGTCTTCTAGATCTTTCTCCTTATGGCGGTTCAATATTGGGCTTGCTCCCAAGTGGGCCTTCGTCCGTGCGAGTAAGTTAAGTCGCACTGGGCCGCGGGTTAATCCAGAAAGTATTCCCCCGACAGGATGCGCTGGACGGGCTGGAGGCCCAACTCGCCCTCGAGGAGGCTGAGCTCGCCAAGAAGTACGACGAACTCGAGAAGGCCTGGGCCCTCTTCTTTGAGACCGTGGAGCGTTGCCGCCATGGCGACGAGGCCATGCAGGCGCAGCGTGAGGAGGCGCTGCGCTTCGCCAAGGAGGTCCGCGAGAGCGCGGTGCGCGAGGCTCAAGAGACCCTGGGGCCGCTCCAAGCAGAGCGCCAGGCCGCGGCCGATGATCGCGAGGCGGCCATGGCGGAACGCCAAGCCGCAGCCTCGGAGCGCGCGGCCCTCGAGACCACGCTGGCCGCTCAGCGCCAAGAGCTTGCTGACCGCGAGGAGAAGTTCGCCGCGGAGTCTGAGGCCACACAAAATCCTTGGACCAACACCGCGTGTCCTTGGACGCCCGTGAGCAGGCACTGGCGGCGCGCGAGGCGGAGGCGCTCAAGCGCGAGGAGCAGCTGCTGCAGGTGGACAGGGAGCTGACCACGCAGCGCGCGGATCTCGAGGCACGTGAGGGCAATCTGGCCGAGGCCATAGGCAAGCACGGTGAGGAGGTGGCCAGGCACAAAGAGCTCGTGGAGAAGTCCAACCAAAAGCTCGCCAAGAGGAAAGAAGAGGCTGAGAAGGAAGCCGTCGCCAAGCAGAAGGAGTATCGCGCCGCCGTTGCCGAAGATTACATCGAGAAGTTCAAGAAGCAGGAGGACCGCTTCAAGAAAAAACGCGCGGAGGACAACGCCCGCATCCTTCAGCTGGAGCGACTGAATGCCAGCCTGAACTCCCAGGCGAGGCGTGCCAGGGATGGTCGTCGCCGCGTGGAAGAGGCTCGCGAACGTGCGGAGCATGACCTTGTCTCCCTGACGGCTGATATGGAGGAGATGAACGCGCAGCTGGGCCCTGCCGTGGAGCGTGCTGAGGAGGCTGAGCACCACGTGCAGGCGGCACGGGTCTTGACGCAGCAGCGGGAGCGCATGTTCAAGTCCTTGGTGACTCGGGGGAACACTCTTGCGGCGAACCTGGGAGTGGATGCCCCTGCGGTTCCCGTCCATGGGAATGCCGATGCTGCCGCGTATCTCGCCTACTTCGACCAGCTCTTCACCACGCTTGAGAGCCCTGTGGTGGAGATGGGTGACGTTGTCGATGAAGAGTGCCGCAAGCTCTTGACGGTGGCGATCGATCACGTCTTCGCCAACCTCCAGCGTCTTCATCCCGGCTTCGACTTCGAGTCCGTGACCGAGCCTATCGAGGCGGACCAAGCCCTGGACCTCTCCAACTTGGTTCGGGAAGAAGTCAACGATTACGTCGACCGCTTCAAGAGGGTTGAGGCGGAGCAGGCCGTTGAGGAGGAGAAGAAGGCACCGAAGAAGAAGCTAAGGAGGAGGTTGAGGAGGACGGTGAAGGCGATGCCCCTGCCTAGGCTGCTCCTGCAACAAGACGCGCTTGAGGCGCAGTTATTTTTGTTTTAAGACTTGTTTCATTTCATTCTGGTTTGTAAGACACTTTAACATGTGCTACTATGTGTGTGTCCCTCGATGGGCCTTTTATCCCTGTTCCATGTCTTTTCTCGCTCTACGTCGTCAGGACCCATCTCTTTGCGCTATGACTCCGCCACTGCGGTATGCCGGAGCTTTGACTCGGCAAGGCCGGGGGGTGTTTAAGGCTTAGAGAGGTAAGGGCTCTCGAGTCGCGGTGCTCGAGGGCCCCCTTTGACGCACAAGCAGTCCATGAAGTGTGAGGGAGAAAAAACCCGCTCGAGGGACGACAGATACTCGTGAGAGAGAGGAAAAACTCCTGAGGCGTGAGCGCTGGACTTAGCTTTGTGAGACTTTGGCCTCGTAGAGGGCATTGGTTTCCCTGATGGTGCGCTTTCCTCTTGAGGCCGGAGCGTGGCTTCACGAGCTTGGGGGGACTCTTGTTCCCTGTATTGGTTAGAGAGGCAAACCCAAAGCAAGTACATGGTAGTAAAACTCATGCGCGCTTATAGGTTTCCTCATGAGTATCTCGCGAGGAGAGTAAGCACCAAGGTCCTTTGGTGAGGTGGCGTGTTTGGGAGCAAGCCCTTGGGCCAGAGCTCTTTGGTGAGGTAACAGGCGTGAGAGCGTGCTCACGTGTTAGAGCTCGGATCCTTTGGATTTTGCGGTGCTGCTGGGGTGCTCTCGAGGCACAGTCACCGTACTCAGCCCCCGCTCGCGAGGTGCGCATGGGAAAAAATATGAGCGCGAATGAACTAAAATGATGAAAAGTAAAACTCACCTCGAAAATATTACACAGCGGCGCCTCAGCGCAATGTTTCATTGAGAAACGAATTGGTTCATTACACTTGGTATTGCCAAGATAAAGTTTTCCATGTCGAGGCATGGGGACCACATTCAGTGGCTGAGACTCTTCACGGCCTGCGGCGGCACGTTATGATGAGAGCTCGGAGGGGCTGGCCCTCGAGAGGAGAAGCTTTTGTGAAGCTTGGAGGTGAAGTTGTGTGCTTCCCTCTAGAGACAAAAAATGTCTGGCCTGACTATGATCACGAGTAGAACTTGCGTAGATGCGCGATGTTCCATGGATTCTTGACCGGGATGCCGTCCTCCGTTTCGAGGCGTACCGCGCCGGGCCTGGCGATGTGTGCGACCCTGTAGGGGCCTTCCCACATGGGCGAGAGCTTGTGGAGACCTTCCCTGGAGAGGATTCTCCTGAGGACGAGGTCGCCTGTCTCCAGAGTGCGTGGGCGTATGTGGCGGCTGTGGTAGCGTCGCAGGTCCTGCTGGTACTTTGCTGCCCTGAGGGCGGCACGGCGGCGTAGTCCGTCGAGGAGCAGCAGGTCGTTGTTGTGGAGGTCTTCCTGATCGTCCTCATTGAAGGCAAGGACCCGTGGGATCCATGCTTGATCTCTGTGGGGAGGACTGCTTCAGCTCCATACACGAGGGCAAATGGCGTCTCGCCAGTGGGCTTCGTGGGGTTCGTGCGGATGGACCAGAGCACGGACGGGAGCTCGTCTATCCAGCCCTTGCCATAGCCCTTCAGGCGGTTGAAGCTTCTTGTCTTGAGGCCCTTGAGGACCTCAGCATTTGCTCGCTCGGCTTGACCGTTGCTCTGTGGGTGAGACACCGAGGCGAAGCAGAGCTTGGTGCCAAGGCTCTCGCAGTAGGCCCTGAAGATGCCGCTGGTGAACTGTGAGCCATTGTCGGTGATGATGCGATTTGGCACACCAAAACGGCAGACCAGGCCTCTGATGAATTTTACTGCTGCTCCTGGCCGGTATGCTGCGCACCGCTTCAACCTCTGACCATTTGGTGAACTTGTCGACGGCCACGAAGAGGAAACGGTAGCCCCCTTGCGATCTCGGGAAGGGGCCCAAGATGTCTAGCCCCCAGACCGCGAAAGGCCAGGAGAGCGGGATGGTTTGGAGTCCCAGTGCGGGCTGATGGACTTGCTTGGCGTGGAACTGGCACGCATCGCAAGACTGGACGATGGTGGTAGCATCTTGAAGCACTTGGGGCCAGTAGAATCCGCTCCTGAAGACCTTGCCGGCAAGGGTGCGTGCAGAGGAATGGTGGCCACACTCTCCGCTGTGAATGTCTCTGATCAGCATGCGGCCTTCCTCGGGGGGGACACGCACTTGAGTGCAATTCCATTTGGGCGCTTGCGGTACAGGTCTCCCTCGAGGATGTAGTATGACTTGGCTTGTCGAGCAACTCGTTCCGCCTCCGCGTCTTCCTCGGGGAGGACTCCCTTCAACAAGTAGTCCTTGAGTTCGTCGACCCAGCCTGTCTCTTGATGCACCATAGCCAGCAGCAGACGCTCCCCTGAGGATGGACCGCAGTTGGGTGCTCCACCTACAGGAGGTGGTGGGAGTACTTCGTCTGTGCTTGTGGCTGCTGCTTCTTGTGGCTGCTTTATGGACGCCTTGGAGAGTCTCTCCTCAAAACGCCGGCCGGCTGGGCCTGCCTTCGTGATGCTCGCTTGGCGATGTCATCTGCCTCCTGGTTCTCCTTCCGCGGGATGTGCATGAGTTCCATACCTCTGAAGTGCTTCTCGAGCTTGCGGACCTCTTCAAGGTAGGCGGCCATGTGGTCGTCTTTAGGCGTGTAGCTCTTGTTGGAGAAGTTAACCAGGAGCTGGGAATCACCCTTTATGAGTAAGTGCTTGACGAGGGCAATTGCAGCTCTGAGCCCGGCGAGGAGGCCTTCATACTCGGCGATATTGTTGGAGATCTTGTCTATTGTGAAGCACAACTGGACGGCGTAGTAGAGCTTGTCGCCTTTTGGTGAGGTCAGGACAACGCCAGCCCCACCATTGCGGCAGGCAAAAGCTCCGTCGAAGTGCATGGTCCAGTGGCTTGGCATTGTATCTCCAGACGGCGCGGTTTCTTCTTCACGAGGCTCTTCAGGAGTTGGGTCTGTCCACTCGGCGACGAAATCCGCCAGCGCTCTTCCTTTTATGACTCTTGTGGTGTCGAAGCGCAAGTTGAATGGTTGCAGCTCGATGTTCCACCCTGCGACGCGGTCGGTGGCGTTGGGGTTGCGCAGGATTTGCTCCAGGGGGAACGACGTGACCACCGTGATGGGGTGGCCCTGGAAGTAGTGGCGTAGCTTCCTGGAGGCGATGAGGAGCGCGAGGAGGAGCTTCTGCTGCACTGGGTAACGCTCGCGAGCATCTCGCAGTACAGTACTGACGAAGTAGACAGGATGCTCGACGAGGGTCGTCGATGGTGCTGCAGCGTCGGCTCCCTCGAGAGACTCCTCAGGACCTTTGGCGAGGTTTTCCTGTGGAGGAGTCTCGGCAGGGGTGCTTGTAGTAGACTCGACTTGAGGCTGTGGGTCTGGCACTGGGTCTGGAGAGACTATTTCCTTGTCGGGAGGTTCTGGACTTGGTGTGGCAGTGCTTTTCTTGGGGAGGACTGGCTCTTCTCTTTCCACCACCAGGACGGCGCTTGCGGTTTGTGGAGTGGCTGCTAGGTACAGCTTCAGATGCTCGCCTGTCCTGGGGGCTACCATGACTGGTGAGCTAGCCAAGTATTTCTTCAGGTCCTCAAATGCTTGTCTGCTTCTGGAGTCCACTTGAAGGTGCCGGATTTCTTCATGATCTTGAAAAAGGGCAAGCTCTCTCGCCGAACTTGGAGATGAAGCGGCCTAAGCTGGCCATGCATCCTGCTAGGCGCTGCATGTCCTTGAGGCGGCGAGGTGGCTGCATGTCTTCTATGGCCTTGATCTTGTCAGGGTTTGCTTCTATGCCGCGGTGGGACACGAGGAACCCGAGGAGCTTGCCTGAAGGCACCCCGAAGACGCACTTGGCGGGGTTTAACTTGATGTTCACCTTGCGCAGGCTGGCGAAGGTTTCCTCGAGATCCTTCAAGAGAGTGTCTCCCTCGCGAGACTTGACCACGATGTCGTCAACATAAGCTTCTGCATTTCTTCCCATCTGAGCCCCCAAGGCGATCCTCATGAGCCTCTGGAAGGTGGCGCCGGCATTCTTCAGGCCAAAGGGCATGCAAGTGTAGCAATACACACCACAAGGGGTGAGAAATGCTGTTTTCTCCTCGTCTTCCTTGGCCATCTTGATCTGGTGGTAGCCTGAGAAGGCATCCAGGAAACAGAGGAGATCACAGCCGGCGGTGGAGTCCACAATCTGGTCTATCCTTGGCATGGGGTATGGATCCTTGGGGCAGGCCTTGTTCACGTCTGTGTAGTCGATGCAGAGCCGGCCTCCTCCATTGGGTTTTGGGACAACCACACCGTTGGAGAGCCAAGTGGGGTGGGCAACTTCTCGAATGATGTCTGCTGCTTTCAGCTTCTCTACTTCTTTGATGATGAACGCTTGCTTCTCGGGGGCTTGTTTCCGCGCTTTCTGCTTTACAGGGCGTGCGTTTGGACACACGGCTAAGTGGTGCTCGATCACCTCCCTTGGTACACCGGACATTTCTGACGGAGTCCATGCGAACATGTCAGAATTTGCCCGAAGGAAGGCGACGAGCGCGCTTTCCTATTTGGGAGGCAAGCCAGCGCCTATGGTGACGCTAGCCCCCGAGCCCTCAGCCCCCGAGCCACTGGTGCTCAGCGACACCTTCTTTGTAGATGCTTGCTCTTGAGAAACAGCTGCTTCTTCTTCTTGGGCCTCTCGAGAGGCTCCATGTCCTCGTCAGCGGGGAATGCCATGGCAGCGGCCTTGTAGGCGATCTCGACAGCGCGCGTGGCGTCCTGTACGTGACCATGGATGGTGATGGTGCCACCGCTGCCAGGGATCTTGACCATGTTGTAGGCGTGGTGCGTGACGGCCATGAACTTCGCGAGGGCGGGGTAGCCGAGGATGGCGTTGTAGGGCAGGCCAATGTGCGCGACGTCGAAGTCAATTAGCTCGGTGCGGTAGTTCTCCTGCGTGCCGAAGGTGACCGCGAGCCTCACTTGCCCCAGAGGCGAGATTGAGCCACTGGTGACCCCGGTGAAGGGCCTGGAGGGCATAAGCCACTCGTAGGGCACTTGAAGCGTCTCGAAGGTCTCGACAGAGATGACGTTCAGGCCTGCACCCCCATCAATGAGCGTCTTGCCGACGGCGATGTTGTTGATGGTGGGGGTGCACACCAACGGGAGGGTGCCCACAGTCTTGGTCGACTTGGGGTGATCTTTGGCGTCGAAGGCGATGGTGTACTGGGACCACTTGAGGGGCGGGACGTCTCGACCCCGGGAAGCGCTGCGTTGAGCTCGCGAGCGAACTGCTTGAACTGATTGTTGGACTTGGGCGCTTGGGATCCGCCGAGGATGCATGCCATAGCACCCTTAGGGGCCTGGTAACCTCCGGCTCTTCGTCGGGGAGGTTGTTGTTTTTCTCGGCGGCATTCGCCTGAGTCCCCTGCGGCCTCTGGTAGTTGCCTTTACGTCCGCCCTTGCGGTAACCACGGCCTCTGCCGCGGCTACCGCTGCCTTCTTCTTGCTCGCGCTTCTTGCTCAGCTGCTTGAGGTCGTAGCAGTTCTCTGTCGCATGGCCGCGCCTGTTGTGGTAGATGCAGAACGGGCGGTTGTCCACCTTTTTCTCGCCAGCCTCGGAGAGTCCTCGCGAACGTGCTTGGCGTCGGGCTCGGCCGCCAGAACAGCGGTAGGCTTGCGCTTTGTCTCGTCACGCCTCTTCTGGGTCTTGGATCCCTCGACAGGGTCGTCTGTGAGCCCACCTTGACGAAGAGGAGGCCTTCTTCTGCCTTGGCGCACTTGTCTGCGATGTCGAAGAGCTTCACCACGGAGGAGAGGGTATCGTGGATGCCGAGCTTCTCGAGCATCCTGTGGTTGGTGACGCCCTCTCTGAAGGCAGCGATGACGTGCGAGTCCGGGATGTTCGGGATCTTGTTGCGGACTTGGCTGAAGCGCTGGATGTACCTGCGGAGGGTCTCGCCAGGCTTCTGGCGCACAGCGCGCAGGTCGTTGTAGGTGAGGGCGCGCTCGTACGTGCCCTTGAAGTTTGCAACGAACTGCTGGCAGAGCTCCTCCCACGAGTCAATGGAGTCCTCGGGAAGGTTCAGGAGCCACGACAAGGCAGAATCCTTGAGGCGTGGGAGAACCAGTTGGCCATGACCTTGTCGTCTCCCCCCGCAGCTTGGATGGAGGTGGTGTAGAGCTGCAGGAACTCGATGGGGTTGTTCGTGCCGTCGTAGCCCTTGGGTAGGTCAGGCCTGAACTTCTGTGGCCAGACGACGCGACGCAGGCTGCGGGTGAAGGCCGCGCATCCTGTGGCGTACGAGGCAACGCCGCCCTGAAGAGCTCGGCGGTTCTGTCGCCCCTTGGCCGATTTCCTCGACGATGCGCTTCTGGAGGTCCTTCTGGCGCTCCATTTCCACCCGCGCGTCTGGAGGAGTCCGCTGCACGATTTGGCAATCGCGCGGCGAAGACGCGTGGGAGGCGGCCTTGTGGGCCGCAGCCGGAGGCGGTCCTGGCGGAGGCGGCGGCGGTGGTGCGCCATGCGCGGCAGTCCCTGCGCCCGGAGTTGTGGTGCACCAGAGAGCGCGACGTCGCCGGAGCTGCGCGCGGCGCAGCCGCGATGTCGACGAGGTGCTGGAGGCGGCCGAGCCAGTTGTCGTGCGCTCGGCGGTGGGGCGGTAGCGGAAGAGCTCCGCGGCCATGAGCAGCGCGGTGTTCGGACTGGGTGCTGGACGCCCAAGAGTGGAGGCGCTGTGGCGCTGGGACGGATGCGAGGACTCAGCGTCCTCGCCGTGCCCGTGGTCGACGTCTTCGTCGTAGCGGTCGTCGTGGTGGCCGTCGCGTCCTCGGGGTGCTCCACACGCGGCTCAGCGGTGTTGCGCCCCGAAGCGCGGCTGGCACGGGACGGCCGCGGGGTTGGTGGTGTTGGCAGCGGGCTCGGTGGTGGCCCTGCCTGACGCCCGCCGAGTGGCGCGAGCTGCGCGAGTGTCCGCCATGGTGCAGAGGTCGGTGAAGGTTGAAGACGCGCCTCAGCCCCTACCTGGCGCGCCAATTGTCGGAGAATGACTCCCACGAAACAGGGATGGTCAAACTCACGAAGAGAGTTCGTGTAAGGGGCTGAACACGTTGGTCAAACAACCCTCAACCTGCACGGCGACGGTGCTCGTCGAGCATGAGGAGGGACATCACGACAGAGATGAACACCAGCCCGTACCCAGGTTCACGGCCCTCGTGTGGAGGTAAAACCGCTACTCCTGCTTGTCTGTATTGCACTGCTATGAGGTTACAGTACAATGAGCTTGCCGAGGGCTCACTTTTGGCAATGGTGTGCACAAGGAAGGGGAAACAGTGGTCTTCTTCTTCCTTGTGCGCAGGTAGCAAAGCTAGACTGGAAATGCGATCCTTTGCTACGGTGGAGCACCGCCTCCTTTTATAGGCGCCCCGGGCCTCTTCCCTGTGCTTGCCAGCGGAAGGGCTACCACATGGCGACAGAAGGAGGAGCACGGTGCACCGCAGCCCAGCCGTCCATGGACGCGGTCCATGGGCGTAAAGCTGATGCCTGTGGCAGAGACACCACCGTCCATGCAGGACGGCCAACTGGGGCTGCAGAGGAACGTGGGGGTGCCCACGGTGACGTCGGCCGTGGAGCGTAGCGCCGGCCGGTCCCCTTATCACCAAAGAGGAAATCTTTGAAGTCCGGTGCGCATGGCCAGCTTTGTTGACTCCTTTAATCACTAAAATGGCAACTGCGGCGTCGTCGTCGCCGCGCGCAGAGGCGCGCGTCACTCTGCGGCCGCTGCAGAGCCCACGTGCGCTCCGCAGAGGTTGCTTTGCAGCGAAGGAATCCCCACGAGGGCTGGGGTGCCCTGTGGAGGATTCGGCGTTGACCTCTCTTTAGGAAAGATCTCCTTGAAGAGGGGGCAGCAGTGAGGAGGGCCTCCGCAGGCCTCTGCTGCCTCCTAAGCCCTCGCGAGGCGATTTGCCTCGCGGGTCTCTTTAAGCCGTAGGCTTGGTCCTTAGAGAAATTCAGCCACCGAGTGTCGAGAGCTGTGGAGGACAGGCCCAGCACACCCTGGTTCTCACTGGGCCGACACATGCCAGCATAGCCAAGTATTTTATCATCCCACGCATTTAAGATAACTGAATCATCGTCCTATGCAACAATGACAATTAATTAGTTAATGGGAATGTTGCATCCGGAGGATGTAGTGCCATTGAGCTTTCGGGGGATATTTGGAAGCATACGATTCACATAGTTAGTTTTCTGAATTTTCACCTAATAATTTATAGTTTAGTAAAATCAGATTCCTAGTGTCGCTGAACTGCTGTTTCTTGCCACCTGCCCAATCCTTTTTTTTTTGGTTTATTATGTTGAGAATTATGTTACTTACCACACAATGTTTTTTTGAATGGTGAGTAGTAAATCAAGTAGCTAGGAGAATTTACTATACCATTTCCTTATGTTTTTTTGCATCGTCGGTTCTGAAATTCAAACTTTCTTGTATTAGTTCAAATTTTCGTGTGAGATAGGGCCCGTTTTAGATTTTTGCACAGGGCCCCGGATTTTGCCAGCCCTGATCACAACTAGCCGGCAGAATATTACTAGTCCTTCAAGTAACAGGATGAGATAGTATGTCATCAAGGAGGGAAAAGGACGCAACAAACAACAGTTGATAAGAAGCTGCAACTATTAAACAAAAACAGTTGGTTAACAAAAATGAAAGAGTTGATCATAAGGCAGGCTATGTAACTTACGGAGCTACACTAGTACCATACTCAAACTCTTCAAAATTCAGAAATGGGGAGGTCACACGTCAGTGAAAACAAGGAATCTTCACAGAGCATCGATTCGAATCAACCAACCATGCTACTGAATGTAGTCCTGGTGCCTCTTTATCATCAAGAGAGGGACAATCAAAACTTACACAACCTAAACCCAATGCTTGCCAACAGCATATTGTCATCAAAGTTAGAAGACGGACAAGCGGATTACACAAAGTAAAGAGGAATCAGGAACTGTTCCTATTTCATGATTCTTATGAATCAGGAGGGATTAATAAACCTACAGCCCATTTCCAACTCGGGCAGCAATTCGGCAACAGTTTAGGGACAGTTATCCATCTTGCGCTAAGCAGCAGCACATGCATCAATAAAAAACGAAATTCTCATAGATAACATTGTGTTGAATCACAAAAACGAAATGTGCTATCTTGTAGCTAGCTGATGAATTAGGCATGCACTGGGCACGTGTAGCTACTAATACAGTTGCCCAAAATAATCAGACAACTAAACGACCAACATCACATTCCAGTAGGCACCACAAATTCCTACAAGTTCAGTGGCTTGCACATCACGAAGCCCGTCGTACCACACAAATTCCTACAAGTGTTATTGGACATCATCGACACCGGTGTCGACTCGTAGCGCGAGGATTGTGATGAGTCATCCTCGAGGACGTGGCATCCTCTCGCCCTCGCTCATTTATTAACAAAATGTCGACACGAAATGATTGGTAATAGTCATCCACTAGCATTCAAATTAAATAAGGACGTCTGTAAAATACGACGATGAAATGTTACATGAGATGATAAAGTAATAAACCGTCCTTGCCATGAAATAAGGACCCCTAATAACCGACGAAATTACATGTGAGATTATAGGTAGTAACTATATCGTAGCATAAATAAGGGTCTGATGTGTGATGACAAGGAATTGGGAAGAAATCATCCGTTCTGTCACTGGACATAGAACTTTTGTCCTCAAGTGGATACTTAAACGTGTTAGCTATAGGAGCAGGACATGATGCACTTTCTTTTCATCATTTGGTGCGTTCAAGGCACAGAAGGCATGGTCCACCAGAGCGAGTCTCATTGGGAAGATATCGAGCCAGTGAATTAACATACTAAGAGTTCAAATGCCTAGCACTCGAATGAACAATTATAAATAGTTCGTTCGACCCTGAACCCCGGGGGAAGAAACCTTAGGTAATGATTGGCTTCTAGATATGAATAAAATGACACATTAAATGATATTTAATTACTTTCAATCATGCATATAATAATAATGGGCGACAACCAAAGTGGTACAAAATATGATAGGTAACTAGAAACATATACACCCCGCGCATTGCGACGGAAATCTCTTTAAGAATTTTATTTTGTAAATAAAAACATATAAGACCCATCAAATATGAAATTGTTTATAGAAATATGCAAGAATCAACTGACCGCAACTGTCGAAAGGGTAAATTTAACTGACGTGCATTTTTGTATTTAATGATTAAAAATTGGTGACATAGGCAATTGGATGGAAAAAATGTAGATGACGTGGAGATGTTGCATGCAAGAAAATATTGGCTTTAATGAATGTTAGTGGGATGACATGGATATTTGGTTGGCTAGGAGAATGGATGATGTGGATGACTTGCATATTGAGATAGAAAATAATTAATTCATTTCAGTAGAGTTTTGCTTTATAAAAGGTATAGATATATAACCATCTCTTTGCATGAAATAAAGCCTTCCCGCCGAGTGACCAAGAAGGTCCTGATCGAATGATGGAAGGCCCTGCCCGCGATTAATGACGCATTCGCTCGTGTCTAGTGCATGCATGGAGCTGCTCTTGCATTGTTTACGCTTCGTCTCGGTGTAATGACAATTAAATATGATGACCAAACGTTCTTGCAAATCTAAATTGGTGGGCATGCAAATAATGTAGTAGTAGCAACCATACCGGGCGGCATGCATGTCACGCAGGGAAAGGAAGAGAAGAGAATGTGCGGCATAATAAGGAGACAGGAGAAATTTTGGCCTATTCAAAATTTAACAGGGTAATTATCACTCCGCGCAATCACGCAGATAGTAACTGCGTAAATATCACGCATGCATAAATAGGAGGAACTAAATTACCGGGTATTAAATCAAGCGGCGCTGCTATACGTACGATGATATTGCGTACGATTTTCGTCCGATGCTACGTGGCATCGACTTGGTGCAGGACAACGGAGGCAGAATTCCTTCGTACAAGGTCTGGGCTTGGGCCGGGCTGGACCAGACTTACGTAACATTTTTTCTTTATGTACAGGGCAAGCTGCCTTATTCCGTTCAGGACTCTAGCTGCTACAGCTATTCTGTCTTTGCTCGTTTGATACCAACTAGTAGTTTTGTACGTGCAATGCACGTAATATACTAAGCAACAGCCTTGCTACAATCATTTTCATGAAACATGCTTCATCGGCGAATAAGAAATAAGACGCCATGTAGGGCTCTTAAAATCGTCATCTGCTGGACTAAATCATCTTGTCAAAGAGCTTCTAGTAGAAATAACTTATACAGTATCACAGGTTTAATAATGCAAATAGCCTACGATGACTGCAATAATCACATGCATATTTTATTATGTTGCTTCTCTATAATTATTTATTTGGGAAAATTGAAAAGCATTATGTAATCAGATCACATGGCGGACAATAAGCATGTATGTCTTTTTTGTTCCTGCTGCCTTGCTGTTATTTATCCCTTTTTAGTTTACAGTAAAAATTCCACAAGGAACATGATATGTAAATGGGACACTCTGAACAATTATTCTACATCCAGGAGATGCACAGAAACAATGTGAAGGAAGTAATCCCTGCTATTACAGATAGCCTGTAAGTCAACTGGATAGGCTTGTGGACACGTTCGACTCACATCCACTTATGTTTCAGGAAAAGATTCTTATTATTCAGGAGAAAGAACTTTACATGCTCACATAAACATTGAGAAGCCAGTTCTGTTTCTCATTTTAGAAAGTTCGGTCACAACTTGCTACTCGATCACTCAAGGGACTTCAGATTTGACCAAACGGACGATCAATCGATTACTTCGCCTTATCAAATCATCAATTTAAGTGTTAAAATCGATGGACAGAGGAATAGATATGGAGTAGGTGTGTGCGTGAGGTGTTCAAGTCCTGCTTGATGGGCGTCTGGCCGCTGAAGTCCTCGCCTATTAGCCTGAACGCGAGGGTAGGGTCAGCGACAAGGAGCGAGGCGGCAACCAGCGAGGCGGCGCTGGAATTGGCGAGCTGGAACCGCAGCGAGGCGGCAACCAACACGGCGGCGTCGGCGTTGGTGAGCTGGAAGTGCAGCGTGCGAGGCGCATCCGCCGGCGTTCACGCTGTAGCCGTACCAGCTTTCGCCGTTGTTCAAGTCGTTCCTGCTCATGTCGATCGAGGCGGGTGGCTTCCGGCCGTGCGCGCTGGCGGACGCTGCAGACCTTCTTCAACAGGTACAGACAACCGGAGTCAGCCTGCGCGATTCTTTTGACGGGGAGCGGCTCGAGTGTGAGTACCAGAGCTTCGTGGTTGCGTTGATCAAGTGGAGAGGAGAATAAAAAGAAACGAAACGGTACGGTGGTAATTTGGACGTATTATGTGGTTTGGTGTGAGGGTAAAACGGTCCAAAACGGACAATGTTGAGTTGTCAAACATTGGGACGATCTGAACCGTTTGATCGGATATTGAAGGGCTCAGATTTAATGTATCCCAACAAGTCAAGTTTGCTCTTTTAATAGTAGTATAGATGTGTGAGAAAGTTTCACCAAAGTGAAATCCATGAGAGACGTGATTTGTATGAGAGCATCTCTAACCGTTGATGTATGATAGGCCTTAAACCATCTTTTAGTCATATGAGGTTAAAACAGAGCTCCAACAGCTAGCTGCCCTTGATGTAAATTTTGTCCAATTTTTTTTACATCGCATCACTAGCTGGTGATGAAAATATACATCACTTGGGCTCACACCCAAAAAGCAAAACAGCCGCGTGCAACTCCCATCGTCGATTTGAACCTCCCGTCGCATGTTCTCCACCTTTGAGATCCCGTCGACTTTGTGGTTGTCGCTCTCACCCTCCTCCTGTCGCTCCGGCCGCCGACGCCATTGCCGGCACTGTTAGCACCGGCGGATTTGCGACTCGACAGCCGTGACCTGGATAGGTCAATAAGCCGTCGTGCAACCTTGCCGTGCCGACCTCCTTGCGGTCCAAGAAGACGAGCGGCGCGGTGGGGGAGAGGCGGGGTCGACGGATTTATGACTCCACGGCCGCCGCACCGATAGGTCGATAAGCCGCCGCGCAACCCCGCCACCCCGACCTCCTTGCGGTCTAAGAAGACGAGGGAGGCGGTGGGGGAGAGGTGGGGTCGACGGATTTGCGACTCGACAGGCCCCGCCCCGATAGGTCAACAAGCCGCCGCGCAACCCCGCCTCCTCGGCCTCGTTGCAGTCCAAGAAGACGAGTGAGGCGGTGGGGGAGAGGCAGGGTCGACGGTGCGAGGGAGAGCGGATTGGAGCGGTGGAGGGGCAAGATGGAACTGCGTTGCCGTCGGCGATGGTTGAGGTGGGCAACCGGTCATATGATGTGGTGCACTAAATATAGCTGTTGGAGTTAGACTTTCTTGGTGATGTAAAAACACATTTTTGAAGATATATTTTACATCAGCCTGTTTTTTAATCTAAAATATATCACCTATGCTCTAAGGCAAGCCTTGCAACAACAGCCTGTGCGTTGAGCTAGCGACCAAGGCAAGATCGCTCTGTAGTTGAGCTCGTTTTGGGTTTGGGCTGGACCTTGAGTCACGGGTCACGGGGCAGGAATAGTTAGCAGCATAGCATAGAATGGAAGTGTCGGACGGATATCGGACGAGGAACGTCGTACGCGCACAGCAATTCCGTAAATCAAGCATGCACTAGTAGCTCAGACCCGCGCCTTCTTCCCATGGAAACACGTGTTATTTATAGCTGGTTTCCCGCTAGGGCAGATTTGTCAACTGAGATCCGTAAGTTGTATTTCTAAAAAATTATAGATGTAGCGGTATGTTACTACAAATGGCATGCTTCAACATTATCAGTCTAGCAATATCCAGGCAGTCCCTAGACTCTGCAGGGCCACATAAAATTCAACTAGATCCTGCTCGCGCATGTTCTCGTGGTTAAAACCTAGTGGCTTACGTTATCTCAGTTGAGCTGGGAGAAACAACGAGGACAATATAAAGCGCCCCCATGAGCTCGTTAACCAGGCTTCTCTTGCGAAGCTAGGTTACACTTACACCAAATACTATGTGTAGTAGAGTAAATCGAGGAGTAAGCATATGCCACAACATCGTAGTTTACTACGTAGCATGAAAGTGGTACAATTGGAGTTTTATTTGTTCTAAATGGTCAATTGCGTAACCTTCAAACATTTTTTGTCACTGGAAAAACTTGTAATCACTTCTGGCCTTTCAGAGTCCTGCCAAGTACGTTGCCGTCGTTCTTGGAAGTGGAGACACGCCGATAGGGGTAGTATTGTCCAATGGCTCGGCTATTTCGACCGAGCATGTTGTGCACCGGAGATGGCTCGTGGCGAAGATGGTTAAGTGCCTAGAAAATAGCCGAGCTGACTAGCGTGTCTCTACA
The DNA here is from genome assembly GCA_947311845.1 of Poa pratensis. Classification (NCBI taxonomy): domain Eukaryota; kingdom Viridiplantae; phylum Streptophyta; class Magnoliopsida; order Poales; family Poaceae; genus Poa; species Poa pratensis. Next base: position 17,852,766 of record CAMZMU010000033.1, on the reverse strand, counting down.
TACAGTGGGCTCGTTCCGCGGCAGTGCCTTGAATCTGTTCTCCGATGCCTGCCGCAGTCGTGGCCTCCTGATGTACTTGTTGAAGTAACCCGTCACCTCTCCGCTGCCGTCGTTGAACTTTGTAACTCTGGCCAATCATCATCTTGCAGGAGACGATGAGGCCGGGCCCACACGACGAGAGCTAGACACAAGAGCGTGTATGTGCAGCATGCATACTATCAACATGATCACTGCACACCACATAGCTAGCCTGCACGTGAAGTCGTATGCATGCATGACTGCACGTGAAGTCGTATGCATGCATGCATGCCTCTCATCTCATGCAAAACCACCGTGCATCACCAAATAAGCTAAGTCTATTCTTTTGGTTGACACGTATAAATTTTAAGCACATAACTACATATGTATCGAGAAATTATTGGTATACTCTAGTCTATACATATGGCCGCGTTGGCCGGCCAGGCTGCCGAAACCCAAGACAGTGAACCTAGTATAGCGCGGCGACATATTGGAACTGATCGAGTTGTCGTGGAACCGGAAATGGGGAGGGATTAAAGCTCGGTTCGTGGACCTTGAGAGGATCCCTTCGATCCGGTTCCGTTGACAACGGATCCGGAGCACCTGCATCATGTAGCGAAGCTCATCCACTCCGGCTTGTTGTGGGGAGCATGCATGTATCTTCTAGTCAGGGTCTCTTCTGGAGAAAAGGTGGCTCGATGGGATTTCGGCGACTATAGATCATATCTTGGTTCAATGTTGTGTTCTCTTCTTCATCATCCCAGTTGTGGTGCCACAGGGGAGGCATGGCATCCTTGCCATGTTGTCTGCGGCTGCTTCCGGTGATAACTGGAGGTGGATTCACAATAGGAATGTCGTCCAAATTGGCTTCCTCCCTGGCAATGATGTGACCGATTTTCATGTCAGACAGGGTCATTTGTGAAGGGCCAGATTGCAACCTAGTTTTATCTACGGTCCTTCTTGTAAAATTCTAGGACTGGATGCATTTTCCTTCTTTTTCGGGTCCTTTTTACTTCCTGCACGCTGATCTTAATAAATGGACAAAGATAATAAGGAGGCACACGAAGAATCTCAAATGGCAAAATTTTGTAGTCATGGTATTCATAGGTATTATTTTTCCAAAAGAAATAGATGATCCTCAAGATGATGAATATTCCTAAAATTTCTAAATGTCTTCCAAACAGTCAGTGACACGTATATGCCACTAACTAAATTTGCGTGGCCTCTACATAGATTACACGAAAAGCATCGAAGGTAATAGGTCGAGGGCGGTAAGCAATCTAATGTGCCATTTGGTTGCTTCGCATGACAAGCACATGCTAGGAGCCGGTCATATCACTTCTGTATTGTTTCGTTGTCGTGCATTATTATTTTATGCTACATGCCCTTTCATGTGACATATCAAGACCTATATGATAGTAAATAAGCTGAAACGATTTCAATATTTTGTTATTTAGGAAATTTGATATGGTCAAGACTCTAGAGCATTCGAGAAGGTATAGGAAAACTCATGTCGTATGGGACTTATGTGAGATATGTCGTTTGTAGTGTAGACATCCAATACAAGACATTTTTGTACCACCAGGGATGCAAAAGCATCCGAGATGGGATTTTCTGAAACAACCTAACAAGGTAATTATATCATAGTGATTTTGGGTCCCGAGACAATTAAAGTTTTCGTTGACCCATTCCTCAATACACAGTTATTGATAGGACGCAAAAAATCACTGTTTTGGTGTTTTTCCCCATTGGAGAACAAATCCCATGACTAGAACATGCAACCAAACATGCATTACATAGATTTTAAGCATAAAATAACATTTTTGAACATGCATAATTTACCGACATTTTTCGATCACTGTATAAGGCATCCGAGGTGGGCCATTCTAAAACAGCCTCCAGAGAAATATTCTAGAACATCTTCTTTTAAATCTGCCTGGAAACAAGTCCACGAGAGATGTCGTGTTGTGGTTTTATAAAAATTAAACTCGATCCACTTTTTTCTGCTGGATAGGTTGGCCGACTTTAGAAAGTTCTATACGAACTTGTGGTGCAAGAGGTTTGGAGCGGCGGTGAGATATGCTTCCAGATTCCTAACATTTGTATTTCTATACCGGCAGGGCAGGCTAGCATCACCAATATCCTCTGAACGCGTGACAAGCTACCACAACGAGCGCTAATTATGTGGTTAAACGTTACTTGTGAACAACATGAGCATCACCAATGGAAAAAGTTATAGTTAATTCAAACATAATGGAACGATGGCCTATGCGATCACACCGTGATACATACTTAAGTGCCGCATATTTGGCATGTTTATTGGCGGATAAAATAAAGCATTAGTGTCATTGCCGGGGGAGGGTTGCAAACCATTCCAGGCTCGAGCATAGACATTATATATCATTAATGTGCAGTTTCGTTGTCGCACGTTATTATGGTCCTTATTTTGTGCTGGAGGATTAATACTTCTCATTTCATGTGTCATTTTGTTGCCACAAGCTACTAGGGTCCTTATTTCATGTATCGGGTACTTATTACTATCATTTCATGTAACATCTCGCTTCAACATAGCAGCTCTCCTGCGGTTATTCTAAAAAAAAATCTAGCTTCAACATGTTACTAGGGTTCTCATCTTTTGCTAAAAAAATCGCATTTTATAAGTGTCCATATTTTATACTATGAGATAATTATTATGTACGAGTTGCCGCATAACCCGTCACAAAATCCTGCTAGTATATCATCGTAGTGATATCGACATCGTCGCCACCACCTCCACCAAATCCTTATTCTTATTTATACAAACCCTCATGATAGCGGTATAAGATCCATAATAAATATTGTTAACATTTACATACACGAGATCAGATTGAGGAGATTTTGGAGGTGTAGGAAAATTTTCGGAGAGATAAGTTGAACATAGTTCAACCTTAGCGGTAAAGGTAATTTGATATGTGCTAGAGCATCCGAGAAGGAAAAAAGAAAAACTGTCTAGGAACTATCTAAGGTATGGCATTTTTGTGGTATGTACATCCAGTACGAGATGATTTTTTACCACCGGGATATGAAGGCATGTGAGATAGGCCATTCTAAGCATCGTAAAAAGGTTATACCATAGTGTTTTTTTTGGGTGGGTGTGGGGGGGGATCGGGGAGGATTCCCATGTCTAGTGACCCATGGTACTCGCTTATACAGAGGTTCATGGAAAATCATTGTTTTCGGTCCCGAGAAAATTATGTGAGTAGAACATGGAACAAACTATGCACTATCTAGTTGTAAGCGTAAAATAATATTTTTAACATGCATAAAATACATCTGTTTTTTAGCCAATGCGGATATGAAGGCATCCAAGATAGGCCTGCCTCAAAAAGTTGGCAAAATATACCAAAACATCGTATTTAAATCCCGCCTTTGAACAAATCCATGAGTGATGGCGTGTCCGGGTATCAAAGAACTAAACCCCACCTTTTTAGCTAGCTAGGTTGCTCGAGTTGAGTAAGTTGGTGCGTGCTTGAAGGGAAAAGTTGATATAGGTGTTTAGATATGCTTCTGAGTTCATGATCTCAGTATGCCTAGATCGATGGGATAGGCTGGCATCACTAATATTTTCTAACGGGTGACAAGCTACAACAATGGCGGGGCACTAATATCGAGTTTACCAACATGAGCATAATAAACGGAACTACACACAAGAAATAGCTACGAGGAAGGCATGCCACCCACAATGGCGGGGTGGATTTTTTTACTGGTTGAAAGAAATTTATTTAGGAATTTTCCTACGAGTCTTATTGCAGGTTTGGAGGGTAAATAGTATACAATAATAAGTTTAATTAATAGGAAAATATGGCAATGAGGTTTAGCGGGTCAACCGTGCAAGGATGTCCATTGTTGAGCTAAACCGGTACAATTAGGGTTAATCTCCCACTGGCGGCCTCCTCCCTTCCCATTCTCTCTCGCTCTGTCCCGATTTGTTTGACGGGGCAACTCTCCTTGCCGTCAGTCCCCTCCGTCACCGCCGTGACGGAACCATGCATCTCTACATGTCCCCTCCATCGCCGCCTTGTCTCCTCAGTTCCTGGCCCCACCCGTAGCAGACAAACCCTCTCGACCCAGGCTCCCAGCCTCGTTGACGAGATAGGCGACTCGACTTGCTTGCTTGCCGGAGCGCGCGTGCATCGATTAGATGGTGTGCGCATGTCATTGTCGAGCATGCCAGTATGCATCGCACACTAAGTTGGCGTGATAACCTCGTGGCCGCCGTCCAGGTCCTTGACTACATCGACATACAAAGGTCGCTTCTTGGTTTACATTATGTCTTGGCATTTAGTTCTAGGGCTGGCAATTATGTAGAGTTGATTCATGGAGTTTTGGGCGCCAAACGAAATTGAGGCCCCGCTCGGTTCACGGGAAAAGTGAAGGAATTTTGTAGGTTTCCATTCCTTTGGAAACTTTTCCCATAGCAGCGTTCGTTTCAAAGGAATAGTCTCACTCATTCCATAGGAAAGTTTTACTAGCCTGTACTTTTTACAGGAAACGAAACATCCACCAGAACCTCATGTTTCCGCGGAGGCCCGAGGCAAAACTCTGCCATTCTGCTAAATAAGTGGGTTCCCCTGTTGCATGCATGAAGAGAGAGAGTATCCATGCACAATAAGAAATGATGACCATGCTTCTTGGTTGTGAAGAATCATACTTTTCTCTACTACTAGTTGCTTTGCACGTGCAATGCACGTCTATACAATCACGCAATACCACTTTGTCTTATTTATTTTTCTTTTATGAGCCACGTCTCAACTCAATATTGTAATTTCTATTTAGATTGGCCACATACGACGTGACGGGTCTTGCAAGGTTGCTCAAGAATAAAATAATCGTGCACTGATTTGAGTACAAACTCTATTTGCTATCTCCATTAAACTAACAGAATATCGCAAGCTTCGTATAAATATATAAGTTTTATTGTTATTGTACATAATACATTCTTTATTTAGGTAACTTGGGTACATTCTTACCACTATACATGCCTTCAAAATATAAGATTCATGTCAATAAAACATATACAATCTCAGGGAAAGGAAATATGATGAACTCCCAGAAGTAAATGTTGAGAGATAAGAATGCAAACATACGACAATTAATCATGCAAAGTAAAATGATATCAGTAAGCACTTCTAAAACCTTAATGGAGCAGATAAAATAGGTGATATACTTTGTATTCAGTATGTATCCAATACAGTCAAAGTTGAAGTTGAAATGACTAATGAATGAAATAGACAAATGAGACATAATTGTTATATAAATCATTCAGTAAATCCTCAATATTTAAACAGAATATGAACCCAACTTTATTTCAGAACTAAAATGAAAGATAATAAAAACAAGGTATTCTAAACGACCTTAGTTCCAACATCTTTGTAAACCTTCGATATTTATCTACTGTATGCAGTTAAAATGAATTTGTTGAGGCTTCTAGAGGACAACATAGAATGCAGTTAAGTTCTAAATACAAGGTGCAAACAAGGACTGAGATCGTAGATAAATCAGCTAGCTCTCTCACATCTAGAGATGAACAATATTATGAGATCGCTTATCCCAACCATGTATTTAGAGACACTGACTGAGATTTACCCAAAAGGGTAGCAACTTGACACTTTACAGTAGCCATTTCAAAATATTATTAGAAAAGTAATCCAGATCATAATGACATGGATAGCAGGTGAAAGACTCTCAACTTGCATTTACTGCTTTTACCATGACTTGTGCATTAGCCAAAAACATCTCCTGCCTGAATCGCCAAACCAACTGTTGCTATGAGGCCTTCATCCATATAAACCTGCAGTGAAGCAAATCACATTAGAAGATTCAGATGTATCCGAAAATCATCTTGGTACGAAGATTAATTGATAAAAACATCTATGCATGTTCAACAAAAAAACTAAACCAAATATGTGACGTTCTATCCTTTGTAAGCAGACCTCGTGCATGTTGAGAATAGGTTTAAATACTTCTATATCTGAAAGTATGCCCACAATAAAACAGCTACCCGAAATTGCTGGCAAAGACAATGAGAACACTAATCTTATTAACTCAAATCCCATAATATATTAAATCATGTTAAACAATCTACTATAAGAAACAGTCAAATATCCAAAATCCATGACCAGTGAGTGATTTTCAAAAGTGTTCAGACTAAATTCTCAATTGCCCACACCCACGCAGTTTGGCAGGAGATGCATTGTTAAATCATCATTATGCAAGCACAGGTTTATTATGTATAGCTGAAATAAATAGATGCATCATTATATGCAAAATTAGCCTAAATATATTTCCTGTGAGCCCACAGCTGAGAGGAGCAGGAACCAAACGTCATTACCCAATCAAAACTCAGAAGAACACTGCTACAATTTCTCTGCAGTCCAATTTCTATGACAATTATTGAATGTCCTCCGCAGTTCCTATTGGACATAGCTACAAAATGTTGATTATAGTGTCAACATCTCACTCCATCTGCATTGAAATAATCACATGGACAAGTTCGGCTGATGAAATCTGCCACATTGTTCTTATTTTTCCTATCAATATTAATTGTCAGGATGCTGAAACAGAGAGGCTGCCACATGGACAAGATTTGTCAAAATATATAGGTATTATTAGCACACTAAAAGAAATAATAAATACAGAGGGTTATACTAACGGAGAAACCTTCGTGCATGCCAATCGCATGACATAGCTGATGCAACCATCCCATATAGAAATGCCTCCCTAACACCATGTCACCAGCAAAGCAACTGCTCTAAAATATAGACTGCACTCTGATGATACATTTATGAGATAAAAGCAACAGTGTCAAGTTGAAATACAATGTGACGCCACAATAAGTCATTGAATTGATTGAAAAAATTAAATCTGCAAAATTATATTTCTTCATTAAGAAGAGACTCTATGTGGCATTGTATCGAACAGTTGGTGCGCACGACCCCTCCGCTGAAATTATCCCCAAACCTGCACATGAACATAGGGGTGGTCAGAGATAAGGAGGCGGATTCAGCGTTCACTGTGCTCCGGAAAGGAGCGCTCGAGGGGAACTGGAGATATGGTGAGTCGGCGTTCACCGTGCTCAGGGGAGCGATATGCTGATGGGTGCTCGACGGAGGGGTGAGGAATTGACGGCGCGCATCCGGGAAGGCTCCAGCACGGAAGGACGTTGGGGGCTTAGCCAGGCCTGGCATGCTCTGGGAAAGTTACCCAGCGCCGGCTCATCCATCCAGCCGGACAAGGAAAGGCAGTGGCCAAGGATGAAGACGCACTCAGCGTCCAGTTGAAGATGGGACTGGCAGAGGACCAGGACAGGAAGGCCTGCACGTGCAGGTCGTGGGAGGCGAAGAGCGGCAGACCCTTGTGTGTCCACCATCGATCGTTGGCGCATCCGCGACGGCCGTGCTGCCCATGGTCGTCGTTGCCGTGCACGCCATCTTCCGCGTCTGCGCCACCGCCGCCAGAACCACGACACTCGTCGCCGAGAAGCTGACCCTCCACCGCACAACCGACATGTGGCCCAGTAGAAGCAGTTCCGCCAGAACCACGACGCCCGCCTCCCCGTTCCGCATCACCGCCTCCCCGTGCCGCTTCATCGCCGCCTGCCGCGCCGACGCTGCCATGGACGCCAAAAATCGAAGCTTTCCGGAGCCTGGGCTAGGGTTTGTGGTTGGCCTGCGGATGTAAGGCTCCACGCCATGGGATCGAGAGAGGGGGATGTGGTGGTGCCGTTTCGTCAGTCGGCGGCGTCTGGAGTCGCCGGAGCCGGCCGGACTCGTTCGAGGACGGAGGAGGAGGGCAAAGGGGATCGTGGGATCGAGAGAGAGAGGAGAGGATAACGTATGGGTACGCGGACGTGGGGTGGAGAACCTGGCAGGAAATTTCTCTGCCGTGGTCGACAGGATTAATCTGGAGCATTGCTTTGAGCAGATCTGATCTGTGTCGTTTGATTAGTTTTAGTGGGCTGGATCTGATGGTTCAGATCGACCTGTGTACACTTTGTCTGGGTGGCTGTAGCGAAACTAAAGTTGGCTCTTTTATAAGTAGTCTCTACTATAAAAGTATGGAGTGTCCTGTCTTCTGCCGGACGGACGAAATCGGACGACCCAGAATCAGCACGGACGAAATCGGACGCCTCTCCTACGTCAAGCTTTTCGTCCGTCGTCCATTGCGCGCCTCTCGCGCAGCGTTTCCTTAATTAGCGGTAGTAACGCACCTCCTTAATTAGCGTCTCCTTAATTAGCGGTAATAACGCACCTCCTTAATTAGCGTTTCCTTAATTAGCGGTCAATCGTCGCGTCTCCTTAATTAGCGGTCAATCGTCGCGTACGTCGGGCTATTTTGCTTAGGGATTTTTGTGCAATCAGAAAAAGAATAAAAATATATAATCGGACGACCCAGAATCAGCACGGACGAAATCGGACGCCTCTCCTACGTCAAGCTTTTCGTCCGTCGTCCATCGCGCGCAGCGTTTACTTAATTAGCGGTAATAACGCACCTCCTTAATTAGCGTCTCCTTAATTAGCGGTAATAACGCACCTCCTTAATTAGCGTTTCCTTAATTAGCGGTCAATCGTCGCGTCTCCTTAATTAGCGGTCAATCGTCGCGTACGTCGGGCTATTTTGCTTAGGGATTTTTGTGCAATCAGAAAAAGAATAAAAATATATAATTTAGAAACTATACATTCGAATTTATGCTATTGGTACAACGAATGCATCAGCAAAAAATTATTAGGACTATGGAAATAAAATCCAAGGAACGAAAGAAATGAAAAGGAGACATAACTCAGGTGCCCATATGCAGTACGGAGGTGGATTTGGAGTCGTCGGAGGCTTACTCGCGTACGCGGGTGTCGACGATCATGAAGAATTATTTGGGGTTATTCCTACCTTTATAATCCAATGGTATATTGTTGTGTATGCAATCCAGCAAGGGAACTGCAAAGCTGACTTCCCTCACTCTCGCACATTAGCATATTAGATTACAAATCTGTGATCGCCGCAGGTTCATGACTTGCCACTTGCAGGGCTAGCTTGACATGAAGATATCTTGCCTAGGCGAAGACATTTGTAGTTGGTACTTATTTGGTTCAGCCATGCTGGTGGATAAAGGCAGTTAGAATTGGGTCGTATTCCAAGAAAACGTGCTGACTCTCAGGATGCAATTGCTCCTAGCAATGAGCTTTATTTATATCCAAGAGATGAAAGACTACAACATTTTTGGGGAGGACATGGACTCGATAATCTGCTAGCTACCTGGTGGAGACCGGAGCACCTCAGCAGCCATCGCTGGAAAGGAAAGGTTGCTGAGTGATGTGTGTATCCTTCTATAGGGGACAGAGAATGAATTCAACAGGCATAAATCATAGAAATAATGATATAGCCTTTGTGAGTTGAGATACCAATTTATTGTTGCCGTGTTGGCGAAAATAATGAATAAAAGCTACTCACAAAAGTCGCTACCTTCTATGCGATCTGGTGGCTGCATGCCTGTTGTAATTCTGGTCGTGGTATTCCATTGTGATCATTATTTGACGCTACTCATTCTGTGGGGCTGGGTACAGACTGCACTTTTCCTGAACGAGGCATGCATTAACACTTCACATAATCAGGCGTGCGTTGAATACATTTTGTGTTATTAACCATCAGATTTCTTCATTAAGGGCAATTGTCCTCTAAAGCCTAATAAAAAAACTCAAACACATAAAAAAACACAGGAAATTGCAGAAGCAGAGTATGATTAACATGAACATGAATAATGCATGCATATAGTCCAGTAAACAAGGCATGTGCAAAAGTTAAAATCAGCATGTGCTAATACATGTACAAGAGCAAGCGAAAATAATAAGAAAACAGATATTAAGAAACTGCCAAAAACTAGAAATCAAAGTTCTCAAAATTAATTTATCTTATCATTCACTAAAATCAAAAAAATCAAGAAGAAATTAAAAAATATACAAATTCACCAAAAAAAATTATTGAATTTGTTCTTCTATCAAATTTTCTCCATTTTTCTTGAAACATGTGGATTTACTCAGTACGAATAACCGTATAGTTCATGGACCAAAATAAACAGTTTCTTATAACTACTTATTTCAGTTGTCACTTCACAGGTACCGCCACAAACAACAAATGCATCAAAATGCGTCGGTTCAAATTGTAGTGATGAAACATAACTAGAGCATGAAATGTGGTTTGAGTAACGCAAATCATGATTTTTAATGCAGTAAGAGGTCATAAAGGGTTCTACCCATGGCTAAGCAGGTGCCTAAAGTGGGCAAATTTCCAAGGCGATATCAGGACGCCTTATTGCCTAACCGTTGCCTAAGGGTTCTAAGGTGGACGCCTAAAAATCATGACCCAAACGAAATACTCTTTACCTCGGATGTATTGTGTTTTTATTCATTGGAGTTTTCTTCATTAACATATCCTCCACACTGAAAATATTCAGATATGCTATGTTTAAGACGAGAAAATAAATTTGAAAAACCCGTAACGCACGGGCATTCAACTAGTGGAGATAAAAGTATGGAGTGTCCTGTCTCCTGCCGGACGGACGAAAATTTTACACTTTAGCCCCTAACAAATAGTCAAATCAACCCGCAGTCCGGATTCAGTTCCCTATCAGCCCACACTTTTCCGCATCCTTCGACGGGGAGGTAACGCCAGTCGTGGCAGGCTCGAGCCCCTGACGACCATCCTGCAGCAGGGTGCGAGGAATCCCCGCCCAAAAGCTGTCCGTGGCCTCGACTCTCCTTCGACGGGGAGGTAGAACACGACGCGCTGGTGACGATTCGCCGACCATCTGCGCACAGGGATGGTCGGAGCGACAGCGCCGCGACGACGGGGAGGCGCACGCGGAGAAACAACAGTGACCGGATGGTGGACGGTACGGAGTCTCTCGATCTGGATTCTGGAGTACATCGTCTCGATCTGTGGGAAGCTGATTTTCGACCGCCGCCGCCGTCGAGATCTGGAGCATTGTTTTTCGCCTCTTCCAATCCTGCCGCGATCTCCTCCTCCTTGATGGCTATCGTTGCCGGATATGCCGCCTCCTTCTTCAATCACCCCTGTCCAATCTGGCCGGACTGCCGCCCCGTCGTGCTCCCAGCGCCTCTCCCGTGCCACCCGACCAGTCTCACGCATCGCTGGCTCGCCGCGCTTCCCACAAGGGCCGTCGCACTCCACCGGCCTGCTGCACTCCCCACCAGATCATGTTGACGACATGATCCGCCGCCGCCATGCTCCCCCATTGCGCGTACGCTTTGGCCTGGAAGCCGTCGCGGCTCCACTCCCCGAGCTCACTCTGCCCACGCTTGCAGCCGTTGCCTCCCAATGCGAAGCCAACCTGCAGGAGCAAGGTTAGCCCGCCTCCTAAATTGGTGTTCGTTTCTAGCTGTGGATGGATGCTAGGACGAATTTATATGTATGGCTATTCAGATATATGGTACGATATGTGCGTAAAATTCCAATAAATGCGGAGATATTGATAATTGCATGGTGCTGGACAAATATTCATCTCGTTCAGTCTGCGTGGTTGGCTTAAGTATCATGTATTGTACTTTTCTCCACACAGGTTATTGCATATTCAGACTTATCCTCTGCACATCCCTCAAGCTGACATCATGTTGCTTGACTTTTGATTTAGTTGGGTAAAAACGTTTTATTGTCAGTTCAGGAATGTTCTGCTGAATAAGAGCTAGCAATTTTCGCTTAAAAACATACCAAACCAAATTGCTTGACTTTTGATTTAGTTTCTTCAGAAAAAAACTTCATAATTACTTGGCTATAGGAGAATGCAAATCCATTTAGGAACAAAAACTAGATGATTCTTTATTCTCAATTTTTTTGTGCAGCAGGACTGTGCATCATCATACAATGAAAATACAGGAGCCGCAGAAGTACATACCTGCAAACCTCAATTTTACCAAGAGACATCAGCTCAGGAAAAGAAATCATGTGCATACGGATCTCTTAATTTGACAAGGTAATTTTCAGTAAAAATGATACTATTAGCTTTGTATCTCCCATGTTTTGTAGGCACACGATTTCCCCTTTTTCTGTCTCTACAACATATTTCCAAATTGTGCATCAGGCCATTTAATTCACTAGGTCTGCAACTACGCATAATAATTGTAGTGCCCAACCCTTATATTGTGCACATGATTTTTTTTTGGAAAAATATATGGACAATTAGTAATTAATTATACTGAGTAATAGTATACATATAATATCTGAATTATTTTCACTTCATGAGCTACCTAGATGTACAGAGCTGCAAGAACTAGCCAACTAATTGCAGCTAATGCATATTATAGATCTTTTTCTCATCTGTGAGTATGGTTATATGTAAATCTCCGCAAATTAAGCCTCTGAGCTTGTGTACTGTAGTGATCTTACAACACTCTAGGTGAAATATGGGTCACTATAAGATGCATGCTTTAGTAGATAGACCGTTGCTCGATATCTGCTGTAATTTATAAACTCCCTTTGGACCGCTGAGTATCACATGTTCACTACATCACCCTCATGTAGCAAAATTCGATTTTAGAATGCAGAAGTCAGTTACACATTCTTTACAATGTATATTGTTAACTCTTGGGTATGACTGATTCTTTACAATGGATATTGTTAGCTCTTGGGTATGACTCATCTCATTTAGGTTTCCAGGTTACAGCAAAATAAAATGTTCAGGGTCGGTTCTTGTTATTGGGGGTGAATCACCAGGCGTTGAGTTTGCTACTTAAATAGCCTTGAATTATCCGGACAAGAACATGACATTAGTTCATGACAGACCAAGATTGTTAGAATCTGTTGGTCAAAAGCTCGTGGTAAGGCACTGCATTGGCTCAGATCAAATAATGTTGAAGTTCATTTGGAGCAATTAGAGTATCTAGAGTACATGTCGGAGGGAGACATGCTCTACAGATTTTGTCAGGGATAGATATATCAGTTGATTGGTACTTCTCGTGCCTCGATACACCACTGAGTTTCATCATGGATTAGAGATTCCAAGCTGAAAGATTGCTTGTACCGTGACGGAAGATTGATGATTCACGCAAATCACATACAGCATGCTTCGATTCCCTGAAAAGTTTTCATGTTTTCATTTGAATTCGGAACATATTGCTGGTAGTATCCAAAGATTCCAAATGCTCGCTGCTTACTGAAGACGTCTCCAAGATAAGAGTAAATTGGAATCTTATTCAATAAGAGATAATTGTTGGTCTCTATGCACGTGACACTCGAATTATAAATTCTTATCAAATTACATTCTAAGTGAAGTTAATTCTTGTTATTTTTGAAAATTATATGATCATCTTTTTCTATATATGTGAACTTTATTCTGTATTGCGTTTACATGTATGACAAGATAATTGAAAGTCAGTAGCAACGCACGGACATTGTTGATCTACAGGATGAACTGTGTACATTTATTTGAGCAAAATCACACCTCTACTGCTTGTTGGATGTGTAGGCACAAATATTCCAATTAGAGGTGTTAAGACTGCTTGATCGCTGCAAAGGGAAACAAGAGCATTCTTGATTGTTGTGAGGGTATTTCTATAAATTTGGCTGACTGCTCTGGAGTAGCAGGTGTGCTTAAATTATGTTCAGTTCTTTCTTTGTTTGGGGAATGGATCATGAAATACCTCGTGCTTAAATTTATAGAACCTTCCATGATTTTTTTCACTGCATGCTTATGTGCAGTGTAATCTTCTGTTTTATTGGTCGTACAGAGTCATATTTTATTGGGAGCTAAGACACTTATACCATATGTTCTTGCTTGTGGAATTATGTCGGTGCTTGACCTGATGTGAAAAAGGGTGCTAGCTTACATTGTGATTACAGTGCCATGATGCCCTCCTCCATATACACAATTTCCCATTTCTGGGAACAGTTGAATTATTAAAATGCTTGCCAGTTACAATATTGTTTCACCTTTTAACGGTAGTTTTTTTTGTATAATTCTGATAATAAAACAATGCACTTTTATTTGGAAGAGTAGCATCAGTGGCAAACAGGTATGAAGTCTACAAAGAAATGTTACTTTGAACAGTTGACACCGTTTCATTTAGTCAGACACAAATGGATACGATCATACAAGCTGTAAATTGGCAGGTGCTTAATTTAAAGAAAGATTGCAAATTGGTAGATGCTTAATTTAAAGAAAGATTGCACGTTGTGAACAAGTACAATTGATAAAAAAATACTCAGTGCGTTTATCGAGTTTATGTCTGACGGAACGTGGGAAACTATTTTCTTTCTCTCACTAGGTAGCATCAAAACGATGTAACATGTTTTACAGTTGCAAACTAAGGTAGCTACAGCAGCCCTCCGGTTTGTCGTAATATTTTGCAACTAAATATATACTAGTAATCGTGCACGTGCAACGCACGTGTAACCTTAGAATTTTTTAGTATGAAAATTAATTTAGTGCAACCAACAAACGCAAAGAAATTGAATCAAATATAATTAGTACTTCCACTCAATTGGAAAATACGAATATAGATCTCATTAAAAATCTATTTCGGCGATATCCAAAGCACATCCTCTCCATTAATACAAATTTATTTACAAGAGATACCATCCACTCAACTGGAGTTATCATCCATAGCACAACTTCCAATATTCTCTTCAAATTTATTTTGACCTAGCAATTCCAATTTTACAGGAGTTATCATCTGTACCTTAATTGTAAACAACTTCAAATATTCTCCCTACTTCATAAGTTCCAGAGGTTTAAATGTTCTTACACTTTAGAACCACACATGTCAGGATGATCAAGATGATGCAATTATAAATTGTATATAAATAACAAATGTGGACTCAAACCCTATTCAATTAAATTATATGTCGAGAACAATAACAATAGTTCCATGTGTAACATGGTGCATAAATATGACCCATGTATTATATTTCCCGGAAGAAGAGTAAACAATTTTCTGTGTGATGCCATATATTTTCAGGTAAGACTATTGCTCACGGAACAAGATCATATCGAACAATTTCAGCATCATATTAAGAAATGAATAACTTGGTAGTATTATATTGTGACCCTACTACAATTTTTCGAACATTACAACAAAAAACTTAAGAAATGATTACAGGTGGTAGTGAAAAATGATCTTTCCTACGGTCCAAGAAGGGAACGTAAAAATCGTAGCCATCTCTCTAAAATTATACTATTATCCAAAGCTCTAATGTACAACTGAAACCTTAAAAAAAGATGCCCAAATATAAACTGAATAGACACATTTTTCCCGTGATAATATAACAACAAAAACTAATAGAATACTGAGCAACATGTTTCAAACTCCATGGAACCATCTAAATATATTATCTAAAGGGCTATATAGTTTGTACTCTCCGAGAATATTTATTTATTTTAGTTTGAAATAGTTGTGCCCTACAAATATGCAGATTCGGGCTTACATTATGAAATGGATCTAAACTGAGAATAGTATTCCATATGAAACTTTTTACCTTATGGAATTAATCTAAATTAAGCAGCCGCCTTCTCCTCCATCGCATGAAACAATTCACGACACGACAGGAACTCAAGTGTGGCTTGATCAAATTCTACAAACTCTGAGAGCTTTTATACATATGCACCATTGAAGGTGTGACTGAATATTAGGCACATTTCGTCAGTAGCTTTAGCTTCAACCAACATGGTCACCAACACCATTTTATCTGTTTGAAGAAGAAAATAGTAAGATAACTATTGTTGGTAAAAAGGAAAATGCATGGATAGCTAATGCATATTCAAAGAAGGCCATTAAAGGAGAAACCTGCATTCTAATGTACTCTGTGGAGTACATGTCAAAGGGAACGCCATAAAAATTTCTTAGACGACTTTCTTGACCCCGCTGGATGTGTGCCTCCCCATTTCCCGGACATCACTCTGAGGCTAAAGTCTGAACACAATGTGTTGAACAAAATTGTAAGAAACAAAAAGTGTAACAAACAAGGTCGGTAGATAAATAGCACGAAAATGGTATTCTGAACAAAATTTCCTAACTATGAATCCTCCTTCTGAACTCTGAAATAAAATCGAAAGAAGTTGAAGTACCCAAGAATGAACACGGTTGAAGGGCCTCACATGGACGACATAAGCAGTGGAGGGTCAGAGCGGGGCAACGGCGTCCAGGGAAACGCCTCCCACTTACTCCCATCCATGAGGATTGTCACAAATAGGCGGCGAATAACGCGTGTGCGGATGTGCCATGGCTCCGCGTGCCTGTGCAGGCATCTGTCTCGAGAGGTGAGGTGGCCTAACCGTCGTTCTGGTCTACGCACAAGGCGTCCGCGCATGGGAGGGCGCGGCGGACTGGCGGGTCAGAGGTGGAGACTGCGGGGACGGGGCCGCGGTGGGCAACGCCGAGATGTTGGCATGGGCAGGCGGTCTCAAGCGAGCGACGGCCTTGGACAGGAACTGCAGGGTGTTCCGGGCGTCGCGGCGGGCAGCCTCAAGCGCACGACTACGGGAAAGTATGGCGGCAGCGTGCAGGCTCAAGCACGCGGTGGCGGACATGTCTGGCGGCGGCTTCAGAACGTGGCCGGCGGGGATGCACCTAAGAGTCAGCGGCGGCGGCTGCAGCACGTGGATGGAGGGCGCCGGCGGCGGGGATGGAGGGCGCGACGGCGGCTGCAGCACGTGGATGGAGGGCGCGGCGGCGGGGATTGAGGGTGCGAGACGTTGATGGAGCCATGGAGGTCGTAGGCGTTGTTGATGTAGGGCGCCGGCGGCGGGGATGGAGGGCGCGGCGGCGGGGATTGAGGGTGCGAGACGTTGATGGAGGTCGTAGGCGGTGTTGATGTAGGGCGCCGGCGGCGGGGATGGAGGAGGCCTGCGGCGGTACGAAGATGCGTTATTAGCGAAGAAGTTTTTTTTACTTGATTAGCGAAGAGTTAAGTGTTGTGATCAGTCTGTGGTCAGTCCCAATAAAAACCGTCCGATCAATTGATGTGTGGCTGGGATGATTTGGATCACCCCTCTCTCTCCCTTTTTATATTAGTGGTGATTATTTTTTAGCACCTAGGGGTGAAAAACCATTAAAATATATGTTCCCGTTGCAACGCACGGGCATTTAACTAGTTAATAAATAATTACATCGCTATGGAGTACTAGTACCGAACGCCCATGGCTCTAGCCTTTCCTTTGTTTTGTATTCCTTCGGTTTGCTTCTCCTGCCTTTCCCTATTCCTTTGAAGTTTTCTATTCCTACATTTTCTGTCCCTGCAAACCGAACGGAGCCTTAGGGTTGAAACTAGTTAGCGTGCACGTGCAACGCACGATCTTTGTGCCATTTGAAAAAGAAACATGACATATACTCAGCTGATCAGTTGGTATTGCGCACATATTTTTATTTCCTCTTTCAAATAAAAAGCTTACCCAACATTTTTTTAGAAGAACACACAAGTAATCCATTAAGATAATAGGATGGGCATGTCTAAAGTGTTGATACAATTTTTGCAGATTGGTTAACCCAAGTCTCTGCCTACCCCCCTGAGGCCTGAGTATACAACATGAACAGCTCAAAGCAGCAACATTACATTGCAAGCCCTTGGGCTGTACAACTTCAACATCAATGAATCTAGACTTAAATGGAATTTGATTTCGATAGCTCCTAGCACAGATAGACCACATTTATAAGGTTACATGTTGACCACCCAGATTCTGGACACTTCACATGTAAAAGATAATTTGAACAAACAAAATGAAAGTTACGTTAACAAAATGACAGTTATATTTCAAACAAAAAGATATTACAGGACAACATCATAGAGTATAACAAGTAAATTTATATACAAAAATGAAAAGTAAATTTATTTCGTTTTACCACCTAAAAGACCACTCCAAATGAACCATGCCCTACCACACGCTCAGTCCTGCAGCAAAAAGTCTGCAATTAAATATAAATATTCAGTAATTTAAGTTTGCAGAAATCCTTCATATGGATGAATAATGTTAAGATTAGTGGCACATAACAGAACCATTCCTTTTCTTGGGTTTGTACTGGATGGCTTGTGTGTCGTGTGCGTGTACTTCGGTGGTTGCTTTATCCAGCAAACGTATGAATAGGTTGCAGTACAATAGTTATGCTTCCAAAAAGAACTGCAAAAAGTGTGGCCTGCCCAAGGAGGAAGCAGCTAGGAATGTTGCCAGCTTATGCAGATTATATGGTGTGGCTGGTAGATATGGTATGCAGTCTTCTGCTTGGCCATTCGGTGGCAACACCACAAATCAGTTTAAAGGTGCTCAAAAGACTGGCGTAATGGTGACTGGCTCTGTAACTGTCATGGAAACTGAATATAGAAAAGACCTTAAAACCAACATTGATCAATTGAGCTAAACTGAATGCAATCCACTGGTCTGCTAGCTGAATTCAAAAAAGGGCCTAAAACCAACCTTACGCGGGGAGGCGGCGATATGGTCTGTCGAAGGGAATAACGGGAAGGACAACAGGAATCGTGTGCAAGGCGGCGGGCTTGCAGCGCGGCCCTCCAGATGTGCAGAGCAGACGGCACGGCGTGCGGCGTTTGCAGTGGGGCGGGCCACGCGTCCAAGCCTCCAAGGCGGCGGGCAACGTGGGGGATGGCAAGGGGGCGGGGGTGGCCTCGCGTTGGGCAGGGCAGCGGGGGACAGAGGCGGCGCGAGCGCGTGGAGGCCCGGCTCGATCCGCGCAGCACGCCGGACTTCGTCCTGGCCGTCGTCGGTCAGGCGGACGCGGCGTGGTGGGTTGGCGTCGGGGGTAGCCGGAGAGGAGAGTTGTGGCCTCGTTTTGACAGGAGAAGGGTAGCCGTAGGCTGGCGCCTGGTGTCGATCTAACTCTAGAACATGATCTGGAGGAACTTCTAGCAAGGGTCTCGGTGGCGCATGCAGCCATGCAGGGACGCTCGCGGCGACTCCAGATCGGCTCAGGGACGGACGCGCGCCGGCTCGTGGAGGGGCTGCTGTAGCGGTTGCGGTTCAATCCGGCTGGCTCCATGGGCAGCAGGCGACGACCTAGGAGGCTAGCATCGCGATGATCAGGAGCAATTTTTGCGGCCAGAAGCGGCTGCGCGGATGCACACAAGGAAACTGCTGGCGTGATTTCAGGAATCAGATTGTGGCCTTGTGGGATTCTGGGGACGCGGAGCGACGAAAGTTTGGCAGAACTTTTTCCTACCGGGTCGACAGGATCGATCTGGACCGTCGGGCCGATCTAACAAGTCACGATGCGTTAATGACTCTCAGATTTGCGTAAGTGGAGATGATCCAATGGTGCTGGTTGTTCTGGGTACAATAACTTTGGTGGACATAAGAAAGAAAATGTTCTCTCTTTTATAAGTAGTAGAGAATATTTGAAAACAACGGCAAAGATTGTGGTATCGGGCTGAAACGACGCGGTGCGAGATTTCAGGCCCAAACGACGTGCGGCGAGATTTTAGGCCAAAAAAAATGGAAGTAAATAGAATTTCAGAACTTGCAAACAGAACAAAATTCATTCCATAACAGAGCACCTTTCTTTCTTCATAGGTCATAGGAGCGGCTCCTCTCTGCCGCCTCCCGTCACCGGTCGATCCCGGCCGGCTCCGGCGATTCGTCGCGCCGCCGACCACCGCCACGACACCTTCTCCTCATCCTCCTTTCTCGATTCCACGGCGTGCATCTTCCCGTCCGCCGCCCACGACGAACCCTAGCCGCCCAGTGTTCCGGCCGGTCGGCGCCGCCACAGATCCTGCCGCTTCGCTGCAACACGAATTCGTTCAGTGGCCGTCGACCCGCCCCGACGCTTGCCGTCGCTGGTGTTCGTCCGGTGCTCCTGCAGTGTCAGCTCCGAGGCTATTTCCTGATGAAGCTGAACATAACATCGTTATGAAGATCCACAGGCTGAGACTTCTCCAGGCGATCAACGGTCCAGATGGCTTCGCCAATTACTTTCCGTTTCTGCCTTTACTGTTTACGTCTTCAGCTTTACTCTCTGTAATAATTGAACTCGCCTTATAGGCCACCCAGGTCGGGACGACGGGGTTATCGAATGAGAATATCAGAATTAAACCTTAGTTCCTTTCCTGTTCTTAGCTTAATTCAGTAGAAATCCAATTATTCATAGAATTGGTCTCCATATCGGGAATTTTCTTTGTCGATTCCGTTCTGGGATTTGACAAACTGGTATCAGAGCCTCTAGATCCTTGGCCAAAAATTTTCTTAGGAGTTCGAGGTCGCAAGCTTCCGAATTGGGCTTGGATCTTCGGTGGCGAATCGATTCGGGCACGAGGGTGGTTGGGATCTCTCGTAAAATCCCATCCTCCACACCCGATTCGCGGCGGCGGGGAGATTCGGTCGACGGCGGCGACGGAGGCGGTGACGTCCTCTCTGACGTGTGGTCGACGGCGGCGGCTTGGCGGCGGCGGCATCGTTCGGGCATAGATCGAGCGTGACTCACGGTTGCCTGGGATCATCTCCTCGGGTTGTAAAATTCCGGTGCGTCGCTCGATTCGTGTGCTTCTGGAGGAGAGGAGCGCCGGTGGCGGTGGAGATCGACACGCAAGCGAGGGTTCAAGGTACCGCCTTGGTAAAATTCCGTAGCTTTGGTGTCGATCTAGATGGGGAGGTCGAAGACTACGTCCGAGGCTGTCGACGCGCAGGAAGTAGCAGCGCTCAAGCTCGATCTTGAGCATGTGAACGCAAGAACAGAAGAACTGGGTACTAAAGTGGACGGAGTGCAACAGCAAATTGCCTCCTTGAGTGAAAATTTTTCAAGGTTAGAGGCGCTGCTGTTGGCTGACAGGAATCGTCCTCCGACCCCTCCTCCTGAAACAGGGCAAGCTAGTTCTCAGCTGAGGGAAAGGGAGCAGAATGAGCAAAACAAAGAGCTGCTGAATGACAGCTACTACCACAACAATCCTCCCCATTGGAGGAGACGTGCTCAAACTGAACCCCTAAGGTATGATTATGCAGAACCTGAAACTGGGAATGAAGGAGGCGAAGAGTACTATCAGGAGCAGAATTCAGGCGATCAGTACCCACCCAACACCCAAATCCACTATACACAACAACAACCACCTCCCAACCAACAATTTTTGCACTACCCACCACCCAACAGCTACCCAAACCAACCAGTGTACCCACAATGGGAACAATACCCACAACACCATCACAATTCCTATTTCCAAATACCCCAAAACCCAGACCCATACAATCCTTATAATCCCCATTACTACCCACACTCACTTCCCAACTGGCAAAACATGTACACTCCCAACCCACACCAACAGCCACAAAACTATCCACCAACCCAATTGGCTTATGGCCAAAACACTCCTCAACCCAACCCTACAGCAATTCCCCAGCACCACAACACAATCAACCCTCCTGCACCTCCTGATCGCGGACAGCATTACAGAGGGCACAGGCAAGAGTTGGACAGAGATGCACAATTCTATAAATCGATTGCAAAGGCACCCAAAATGGATTTTCCTCGCTTTGATGGAAAGAATCCACAAGAATGGTTGCGCATGACATCCAAATACTTTGCAATGGTTTATGTACCTGAGGAAGCCAAATTCGACTATGCCCAGATGTACATCACCGGTCGTGCTGATACATGGCTTCGAAATTCTGGAGTGTTAGAAGAAAACCTCTCTTGGAAACAATTTTGCGATGTATTGGTGCAGAGATTCACTGGGGATGATTCTTATGAAGCAGTAGAGGCTTTCAATAATATCAAGCAAGGGAATTCGACGGTGTCTGAGTACACTGATATGTTCGAGGACAAGATGGCTAACTATAAGAAGGAGAATCCTGATGTCAAAGAACCTTATTATATCAAATGCTACATCAACGGTCTTAAGGGAGAAATAAAGCATTACATGAAACCCCTGAAGCCTAAATCTTTGTATGAAGCAGTGGACTTCGCAAGGTCAATGGAATTGGCAGCTAATGCTACAGCTCAGAGTAATAACCGTCGATACTCCTCCAACATGGGAAACAGGGGAAATTTCAGCACCAATTACCAATCCCGATACAAACCAAACACAGAAGCACCAGCAGGACAGAAAGAAGCAGAGAAACAACCGCCTAAACCTGAAGCAAAATTTAAAGAACCAGGGGCTTGCAAGTATTGCGGACATAAGTGGTTCTTTGGGCACCGTTGCCAACAATACAAAGCACTCCATTTGATGACGGCTGATGGAGAACAAGATCAAGACCAAGAAGAGGTAGATCATCAAACTGAGCAACCTACTGGTGATGAGCATAACACTCCGGCTACTAGCCCTACTGAGAAAGATCTCTGTATGCAAATATCTCTACAAGCTGTCAACGGACAGAGTTCTAAAAACACCTTTACACTCAGTGTTACTATTGGAGGCAAGAAGGCCACAGCTCTAGTCGATACAGGAAGCACCCATACCTTCCTTGACTTAAAATTTTCCACCAAGATCAACTGCAAAACAGTACACAATGCGCTTGAACGAGTAACTGTGGCTGGAGGTGGAGAGCTACAAACTGGTGCTCACATCCCAGATATGAAGTATACCATACAAGGCCACACCTTCAACAATTCCTTCAAGATCCTTCCATTACAAGGTTATGACATCGTACTTGGCGGAGACTGGATGTCAACTCACAACCCAGTCAAGTTTGATTATGAGAAGAGGAAGTTGAAAATTAAGAAAAATGGAAAGGATAAAGTGGTGCTTCAGGACAACTCACTTAAAAAAGGGGTTCAACTTATGTCCATCCACAAACTGCCTGCAGCACTGAAGAAAGGAGCAACAGGGTATTGTCTCTACCCTATTTCACAGACTGACAAGAAGGAAACACCTCCAGATCCTGAAGTTGCTGAATTACTACAGGAGTTTGCTGATGTTTTCGAGGAGCCAGTGTGGCTACCACCAGTACGAGACTGTGATCACTCCATTCCACTTAAAGACGGTGCAGAGCCACCGAGAATTCGACCATACAGAGTTCCCCACAAGCAGAAAACAGAAATGGAGCAACAAATTCAGCAACTGCTGGAACACTCTGTGATTCGTCCTAGCAAAAGCCCTTACGCATCTCCTGCTATTTTAGTAAGGAAGAAGGATGGTACATGGCGTCTATGCATCGATTTTTGCAAGCTCAACACCAATACTATCAAAGACAAGTTCCCAATTCCGGTTATTGAAGACCTGCTGGACGAGCTACAGGGTGCCACATATTTCACCAAGCTTGACTTACGCTCGGGATACCATCAGATCAGAATGAATGAGCAGGACATCCACAAGACAGCTTTCAGAACCTATTTTGGACATTTTGAATATCTGGTCATGCCGTTTGGACTTACAAACGCTCCTGCAACCTTCCAAGCCTTGATGAATTCTGTATTTGCTGATCTGATGAGGAAATGCATGTTGGTTTTCTTTGACGACATCCTTGTCTACAGCAAGAGCTTAGCTGAGCACAAAGTACACCTGCGTCAGGTATTGCAAATTCTGCGAAAGAACAAGCTCTATGCTAAACAATCCAAGTGTGCATTCGCGGTTGAACAAGTAGAATATTTGGGCCATATTATATCTGCAAAAGGTGTGGCTACAGACCCACAGAAAATAGCTGCAGTGAAGGATTGGCCTCTACCTTCTAATATCTCACAACTCCGAAGTCTGCTAGGATTCACAGGATACTACAGACGCTTCATAGAGCATTATGGTCTCATTTGCAGACCATTACATGATATGTTGAAAAAGGAAGGCTTTCATTGGACAGATACTCAGACAGCTGCAGTTCAGCAACTCAAGGAGAGCTTGATATCAGCTCCTGTTCTAGCCCTTCCGGATTTTTCTTCACCATTTACCTTAGAAACGGATGCATGTGGTTATGGTATTGGTTCGGTACTCATGCAAAAAGGTCGGCCAATAGCCTACTACAGCAAAACATTGGGTGTGAAGGCAGCTTCTATGTCCACTTACGACAAAGAGGCACTGGCGATCTTGGAATCCTTAAAAAGGTGGCGCCATTACTTATTAGGCAGTGAACTATTGATCAAAACGGATTAGAAAAGCCTTAAATACATAACCGAGCAAAAAGTGGCAGAGGGGATACAACACAAACTCTTATTGAAGCTTCTGGAGTTCAATTACTCTATCGAGTACAAGAAGGGCAAGGAAAACAGAGCTGCTGACGCGCTGAGTAGAATTGAAAGATCAGCCATGGCTATATCAGTTGTCACACCAACTTGGATAGAAACGGTGGAGCAAAGCTATATCGCCGATACTTATTGCCAAGAACTTTTACAGAAACTTGCCCTGGCACCACATTCTCCTTCACCATTCACTCTTCAAGCGGGCATCATCCGATACAAAGGTAGAATACTCATTGGCAATGATACTGAGCTGAGACAAAACATGCTTCAATCTTTCCATGCGTCAGCAATTGGTGGCCATTCGGGCATGGTAGCCACTTACCAGCGAATTAAAAGACTCTTCTATTGGGTGGGCTTGAAAAAGGACACACACACATTCGTATCTGAATGTCCAGTATGCCAACGGGCTAAAATAGAGCACTGTCAGCCTCCTGGACTGCTTGATCCCTTGGACCCTCCTGATATGGCATGGCAGCATATAACAATGGACTTCATTGAGGGTTTACCAAGATCACAAGGCAAGGAGGTTATTTTGGTAGTAGTCGACAGAATGACTAAATCTGCTCACTTCATTGCCCTTTCTCACCCATATTCAGTACAATCAGTGACAGATGCATTCATGAACAATGTGTTTAAACTGCATGGACCTCCTATCAGTATAATCACAGATAGGGATCGCATATTCACCAGCAACATGTGGCAGAAGGTTTTCAAGTCGATGAATGTCAAACTGAAGCTAAGTACTGCCTACCACCCACAAACGGATGGTCAGTCCGAACGAGTGAACCAATGTTTGGAAGCCTATCTCAGGTGCATGGTCTTCCAAGAACCAAAAAAATGGGCTGCTTGGCTACCCCTTGCGGAATGGTGGTACAACACTACATATCATACCGCATTGAAGGTATCTCCATTTCAGGCTTTGTATGGCTATGCTCCTCCTATGATCAGCGAGATCGCTATCCCTGGCCCAGAAGATGCCGATGCACGAGACTTCCTCCGGGAGAAACAAGAACTGCTGACGAAACTGAAAGCCAACTTGACTCAAGCACAGGCCAGAATGAAAAAGTATGCGGACAAGAAAAGGAGTGAGCGCAAATTAGAGGTTGGTGACATGGTCTATCTCAAGATGCAACCCTACCGCATGGCTCCTTTCGGCCTGCGCCAATCCATCAAACTCACAAGTAAGTACTATGGACCCTTCCGTGTTCTGGAAGCGATTGGCAACCTGGCATACAAGCTCGAACTACCGGAAGGAGTGAAAATTCATCCGGTGTTCCACGTCAGTCAACTAAAGAAGCACTTGGGGGACAAGGTTATCCCAGAACAAGGTCTGCCACTAGTCACAAATGATGGCAGAATCAAAACTGAACCAGCAGCAGTTCAAGAAACAAGATCTCTGCCAAGACACGGAGTATTGGTTACACAATGGTTGGTCCAATGGGCCAATTTAGCTCCTGAGGATGCTACGTGGGAGGACGTGAATTTCATCAAGAAGATATTCCCTGCGTTCTACTCCGACACTATCAAGTCTTGGTTCCCTGATACTAACACTTGAGGACAAGTGCAATTTCAAGGGGGGAGAATTGTCAGCTCCGAGGCTATTTCCTGATGAAGCTGAACATAACATCGTTATGAAGATCCACAGGCTGAGACTTCTCCAGGCGATCAACGGTCCAGATGGCTTCGCCAATTACTTTCCGTTTCCGCCTTTACTGTTTACGTCTTCAGCTTTACTCTCTGTAATAATTGAACTCGCCTTATAGGCCACCCAGGTCGGGACGACGGGGTTATCGACTGAGAATATCAGAATTAAACCTTAGTTCCTTTCCTGTTCTTAGCTTAATTCAGTAGAAATCCAATTATTCATAGAATTGGTCTCCATATCGGGAGTTTTCTTTGTCGATTCCGTTCTGGGATTTGACATGCAGCCGATCGATCTGGCCCCTAACCGTGGCTTCACAACGTCTCGCTACAAGGTACGTCTTTTTCCTCTAGGATCGGATGTGCATTTCTTGGTGTCTCCCGTTCCATCGATCTACAGGTTGAATGTTTTCCTCTTCTCTGAATTTTTCAGACTGCATGCCAAGCCCGGACCCCCCTATGCTGCGGGCATGCATGCGAGGATTACTCTGCCTCTCCTTGATTACACTACACTTGCAAGTTTTCTAGCGAGAGCAGCTTGTGTCCGGGCATGCGAGGATCCCATCAATTGTTTGGGCGTTGCTGCTGACAGAGTCCATGTAAGATTCCTTGGTGTCTCCTGTGCCATCCATCTACAGCTTCAGAGTTCTCGTGTTTGCTAAATATTCAGTGTTTTTATGCACCTACGTTCCCCACAGGTTCAGAGTTCTGCTGCTGGCTATGCGAAGAGCTCAACAGCCCGTCATCTTTTGGAGCAGCTGGTAGCTTCAAAGTAAGATTACAGGACACTTGCAGCTTTACTAGTCAGCACCTTCAAAGTGTGATTGATGATAGCATGCGTTGTTTATTCAGATTTGTATTAAAAAAATGTCACCTTGAGCATACCACAGGGAGAGGTATAAAGCTGTCAATTCTAGGTCTGCATGTCATGTGCTGATTAGCTCTTCTCTTAGTCACCTAGTGGATGAATCAGACATTCAGAGCTCCTGTTAGTGAGACATGCTTTTTTTTTTTGCAAAACAAGTAGTGGTTTGGAGTAGATGATCATGTCCTGATGCTACATCCATGTTGTTTCACTGATATACCCATTATATGTACTAGAGCAGCAACCTGTTACTAATGCTACATGCTATCTTTTTCTCTAGTAATTGGCTGTGCATTTCATGGTGTCTCCCGTTCCATCGACCTACAGGTTCAAACTTTTCCTGTTTTCTGAACATGCAGAGTTCTACACCTGCATGCCAACCCAGATTTATGCTGGATGCCATGCCTCTGCTCCGGGCTGTGCACACTCTGTCGGCAATGTGAGGATCTCAATAGCACGTCATCCATTGGAGCAGCAGGGGCGTTGCTGCTTAGAGATTCCATGTAAGGTTACTGTGCCCCTCCTTCATTTCAGTACAGTTGCGATTTTACTAGTGAGCAGCTTGTGTGAATTATAATAGCATGCATTGTTTCCTTGGATTTGTAGAAAATTGTTATCTTGAGCAAACCTTTGGGAGAGAGATTGGGTGGGACGCCCTGGGCAACTTGCTGGCAGGGGGCGGCCACGTACATCTGCACTCGTGACGGCGCCGACAACACGCCATGCGCCCTGCTGCTCGAGACTCCCTGCCACTGGGCCAAGAGCTGAGAGGCACCCTGCTCCGGCCTAGCTGACGACCCAAGTTTGATTATACAGCTGCTGCGTGTCTTCATCGAGTTGGTCCTACAACAAGGAGAGGTATAAATCCGTCAGTTCTAGGTCTGCCTGTCATGTGCTGATTAGTTCGTCTCTTAATCACCTACTGTAGTAGATCAATCAAACTTTCACAGCTCCTGTTAGTTAGTTAGTGACACACCTTTTCTCTTGCAAAGCACCTAATGGTTTGGAGTAGATGATCTTGTCCTGATGCTACCTGCATGTCTTTTCCTTGGTCCACCCTGTATATGTAGTAGTACAGCAACCTGTCACCAATACTATGTGCAATCCTTTTATTTGTATTAGATTTTTTTTTGATGCATAAGTGCTCCTAGCATCTCATTTTTTAGCTTCTAAAGAAGTACTTTGGAGAGAATATGATGCTTTAGTATGAATTTATGATGTAAAATATGCTGTATCGAAACACTTGTGATGGTGGATCCCAGCATGCTCTTGTTGTCATGTTCATTTCATTTGTTTCTTCTACCCAATGTGATCTATGGTTCGATCCCAGTGTGACTTATGTTTGGGATATTAATTGACATTAGATTACTAGTTTGTGTCACGAATGTACATGCTCTTGTTGTATCTTAATGTACATTAGATTGATTGACCTTGCTTGTTGTCACGGGCAGCTGTCCCAGGAGGTCAAACACGATGTTTCATCATCTGACTGCAGGCATAGATCACCTGGTGGTCATGTTAGAAGAAACCCACCTACTTTAGTAAATTGCAGGATCATTTTTGTTGTGTCTGTACATGGCATCCACCAAAAGTGTGCTACTACTTGTGGTTCTTTGCAGAATTGTTTTGCTCCGTACAATATTCTGCCTGATGTTGAACGGCTATAGCATTTTAGAACGCCAATGTCTATGCATTTTTATTATACATTGTTTGCTGTGTGATCTAATTCATTAGGCATGTGGTGGAATCCTCGTGCTTGCTCCAAAAACAACAAACAAAATTAGCTTGTAATGGTGTGCCTTGATCAAATTGCCATTTTCTATAGGTCCTGGCATGCACCTAGTAGAAGCGTGTAAAATCTCAATGCGAAATACTTTCTCAAATAGCAATTTTGTAGGAAGTTCTCCTCCATTTACTTTTGCTAAATTTTGGTTCTTTTTCCTGTCGGATGTGTTAGCAGTGGAGAAAGTATGCAAGTTTGGAAGATGGAAATCATTTTCACTCAATAAAATTTTGCTGTGTGCATAGGCAGTAGATGTATACATTGTTTTATTGGTTTATTAGTGATTAAACATGTATATTTTCAGGTTCAAAGCATACTGGTGTCAACAGTGCATGTCTAGCCGTGGTCTTCTAGGCCTCATGTGTGCTGGTAGGCTTGGCTACCCCCTCCGGCTTCGACTACCTCCTTGGCTCCCGGTGCTGTGCCGCAACCGTAGTGCTGGTGATGTTGGCCTCGTTTACACCTCACTCTGGTGAGCTCATTGGGTTTCCTTCTTCTCTTGTCCATTCTCTGTGGTAACACGGCCTTCGAGCGGTGGGGATTCTGTGCTCAGCCTTTGTGGCGAGCCTTGTTGAATTTCCCAGTTAATATGTTTGATCGATCTATCGATGATGCTGATCTCTGTTTGGTTCAGTACATATTGTCATACATGTTTGGTTAAAGTGTGATGCTGAGATATGAATAAATGAAGATTGGTAGGCGATCTTGTCTTGAAAATAATTAATAACCGTGTTTCTGGCTTATATTTGCTGCATGCATATGGCTGCTGTGATCATTGTGTGATAAATCAGATGTTTATTTAGTTTTACATATAGGTTATCTTGGTGGTAGTTGCTCTGTCGGATAGCTTCAATCACTTGTCTGCAACATCCAATAAGACTTGCTCTGTTTTCTGCTAGTATCAGTGTCAAAATACATGCTCTGTCATTTCTGGTAAGCCACTGTGGTTTATGGGTTTGAGCTGTTTCTCGAACTTGCTACTATTTGCTAGCTGGTAGTGTGTGGTCTTGGTCTAGCCTTGCTTAGGGAGGCGTGGCTCCATTTATGTGACAAGTGTTCTAGTTCTAGCTAAGTAATTCGGAAATTGCCCATTTGAAAGGAACACAAAAAAATCACCACCAGCACATTGTGCATGAACCGTGAGTGCTACTCTGGGCCAGTGCGTCCTTTCTGTTTCTCAGAGGCACACATGTATTTAAGTATATGCACTTGCTGTTCATCTGACTGGAGTAATCAGCCATTTAAGCAATCAGTAAGAACCGTAGGTGTTGTTGTTCGTCTTTGTCCTTTTTTCTTGTTATTTGGTTGTAGGCATGTAAGTGGGCACGCCTACAGCTGCCTGTGGAATTGATTGGTATACTCTGATTGATTAGGTAAATCTCCAGTATTGACCATTAGACTTAGCTGAGTTTTTACTAGATTCCTGCCACTGGTTGTTGACTTGCTCTGTGGTGGTGTTTTCTTGTTAGGTGTGAAGTTCTAGAGCTCTTGAGAATTGATTATTTGATTCATTTGACACATTTAACTGCACATGCATATGTTTCTATTTGCATGCCAAATTAGATTATTCTAGCTATAAAGTATTATCAATATTTACTATCTAGGGTGCCCAGTTGTCATCTTTGCTTATGCATGGCAGCATGGGCTTCTTTTGACTGCAACTATGGTACCATATGACAATTGAGTTGCATATGATTTCACTTTTAGATCTGGGCATTTGCAAGTAGATGGTTATTCTGACCTGTAGCTCCTCTAGGAGTGAGATATGATGATAGGCTTGGAGTTTGAAAGCGGTGAGGCTCTCGCGACCATGGGGGCGACAGGGGACGGCACGCCGCCGCCGCTCTGATCTCTCTCCCGGCCAGCTCTGCCTCCGCCGCGTCAAGATCCGGACTGCCCTTGTCGTCCTCTCTCCGGTCATCTCGGCATCTGGCGCTGCCGTCGCGAGGGCCGCATCCGCTGCTCGTCCGCTGCCGCCTCGTCACGACCTCCGCAAGCTCTTCCCGCCGCGCGTCAGGCCTTCCCCACCGGCGCTCACGGAGCCCCCGCCGGCCACCACTCCTCCGGTCCTCCACCAGACCCGGATGTCGCTCGGGGTGGGGTCAGCGGCGACCAACCTCGCCCATCTGGCGACGCCGGCTGCTTCCCGTGGCCTCGGCTCCGACGACCTGCTGTGGGCTTCCACCCTGAGCTCCGATGAGGACGATGATGAAGAGCTGGCGCCGCGGACACCGCTGGCTGCCGCTCCTGGCCCTGATTCCGGCGCTGTTTCAGGAACCAGCAACGCTGGCTCGCCCCCCGCCGTCGGGGCCGTGGAGAAGTGCCGGGAGACCGTGGAGGGAAGTCGTGGTGGGCATGCTCGCCGGCCATCCGTTTCTGCGCGCAGCGTCGCCTTCAAGCGGTGGGCGCATGGGAGATGCTTTCGGTGCCTTGCGCGAGACCATTTCGTGCGTGATTGCCGTGAGCCTTTCAGGTGTCTTGGCTGCTTGCGTCCAGGCCACCGGGAGCGGGACTGCCGTCGCCACCTGATCATGCCGGATGCTCTCCCGCGCGACCTCCATAACCCGCCTCATGGGTCAGTACATCCTCGCTCGTGGGCCGAGGTTGCGCCGCTGCCGCCTGTGGAAGCTGATCGTCCTGCTTCACTGCGACATTCTGAGGTTCATGGCGTCTTCGGCCATGTTGAAGAGTGTCATGACACTTGCGATGCCAGTCGTGCTGCTGGTGTTGTATGTGATGGCATTGATAAGGCTGCTTTGGATCAGTTGTTGAAGGCAGCTTTTGCAACTCAGTTGGCATTGTTTCGTTCCCAAATACAAGACATTGTGGCTGAGGCAATCTGGCCTTTGCGTGAAGAGATTTCACGTGTTGTCGGGGACCATGCGCAGGCCACCTCAGTAGACGCGGGGATAGGTGGCTTCTTCGGTCCTTGCTCACCTTTGTTTCGCACCTCGTCGTCATCTTCGATGATGGCCTATCGTGCGGCTTTTGGGGTTTGTCATGCCGCTTATGAGGACAAGGGAGTCTTGCCTGTGGGAGTGTGTTCCAAGAAGATGCAGATTGCCGCATTGCCTGCGGATGGTGTCGAGGAGGCCCTCCTGGATGACCAATGTTTTTCTCCTAGTGCTAGGGACAGCACGGTGGTCCTGGCTCCGGTGCTACAGCTCATGCCTGAACTTCAGAACTTGTGTGGGGAACCGGTTCTGCCTCTTTCTGTCGAGCAAGTGAAGGCGGACTCGCTCGAGATTTCAGTTGTGGCTTCACCACCGATTCAAGCGCTCGACTTTGAGGAGGGTGGTGTTGTGGAGGTTGCGGCTCCAGTTGTGCAGATTTTGTCTCTGTTACAGGAGTCTTGTGTGGAATCATCTATAGTGCTTCCGATGGAGCTAGGCTCATTGGAGTGTTTGACGGTGGACATGGTGCCATCCCCACCTAAGTCCGAGTCCTGCCAGTTGCCCTCCTCTGTGGTTAGTGGAGGTTTGGTTGCTTCTGTCACTTTCCCTCCTTTGAGTGACCAGATTGATAAGGCAACTATGTTGGCGCCCAACTCTGAGGACCTCTTTGGCAAAGAGGTTTTGGATTTGCTTGTCGATTTGGAGGCGGCTTGTCCTGGATATGGCAAGGATATTGTCTGCGTCTTGGCGGGGATAGCTTCTGACGGTGTATTTATAAAGGTGGAGAAGTCTCTCAGAAAGATGGCAAGAAAGAAGTATCGCGTACCAAGGAAAGGTTCGCTTCTTCTTGATTGTTGAGCCCTTCTGAGGTTGTGGTATTGGAAGTTCTTGGTTGTGCTAGGTTGGGTGAGTAGTTGTTTGCTTGTGGTTGTTGCTTGTTTTAGGTGTTGCTGTTTGTAGTTGTGTGTGCTTCTCCGAGTGGTGTTCGTTGTATGGTTTTCGGCCGGTTTCTCCCTCAAATAAACCGGTCACCTTCTTCTTAATTAATTATAAGGCAAAGCTTTTGCCTTCGTTTAAAAAAAAAAGATATGATGATAGAATATAGAAATGTGGACTAATATGTAATATGATCTGGTTCCATGCCTATATGTTGATTGTAACAGATTAAGATTGCGAGCAAATAAAACACATATGTCGATCATGCAATTGATAACCCTTTCTGTTATATTAGTATAACATTTGTTAAGTATGCCTTGAAAATTGAAAGTGGATGGTCACTCTGACCCTTAGCAGGTCTGATCGATCTATCGGTGAGGCCAATCCCTGTTTGGTTAAGTACATATTGCCATGCATGTTTGGTTAGAGTGTGTTGTTGGGTTATGAATGTATGAAGAGTGGCAAGTTATCTTGTCTTGGTAATAATCGGTAATTATTTTAGCCACTTGTAAATTTAGGCTTATATTTGCTAGATGCATAGGCCTTCTGTTATTATTGTTTGATAGTTTAAATGCGGGTTAACTTGGTGGTGGATGCTCTGTCGGATGTCTTC
Source organism: Poa pratensis (assembly GCA_947311845.1). NCBI lineage: Eukaryota > Viridiplantae > Streptophyta > Magnoliopsida > Poales > Poaceae > Poa > Poa pratensis. The sequence continues at coordinate 17,819,870 of CAMZMU010000033.1, read as the reverse complement.
GATCACTTGTCTACATCCATTTGGACTTGCTCTGTTTCTGCTAGTATCAGTGTCTAAATGCATTGGCAATTTTGATTTGGGAATGAACAATGCACTTTTTACCTTTAAGGAACTTCTATACTTCTTTACATGTACAAAAAAATCATTCCATGTAATGGAATCGGTAGTCTATCCTTTATTCAATTTCTATGTTTCTTGATTCTCAAATAGCAATTTCGTAGAAAGTTCTTTCCATGTACTTTTGCTAAATTAATTTCTTTTTCCTGTCGAACTTGTTAGTAGTGGAGAAAACATGCATGTATGGAAGATGAAAATCATGTTCACTCAGTAAAAACTTGTTGTGTGCATAGGCAGTAGATGTATACATTTTTATTGTTTTTTTAGTGATTAAACTTGTATATTTTCAGGTTCAAAGCATACTGGTGTCAACAGTGCATGTCTACCCGTGGTCTTCCACGCCTCACGTGTGCTGCTAGGCTTGGCTGCTCCCCGGCTTTGACTAACTCCTCGGCTCCCGGCGCCGTGCCTGATGTTGGCCTCGGTTACACCTCACTCTGGTGAGCTCATCGGGTTCCCTTCCTCTTCTACATTATCTGTGGTAACACGGACTTTGAGCGGTGGCGGTTCTGTGCTCCGCCTTGTGGCCAGCCATGTTGAATGTCTTAGTTAATATGTATGGACGATGAGACTGATCTCTGTTTGGTTTAATAAATATTTGTGATGCATGTTTGGTTAAAGTATGATGCTGGGATATGAACCAATGAAGATTGGTAGGCATTAATAACCGTGTTTCTGGTTTATATTTGCTGCATGCATAGGGCTGCTGTGATCATTGTGTGATAATTCAGATTTTCATTTTATTATAAATATTGGTTATCTGGGTGGTAGTTGCTCTTCGGATAGCTTCGATCACTTGTCATCCAGTAGTGCCCAAATACATGCTCTGTCATTTCTGGTAAGCCACTGTGATTGCTGTTTCTGAGCTGTTGCTCTAAGCTTGCTACTATTTGGTTCCGAACACTATTAGCTGGTAGTGTATCGTCTTGGTCTAGCCTTGCTTAGGGACAAATGGCTCCATTTAATTGACATTGTTCTAGTTCTAGGTAATGAATTCAGAAATTGCCCATTTGAAAGGAGCAAAAAAACCATCACCATCACATTGTGCATGAACCGTGGGTGCTACTCTGGCCAGTGTGTCCTTTTTGTTCACGCATGTACTCTTCGATCTGTTGTGGAACTCATTCTAGTGGCCCGCAATCTGATGGCTTGTGCTGGAAACTGACATGAAGCCTTTTACTTTGGAATAGAACTGAAGTGTCAAAATTAAGCATGCAAATTTCTAATAAATCAGCTAGTGACCATATTGAGCAAGCATGATTTTTCTCCAAAGTTTTTAAACATTGGCCTCAATCAAGTTTTGTCGAGAATTTGATTTTGTCAACATACTAATAACAATTTAGGAAATGTTGCACACTGCAAACCTCTCCACCATGGGCCACGATGCATTTGCCTTCTCTGTGACTAGATCTTCCTAGTTGACCTAGGCAGGAGGAGTATGTTCAGTAGTAGATTTCATATTTATGTTCAACCCTGTTTACTTTTAGCATCATTTTGGCATGCTATCCCGTGAGCTCCTTGTGCGGCTTATTTTGTAGGCATATTTCTGTTTCGTCAGATGTGGTTGAGAAGTAGAGTGGCCAAATGACTAAAACCAGCTTTCCTTTGTTTTTTCTGTATCATTGTGTGTAGATTCTCTTGAATTCTCTTTACCATTGATCTTGATGGTTTGCTGTGAATGATTGCATACAAGTTAAAAATTTGCTATTAGCATGGAAGTTTTTGCCTTTAAAAAGCTATAGCTAGCTAAATTAGGGATTACTGATGATTAACTCAAGCTAGAGAGCCCCTTGATGTAGCAAGGCTTAAATATTGTGTTTGGCCGTACACAATTATCGATAGCCTTCAGGAGCTTGTTTGTTTTTGTATGCTCATCATGCATGTTTCTGTCGTGCAGGTTCGAGGACGTGATTCACTTTGCTGGGCTGAAAGCCATTGGGAAAAAGCCACTGCTTCACTACGACAACAACCTCCTCAGCCCAGCTCTCTCCTCCAAGTAATGGCTGCAAGAAGGTATATACCTCTTATTTTTCTTTTCTCTTACTTTTTTGCCCTCTTGAATTGCTGGGTCACAAGATACCATTGAGTGTTGCCATTGGCTTGCTGGACCAGGTGGCTCTCATAATTTCTTTCAAGTACACCCACAGCCATATGCATGTGCCATTCTCTTGAATTAATAGCTTGTGTGTATATGTGCCTCGAACTGCCATGTGTGCGTCTTGTGTTATACTAGTGTAATTAGCTTTAGTTTTAGCCCTTATTTGGTTTCTGTTTACGGTAGAATCCTGGACATCTAGTGTTTCTAGTTGTCCAGGAACTAATGTTTATTTGTAGTAGGTTGTAGCTTTGCATTATGTAAGCCTGTCTATGTCTGTAAAATATATTCACTGGATGCTAAAGCTTGGACTCGTCTATGTTGACTGAATGTTGATTTTCATGTGCCAACTTGAGTTCTCACTGTTGATCAAGGCCTAGCACACTAGTGATTAGTGGTTGCTGTGTGCATTTAGCAGCGATGCATCAAACAGTGGCGTTGGGTCTTTTGCTGTGTATTTGATATGATGTTAATAATTTACCAAGTTTTGCTGGAACACCTTCCATTGAACAATTGTGAGTATATAAGAACTCATATAATTGTCACTGAGTGAACATTCCTTGTGCTCGAACATGTTGATGGCTGAACCTAGCCTACTGTAACTTGTCAAGTATAGTTTCTTGTGGAGGTATATATGCATGTACGCCTACTCTTGCAATGCTCAGAATTATTTGTAGCTCCGTATTGTGTAAGCCTGTTTGTGTTTGTGAGAATATGTTTACTGGATGGTAAAGTTTGGACTCGTCCATGTTGACTGAATTTTTATGTGCCAGCAACTTAGAAATGTATTGACAAGCTAGGCCTAGTACTAGTGATTTTAGTGGTTGCTGTGCATAATTGAGCAACCATGCATGAAACAGTAGCGTTGGGTCTCTTGCCATATATTTGATATGATGTGTGAACAATCTACATGCTCATCTAGAAAGTTTCACATGCGAGTTCATAGTTGTTACTGATTGAGCATTCCTTGTGACATCACTGGAACACACACACACAGCTAGCCTAGTACATGTTGTTTCTTGTGGATGTGACATGCCTTTGTTTGTCTGTCTGTTGTCGTGGATGCAGGCGATGGCCAAGCCTTGTTTGACCAGTGGTGGTCGGACGCGACTCTGGGGAGAGGTGATGCAGCGGACATGCTCTTTTTTACCAGAGTGCCACACATGGATGTGCTTGGTAAACTTAGATGGGACGGTGCTTCTGTCATCTGGGTAAGTTTGGACGAGTGCACGTGTAGCTAGATGATGTGCATGACTACAGTTATTTTGCCTTTAGCTAGCTTGTATCTCGGCTGGGATCTGGGCAGAATGTTGGCTTGAGCCTTAGTTGGTTGAATGTTGTAGAAAGATGTGCCTTTCTAGCAGTAGTAGACTTATGTGCTTGGTTTGGTTGAGTTGAGTAATGGCAACCTTACAAAACCAGATTTTTATTTGAATGTGGGCTTGCGTTGTTTTTTTACGAGTTTTTTTGTACAATGTTGTAATGTGGTTGGTCGCCCTTGTAGGAGATGATCAGGACTAGATAGAGTTTGTTGCCTTTTCTTGTGATTCACCACACACAAAGTGGTGCGATAGGCGAGTTCACCGTGGTTGCAGCAGTGGCCTTCTTTCCCCGCTGCACCGTTGTCGTGCAGTGACCAATGCCAGTTTAGTTTTTGGTATATGATAATGTATGTATGTTGCCGTTTTTTGTGGTTCCAGCTGACGTGTTTTTCCATCTATGGCAATTTCCGAGATGTGGGTATGTGCCGTGCATGGCACTGGGTAGCACGCTATCAAGTCCAGCTTAATTTTAGTATTGGTAATGAAAATATTAATGATGCCTTGGTTTTGGTGATCTGCAGGTTCAGCTTGGTGTCTGAGCAGGGGAGGGTGAGGTGTCGATGACGACGCGTGGTCTACCACCGTCCTCGCCGACCGCTTCTCGGGTCTGCTGTTATCCAAAGGTAGCTATTGGCACAACCTGGTCTCTGTTTTATTCCTGATATTTGTATGGATGAGTAGCGTCTTGTGTCTGGTGGATTTGTATCTCACTTGCACATCATCCAAAGGCACAAATCGGTCGATTGGATGCTAAATCTTGGACGCTCAATGTTGATCAACTTGGCCTCTAGTACTGGTGACTTTAGTGGTTCTTGTGCACATTGAGCATCAAACAGTACCGTTGGGTCTCTTGCCGTTTATTTGATATGACTTGAACAATCTACATGCGCAGCTAGAAAGTTTCGCGTGCGAGTATATATTATCAAAACCCATATAATTGTCACCCATACATTTTTATGGCTGACCTAGCCTAGTACATCTTGTTTCTTGTGTCGAGTAATAGTTTCATGTGGATGTGACACACCTTTGTTGGTCTGTATGTTGTTGTCAGGCATGCAGGCGATGGCCGAGCCTTGTTGGACCAGCGGTGGTTGGACGTGACGCTGGGGAGAGGTGGGTGTGACGGCGGCAGCAGCAGCAGCAGCAAGGGAGAAGTGGTTTTGGAGGTTGCCGGCGGGATATATATATATATATTTTTACCATAGGCACGCATGGACGTGCTTGGTAATCTGAGACATGCTTTTCTGATCTTGGTACACTTGAGGAGATGTGCATGTACTGTCCAAACTATCTTTTTTGTAAAAATGACCTGCTGTTATCTGAATGTTTGGAGCTGTAGCATTTCCTGGCATCCGATGGAATGATCATCTTCACCTTTGCATGTGATATGTAGGAGGAGCTTGCCGAAGCAAGAGACCAATGGCATGCTGCTCTGATCACTGCCGTCTCCGTCGATGGACACGCTGGAAGAGGACGTCGAGGAAGCTGCAGACCAACAGCATTTCACGTTGCAGGCACATACCTTCTCAACGTACCAGAGTATACCAATGTATTGGAGCAATAGGGCTGTTGAGGTGGAAAAAGAGCTTGCTTGTTACAGCTGGACAGGAGCAGGACATGTTGGACACTTGGGGTGTCTAGGGAGCTATCTGGTTTAACTTTGAAGCAGAGTGCGTGTACTGAATTTTGTATCTTTGTTCTGAACCAAATGATGGCAAAGAATACGCGAATAAGATCAAATATTTGTGTGTACATTAGGCATCTTCTTTCCTGGTTGTACCCATTCATGTCCACATAGATTAGTATATTGGTTTTCTATGCAATTGCAAAGTGTGTTGCGAGAATGATTGATGATTAGGAAGGAAGACATTCCTATCTCTATATTTAAAGATTAGTAGATTCAAGTTTGTGGGTGCTGCTAGTGGAAATTAAACAGGCTATATATGATGATTGGACTCCATTTTGTAATATCGTATCCAATATTGCCAAAGGTCTAGTACTGCCTGTGGCAAGATGGTTAGGAGTGTGGTTGTACCCCCAACCCACCAGAGTTCAAACCCTAGTTTGACGCTGGTGTTTCTCATTTAAGGCGAAATATTCTTCAGTGGAAGGCGACGTTCCCGTCGACAGCGAGGCGCCCGTGGTGACTTCGTCAATCTCAAGACTCGACCCGCCGACTCGGTCTCTCGGAGGTGCTCATAGGGGTAGGGTGTGCGTGCGTGTGTTTATAGGGGTGAGTGTGTGCGCGTGTATATGAACGTCTGCGTTGTACTGTGTTTCGCAAAAAAAAAAAAAAAGTAGCGAAATGGAGATGCGGCGACAGCGAAGATGAGATAAGGAGGCTTGCTTTGTTTTTGTAGCGTGTGATTGATTCTGGTGCTTTTCTGGAGCTTCAGCCCATCACACTGCGTGACTCCTACACCACACACCCGCTAGAGAGGAATGGCGTGCCGCGAGGCACTCACCTTGGTGAAGGACTTGAACCTCGAATGTGTATGTGTGGCGCCGCACTGCCTTGAAGTCACCAACACCTTAAAACAACTAGATCCCCTGGCGCGGCTCGCCGCGCGCCACCCGCTTTTGACAATGATAATCTTTTTGGTAAAAGTTATGATAAACATCGTTAATACGACAGTGAACAATTACTATACAAAGTAGTGGCAGTATAATTTTAGAGCGAAGCACAATGCCTTCTCATACATTAAATTTACACATGTAAGAGTCTTCAGAATAGATAGGTCTTTCATTACAACATCTAAAAACTATCTAAGTTAGGTAAACATAGATTGGCAGATCGAGAGACACCAGCATGACCATAAAGCACTGAACATCGTCATAGATGATAGTGTATTCGAGGCAGCTCTTCATGTAGTGGTGAGCTATTTGGATAGCAACCTGGATTCCACCTCAAAACAATGCTATCATCCTACAACATACCAAACATGTGTTATTTTCTAAAAGGAGCACATGAAGGCACAACGGAAGGTCAAACATGTCTCTAGGGCGAGGCAGAATAGGGTAGATGCAACTACATTACTAATTAAAAATCTGAAAGCAGCACGAACAAAAAGAAAACCACATACAGCGCGTACAACGAATATGGTCAGATGTAAGGTGGATGCTATCCTTGCACGCATTCATTATTTATGAGGGGATCTCGCAGATTATTTGTTCCACTACCATATTGTTGCATATAGGTGAACATGCACATAAAGAATAAGTTCTATATCCTACAGACTTGTAAATGTTTGTTAGGTGTGTCTTTCACTGAGAAAATCAGTAAAAGCAGCAAATATCAATGAAATACACTATACAATAAGACATGAGTGATTCACCTATGAAAAAATTAATCAGAGACAAACCATCGGAAGACTCTAGTAAGTTCGAAAAAAAGGATGCAAATATAAAACTAATGCAGCAATGTTGGCAGTAGATGTGAATTGTGACTTTAATCAAAATAAATATGAGTTTTTAGTCAGCTTTCTAATTTTCTGTTGTCCCTGAAAAAATAACCTCCAACAGAAAAGATAACAAAGCTCCATCTATATGACATAGATAACTATCAACTGCATGATTTATTGGCTATGAAGTTTTGCAGATAACATATAAAAATGAGAACATAAAAGCAATTGAGTGATTAAACAATTTGGTAGCTGACAGCTATGAAAACAAATGAGCATCATAGAAAATATATACTAAGCAAAGGCAAACGAAAATAGCTAAGACCACTCACTCTCTTTGTTCTGACAATAATTAAGTAGTTCAGGTAACAGAACCTAGACCAACGATCTGTGTTGAAGGTTCAGAGAAAAAATATATCATATTTAAAATTGTTCTCACTAAGTTATTTGTCTGCAGTGTGATATGAACTGTGTAGAGAGAGGTGAGGTAAGAGAAAACAGCCAAACCAACAAATATGCACTAACGCTCTGTCAACAAAAACTGTTGAGCCCTAAATATGCATAACCAACATCTGTTCTGTTCAAAAAGTCTCAGTTTCTGCCAGCATAACCTTGTCTTTCTGCCTTTTTATCAGCTGTTAATCCTACGGATCTCATTCTCAGCAAAAAAACCTGCTGCACGATTAAAGAACATACACTCGTATTAACCTTGGAAATGTGACAGTATGCCAACTAAGTGAAACGACTACAGATCAATTCGCAATAAAATTAGCTCCTAAAATAATGCTCTGCTAAGGTCTATGAAACCTCATGGGTCTGAAGTCTGAACTATAGACTGGCAAGCAGGAAATTCATGTGGTGATGTTTAACCTGAGTATCATGTAAGAATATCATGCAGGACTGTCGAGGCATTGCACTGGGACACCCTGCCGGCAGAGTGTAGAGAGCATTCATAGTTTTAACAACAACTGCGCAGAGTAAATGTGATTAAATACAAAGGCTATATAAGAGAGAAAGGAATCCTACAGCAGCCACAAAAAGCAAAAGTGATCAGCTGGTCAATTTAGTTAATCATTCAAATATTCAACCTTCCATCAATATGTTTACAGTATCAAACAGATCAATCAAAATATGGTCTAAAACAGAGAATAAAAACTTCATAATAAGGCTTTAGGTTCAAAACAATTTTCTACCAAGCACTAAATGGCTGGTAACCACAACATGATTGAGCACATCAGATTCATCATCGCAAATTTAATTTTATAATGAAAATGGCAAGGAAACTATTTAAATTTTCCAAATGGATGGTATATGCTGCAGAACTAAACAACATTCGTCATAGTAGTAGAATTGCAGCTAGTACTAAATCCAACAAAAAGGGCCAGCCTAGGTTGGCCACTTCAAACCATACATGCACACTGCATAGAGAAGTTCATACCTGAAAAATGATAGATGGCAAGCTCCCGTGTCAATCTCCGCCCTACTGAGCTGCAGAAAAAAAGGGATGCGGAACTGAGAGAGAGTAAGAGCTCTCCAATACCGTCGGATCCAATATAGCAAATCCAGTACCTAAGAGAGTAAAATGGATAAGTAAAATAGCAATCACAAACACTGTTTTAACAAAAAGCCTAGAACCATAGAACAGATCAGTAAAAAGCTAATACCATAAAATCTTTGCCGATAGCTGGCAGCCAGATAATTACCTAGGCATTGCAGTCTTGCCGGCACAATGTGATTCAGAGCATCTATACTCAGTGCCATACGGAACTGCAGAATGGAAACTACCACAGGAAGAGAACCAACAGGTCCCAATCTTCTATACAGCCTCATCGTCTTCCTTTAGAATAGACCTGAACCTACAAAATAAAAGGTAAATCAAATATAAACCAGAAAAACAGAAATGCAAAACAGAAACGACGCAGGGAGAGATATAAACTTCTGAAAAGTACCTAATTGGACTGATGCATACAGAAGTAAGATAATACAATTAACGATCCATGAAAATAGTGAGATCTATTTAATAAATAGCAACCAGCTTTATATGGCCGCACTGCCAATGATCAGAAACCCTTGCGCTCCTTGAGGCCCCATATGCAAACCTACACTCATTAACCATTAAGTGGTTCAATTAAGATTGCACAAGTTATCTGTAGAATATGGTGATGCGAACCATCCTAAAGCAATACAAAAGCTTGCCGAACTATGCTAACAGTTTCAATAAAATGTTGTTAAGTAGAAGCAAAGCACACGAACTGATGGATGGTAAACCAAAAAGCCATTAACGTATCTGTGTTACCGAATTATGAAGGGCTAAACATATAGAAACTGATGTAAAATATGCTACAACTTTACATATATTTTTGGTTGTGAGCATTTAGAAATATATGGACACGCTAGTACATCAATCATTGGTATGTACCTACTTTCTTATCAATGAAGAGGAACCCCAGTTCGTAAATTTGCTCGTCTCGATTCTCTTCTCCCAGATTCGTGTGAGGCGCATAATGATTTTCCATCACGGCCCTCGAGAAGACAGGTTCTTCACTGAACTGGTCTGCATTCCTGTTGTGCAATTCAAAGAAAACAACCAAATCGTTAGCAATTTGAATGGATGCATGCAGCATGCAATTTCCTAGAATTGAAGCGGAAGATTGGGGAGAAGCAAAATAGAGGGCTGACTGAAGGTGCAGCTCTGCCGCCTTATCAGACTTCCAAGACCAAAACCCGTAGGTCTCGCTCCTTCGTATGGCAGCAGCCTGTGCAGTCCTTCGGATTATCTGCAGAAACACACGCACAACCGAGATCAGCGAACACTGTGTGGCGGATCCAACCGGAGGGGAACCAAATCGAGGCACATAAGAGGTGTGTGGGGGATGGCACCAAGGCAGTGGTCGCCCTTGACTTAGCCGACGCCGCCGCCATCCTCGTCCTCCTTGGCGGCGCCGAGGCCAGCGCAGGTGAGCGAACAGCGCCGAGTCCATGCCGGCGGGCGGCGAGTTGCGAGGAGCGAGAGGTGGACGCGGAGGCGAGGGAGCAAGGCCCCCGTTCCCTTCCTCCGCGACCTTGCAAGGCTTCGCGAGCGGCAGCGCGGCCGAGTCCCAGAACCGCGAGGGCAGCATAAAGCCAAAATAGACTACATAAGGAACAAAAGGAACCGTGAGAACAAAGAAGGAGAAGAAATCAAGACCAAGAAAGAAGATCCGATCCAAAAAGAAGGAACCAGATGAGAAAAAAAATCTGAGAACCCCCACGGGTCAACCATGGCTCAGCTCAACCAAAGCCACCACGAGCTCCTCTCCCCCAATCGAAATCGAAAACCATGGGGCGGCGGCGGATCTGAACTCATGATGGAGTATCCCTTCAATTAGCTCCTCTCCCCCAATAGACAAAAAAGAAGACAAAACCAACGAATCAATCCCACAAAACCAACGAATCAATCCCCACGGCCAAAGAAATCAAAAGAAGCCAACGAATCAAATCCCCACCGCCAAAGAAAGCAAAAGAAGCCAATGAAACCCCCGCGGGTCATCTTGCATAGCGTCAGATTCGGCCGGAGTCGGCGAAGCAGCGGTGGATCTGAAGCTACGACGGTGAAACTGTAGAGAGCAGAGGAGCCAAAACCTAGATCGAGAGAGAGAGAGAGGAAAAGCAGAAAAGCAAGGCGGGGCAAGCTCCTCTCCACATCGGGGCCAGGGATAGGACCTCGCTGTACCCGCTGTCCACTTGCCCCGTCCAAAATCAAACCCCCACCGGACACGAAGTAACAAACACACACCGACAGGTGGGCCAAGCCAATAAGAGGGACCAGCCCAAAAAGAGTACCACTAAAACCAGAACCATACGCGAAGGCAAAAGCACCCACTGGCAGGTGGACCTGGCCAGAAAAGAGGCCCACAAAACGGTGGCCGATTAGCTAAAAACGTGGGTCGGTCCGAGCAGTCCATGGGCAAGAAAAACACCCCACGACGGCGCAGGAGAAGAAACCGTTTCTACCCCAGAAAGGAGCTGCAACCCCGTACCGATTAACACACCTTCTAAGCCACTGCAGAGCGGGACCAGTCGTGGTTGGGCCCAGCGGCAGTGGGTAGGCGCGGAAGCACGAAAGTAGGCACAAAATTGAACGCTCCAGATCGACTCCATCCGACGGCCAGGAATCCAAACGCCTGAGGAGGCTCCTTGGGGTCACCCCATTTACACTAAATAAAACCAGAACCATACGCGAAGGCAAAAGCACCTGCTGGCAGGTGGACCTGGCCAGAAAAGAGGCCCACAAAACGGTGGCCGATTAGCTAAAAACGTGGGTCGGTCCGAGCAGTCCATGGGCAAGAAAACCACCCCACGACGGCGCAGGAGAAGAAACCGTTTCTACCCCAGAAAGGAGCTGCAACCCCGTACCGATTAACACACCTTCTAAGCCACTGCAGAGCGGGACCAGTCGTGGTTGGGCCCAGCGGCAGTGGGTAGGCGCGGAAGCACGAAAGTAGGCACAAAATTGAACGCTCCAGATCGACTCCATCCGACGGCCAGGAATCCAAACGCCTGAGGAGGCTCCTTGGGGTCACCCCATTTACCTCTCTGGATCCTACTTTGGAGTTTATGGTGTGCTTACGAGGGAGATGAATGTGATGGCGTGCCTATTCTCGACACCGTCGTTGAGGCATGAACCCAATAACTACAAAGAGAAAGCTCATTGACAAGCTCGTAGTAGTTCCATGAACCGAGAAATCGGCCGACGACTCTGACTCCAACAGCCTCCCGAAGAACTTTGTATTCCTTTAAACCACATGATTGCTAAATAAACAGCGGGAAAATGCTTCTCCCCTCATGAAAAAATATTCACGATTCAGATATTTATTTATTCAAAGTACATGATTTACATAATTATCTGGAATTTAAATCGGTTAGCCAGATTTGCTGTACAAGTAGGGAGCACAGAATTATGTTTCTGGCGTAGCATTACGTTCTAGATTAGATATGCTTTATTACCGGGCATTTGGCAGTCTGGCGTGATCTTAGAGCAAATCCGGGCGTGATCGTAGGTCCACCTTTTACCAGGCCATCGTTTAGCCCGATTTGGTAATCTCGGTCTAATTTAGTGCAAATCCAAACGTAACATTCTATTCTAATTAACTACCTGGACACACTTTTTACCAAGCCGTCGAGATTAGAACCGGTCGGACATGGGAGTCCTTCCTGATTAGATATGCTCATATGCTTTGTTTACCGTTGGCAATCTGGCGTAATTTTAGATCAAATCGGTTAGCCAGAACGCAAAGTCAAGAAAAATAGATTGAGTACAAATTATCAGTAGAAGTGGGGCGAGATCGAAGTACAACATGTATAGAGCTGGACTATTTGCCATAAGAAAGAAAAAGACTTTTTTAGACGGAAGTAGGGTGCACCACGTATAGAGCTAGGGCAATTTTTTTTTGCATGGTAATACGATTCATATTGATAAATAAAATACGAGATACAAATTACGTATACACCGATCTTATAGATCTGAAAAGATAGGGTAAACCTATGAGACAAACCGACGCCTATCCATCTTCTTCGGCACCACCGTAGCAGCCACCAAAGAAAAAATAGACAGATCACCTCTTCACCCGAGCTCGACGCGGCTCCATCACTGATCATCAGCTTTTCGGACCTCCTAAGTAGTTTGCCGTAGGACAAACCATTGCCGTTGAAAGAATCAGACCGGGGCAACACGACCCCGGACACGCCATCGAACTTCAGCACTGGCACCCCCGCACGACGATGTCGGAGTAGGGAACCAGAACCGTCAGCCTCCAACCACGAACCCACCACAAGGTGCACCATCTTCCAGCTGTCACCAGTGCAGACCACCGTCTGCACGTACTCCTGGACGCATCCTCTCTGCTCTACCATGGCGCCGGAGACAACGCCACAGCAACGGGGACAGAGCAGGAGGAAAAACCCATCTGATGGAGTCGCCGCCGCCGCCTCGCCGACACCATCCATGAACCCTACAGCCACCGATCTAAAAGATCGGCAAGCACACAGTGCCACCAATTTCCGAGACGCCGCCATGAAGGACAACGCCGGTGTGGGAGTAGAGTTGAGGCAGATTTATTTGCCCGGGCGCCGCTTCCACCACCCCAACGGCGCACCATGCTAGAACCTTACTAACCCTAGTTACCATGCAAAAAACGGGGTCCCCCTCCCTCGTACCGCCGGAGCGGCAAGCGGAAGGAGAGGGGCCCAACTCTTTCGCCGGTGGCCGGCGGCGGCGGCCGCTAGGTAGGAAAATCGAGCGCCTCCGCGAGTCGCCTTGGAGCGCTCGCGAGCGAAGCGTTTTTGTCTAATCTGTAGTGAGTATTAGAGCTAGGGCAATTTGCATACGAAAGAAACGCAAAAAAAAAAATTTGCATACGGAGCCATGCAAAAAAAATAAAAAAATATAGAAGAGAGAATTCTTTGAAGACGAGCGTCGACGCAACTGATCTGCTCCTGGATCCGCCAGACGGCCAGAGTGAGTCTCCTGCCAATCAAATCACAGCAACCAGCATCAATCTGACCCGTTCATCCATTCAGACCACATCTGAGTCGTCCATGATCCAAACCTCCTCCACCAAACGCCCGCACCGGACACAGAAACCCTCCTCGATCCCCTTTCTTCTTCGCCTCGCCGCCGGCCGCCGCGAGGGTCTCCTCACCGGCCGGCCCACCCAACTCCCCACCCGCCGACGCCCCTCACGCCGGCCTTGCACGCCTCCCACCCAACTCCCTCTCTCCGCCGCCATGACGAGCCGGCCGCCGCGTGGACGGGTCCGGTGCCGGATAGAGCTGCACGACCATCCGCCAACAACGTCTCCGCCGGCTGGGCTGAAGCCCTCCTTCACCGTCCATGTCAACCCCTCGGCACCGTGCTCCGGGATGTCGCCGGTGCCCTGCCAGGACGCAACTTCGCCGGCGCTTCGGTCCGGGAGCCCGCCCTGCTGCCGCACTCCTCTGACGCCGGAGACAGGCCGGCTTCCTCGGCCACAAGGAGGCGGCGGCGGTGGCTAAAGGAGGCCGGGGATGACAACTCTGACGACGCTGGGGACAACAACTGCTAGGTGTGCCTCCGCAGCCTCGTGTGATTCTTTTTTTTGTGCTGCCCACAACCATTGCGAATTTAGTCACTCTGTACTAGCTGGGTTGTGCTGGTGAGTGTTTGTGTCCTGAATTGGTCTTGACATCCATAATTTAATTCTTGCCGTCAATAGACTAGTACCTGACGGTTTAGGAAATGAAATCACCTCTTTCATTAGTAGATGGCAATCTGTTCCTCATTGATTCGATGTCATACGCACATACACTTTGATACTTCATACAGACATGCCTTGCTGTGATCAGAAAAGCATTTCCGTCTCCTTTTTCTTTGTGTTCCATTCTTTTTATTGGGAATTGTTCTTGTAAAACTGTGAGCAAACATGTTTGTCATCGTCTTATTGTTTCTACACATTCAAATTTATTCATGCTGGTTACAATTTGATTTCATTTGATTTTTGAATCTCTGAATACTAGTAGCACCACATATAAAGGCAGCAATAGGATCACATATATAGGTAGCTGTATACCCATTTATAGGTAGGTATTACCAGTTTACCACTACTATGACAAGTTTTTCTTCTTATGAAAAATTACATGCCTTGTCCAGGCCACCTGCTACCGAATTAAAATTGCTTACATATTGTCACAATTGCAGCTGCACCATTAGTGGCTTTCTTTGCTATTGTAAGAGTTTCCTCAATTTCAATGAGATGTTCATCCAGCCATATATTCTTTATCTGCACCACATATATAGGTCCATCCTTTTCTTCTTTGGTTCCTTCCATGGCTGCCATGTAACCGGCTAGTGCAGTCCCACTAAAGTTTAATGAACTTTCCATCCAAGTAGGAAACCATGGATTGCAAGAAAACTCACATTCGATCGTAACCACAAACAAAACATGGCCTGCCTTTTTGTTGCTCATTCACTCTTCAAGTGCCATTTTTTTATATATATTTCACCTAGTATAGGATATGCAAGCATTATTACTGGATTGTATGCTATATGCCTATATCTGTATCATTGTTTCACAGATCAATTGGTTGTGTTTTGCAGGTCAATATTGCGCCCCGGACAGAGCCTCTCCTAGCTGCTGCCGGCATCTTCCACGAGCTCTTCCGGCGAGGGGTCCAGCGGTGCTGCTGCTGCTTCCGAGCTGCTTCTGCTGGTGTCCAACCCCGAGCTGCTGCTCCGGACCCTAGGGTGGTCACGACATCCGTCCCGGCAGCGCTACAGGACAGATAAGGCCGTGTCCGCTGGTGAGCTCTCCTTCCTACAAATGAATCCATTTTGCATGACGATGCACCGTATAGAAAAAAACACGATTCTTAATGTAGTCCGTTTGAATCCTGGGAGCCGCGATTTGTACATTCATGGCATAGGTGTTCTATATTTATCACTGCTACTTTGTTCAGATTGGTTTGGCTACACAAGTATGCTAGCCAATCTGAACAAAGTATAAGCAGTGGCACGCGCGTAGCAGACCCTGTTGATTATCTTTTATCACACAAGTATGCTAGCCTGTAGCCTCCTCATAATCTTTGGATTTAATAATCATGAATAAAAATGTCGATAGCCTCCCAAATCCTAGGATTAATCATGCTCGAATTTTTTTGACAGCATCCTAAATTATATGATAAAGTTTTATCATGCTTGAATAAACCTTTTCTGCATATAATAATTCTCCAATTATAATTTGAGCACATCCCATGCTTGAAAAGATCACTCTAGGATGAAATCTCTTCATTATTACAGCACTGTTTTCTCCCCTAGATCTTGCTTCTGTAATCATGTAACTGCAATGATCCATCTTATTAGTCTTGTATGTACGTCGTAATATACTGCAATTCTTTTCATGTTCACAACCAAGCTTGTATATGATGAAAAAGTTGGCAAACTTTCCACTAGTTCTACTGATATGTCAACTAGTAACTACTAGATCTATACTTTATTAATATCCACAATCGTGAGCTAATGGATGATTACCATGCTGTTTGAAGACGAGCAACTGTGATTTAATTTGTGTTGGCAATGTATTGGAGCAATAGGGCTGTTGAGGTGGAAAAAGAGCTTGCTTGTTACAGCTGGACAGGAGCAGGACATGTTGGACACTTGGAGCGAGCTATCTGGTTTAACTTTGAAGCAGAGTGCGTGTACTGAATTTTGTATCTTTGTTCTGAACCAAATGATGGCAAAGAATACGCGAATAAGATCAAATATTTGTGTGTACATTAGGCATCTTCTTTCCTGGTTGTACCCATTCATGTCCACATAGATTAGTATTTTGATTTTCTATGCAATTGCAAAGTGTTGCGAGAATGATTGATGAATCTTGGTGGTTTCAGAATTTGTATTTATGTCGCTGGTATTAGGTGTTCCCATCTCTATATTTAAAGATTAGTGGATTCAAGTTTGTGGGTGCTGCTAGTGGAAATTAAACAGGTTATATATGATGATTGGACTCCATTTTGTAATAGCGTATCCAATATTGCCAAAGGTCTAGTACTAAGTAGCGAAATGGAGATGCGGTGACAGCGAAGATGAGATAAGGAGGCTTGCTTTGTTTTTGTAGCGTGTGATTGATTCTGGTGCTTTTCTGGAGCTTCAGCCCATCACACTGCGTGACTCCTACACCACACACCCGCTAGAGAGGAATGGCGTGCCGCGAGGCACTCACCTTGGTGAAGGACTTGAACCTTGAATGTGTATGTGTGGCGCCGGACTGCCTTGAAGTCACCAACACCTTGAAACAATCCTACTTTGGAGTTTATGGTGTGCTTACGAGGGAGATGAATGTGATCCGTCGTTGAGGCATGAACCCAATAACTACAAAGAGAAAGCTCATTGACAAGCTCGTGGTAGTTCCATGAACCGAGAAATCGGCCGACGACTCTGACTCCAACAGCCTCCCGAAGAACTTTGTATTCCTTTAAACCACATGATTGCTAAATAAACAGCGGGAAAATGCTTCTCCCCTAATGAAAAAATATTCACGATTCAGATATTTATTTATTCAAAGTACATGATTTACATAATTATCTGGAATTTAAATCAGTTAGCCAGATTTGCTGTACAAGTAGGGAGCAGAGAAATTATGTCTGGCGTCGTTCTAGATTAGACATGCTTTATTACGGGGCATTTGGCAGTCTGGCGTGATCTTAGAGCAAATCCGGGCGTGATCCTAGGTCCACCTTTTATCAGGCCATCGTTTAGCCCGATTTGGTAATCTCGGCCTAATTTAGTGCAAATCCAAACGTAACATTCCATTCTAATTAACTACCTAGACACACTTTTTACCAAGCCGTCGAGATTAGAACCTGTCGGACATGGGAGTCCTTCCTGATTAGATATGCTCATATGTTTTGTTTACCGTTGGCAATCTGGCGTGATTTTAGATCAAATCCGGGTGTATATTATATTTTATTAAATAGCTATCTAGACACACATTTTAGCAGACTATCCATGGGGAGAAGAGCAGTGGTATTTCGGTATTATTTAGACGTGATTTTAGTGCATATCTGATGCTATTCTAATTAACGACCTAGCCCACCTTTTTTTTTTGCGAGAATACAAGTGAAGATTACAGCAAGTAGGCAGAAACGACCAAACAGAAGATAGAAATTACACAAAGGTCCTCCTGCATCGACGTCGCCGGCGAAGAAACCGCATCGTAGACGCGCCGCCGCCACAGCTTCCTTGACACCTTGGATCGGAAGCAGCCCCCAAGCGGACGGGAAGTCTTCGAAACTCGAACCCCGAGAGGCCTCCAGCCTGCTCCATCAGCAACGCCGCTCGCACCATCTTCACCTGCATCCATGAAGTCAACCAGATCCACCGCAAGAAGATCTGGAGGGGGGATCCCCGCACACGGCAACCCCAGAGGGCCACGAGCACGAGGGAGAGGACGGCGCTCCGCCTTGAAGCTCCGAGAAGCTCCACTGCCGGAGGGGACGAGCGCCATCCACAAACTCAACACCGACGAAGCCTCCGCCACCAAGACGCCGCCGGCTGGGACCCTACTACTTCCTACACTATATACACGCCGGGATCCGGCGATTCCCCGCCCTCCCGCCGCCGGAGCGGCCGACGGAGGCGAGGAATCACGCGGATCCGCGGCGGCGAGGTGGGAGCAGAAGGGGGGTGCACAAATCGCCTTTCTCTGCTTGCGGGAGAGAGGAGACCGTCCAAGGGGGGTCCTCTAATAATGACCTAGCCCACCTTTTAACAAACACATATAGTACACGGGAGCAAGAGTCCTTCCCGATTAGATCGGCTATGTTAACGGGGCCTTTGGTTATCTTGCGTGATTATAGATCAAATCCCGGCGTATACGAGGCCATCCATAGAGAGAAGGCCGGCACATAAGTTGCGTGATTAGGAGTGTCCTTCCATATAAGTTAGGCGTGCATTATTTACCCTGACCGTTTGGTAACTCCACGTCACCAATCCAAGGCATCGCAACATCTCATCTCATCTTAGCTGTTGATCGCTCCGGATGCGCAGCAGGCTTACGAGAGAGAGAGAAGCAAAATTATTTCGTTCCCGCCTCTCCTCTCCCTCCTCTCAAAATTCAAACCGCCACCTCTATGCTGAGCCTTCCCTCTATAGTACGAGGGCATTGTGAGGGAGCCGCGTGCGGTTGCGCGTGTGACTTGGCGACTTTTTTATACGGATTTCTTGTTTGAATTTCTCGTTCTCGTGTTGTCTTGGTTGGTAATTAGTAACTTGGAACGCATGCATGCGCGCGATGGATTTGGTGCATGCATGCTCCTACTGTCGTTGTTCTTCTTCTACAGTATAAATTCCAACCGAGAGAAGACCGGCACGCACGGAGAAATTTTAGGTATGCAGATGATCCAACCGTGTATTTTTCCTACTCCCTCCGATCCGAAAAAAGATTCGCAGCGCGTGTACATATGTAAATTTAACCAAAGGTCCCTCTAGTTTACAAATATCGCATCCCAACCCCACTGCATTCGTGACCATGTCGCCGCCGTGGCCGTCCCAGGAATCGCCGGCGTCCCTCGCCGCATCCCGCAAGCGGCGGCTTGAGGGATTCGGCGGTGAGCGGGCGGAGGTTCACCGGTGAGGATGGGGTAGGCGGCGTCGAGGGGATTTGGTGGGTGAATCTACTCCGGCGGCTTGAGCATGTGAATCTACTCCGGCGGCTTGAGGTGAGCAAGGGGGAGGGCAGCCACCAGATCCGGCGCGTCCGGCCGCGCAACCACCGGATCCGTCCTCGCCGACGCCGGATCCGGCTATTCGTCGACGACGGCGACCAAGAAACAGCAGCGACCGGCGGCGACCGAAGGTCAAATCTGTTGATCCCAGCTCCGGCGAGCGGCGGCGACCAAGAGGAGGGGAGCGCGGCGAGCCGAGAGGTGCGCGGCGAGGTGAGAGGTGCGCGGCGAGGAGAGGAGAAGCTCGGCGGCGGCGGAGTAGTGCGGGTGTGCGAGCGAGTCGCTGTGCGGTGCGGGTGAGCAGAGTGTGAAGCGCGTCAGGCTGGACCGCGGGTTGACGTACAAAAACTTGGAGGGTTATTTTGTAAAACTTCCTGTACGACCCTTTTTTCGGATCGGAGGGAGTATAAAAGTTCCCGACAGTGAGGGAGAGTCATTCTGTATCCGATAACAATTGTATGAGGAAACCAATCACGGTGTTGCGTTTGTAAGGAAAGTAAGACTTATTCTGTATCATCCTATAATATAGGAAACAGAATTGTAGCAGGAAACCAATCACGGTGTTGCCTTTCCAAGGAAAGCAACCCTTTGGCTCCTTCAGACTAGCCATAGTGGGTAATATCATACACTAGTATCATGCATATGATACTAGTCTATGTTACTAATTACATAGTGGGTAGTAACATATATGTGGTATCATATAGCAGTGTATTTATTAGCATGCACACTCATCTTGTCTTGGAATCCGCTATGTTACGGTATCTACCTATGATACCACCATGACCTCTCTCATCATTAATTGCAGTGACACGTCATCTTTTTGCCAACGTGGCATGCATGATACTACCTATGATACTCCCACTATGACTAGTCTCACCTTGCGCGCGAAGCATTGCTCGCTTGGAAAAGCGGGAAACTGAAAAACTGGTAGCCCTCCCGCCCTCCTTCTCAAAATTCGAACTGTTTTTTCTTTTCATTGGCCTGGCTGACTCTATAAATACAAAGTCACCGGGAGGAGAGCCGCGTGCGGTTGCGCGTGTGACTTGGCGAGGCGGTAGGCGTAGAGCGAGCGGCGGCCGCCGGCTAGCTCTCCAACCAGGCCTCAGGTAACCAGCCGATGTCACAATCTAGTCCGGAAAACCGATCGATCTATTATGTGTGTTTCCATGGTTTATTAGTTACCTCGTCAGAAGAAACTACAACAGTATCTGTAAGAAATTAGATCTGCATGGGGCGTTGCTGGCTGCAGGCTATGTGTGCATAGTTTGATTCGTGAGAGCCAGGTTGGGTAGATCCGTTTTTGCTGGAGGGAAAAAGAGACGAGGTATTTTGTAGAGGCAGAGAAAATCGATCGATTCGTCCCTTGTTATCTCGTCTCGTCTTTGTATTTACTTCGTAGCCGTCGAGCCGGAGAGTAATAAGAATTTCCTTGAAACGACCGAGCAAGCGGACTTTGCGTTGCATGCCTGTGATCGTCTCATTTAAATGCCAGCACGTACGGAGACTTAGTTGGTCCGGCTAAAAAAAGAACACGCACGGACGCACCAAGTATTCTTGCCCCCGAGGCTACGCCCGGACCTCGCCGAGTTCAGCACGGTCAAAAATAAATAAACGTT
Organism: Poa pratensis; assembly: GCA_947311845.1. NCBI lineage: Eukaryota > Viridiplantae > Streptophyta > Magnoliopsida > Poales > Poaceae > Poa > Poa pratensis. The sequence goes on along the minus strand of CAMZMU010000033.1, from coordinate 17,799,082 downwards.
CATTCATAATTAATTTCAGATATACTTGAGGACGCCACTAGAGTACACACCCGGCGAAGGATTCACCTAAGCAGTACCGGAGGGACCTGCGTTTGATGACGCGGTGACATCTGCCGGTGCGCGCCACCTGCACGCCGGTAAGCATCGCGAAACACTTGCCTTCGTCTTCGTCCGGAAGATCGTAGCAGCAGCTGGGGCAGCGGCGGCGGCGGTGGCGCAGCTGGGAAGTCCAGTCGAAGATCTTGGCGACGCAGAACCGGCGATCGCCTAGGTACACAAGGTGCGAGTACAGCTCGCGGAACCCATCGGGCACGGCGAATCCCTCCCACTCCTGGTCCGCCGCCGGTGACCGATCCTCGTCGACGGCTGCGGCCAGGTCGGACGCGCAGATCTCGCCGCGGTCGACTGCCGAGAACCCGAGCCAGATGCCGAGCTCCGGGGCAGGCACGGCTTGTCCACGGAACGGCAGCGACCAGTCGCCGGCCTTGGTCCACACGTGCGTCGCCGTGTCCAGCCAGTACGTGCCGCGGCCCGCGGCGGACACCCAGACTAGCGAGCCGTCGCCCTCGCGGTGGCTGTCCACCGCGTGGCAGGTGATCTCGCCGCTGGAGCGGCCGCTCTTGCGTTGGCGCACATAGGGCGGCGGAGGTAGGGAGCGCCATACCCAGTCCTCGTCGTTTTGGTACACGAGTTCCTGGACGTGTCGGCGCCGGCCCGGGAGGTGGTCCGCCTCGATGACGTAGGCGCTGCCGTCGTCCCCGGCGCTGACGCTGTCGACGGCGACAGACAAGGTGCGGCAACGTTTGGGCGCCGGCATAGTGGGCAGCGGGCGGACGGACTGCAAGCTGTCGTCGTAGAGGACGCCGCGGCCCATGCAGTCGACGCCGACGATCTTGTCCTTGCAGCGGCCGAGGAGCGGGAACTGCATGCTCCCGGAGAGGTCGAAGCTCATATTGGCTTCGGGCAGGGGCGCCTCCACCACCAGGTTCGTGCCGAAATCGAAGAGCTGAGAAGTGTTGATGCGGTGGAGCGTGTACCAGGGGGGAGGGCCTGCTCCTGTGCTCATCGTCGTCGTCCGTCGTCCGCCGTTCAGCGTACAGATCCGTCAATCAATCGCCGTATGCCATAATACGCCGAACGCGTCGGGCCGCTGGCCGCGATCTGACTACAATGAACGTTATTAGGTCTTGTACGGGTCTACCAAAAGATGTGAATCCCAAGCTATGGGGGGCGAGGAGGTCAACCTCAGAGCTACATTGGCCGCGGATTAGCTGCTACAGCAGAGCTCAAAATCCTGATATGTCTCATCATCTCCAAGTCTGCACTGAATCCGCCACACTGTGAGCAATCTCCGACACTGAAACTCATCGTGGAGCAAGAGTTCGGTGCCTGACCTCACCTTAACGAAAGAGCAAAAGTAATGTTAATAGGTCCCACCCTGGTTGATGGAAAGAAAATTGCGATTTAATGGATGCAGCTTGATAAAAATGCACAGATACTACAGGTCCATATTGTTCAGGTTTGCTCTTTCATATTGTACAGGTGTGACCTTTTTTCGTGTGTATGTTAAGGTTCAGCTCAAATAGGCTGAATTAGTGGGAAGGTCCCAGACCAGTAAATAAACATTCAGCATCTATTAATTTTGCGGTTTTTATTATGTGAATAACTAAATTTAAAGGCAACACAAATTGCAAATTTTACAGTGTCAGCATGTGAAGAAAAGAGCACAATTCTTTGTTGAACACCATTGCAACTTAAAACACAAAATGAGCGAAATGGATAACCATTCTATCCTTGCCGCTTGATCATCGTTCTAAAGAGTTTCAAACATAAAAGCAGTGCTAAAATACAAGGAAACGGGTACAGTGTCAAAAAATAGAGAGCAAATAGAGGCTTTACTATAGAAAATGTTGGATTCGTCTCCAGACCATGGTTTTCAAATTCAGTGAGATTTCGTCGAAATTCACTGAATTTCAGTGATTTCGGTACACCCCGAAATAATTGCCTTTCGGTCAAAATATTTCAGCACTTTCAGTATTACACATGATTTCAAAAATTATTTACAATATATTAAATATTTTTGAATATTTAAGCGAATTTGAAGAGAAAATTTCGGTCATTTGGCCGAAACGAAAACCGAAATCGTTGAAATTCACTGAATTTCAGTGATTTCAGTGGTGGCCGAAATTTTTCCGAAACTGAAATTTGAAACCATGCTCCAGACAACGATTCAGAAGTAATATAGGAGGAACGATACCCCCAAAAGGATGCATTTTTTATACAAGTATGTCTACAGATAATTTACAGCAACAAAACCAACAAGCCACATTCAAGTCAAAGCGAAAATCCTTGCGGCAACTTTCGTACATGATTAGCTTTTACATAATGCTGGAACTGAAAGCAGTTCAACCCAGCCGAGACACAACAAAGAGCCTCAGCCTGAGACCATTTTCACAACAATGATAAGAATGTTAAGCGCTATCAAGGGCATCCGCAGAAACTTAGTGGCGTAGCCCTTCAAGGACTTTGGCTTTTCCATTTCCTGATACTTCAGACATGCTCCATCCCCTCGGACCAAGAAAGCGGTCTTCGTTCAGTATCGCCAATGAATTTGCGAGAAGCAGAAAACCCTCCAGCAGCATCCACAAGCCCATCTCTGCATGTGAACAACACCACTATATGTTAGTTGAAAATTTTGTTACTGATGTGCCATCATTATTCACCCTGATGTGCCACCATTATTTACCCGACTATTGTAACTAAACTAATAGATTAGTGTCTCTGGATGGATCCAACATAACAAAGTAATATCATCGGAGTAAGAAATATTTTATGATTACCGCCAGGAACTGATATGGCATTCGAATGTCAACGACACACCATAAAGTTCCGTCTCTACAGTAATTTTCAAGGTTCACGTGTGCTGTCAAGAACTCTCCGATGCAGAAAGAGCAAAGCATCACACGAAAGATGACAATTACTGAGATATTGCACATTAGCTGTACACGAAAAACAGGGGAATCTCAAAATCTTGCTAATTAACAAGGGCGCATTCCAAGGACTGAAAAGCTAGGGTTTGATGCAAGGTGGTGACTATCTGTCCCTTGCATCAAACCCTTGTTCACCTGACTATTGTAACTGAACTAATAGATTAGTCTCTCTGGATGGATCCAATGTAACAAAGTAATATCATCGGAGTAAGAAATATTTTATGATTACCGCCAGGAACCGATATGGCATTCCAATGTTAACGACACACAATAAAGTTCCGTCTCTATAGTAATTTTCAAGGTTCGCATGTCAAGAACTCTCTGATGCAGAAAGAGCAAAGCATCACTATGAAAGATGACAATTACTGAGATATTTTACAGTAGCTGTACACGGAAAACACGGGAATCTCAAAATCTTGCTAATTAACAAGGGGGCATTCCAAGGACTGAAAAGCTAGGGTTTCATGCAAGGTGGCCAGACCTAACGCGAAGCACCGGGCAGGGGCGGATCTAAGTGGTCCACAATAACACCCAGAAATTGTGAAGGTCTCCTCCCTCCCTAGTGGGTTGATTTTACTAGGGACAGATGATGCACAAGCACACAGAGACATAGGACTGAACAATTCTCACTGCCCAACAATCACGACAAACAGAACCATGCTCGCTATCCATACACATTGCAACATATAATTGTTTGCATAGGGGTTTACCTCTGAACTTATAGGGGGACAATCACCATAGAAGGTTGGTGCCGGGCTTCTTCTTCTTCTTGGTCGCCGGCTCAATCCTCTGGCACCGTCCTGTGCTCCTGCGGAGAGAGATGGAGGGGAGTCAGGCGAGAGAGAGGAAGGAGAATCTGACCATTCCCCGCCGCCACTGCTCGTTGTTCCCTGCCGTGAGATGGGAGAGAGGAGAGAGGATAGACCGGATCCATAAGACAATGGAAACTCAGTTGCAACATCAACTGCAACTCCAAGATAGAAGAAATCACAACGCAATCCAACATTCCGAAAGTCGACATTGATTAAGTGCATTGGACAGAGAAATCAAATCCATTTCAGTGTAGATGATGAAGCTCAAGTCCCAATGCAATCATGGCCTACCTCAAGGAAGTTCAAAGGAACACAGTTGAGCAAGATTGAAGCATCAGAGCAAGAAGAAATCAAATCAAAACATCAAGAGCATCACTGTGCCAGATAGTGAACAGTTAACTGACAGAAGGCATTTCTGTCAGTTAACTCATATTCTCCAAAACTTGATGAAGCAAAGCAATAGTGTTGCAGCAAAAGGTTCCAGAGAAGAGAAGAAGCAACTCAAACAAGTTTGAACCAGAGGAGAGGGAAGAGATCATCTTGGAGGTCAAGAAACCCAAAAAGGCAAAAAGGGGATAAAGTTGGAGACACCCCATGTGCACTGTGAGCTAAAGTTGGAAAGGAGAAACTTCCTCCTCACCTCCCTTTCGTGCCACTCCACCCCAGAATAGAAAGAGGAGTATAAAGCCACCACCACAGCACCAATCCATCCGCATCCATACCATTCCACATCCTTCCACCTCACCATCCATCAACCACAACCACCAACCCACCTTTTCTGCCAACAACTCCAACAACTCCAAGAACACCAAGAACACCTCAAGACAGAGAAGAACAAGACCAAGAACAAGAACAAGATGAACAAGGAGTCCAGGAGAAGAAGCCCAAGGCCATGGTGACCTGAAGAACAAGTTCTGCAACTCTGCTTCCACTGCTTTCTTCACCTCTTCTTCCCCTGCTTCGACAAGATCTCAGTGAGCTGTAGCCAAGGAAAATTCTCCTTTCTTCTGTGTAATCTTGTGTTGAACCTGAGTAGATCATTCATCTTCAAGTAGGGCTTGTAAAAGTTTGGATATTGCAGAGAATTGAGTGACACAGTTTTCTGCCTCTACTGAATAATTGCATGTTTCACTTGTTGTGTGGTTTGATCTGTGTGTGTAAGGCAAGTCCCTGCACATTTGAGTGTTGTAAGTCCATCCTTTGCCTATTTTTCTTGTTGACTTGCTTTGATCTGGCTTGACAACCCAGAAAAGAGTGGTCTTTGTGTTTTAAATTTGCTTCTGCCTAAAACTGCTAAAACCCATTCCTTGCATGACTAGTCTCTGCAAGTTGATCACCAAAATCTTGTTCCCTGTCTAAAACTTGCTAAGATCCTTGCTAGACACTTGCTTGACAACCAAGTAGCTGCAAGTTACTTTCTGAAAACAATTCCCCAAAACCCTTTTCCAAACCCCTTTTCTGTCCTGAAATAAAAACCTGAATTTTGTCCTAGCTTCTGCCAACCCTTAGAACCAACATAAAACTTGTTGATCCCTGTGGAGACGATAAACAAACCCCCCTATAACCACAGCTAGATCAAAGACTAACTAAAGTGTTACCGAGCATCTAGAGCATGAGTTACCAATCTAAAAAACTAGTACATGATGAGACCAAGTACATAGCAAGCAAGTTACCGATCCTGAAACTAGCTAAAGTGTTACCAAGCATTTAGAGCACGAATTGCCAACCTAAAACTAGTAAATGATGATACCAAATACATAGCAAGCAAGTTACCGATCTTAGAACTAATTTATACTAGTAGAAAGTGGTAGTTCTTTTCTGTTCTAATTTTTTGTACTAGTAGAAAGTGGATTTTTCCTATTCCCCGCCCATTTTTATTTACCCTAAAAAACCTCCTATCCCAAAAAGGGAATTCAAAAATTATACTTGGTATTTTTCGCAGGCAAAGTTTGAATATTTTTGTTTTTATCACTGAAAGGGAATAGTAAAAAGGGAAAAAAATAAAAGAGAAAAATCAGACCAAACAGTTATAAAAATTTGATTTTTTTCTTGCAAAAATATCCATTATAATTTTTTAATTTCTTTTTTGGGACATTATTTTTTAGGGTATATAAAAATGGGTGGGGAATTCCCTTTTCTCTAGTAGGAAGTGGATTTGTCCTATTTCTCGCCCATTTTTATTACCCTAAAAAATCCCTGTCCCAAAAAGGTTTGAAAAGCTATGCTGGATATTTGTTTGCAATAAAAATCAATTATTTTTGTGTTTTGTTGTGAATTATGTTCTATATTGTTTTTATACTAGTAGAAAGTGGTAGGTATTTTCTATTCTAATTTTGTGTACTAGTAGGAAGTGGATTTTCAATTCCCACCCATTTTTATTTACCCTAAAAAACATTGTCCCAAAAAGGGAATTGAAAAATTATATTGGTATTTGTTTGCAAGAAAAAATCAAATCTTTTTTTGCCAAAGAATAAAAAGGGAATAGGCCAGCAAAAAATCTATATTCACGTAACAACATAAAACAGAAAAGGGAATAGAGAAAAGAGATAAGCATTTTTTGTGCATGTGCATGACAGCTAAAATAGCTCAGGTCGCATCAAAATGCATGGCTCCGGTAAAAAGGTAAATCATTGTTCGCATGCATGCATGAGAAAAAAAACTGCATAGCCTTGTACTCCTGCACGAGTTACTTCTGGTCCACCAAGGGATGGCACATGTAAGATAAAAGAGAGAAGGATATGTGACATGGTAAAAAAAATCAAGAAATGTTTCATGATTTTTGACGTTTTTATTTCTACTGAGATTCAGAGCACAAATTGAACAGGACATACCCTCTGAGGATCATGCCAGGTTACTAACATAGCAGTGTCTAGAGTCCACCAAGAACATGGATAATGTCTAGCTATTTTTATCTCTAGGGCAGTTTCAGGCCGGAGCTTTCCCTCGACGTAGAGTAATTTGTCCATGGTGCGCCGGCTGGTAGGTGTACCTAGAAATGAGAATTAGTATGTGCAAACTGGATCAAGGCAACAAGCTGAGAATGAACAAGACCGATCACATGGCAGGCAACCTCAAGCTGAAAAATAACGCCCATTCACACGAATGTAGAGTATGGATGCATCCAGTCGTAGAACTCGACCTGCTACGGTTCGTGTCTGTTTGTGGTCACTGCAAGACATTTTTTTCTGGAATCTGATTGTCTTCAGGCGGTGGGTGCAGGGCATCAATTACACATGATCTGGCAGATTTCGGGTTTCTTCACTTCAGGCTTGCGCGTTGCACGGTTCAGCGTCTTCCTAGTTCAATACTTGACCAAGAAGCGATCTGAAATTCTTGATTGTAACACCCCGATTAATGTATATCTCTCTCCTTGAAAAAATAGCATTCCTGTCAATCGAAAAATAGCATTCCTGTTTTTTCGTTTTTATTTTTGCAAATAGATCCATACACGCCAATTTTAACAGTATATACGGCCTTCTAGCATTTGCTAAACCAAGCTTGTTCCAGTTCGGCCCATGGGCCATGTCCCGTGATACTAGTCATACTACTCGAACACACAATGCGTCGGCCGACAAACTTCTAATTCTACTATATATAAAAGATGGTGGAATCGCAGCCTCCTCCAGCCCTCCACGTCGCAGGTGAACCACGGCCGTCCGATTCACGCGATCAACGGCCAGGATCGGGCCACGCCGCCCCCCAAACGCGCGCACTGTAGCACGCGATTATCTGCCAATCGTGTGCTGACACGCGTCCCGGTCACTGGCCGGTCGGCCCGGTTCCAGCCGGTGACCGCGTGCACGCTTTTTGACGCACGAGATTTTGCAGAAAACACCTCCGGAAGGACTTATACGTAAATTCATAGAAATCCGAGGTCCTTTCTGTAAAAACATCCACGAGCTCTCCTCTTCCCCCCCCCCCCCCCGCGCGACGCCGTGGTCGCCGCCGGCGCCGGCGCGCATCGCCGCCGTCTCGCCGCTTCCCGGACCCATCGGAGGCCACCACGAGGTCCGTCGGCGCGCCCTCTACATCCTCGCTGCGGATCGCTTCCCGGGGCGCCCTGGCCGCACCGGAGACGCCGCCGCCGCGCCGCCGTCCTCCGCCGCGTCCCCGCGACGGCGGCCAAATTGAGGCGGCGCCGCCACGTACGGGTCGGCCGCGACGAGCCGCGTCTGATGCGGGCACGCGCGTGTCCTGGGACGCGCTGGCGCGCCGCCGGCGAGCTCGGCGCCGCCGCGGGCGTCTCCGGCCAGATCTGGCCACTGTGACGTCAGCATGACGTCACAGTGGGCCCACCTGTCTTTTTTTTTTTAAGGAGCCCAAATTATTCATACAATTTTGAAAAAAAATTCTACATAATGTAGACCAAAATTTTTAGATATGCCTACAAAAAAATGACAAATATGTCGACGTGGTCACATAAAAAATAAATATGCACGACCGAAATTTGAATTTCAAATTCCCACAGTGCCTTCCAAATTTGTGTATTTCGTAGACGTCAAAATGGGATTCAAATGCGTCAAAACTATTAAAAAACTGGATGACTTCCGAATTTGAACGATTTCCGAAATGCGGACAATCTTAAAACGGAAGCCTCATTTGCATTTCATTAATTCCCGAATCTACGCAATTTTTAGATGCGGCCACTTTCACAATTAAATTTAATGGGCAGAAAAAATATGACAAACATGTCAACATGGACACAGAAAAAACCACCTACCTGCAACATATGATCAAATTCAACGTTTGAATAATTCAAAAATTCAGGCGGTTTCCAAATCTTCGCATTTAATAAAAAAAAATCAAATAAATAAACATGCAAACATAACCAGACACAAAAAACGTTCTTAAAAAAATGTAAAACCAAGTACCTTTGTAAAATAAAACAAACACATTTGCCAAATTCATAATATTTGCAACAAAAAAAAAAGAAGAAAAAAAAATCATACCCAAGCTTTCCAATCCAAAATTCAAATTAAATCCTTCAAAAAAAAACTAAATTCTTTAGAGTCCACGGGCGCGGCGAAGACCGCGCTTATTCCCCTAGTCTACATAGCGGATCGAGGCTGATAGCTCTTGGCCGGCGACGATGAGCCGGCGGTTTCTGTACATGGTGGTAGAGAATCGCTCGGTGAATCCCTTATCGTACACGTTGCACCGCATCAACCCGTCGCGCCTTTTCTACCCCAACGATTCACCGGAGCGCGCGGCGGCCGCAGCAGCTGCTAGTGCGAGGGCGACCACATTGGAGGCGGCGGCAGCAGCGGCGATGACAAATACGACATCGATGAAGACGGCGGAGGTTGGTTATTCGGAGAAGGCTCGCTTGCCTCTCCCTACCATGAAGTTCTCCTCTCCCAGCAAGTGTATGGACTTCGCGCTCACCGGCCGCAACAAGGGCCAGATCGTGGCCTTGAACCGCCCCGCCATGTTCCGAACCGAAGAAGAAGGTTCTGCCGTGGACCGCGCCGTCCTCTACGACGACGCATCACACTCAGTCATCGCGCTTCCCGGCCTCACATTTCCGAGCGCGATGCCGTGCCGATTGCCGTGGCGACGACCTCTACTTCGTGGGGTTGGAGGAGGATGACCGCCACTTCCAGGCCGAGCACCGTGCCTTGTACAGCTATGAATACGACAACGGCGAGCCCGGGGACCACAGGATATTCGTCCGGGGGCTTATTCGTCAACAAGGGCGCTACCACCAATACCCTGACTGGTACTGGCATGTTGCCCCTGATGCTACAGTGAGAGTAGAGAAGAGAGAGGGGAGTGTGTGCCACTGTGAGAAATGGTTTGCCTCTATTTTCTACTTAGTATTTCTCCCTCTAAATAGGGGCTGTGCAGGCTGGCTGCCTAAGTCAACTATCCAGTCCCATCGCTGCGACGTGACCGGTCATATCTCTATCTGACATGCCACTGTTGGCGATGTCACAGACTAGGAACCACTGTAGGTGACGTCTAGCACGTCCTAACTACCTACTCTGTACTTGATGCTGACGCATCACTTCAGGACACTGGCTACAGGACAAAAGCCCTCGCACCAGAGGAACCTGACAACTACTTCGACTCGGGACAAGCCCCGGAGTCGAACACTCCTCGACTTGGGACAGACCCCGAAGTCGGCACCTTCTAACTTGTCGACTCCTCCACACTCGAAGGATCGTCGACTGGACACACAAGCCTATTTCCAACAATCACTCCCTAGGCTTGAGTTCCGGAGACACCTCCACCATGCCATCCTTGTCGCAGCTCCGCCAGGCGGACTCGTCCAATGTGGCTTGGTCAGCATGTCCGCGAGTTGGTGTTCGGTGGGCACGAACTCCAGCTCGACCTTCTTCGCCTCCACGCAGTCTCGAATGAAGTGGTACTTCAGGTCGATGTGCTTTGATCGCTCGTGGAAGACGGGATTCTTGGCGAGCGCGATAGCCGACTTGTTGTCGACCTTGAGCACCACGTGCTCAGCTTCGCCGTTGCTGAACTCGGACAGCAACCGAGCCAGCCAGATCCCCTGGCAAGCAGCTGTGGCAGCCGCCACATACTCCGACTCGCAGCTCGACAGAGCCACGACCTTCTGCTTGAGTGACTGCCAGGTCACTGGGCTGCTCCCGAGGAAGTACAGGGTGCCCGACGTACTCTTGCGCGAGTCGACGTCGCCCGCCAGGTCGCTGTCGCTGTAGCCGACCAGGCGCGGTGTACCTGCACTCCTCCCATACCTACATCCGAGTCGCGGAGACCCGGCGATGTAGCGTAGGATGTGCTTCACGGCCGCGAGGTGCTCCAGAGTTGGAGCCTCCATGAACCGCGATACGAACCCGACTGCGAAGGTCAGGTCCGGCCTCGTGTGCACCAAGTACCGGAGGCTCCCGACTATGCTCCGATACTCGGTAGCATCTGTCGCGGGTGCCGCGCTGCACTTGGACAGCTTGAAGCGCGGCTCCATGGGTGCGTGGACGGGATTGCACCCGCCCATCCCCGCCTTCTCCAGCAGCTTCAGGGCATAGGCACCCTGCGAGATGTCGATCCCGCTGGGTCCTTGTCGAACCTCGATGCCAAGGTAGTAGCTCAGCAACCCGAGGTCGGACATCTGGAATAGGCTCCGCATCTCCAGCTTGAATCTGTCGATGTCGCTGGAATCCGAGCCCGTGATCACCAAGTCGTCGACGTAGACACCGACTAGAGCCGGCTCGGAGTCGCTCCTCGCGCGTACATGCCATGCTCCGACTCGCACCTTGCGAAGCCGAGCTTGACGAGGCATGCATCGAGCTTGGTGTTCCATGCCCTTGGCGCCTGCTTGAGGCCGTAGAGCGCCTTGTCGAGTCGAAGCACCAGGTGCTCCTTCCCCTTTGCAGCGAAGCCAGTTGGCTGCTGCACATACACCTCTTCCTCCAACTCGCCGTTGAGGAAGGCTGACTTGACGTCCATGTGGTGGACGTCCCACCCCGCACTCGCAGCCACGGCTAGCAGTAGCCGTACAGACTCGAGTCGGGCCACGGGTGCGAAGACCTCGTCGTAGTCGACCCCGTGCCGCTGCACATAGCCCTTCGCCACCAGGCGAGCCTTGTGCTTAAGGACTGCGCCGTGCGCATCCTTCTTCACCTTGTAGACCCACTTCAGGCCGATCGCACGGTGACCTGGTGGTAAGGTGGCTAGCCGCCAAGTCGAGTTGGACTCGATGGCCTCCAGCTCCTCTTGCATCGCCTGCCTCCAGCTGGCATGCGCCTTCGCCTCCTCGAACGAGCCTGGCTCTTCGGAGGCAAGGTAGTGGAGCTCCTCGTCCGGCTCAAGGGCCGAACCCACTTCGAGCACGTTCTGCAGAGTGCGGAACCGGTGATCGAAGCTCATGTCGTCTTCTGCATCGAGCATACCTGAGTACCTCGAGGCGGCGTGACGAACTCGACGCCAGAGACAGCCGAGTCGAAGACTCGGCTGTCGGGTGCTCCGGTGTTGTTGGAGAACCAGCTGGGGATGCACTCCCGACTCCTGGAGTTGGCGAGTCTGGAGCCGGCGAGTCGGGTGCAGGACCCGCACTCCCGTCTCCCGGAGTTGGCTGCGGCTCGAACACCATGTGCTCGACCCGAAGTGTCGACTCCGAAGGTGTTCACCGGAGTGTCCGGCGAACTCCAGTCCCAGCGCGCGTTCTCGTCGAACACGGCATCTCGCGTGATGGTCACGCGGTTAGTCACCGGGTCATAGGCCCGATATCCCTTCGTCCCAGGTTGGTACCCGACGAAGATCATCGGCCTGCTCCGGTCGTCGAGCTTCTTCAGCCCGGGGCGCGTCTCCCTGACGTGCACCACGCACCCGAACGTGCGCAGAAGCTCACATTCGGCTTGCGGCCATGCCAGGCCTCGAACGGTCTTGCCGTCCACGCTCTTGGTTGGCGACCTGTTCAAGATGAACACGGCCGTCGTCACCGCCTCACCCCAGAATTCACCGGGGACCTTCTTGGCCTTCAGCAGACTGCGGGCCATGCCCACAATCGTCTGGTTGCGTCGCTCCACGACGCCGTTCTGCTGCGGGGAGTACGGAGCCGTCAGGTGACGCTCCACTCCGAGCTCGCGCAGTATGCTGTGAAGGACCGGAGGTGAACTCGCCTCCGCGATCCGTGCGCAGCGTGCGCAGCTTGCAGCTGGTTTCCGACTCGGCTCCCGCCTGGAGTCGATGATGGCGGCTGCGGCCTCGTCCTTCGTCGAGAGAAGGGCGAGCCACATGTACCGCGACAGGTCGTCCACGAGCAGGAGGAAGTACTTCTTCCCGCTCGGAGTGGCCGGGGTGATCGGCCCGCGAGGTCATCGTGGACCAGCTCGAGTCTCTCCTTCGCCCGGAACTTCGCTTGCTTTGCGAACGGGGCTCGCCTCTGCTTCCCTGCTAGGCAGGCGTCGTAGAGCTGGTTCACGTGCTCCACTAGAGGGAGTCCACGCACCATCTCGCCCTTTGCCAGTCGGCGCAAGCTGTCGAAGTTGAGGTGCCCGAACCGCGCATGCCAAGTCCATGCCGGGTCGTCGCGGTGCCCACGACTAGGCACACTGGCTGTGCGACTCGCGCGTGCAGCTTGTACATCCGGTCCGGCTCTCGCCTGACCTTGATCAGGAGTTGTCGCTCCCTATCACGCACCCGGAGGATCCCATCCTCGATCAGCACCTGGCAGCCGTTCTCGTCGAACTGGCCCAGGCTGATGATCTGCGTGTTCAGCCGGGGTATGTAGTACCCCGGTGACGGCCCGATGCTCACCTGACTTGCAGACGAAGAGCACCGTCCCCTGCCCGCAGATGTCGACTCGCGAGCCGTCGCCGAACTTGACAGTTTCGGTGACGCTTGTGTCGAGCTCCGCGAACGTGGCGCGGTCACCAGTCATGTGATTGGTGGCGCCCGAGTCGAGGTACAGACGCCCTTCTTGGCGTCCCCCTCTTGCGTCAGGTTGACATGCGCCTTCTCCTCTAGCATGAGGAGGACCGGCTCCTTGCGAGTCGGGTCGGCCAGCTCCTTCCGAGCTGGCGCGGTCGACTCCTCTCGAGTCACCGTAGTCGAGTGCTCTCCACTCGACGAGGCTGTCGGGTGCTCTCCACCCGACGAGGCTGTCGGTCCTTGCGACCCGACACTCCCAGCTGTTGGAGCCGGGTGGCCGACTCCTCCCGAGTCGCCATAGTCAGCTCCTTCCGAGCCAACGCTGTCGAGTCCTTCTGACTCGACGATGCTGTCGGGTCCTCACGACCCGACACGCCGACTCCTCTCGAGTCGCCGAGCCCAGCTCCTCCTGAGCTGTGGCAGTCGAGTCCTTGCGACCCGACGATGCCGTCGACTCCTCTCGAGTCGACGTGTCCCACTCCGCGATCCAACGGATCGGCGCGAGTTCCTCCGGAGGAGTCGACGGTCCCTCCGACTCTGCCACCGGTCGAGTCGCTGACTTTGCCACCGTTCGAGACAAGGGTGCCGCCTCCGAGGTGCTCGACTCCGCCTGGCGAGTCGAAGCAGGGAGCTGTGGGGCAGACGCGATGGTGCAGGCCTCCATCATGAGGAGCGCGCTGTCGTCTTCGTCGTCTCCTCCACGAACGAGGTGTGCTTCCGCACCCTCTGCGCGTACGAGGTGTGCTTCCTCGCGCTTCTTCTTGCGGCAGTCCCGCGCCCATGGCTGGCGACTCCGCAGTACCTGCACGTGTCTTTCGACATGGCAGGGTTCCCGGCTCCGCGAGCCGAGCTGCCCCGACCGCGACCACGTGGCTTGCCACTGCCGCGTCCGGTATGGCTGGAGGATCCACCTCCATCCTGCAGGCGCATCCGAGAGAACCACTCCTCCTCCGTGAGGAGAAGTTTCCCAGCCTGCTTGGCCTCTGGCTTCTCCGCCTCATGTCGCTCCTCGGCCGTTTTGAGGCGGCCGATGAGCTCCTCCATGGGGAGCTTGTCGAGGTCGAGCAGGGTCTCGATGGAGCATGCCATCTGCGAGAATCTCGTGGGAACGACCAAGAGAAACTTACGGATAGTGTCCGGCTCAGTGACGGTGACGTCGAGCACCCCAAGCTGCGACACGAGTGACGACAGCCGCATGGCGAAGTCGTCGATGTTCTCGTCGTCGCCGAACTTGATGGCCTCGTACTGCTTCTTGAGCGCCGTCGCCTTCGCCTCCCGGACACGGGTGTCCCCGACCCGCATCGTCTTGATCGCCTCCCACGCCTCCTTGGCCGTCTTCTTCGACGCCAGTGTGGAGATCATCTCCGGCGGGACGGCGAGCAGCAGGTACTCCATCGCTGCTCGGTCCGTCTCGCGCTCCTCCGTGCCATCATGCACAGCAGACCAAACACGGCGTGCCTCAAGCTTCACATGCATGAGCAACGCCCAGTCCGCGTAGTTTGACCGCGTGAGCAGCGGCCACGAACTACCGGCCTCCCGCACAACCCGCTGGACTGCCAGCGTGCTTGCGGCCTCCTTCATCTCCGCCGGCAGAAGAGCTTTGTGCTCGCCCATCTCCGGTGAGATCTCTCAAAGAACTCGGGCTCTGATACCAATTGTTGCCCCTGATGCTACAGTGAGAGTAGAGAAGAGAGTGAGGGGAGTGTGTGCCACTGTGAGAAATTGTTTGCCTCTATTTTCTACTTAGTATTCCTCCCTCTAAATAGGGGCTGTGCAGGCTGGCTGCCTAAGTCAACTATCCAGTCCCATCGCTGCGACGTGACCGGTAGTCCCATCGCTGCGACGTGACCGGTCATACCTCTATCTGACATGCCACTGTTGGCGATGTCACAGACTAGAACCACTGTAGGTGACGTCTAGCACGTGCTAACTACCTACTCTGTACTTGATGCTGACGCATCACTTCAGGACACTGGCTACAGGACAAAAGCCCTCGCACCAGAGGAACCTGGCAACTACTTCGAGTCGGGACAGGCCCCGGAGTCGAACACTCCTCGACTTGGGACAGACCCCGAAGTCGGCACCTTCTAACTTGTCGACTCCTCCACACTCGAAGGATCGTCGACTGGACACACAAGCCTATTTCCAACAGGCCCGCCGCCTGCCTACTTGGGCCGCACCGGCGAGACGCGGAACCACAACTCCGACGAGGAGGCTGCTGCCGCCTACGCCGTGGTCGGACAGGTCGGCGGCTGGTCCATCTGGGCGTCCATGCGCTGCCACGGGACCTACTCCATGTCCACGAACAAGGGCGAGTGGAGCAAGGTCAGCGACTCGGCGATGCCGTTCTGCGGGCCCGCGGTATACGCCCCAGAGCACGGCCTCTGGTTCGGCTTCCCCGACGATGACCGATACTACTACGGCGGCCTCCTGGGCGCGTGGGATCTGCACGCCGGTGCCGACGCCCCCGTCGACGCGTGTGGACTGTGGAAGGGCTTCGAGGAGCCCTACGAGAGCCTCGATCTGAGGTCTGACCTCGTCCACCTCGGCGACGGCGGCCGGTTCTGCGTCGCAAAGATCTTTCGGATGACGAAGCCGCCCCCGGCGTCGGTCTGCGTGTGGTGCTACAACGACTCGAACCCTCCTGAGATAGGCTTCGCCTTGCTCACCGGCGTGGAGATGGAGCGCTGCGACGGCGGCGAGCTCCGGATGATCAAGCACATGTCATGCAAATATAGCTTGGGTCTGAACTACGCACATGCTCTACTCTAGATGTGCAATTCCCCATTCAAGTTGCTTAATTAGTTTTATCTTCTGCCCAAGACATAATTTCCTAGTTCTATTTATTGCCTCCTATTTGCCTGCCACATTCATTTCATATGCATGCAATTTATTTCTTTCCCAGTTACATAAATTTATTTTTATAGGATATTCTGTAATAACAGAGGATTCATGTCTTTGCTTTAGAGACACCCATTTTTTTAGAATCACATTTAGAGGCATACATGTTGCCTACAAATTACCTAACAATATTGTTTAGTTAATATGAGACTCTATTATATTTAATTTTATACATTTCAATACAAGGCATGCATGGCATGTATATTGTTTCTTCGACATCAGTAATATTCATGGGAAGAGAGCATGTAAAAAATATATATAAACGTCAAGAGAACTATAAATTTCTGTAGGTGTTTCAGTTTTCTACTCATTATTATACCGTGCAACGATTCATAAGTGCAAAATTTTTTTTCTAAAAGTATTACTCCCTCCGATCCATTTTAAGTGTCGGGCTAAATACACTTACGAGGCACAACTTTCTAGCTATACCAGCGACACTTTTTCAGGATCAGAGGAGTATATTTTTGGCCAGTCCTCAGCGTTAACCGCCCGCCGTCCAATCCGCTAATTAAGAGAAGAAATCAGGAGCGTGCAGTATGCAGCATCCTTTGCAATGTGTTTGCCTGTTATTTGTGAAGTTGCGTAAAAATAATGCAACATTTCGAAAGTGCTCATGTAGCCAAAAAACGATTACGCAATAAATATACCTTTTGTTGCACCAAAACGTAAAAAAGAGTGTCACCATTTGCAATAAAACAAATGAACACATACCAATATATGGGCCCAACCCAGCCAACATCACAAAATTGCTTTGTCACCTCATGGAGGATGAGGAGGTCGTGCCCAACAAGGCAACAACAACGGGAAAATCTCCTAGCGCTTATTCGTTGCCTCTCCCGTGTGACAATGACTGGTACTTGTATTATATCCGGCCGTCTCCCTACGACTGATAGGTAGCGGCGCCGACGACTCACAACCACGATACCCCGAGAGGAGGGACGTGCTCGGCGCCTACGCGGTGGTCGGCGAGTCACACATCTTGGGCGTTCACCCACATATGGGGGACCTACTCCACAGACATTTCCGGTGATTGAGCTCAACCAGGTTTTGGAGGGAATATGCTGAGAATGTGGCTACCCCACACACCTAGCACCACAAACCAAACAGGGGATAACCACCTTGGCTACCACCAACCACTCAGTACAGCGGACCTTGGCGGGTGGTTAGCCTCAACCACCACATTTCTGGTGGTTGAGCTCAACCAGGTTTTGGAGGGAATATGCTGAGAATGTGGCTACCCCCACACACCTAGCACCACAAACCAAACAGGGGATAACCACCTAAAAATTGGCTACCACCAACCACTCAGTGGATAGCCACCCAACCAAACGCACCCTAAGAGGGTACATGGAGCAAGGCCGCTGACTCACCACTCCCGTTTTGGGGGCGCTGCGTACGTGTGTCACGTCATGGCCTATGGTTCAGCTTCCCAAGTGACAAATAGCGGCCTCGGTACTGGGACAACGGCCTCCTCTATGCGTATGACATGAACTATGTTAAAGCATGTGGAGGCGCCGCGCCTCTACAGTGCGTGGGATGGTACGTTTTGGACCGCCAAGTGGGAGCTCCAGTGTGAAGTCACACCTCCAGCATCTAGGTGACGGCGGCTGGTTTTGCATCGCCAAGCTCTACCAGATGGATGAGCCGTTACTTACGCGGCCTGCCCTTGTTGCTCGTCCACGGGCGGACACGCGCTGTGTCCGCTCCTCCCCAAACCGCGATCAAAGTTGGGCCGCGTTTGGTGCGAAACGCGTGTCCGGACGGTCAACGGTCCATTTGCGGTGGGCCGTTGAGCACCTCCCGTGTCCGTTCGGACAGAATCAGACTAGGCTCGTCCGTTTGCGGGATGCCGTTGGAGGTGCCCTGAACTTTGAAATGTGATTTCTGTGTACTGTGAAAAAAAGTGACTGTGGCCGCTGGAACTGGACACTGAACGTGCCATCGTCACAACAGTTTAATCAGCGGTTCTCAATTTCCAAAGTTCTTGATTTGCTTTTTACATTTTGACAGTTCATTTTGATATTAGTCCTAGTTGTGTGCAACTTTTGGTCCATCCAAACACTGGTGCATTTGCTTTCCTTAGTTAAAGATTTGCTGGGAAAAGGACCTCCAACAGAACTTTCTGTACTTGCTTGTGTTTGCTCATATCTGAAAAACACCCTCTGTTTCACAATATAAGATTTTTTAGGTGTTTCACATGTTCATGTTATCTACATTTAGACTAAAATGAGTGCACATATATACTAAAAAGTGTCTAAATACATGTGTATAGTATGAATGTGAAAAATGTCTAACACATCTTATATTGTGAAACGGAGGGAGTACCATAGAGATGGACTTTTGGAAAGAAAACTCCCTTTCATGCATGGTTCTTTTACTCAATTTTGCACTGACTAATATGTATTGTCTCCGTTTCATGTTAGAGGAGATTTATTTTTAATAGACTTTGTGGGCAAGCGTTATTGGCGACTCTTTTAATTTGTACCATTTGTATCTAACCATCCTAATTAATCCCATAGTAATCAATGTCCAAATTTTCAAGGAAATGGCAGGTGTGCCTGGCTAGGAATGAAGGCATACTGAGAACAAAATATGGATTTGTTACCGCTTAGGCGTCTGAGATTTAAGCTAAATCTCAGTCGCGTCCAGAGCCACTGGATCAACGCGTCAGGATTTGTGATGCGCGGTTTTGGCCGGTTGAGCCTTCATAATTACCTTTTTTCCTTTTTCTTCTCCGTTTTTTTTGTTTTCCGTTTCATTTTTCTTTTTTGTTTCCTTTTTTGTGTTCTTTTTCCTTTTTCTTTTCTTTATATTTTTTTATGATTTGTGAAAATTGTTCATTTAAAAAATGTTTAAATTTGAAAATTATTCAAATCTAAAAATTGTTAAGATTTGATTTTTTTCAGATTTAAAAATAGTTCAATTAAAAATTGTTCATTTAATAAATGTTCAATTTAAAAATTGTTCATATTTAAAAATTGTTCAAATTTTAAATTGCTCAGATTTGATAATTGTATATTTAATTTTTTTAGATTTGAAATTGTTCAAAATCAAAAAATTGTGTAAATAAAAAACGTTCAATTTTGAAACTTATTCAAATTGAAAGATTGTCCTAGGGGTGACGTCAGGCAGCTGAGATCTAACTAAATCTCGGTCGGCTGTGTCCTACGCGCGCCCAACGAAATAAGACCGACCACACAAGAAGTACGGATATGTTCACTTCAGCAGCAGTGTATTCCGAACTTTTGGAAATGAAGTAATCGATCGGATCAAGGCAAAGTTCCTGCTTGAAACGAGACCGGCCGGTCACGTTAAAATTTGTATAGGCTCCGAGGAATCTGCACGTAGTCTGGAGCGTGATCTCAGTGGCATGAGGTACGTGTAAGTGCACTTGAGCCGATCTAAACATGGACTGACATTCTCAATTTGCTTGTTCCCGATTTCCTATCCCTTTTAACTTTACTCTCAATTTTGGCTGTTCTAGATTTGCCCAATTTTTTTCTTTTTTGTACATCAAGACTTGCTGCATTTGCTTTCTTTCGTACTAAGATTTGTGCAGTTTTTTTTGCTCATATGAAGTTGCTTTAGCTGCTCATGTTTGCTCTCACATATATCATATAGAGTCCCTTCCAAGATGTTTTTAAAATTTTGCTCGTACTAATAAGTATTCTCTCCGATTCAAAGTAGATGAGATTTAATCTTGCTCCACTCCAGGCTTCAGCATCCTACTTTGAGTAGTAACTAGTGGTATTTGGCGCGGCGCACGCCGCGCCTTTGATGTTAAATTTTGATGATGGTTTGGATTTTTTTTTTTAAAAAGAAATGTTCAGATTTAAATTGTTTGAAATGAAGAAAAAATGTGTGAGTCTTTTGTAAGGCATTTTTTTTGGAATTTTCGAATTTGATTTTCGGCAATGTGGCACGTAATGTTAGCATTTTTTGCGTGTTGTTATGTCGGTATGTCTTCATATTTTTTTTTTTTGGTGAGTATGCTTGAATAGAAAATTATTGGTGAATTAATATATCTGCATTTTTGATATATGTAGATAACGTTTTTTCTATAGCACTTTTTTGTATATTTTATGGAATGTCGGAATATTCGCGTAAATTTTGGCCAAATTAGAATATTCAAACATGTTTTTAATTTTGTGTGAGTATGTAGCAATTTTGACGATCATTTTTTTTATATGCTTTGTACAATATTTAAATGTTTAGTAGTTTGAAAAGTCCAAACATGTTTGTATCTTGACGTGAACATTTAATCGAGATTAGGAGAACGTTTAGTAGTTTGAAAAGTCCAAACATGTTTGTATCTTGACGTGAACATTTAATCGAGATTAGGAGAAGTGCACATGAACTATCTCCAAATGCTGGTATTTTTTTTTAATTGGAATCAGGAAAAAGGCATGTGGATCATCTCTAAATGTTTTCATTTTTTTTTAGCGTGCCGTTACGCCACGTCCTTGGTATTTTTTTGTGCTATATTTTTTTCTTTTGTTAACTAAAATGTTGGCTAAATTGGTGTGTTGGAACATTTGTTTGTTTTGTTATGAATAAGTAGCATTTTTTGCATGCATTTGTGATATGTTGTGTACAATATTTAAATAGTTGAAGGCTTGAAATGCTCAAACATGTTTTCTTTGGACGTCAATATTTAATTAAAATCAGAACAATCCATTTAAATTTGATTCCATATTTGGGGAAAGTTTGATCGTGTCGAGTTGAACTGCTAGCCAAATTGAAATGTTGAAATAAATTTGGTATTTGTTTTGAGTGCACTCCGGTTATTTTTTATGAGTATTTTGGTTATTATTTAACGGTGTTTTTTTTGTAAAATATTTTGTTTTCTTGTTTGACAAAATGTTAGTCAAATTGGAGTGTTGGAACATGTTTTTATTTTGATATATGATTAGACAGCATTTTTTTTTGTGAGCATTCTTTATATATTGTGTAGGATATTGAACCAAATTGGAGTGTTAGAACATGTTTTTATTTTGGTATATGATTAGACAGCTTTTTTTTTGTGAGCATGTTTTATATATTGTGTAGGATATTGAAATATTTAGTGGTCTGAAATGATCAAACATGTTTGTATTTGGACAGCAATATTTAATTGAAATTAGAAAAATACGTAGAAATTTTATTCGCCAGTTGGGGAAATTTTATCTGTGTGGTCTCCAAATATTGGTCAAATTACAATGTTCACATATATTTGGAAATTCGATATTAGTAAGTAGAATTTTTTCCTAGCATTTTTTAAATATTTTGTAGAATACTCGAATGTCTAGTATTTTGTAATGGTCGGGCACTTTTTTTAATTCGGCGTGAATACTTAACTTAAATTATTTGTATGTTTTTTTTTGTCTTTCAAATATCCAAATTTAAATATTGGTCGTACGGAATAAATAGAAAACGTCTCCTTTTTGAGATTTTTCAAATTTAAATATTGGTCGTACGGTATAAATAGAAAACGTCTCCTTTTTGAGATTTTTTCAGTGATAATTTATCAGTTATTTTAGTTGCGTTATGCATATTGTAAAGAAAGATGGCAGTTCTAATTTGTATAATGTATTTAGCTGGAATTCAGTTTGGAAGCAATTCATAGTTGGAGGAAATGTAATTGCATTTCTTGGAAAATGTTCGTCTAATCAATCTTTTTTTTAATGCAACTATGTAATTAGAGGGTTTTAAGTTATATTACTTGCAAATATGTTAGCTAAATGTAAGTGGTTAAAAAATGGTTCCATTTTCCATAATTTTCTTGTGAACTACCATAATTAAAGGAAATATATTATGGCTATGTCTAAATACTATGTTCATATTTTGTCGTAATCATGTAATTTTGATCGTTGGTTAGAAGAAATATGTTGTGTTAGCATCTATTATATTGAATTCATCTTTAGAGAAAAGGGATTTGTTATTTGTTGAAATGTGCATGTAATAAAGCATCATGAAATTTTCTGAGATCATTTGTTTTTTTTTGTAATTGTGGTATATATATCGTAATGAAAGTTGGCATTTCTAATTTGTATAGTGGACTGAGCTGGAAATTCAAGCATTTCCTGTAATTATGGTTTGCTTTGCATCTGCTGGAAATATTCATCTAATCAATCATTTTTGTAAGTGTAGCTACATAATTAGTGAGATTTAAGTTATATTGTTTGCAAATATGGTAGCTAAATCTACATGATCAAATATGGTTAAAATTTTGGCATAATTTTCTTGTGTACCACTATAATTAGAGGAAGTTTTTTCAGAATGAAGGATTTTCGAGGTACATGAATGCCTGAAATATTCATTTTTAAAATTTGTTCATGTTCAATAAATAGTCAATTCAGCATCTAGTAATTTTGCAAAAATGTTTGAATACCTTGAAACAAAATGTGTGAAGTTTTTTAAATTATGCAAAGCATGTTTTATTTTGGAATTTGATTTGTAATTAGAATATACTGGTTAGTTTTTTTTTTGTTTAACAGCTATTTCCCAACATTCACATTTGTGGTAGGTTTATGTTGGTATTTTTTGAGTTAATGGTATAAATGGGTAATAGTATTTTCCTATTTTCTTTTTTGATCGTTTAGATGAATGTTTTCAATTTTTTTCCCGGTAGATATAGTTGAAGTTACTGATTTCAAGACATTTAGTAGTTTTGCAGAATGGTTTAAATGCCGTAAAACAATTTTGAAACAACTATTTGTCATTATTTGCAGGTGTGTTATTTTTATTTTCGTGTGTTTAAGCTAAAGATATGAATGGGTAATTGTATCTAATGATTTAGCAAAATGTGTTTAAGCAGGATGGTTTATACCAAATTGTTTTTTTGGGTATGTCATATCGAATGATGCTACTGATTTTATTTATGTGGACTTTATTTCAATGCAGAGGAAATTTGCGAAATACATATTTTTTAAATGTCGTAAAGGTGTGAAATGAGACTTCATGTATAATCTGAAAATTTTCAGAGTTGCAATAATTTGGAAAGGGTTCGAAAGAAGTGTAAATGACTGTTTTTATTTGTACATATTTTTAAAAGTTGGTCTGAATTTGTTTGGAGCTGTGTTTTGAAAGTTTTGGAAGTTTTTTGAAATAAGAAAAATCACGTGAAGTAAAAAAAAAAAAAGAGTGGGCCGAGCGGGCCGCCCAGCAAGCAGGCCGGCCCAGCAGGCCGCCCACTGTCCAGGCCACACCCGCAGTGACGACGATGACGTCACCGACGGTCGGAGCTCCCGCGGCGGCGACGCGGACGCCGCCGGCGAACCACGGCGAGGCAGAACGCTCGGGCGGACGCTCTGGATGCGCATCGACGCGGGCAACCCGGAACTGGCGGCGCCGCCACGCGTTGGTCGCCGGAGCATCGCCGGCGACGCACGGACGCGGCGGAAGCGAGCGCAGACGGCGGCCTCAAATCCGGCGACGGCGAGGCGTCCCAGCACGCGTGCGTCGGCGGAGATGGAGGACGCGCGACGGTGCACCGCGCCGTGGCCGTCGATTTGGCCGCGGAGGCGTGCTGCGGCGGGGGGCACGCGGCGGCGTCGACGGCGACCGCGGTGTCGTTCGCGAGAGAGAAGAGGAGGAGGGGGCGGTCCGTGGCACTTTCACGAAAAACGACCTGAACTTTTGCGTAATTGCAGATAGGTCCCTGGAGCGGAATTTTCTGAGAAGAACATCTAATTTCCGCCCACCCGCGTGCTTCTCCGCAAAAATCCGCGGCCCGCTGTGAGGCTGACGCGCGGGACCCACACGGCACTGTAGTTACTGTAGAAATCAACAGTAAGAACTGTAGGTAAGCTACAGTAGCGTGGGCGTCTCTCAGGCCGCGAAATCGCACAGCCATTATACACTCGCTATTTGCTCAAGTCTGAATAAATGGTCATGCAGAATTTCAGAAACTTGATGACGCGACTAGAGTACACACCCGGTGAAGGATTCACCTAAGCAGTACCGGAGGAACCTGCGTTTGATGATGCGGTGAGATGTGCCGGTGTGCGCAACCTGTACGCCGGTAAACATCGCGAAACACTTGTCTTCGTCTTCGTCGGGAAGATCGTAGCAGCAGCTGGGGCAGGGGCGACGGCGGTGGCGCAGCTGGGACGTCCACTCGAAGATCTTGGCGACGCAGAACCGGCGATCGCCTAGGTACACAAGGCGCGAGTACAGCTCGCGGAACCCATCGGGCACGGCGAATCCCTCCCACACATGGTCCGCCGCCGGTGGCCGATCCTCGTCGACGGCTGCGGCCAGGTCAGATGCGCAGATCTCGCCGCGGTCGACGGCCGAGAACCCGAGCCAGATGCCGAGCTCCGGGACAGGCACGGCTTGTCCCGGAACGGCAGCTCCCAGTCGCCGGCCTTGGTCCACACGTGCGTCGCCGTGTCCAGCCAGTACGTGCCGCGGCCCACGGCGGACACCCAGACTAGCGAGCCGTCGCCCTCGCGGTGGCTGTCCACCGCGTGGCAGGTGATCTCACCGCTGGAGCGGCCGCTCTTGCGTTGGCGCACATAGGGCGGCGGAGGTAGGGAGCGCCATACCCAGTCCTCGTCGTTTTGGTACACGAGTTCCTGGACGTGTCGGTGCCGGCCCGGGAGGTGGTCCGCCTCGATGACGTAGGCGCTGCCGTCGTCCCCGGCGCTGACGCTGTCGACGGCGACAGACAAGGTGCGGCAACGTTTGGGCGCCGGCATAGTGGGCAGCAGGCGGACGGACTGCAAGCTGTCGTCGTAGAGGACGCCGCGGCCCATGCAGTCAACGCCGACGATCTTGTCCTTGCAGCGGCCGAGGAGCGAGAACTGCATGCTCCCGGAGAGGTTGAAGCTCATATTGGCTTCGGGCAGGGGCGCCTCCACCACCGGGTTCGTGCCGAAATCGAAGAGCTGAGAAGTGTTGATGCGGTGGAGCGTGTACCAGGGGGAGGAGGGCCTGCTCCTGTGCTTGTCAATGACCAAGTAGAGAAACCGCCGGGTCAAGCTCATCGTCGTCGTCCGTCGTCCGCCGTGCAGCGTACAGATCCGTCAATCAATCGCCGTATGCCCTAATACGCCGAACGCGTCGGGCCGCTGGCCGCGATGTGACTACAATGAACGTTATTAGGTCTTGACGTCTTGTACGGGTCTACCAAAAGATGTGAATCCCAAGCTATGGGGGGCGAGGAGGTCAACCTCAGAGCTACATTGGCCGCGGATTAGCTGCTACAGCAGAGCTCAAAATCCTGATATGTCTCATCATCTCCAAGTCTGCACTGAATCCGCCCCACTGTGAGCAATCTCCGACACTGAAACTCATTGTGGAGCAAGAGTTCAGTGGCTGACCTCACCTTAACGAAAGAGCAAAAGTAATGTTAATTAGGTCCCACCCTGGTTGATGGAAAGAAAATTGCGATTTAATGGATGCAGCTTTATAAAAATGCACAGATACGACAGGTCCATATTGTTCAGGTTTGCTCTTTCTTTTTTTTTTTCTTTTTTTTTTAAAGGATCTGATTCATATAACAGAGAACTCAGTACAAATTACAGGCAAGTCCACAAAGAAAAGAAAATTTACAAACGAGCCCTTCAAAAAGCACAAAGCACCCTGAGCACCCTGGAGAAACTTCAATCAGATCCCACGCCGGCTCCCAAGACGCCTAGCCGACGCCGCCGTCGCCGTACCTCGAACCGCCGTGGAGAGAGCACCGCCACACTCTGTAGATGACCGCAGGACTCGTCCGCCGCTGCGCGACGGCACCTTGTCGCGATGAACGTGCACGGCCCCAGCGCCACCCCCACAGGACCACCCCTCTTCCAGCCGACGAGACGTCGCCCAAGCCAGCCACCACCAGCCACCATCCGCCTCCAGCTGCCGCTCCCCTCGCCACCACGGCCGGCCGGAGCTGAGACAACGAAGTAAGCCACCAGAACCACCAGTAGTCGAGTTTATTGAAACCGCAGCGGATGAAGCTTGACGCAGATGAACTCCACCATGGAGCCCGAGACCACCTCAAGAACTTCCACTCCGGCAGCGAACTCGCAACGCCGCCGGGGTAGCTGCAGCGCACCCCCCACCGTACGACCCCCTTCCTCTTCCCTCGCCACCGAGGCCGGCCAGAAGAGCAAGAACGAGGTGAAGCAGAGTGATGCCAAGACGCTTATTGAAGAAGGCTGTCGACAGCTCGCAAGCTCCACATCCCCTCCACCTTGGAGACTTTGTGCAGCATGAATCGAAGACGAACCCAGCGCCGCGCCCGTACGCCGGAGAACCAGACCTTCGGGGCGAGAGAAGAGGCAAAACGCCAAGCGCCTCAGAGGACCACTCGCCGAACCTACGGCCTAAACTACTGCTATACAAGAGAACCCAGCATCCAGGACCAGCTCGACGTCGGCCAGCGCGAACGCCGGCGACGGGAGCGGCCGGATCTGGGCTGCGGCGGCGGTGGACTCTCAACGGATAAGGAAGAGAGGAAGAGAGGGGAAGAGGGGAAGAGTTAATAGACAATATAGGTTTGCTCTTTCATATTGTACAGGTATGACCTTTTTCGTGTGTATGTTAAGGTTCAGCTCAAATAGGCTGAATTAGAGGGAAGGTCCCAGAACAGTAAATAAACATTCAGCATCTATTAATTTTGCGGTTGTTATTATGTGAATAACTAAATTTAAAGGCAACACAAATTGCAAAATTTACAGTGTCAGCATGTGAAGAAAAGAGCACAATTCTTTGTGGAACACCATTGCAACTTGTAACACAAAATGAGCGAAATGGATAACCATTCTATCCTTGCCGCTTGATCATCATTCTAAAGTTGAGACGCCCACAAAGAGTTTCAAACATAAAAGCAGTGCTAAAATACAAGGAAACGGGTACAGTGTCAAAAAATAGAGAGCAAATATAGGCTTTACTATAGAAAATGTTGGTTTCGTCTCCAGACAACGATTCAGAAGTAATATATAGGAGGAACGATACCCCCAAAAGGATGCATTTTTTATACAAGTATGTCTACAAATAATTTACAGCAACAAAACCAACAAGCCACATTCGAGTCAAAGCGATAATCCTTGCAGCAACTTTCGTACATGATTAGCTTTTACATAATGCTGTAACTGAAAGCAGTTCAACCCAGCAGAGACACAACAAAGAGCCTCAGCCTGAGACCATTTTCACAACAGTGATAAGAATATTAAGCGCTATCAAGGGCATCCGCAGAAACTGAGTGGCGTAGATGAGCCCCACGATCTGGCCCTTCAAGGACTTGGCTTTCCCATTTCCTGATACTTCAGACATGCTCCATCCCCTCGGACCAAGAAAGCGGTCTTCGTTCAGTATGGCCAATGAATTTGCGAGAAGCAGAAAACCCTCCAGCAGCATCCACAAGCCCATCTCTGTAGGGCGAATAGCTCAGATACTACATCTTTCTGAGTAATTGGCTCTGCAGCGACATATTTCTGAATAATAGCTCACATGCGGCATATTTTCGAGCAGTAATTGCTCTGCGGCGACATGGCCGTCAAGTCATGTTCCCCACGCTGTAAACCAGGTTTGACCGGTACATGGAGTAGTTTTTCTCGAGTGGGACCCATGCGTCAGCGAAACCGGCCTCTGTTCGTGGGGGAACCGTCTCTGCCACGCGCCGGCGTCCCGCGGAGCCCATTCCTCACTCTGTCCCGTCGTCTCAGTTTCTCCGGGCTGGGGAAAATTTTCCTGGCGACGGCGAGTCGGCGGCAATGGAGCGGGCGACTCGAGCTGTGGCAAAGAAGCGGGCGATTCGAGCTGCGGGAATGGAGCGGCGAGTAAAGCTGCGGCGAGGGGGCGGGCGACTGGAGCACCGGCAATGGAGTCGAGCAAGCTGGCGACGAGTCCTGCGGCGGAGGGAAGAGCGGCCGCGCGAGTCCAGCGGCGGCACCCGGAGTCGAGCAAGCTGGCGGCGACGCAAGGCTTGGGGTGGTGCGTCGAGGGAGCGGCGAGGGAGGATGGAGGATGGGGTGGTGCGGGTACACGGTCGCAGAGGCGACCGGCGGCCCGATTTGTGTCTCGTGCAGCGGCGAGGGGCTCCATCTATCTCGACGGCAAGCGACCCTACCGGATTTCAGTCCAGCAGGTACTGAAGAAGGCGTGGAAGCGTCACGGCTACTACAGCTCCAAGGGTTTTCCGCTCGGCGGTGATTCGTCGCCGATGACGAGGCAGAGGTTTGCTGCCTCGGTGCCCAAAATTGCTGCGTTCGACGACAGCAGCTCGGGCGGTGCTGCGGGCGACGAGAGCAGCTCGGGCGGTGCTGCGGGCGAC
Source organism: Poa pratensis (assembly GCA_947311845.1). Classification (NCBI taxonomy): domain Eukaryota; kingdom Viridiplantae; phylum Streptophyta; class Magnoliopsida; order Poales; family Poaceae; genus Poa; species Poa pratensis. The sequence goes on along the minus strand of CAMZMU010000033.1, from coordinate 17,770,781 downwards.
GAGAGCAGCTCGGGCGGGAGCTCATCGAGCAGCAGTTCAGCAAGCTCAACCCCGAGCGTGGACTTCGATGCCGCGTTGAGCCTAGAGGCTTTCAGCCTAGTTGCCGGGATGGCGGCGGATAGATTGTTCTGCTCCGATATCCTCTGCGAGATGAAATCGAGCTAGAAGATTGTGCTGCAGAGCCATGGCGGAGGGAAGATTGTGCTGCAGAGCCATGGCGGAGGGAAGATCGTGCTACATTTTGTAGATAACTAGTGTAGTGAATTTTGTTAGGTGTCTGAAACCATTTCAGGCAGTGTTTGCCCAGCGCTGGTAGCGTGTGGTGGTAGTTTTTTTTGCAGTACGTCGAACACCTTGGAGGCGTGCTGTGGACGTGCCCTGTACGTGCTCTGGACGTGCCCTGGCACGTTTCGGTAGGTCAAACCTAGTTTTTGTAGGTGAAACCTTGTCAACAAAATGTAAATTATAGTCTTCCTTGTTTTAGTGTTCTTTGTGGCATTCGCACGCCGTGAGATTGTGGCATGCACACTGTCGAACACCTTTGTGAGCGCGCTCTGGGCACGCCCGATTGTGGCATTCGCACGCCGTCGGATTAAAAACGAGTTGAAAGAGTTGAAACATTGTCAACTAGGTAGAGGCTTATGTCATCTATAGACAAAATGCTTTAATTTTTTATTTAACTTACCAAAATTTAAATATTGCTAGTGTTGCTAGTGTTACCAAAATGTAAACATTTGTAACTATTACCTCCAAATGGTGGTAGATTTTTCGCAAACAGAGTCATAGCCTAGTGGCAAAGGGTTGATGCTCCCTTTGCCCACCTAAGTTCGAGTCCCCTTACTCGCAATTTAGGTGTTGCACATTATATGTCCTAGTCCAGTAGCTTTGTGGGTCGGACATCTCATTATTATAGAATTTCGATAATAATGAGTTGTCACATCCATTAAAATATTGCACTTGGACAAATTCTTTTGAATTTTTTTTATATTTTGATTCAACTTTGAATATCAGAATTCAACTTTGATGTACATGTTATTTGTGCTAGACTTGGATGTTGCAATGATTTCATACTATTATGTAGTAGGTTGATCTAACTTGGTCATCCCCATTTCTAATCCTGTCATTTTTCACATCGGTTCTCCAAAATGAGCTACAAATGAGCCCCAAAGGTAGCCCAAACAGCCCCATTTCTAATCCTGTCATTTTTTCGACCTTCTCCAAATGATCTCAAACTCTAGGGTTAACATATATTGCACTAATATAGTGTCCTAGAACAATTTTTAACTCAAAACTTGTTTAAAAGTTGGTTTGATTTTAGTTGACCAATTTTTGAAATATTCATGAAATATTCAAAAAACATCAAAAAAATGCAAATCCAGTGCACATGGTTTTAGTTTATCATGTACTAACAGCTCCAACTGATAAACAAGGTCTACATACATATTAAACAAGAAATGCTTCGGTATGGTATGAAATCTCACAACTCAAACTATAGAGTTCATAGTTTGAGATGTGTGATTTCACACCATATTGAAGCATTTCTTGTTTAATATGTGTCTAGACCTTGTTTATCAGTTGGAGATGTTAGTACATGACAAAATAAGACCATGTGCACTGGATTTGCATTTTTTTGATGTTTTTTGAATATTTCATGAATATTTCAAATTCGGACAAACTCAAGCCAAATCAGCATTTAAACAAGTTTTATACACCAAAATGGAAAACTAAGCCTGTATCATTCTTAGTCACACCAAAATGAAGGTTTGGTGAGGTTTTGGACAATTTCATGTTGCAAATCTCAAACCACTTCTCTTCACACATGAGAGTTCATTGTTTGAAATGTGTGATTTCACACCATATTGAAGCATTTCTTGTTTAATATGTGTCTAGACCTTGTTTATCAGTTGGAGATGTTAGTACATGACAAAATAAGACCATATGCACTGGATTTGCATTTTTTTTTATGTTTTTTGAATATTTCATGAATATTTCAAATTCGGCCAAATTCAAGCCAAATCAGCATTTAAACAAGTTTTACACACCAAAATGGAAAACTAAGCCTGGATCATTCTTAGTCACACCAAAATGAAGGTTTGGTGAGGTTTTGGACAATTTCATGTGGCAAATCTCAGACCACCTATCTTCACACATGAGAGTTCATTGTTTGAAATGTGTGATTTCACACCATATTGAAGCATTTATTGTTTAATATATGTCTAGACCTTGTGTATCAGTTGGAGATGTTAGTACATGACAAAATAAGACCATGTGCACTGGATTTGCATTTTTTTGATGTTTTTTGAATATTTCATGAATATTTCAAATTGGGCCAAACTCAAGCCAAATCAGCATTTAAACAAGTTTTACACACCAAAATGGAAAACTAAGCCTGGATCATTCTTAGTCACACCAAAATGAAGGTTTGGTGAGGTTTTGGACAATTTCATGTGGCAAATCTCAAACCAGCTATCTTCACACATGAGAGTTCATTGTTTGAAATGTGTGATTTCACACCATATTGAAGCATTTCTTGTTTAATATGTGTCTAGACCTTGTTTATCAGTTGGAGATGTTAGTACATGACAAAATAAGACCATGTGCACTGGATTTGCATTTTTTTGATGTTTTTTTGAATATTTCATGAATATTTCAAATTCGGCCAAACTCAAGCCAAATCAGTATTTAAACAAGTTTTACACACCAAAATGGAAAACTAAGCCTGGATCATTCTTAGTCACACCAAAATGAAGGTTTGGTGAGGTTTTGGACAATTTTATGTTGCAAATCTCAAACCACCTCTCTTCACACATGAGAGTTCATTGTTTGAAATGTGTGATTTCACACCATATTGAAGCATTTCTTGTTTAATATGTGTCTAGACCTTGTTTATCAGTTGGAGATGTTAGTACATGACAAAATAAGACCATGTGCACTGGATTTGCATTTTTTTTGATTTTTTTGAATATTTCATGAATATTTCAAATTTGGCCAAACTGAAGTCAAACCAACATTTAAACAAGTTTTAAACATGAAAATGAAAAAATAAGCCTGGATCATTCTAAGTCCCACCAAAATGAAGGTTCTGTGATTATTTTAATTTTTTCTGAATTAGTTGGTCAACCCACACAAAATCCTATGAAGCTTCTGTGATTTAACCCTGGCCGTCCGATCATGCCTTCTAGAAGGAAACCCCCCGATCCACGCCAGTCCCAGTTCTGCGCTCTGAATGGCTGTTGAATTTTTTTAGCTGCAGTGTTTCGAACGCGCATAGGCCATGGCCCAACAAACTCCACGGCCCAACAAATTTTTTTAGCTGCAGTGTTTTATTAATTTCAAACGCGCATAGGCTACGGCCCAGAAAACTCGACGGCCCAAAATTCCCACACTCGCCATGTCGTACCCCAGCTATTTCTCTTCTTATCCACTAACCCTGTCGTGCCCTAGCTATTTCCCCCATTCCCCACCCTCGCCGCCGCTCGCATTAGCTCGCCGCCGGTGATCAAATCGAGCTGCGCTAGTAGATCCAGCCCCGCCGCCCGCCGATGTTTAGGAGGGGAGGTCCAATCGCCCGCCGCGGTGGCCATTCCGGCGGTGGCAACGGCTCCGACGAGGAGCGGAAGGGGAAGAGGCGGGTTCCGGCTGACCCCGCTAGGAAGGCCGTGGCCGCTTCCAACGGCGCTCGTAAGCGTGGCGCGCGTGCGTGGACGAACCGCGGAATGCGGCCTCCGCCTGCGTATGAGCGCCGCGAGCTGCCTGCGTACGACCGCCGCATGGCGATGGCGATGGCGATGGCTGGAAGCTCCTCCGGTGCGGGGAGCTCCTCCATTGCTCGGGCACCGCTGCCATCGCCGAAGAGGGAGGAGCAGGAGCGCCCACCGCGCAGCGGCCGCCCCCTCCTGCCTGGGGACTTCGTCTCCGACGGGGTCCTGCCCTGGGTCACCTTGGAGGTGTTCCAGTGCAGCACAGAGGATGAGAAGCTCCGTCAGATGGAGATTGAGCTCGACGCACGCCGCCTCGAGGTCAGGATTTACAATTCCCTCCACGAAGTCATCGAAATCAGCTCGGACTCCGACGGGCCCGGCTCCCCCGGGCTATTCGACTCCGACGAGGACTAGGACTGAGCGGCGCCGCCGCCTCGTCGCAGCCGCCGCACCCCCGGGGCTCCGGTGTGAGCCCAATTTTGGGTCGTAGCTAGGGGTAGGAGCAGCAGCGAACGTCTGATGGTCCCGAAGAGCAAGGCCTTGATACCTGCAAAAGTAAACGGGATTAGGTTGAGACTCCAAGTGCAGAGTGTATAGTAAGTGGAAGACAGTTTTCCCCACGAGGGGTGACTCGAGGGTTTAATATCGAACTCTCGGGGAATCTGAAGTGGTAGATTTATCTTCTTATCCTTCTTTTGGTTACCTACAAAACAAGGTTAGATGTTTTGGTCCTCAACCTCACCTGTGGTTGTCAAGCACAAGGTGTAAGAATGATATCAGGATAGTTATGCAATGCAAACAAGAAATAAATATGCAATGATGGTGGATGCAATGATAAATGATATTTTTGGGTTTTTGAATGATGTATGCAAGATGAAAAGTATTTTTGTATTTTCGGATTTAATGATGGCTGAAAATAGAAAAGTGGTATATGGTGTTGGAAAGGTGTTTCTTATGATTAAAAATGGACTGGGGTTCATGGTTTCACAAATGCACTCTCTCTTTATAAAGTGGTAGACAATGGAACACACACAGTTAACATATGAGATTGCAACACAGGGTTTGATAACAAGTTACTTAGATATATGGGCATCACGTCCTAACATAGAGATCTTTTGGTTATTAACCTCTCTTATACTCCACCAAGATGCGAACTAAATCATAACACCTCAGTAATTAAGATAACTCAGAGTATAGCATTAAGTATCATGACATGAAGTGAAAATAAGAACATGCTAGATCTAGTCATGGAGTAGTGGCAATGGTCACGCCCACATCCCCGGTAGCATGGTATTTTAGTTTATCCCTAGTGAGGTAACAAAGTAAGGTAAAGATACCAAAGTGGATCGCAGAACTTTCTCTCACGTTCACTGCACTAGCCACCCCCCGTTACTCCAACTAATGCACACGTTCCCCCACACACGCTCTCATAAACATGCTTGATCAAAACAAGTAGACAAGAACGGGGTACATAATATGCATCTATACTCATAACTGAAACAAACATTGCAATCTCAAACATATATTAACTCATAAAGATCCACCACAAAGGTATTACAACGGTGACCGTAATCATGTTCAGCAGCTCATACGGTGCTAATTAGTGAAGCTCAAGAGAGGAGAGATACATAAGTTACTTCCACAAACCCATAGTCCAGAGGTGGACTACTCCCTCTTCATCATGGAGACGGTGGAGAAGTCGATGGAGAAGATGGAGACCACGCCGGCAGCGCCCCGCCGGAGTTTTCCCCCTCCAATCTGCAGCTCCTGATCTCCGTTTCGGTGTTTCTGTGTTTGTGCGGCGCTCCTTCCAGAGAACGTCGGGGGACCTTTTTTATAGGCGTTTTTAGGTCAAGACGATGTCGGTGGAGAAGATCGAAGGCAACGGAGCCACGAGGCCAAATGGGTGGGTCCCACGCGGCTACAGTACCTGGCCGCGTGGGCCCCCCCGTTTGGCCCTCGGCCTCCGTTTGCTCGCTTCCTTCGCCCACAGGTCTTCTTCCTTCCAAATATTGACGCCCGTAAATTTCCAGGTGATTTCGTTGACGTTTGGGTCCCTGAAACATTAAAATAAGAAAACGGGGTTTTCTGCCTGTGCAGGGTTAATTCCATAAAAATAGGAAATAAATGAATATTCCCAAAATCATTATAAAACATTGATATAACCCTTATATGATGCAAATATGATTGGAATATAAGCAATTAAAGTGCAAAGTTCATGTATGCATTTTACATGCATCAACATCCCCAAGCTTAATCCATGCTCGTCCTCGAGTATGAAGATGATAAAACTAACATGGACTTTGCAATTTAATACTTAACAATGATATCAAAGATGATTACTATTGCTACATATAGTCAAATGATTCATTCTTCAAAGGAGTAGCAATATGCAAATAGTTTATGAAGTGATATCAAGTATTCAAGACAAGGATGTTCATTGATAGTTCACAAAGTGTAACATGGTAGCAAGTAATATGGAACACATGTATGCATAATGATAAGTAGAACATCCTACAATGGTCATAGAGTGTAGATGAAAATCTGAATATGATAGGTGTACACTTTGGAAAGATGTATATGTGAGTAGAGGTAAAGCATGCATAAGTTTCATCCAACTTCCAAACTCTTCTACTTAAGTTAATGATTGCAATAAGGTATTCATTGGTGTCAAGCTCTCATTGCCCCTATCATAGCATCTTGAATGATTAAGGTTAAAGTGAAAGCAAATATGAGTAGTGTGCTTGATAAAGAATGGGTTGAATGTCTCATGCCCCTTGAATACAAGTACTTACACCATGTGTTACTCAACTTGGGAAACAAAGCAAGTTCAATTAAATATCATTGTAAGCATAATAGTATCATCAAGAGCGTCAACTGGGGTACCTCTTGTCCCAAGATATGGAACAAGCCCATATCAAAATGACAAGACAAACAAACAAAATGAACAATCTCAACACCCTTTTTATTTACCATTTGGAATAGTTTTTTATTGCAAGGTGTATCACAGAAGGTTCACCATAGTATGTAAGTAAATTTCCACCATGAATGATGCATGGCTTAGATTAGCGGCCCAGGCGTCTCTCTAACCATTTACACAAACTCATTTAAACTCACTCTATTTCCACATTTATTTCAACATGATAAGCATCCATAGACAAAAGCACATGATATCAACTAAATGAGATGAAGAGCGTGTTGAAAGCTTGCCATGTGACAGCACATATGGGCTAACTTCCAACCCAAAACATTCATCAAGCCACAAACATCATAATCTTAATCACAATGGGTCAAGTTTTATTATGCAAATAAAAGAACATTGTGCATCAAGTTCGTGAGAGCTATATAACCAATTTTTTCCATTGCAATCAATAACATAAACATTTTCATTCAGAGGTAAGATAACACAAACAACATGTTAAACATACTCGGAATAGCATAAAGCCAATAGGTAGATATGGTGGACTCACTGGAATAACTTTGGTTGAAGGTGTTGGAAACAAGTTTTTGCTTGTTGGAGTTTTTGGGCTAGCAAAAGGGAGAAAGTTGACCATCTAGATGCATGCATGAGTGTCCATAGAACTAACTAATCCATGTTAAACCAAGTAAATAACAATCAGCACCAAAACATGAATAAGTGATAGCTCTACAAAAAGAATTTGCAAACTATTACTCATAAACAAGCTCATGAATCATGCAACTATATGTATCATTAAAAATCAAGTCAAACATCCCTTTTCCCAATCTTATAAAAGCATCCAACATATTTCAACCCATATTTCCAGTAGCTCTCTCATATATAATTGATAGTGTGGTGGTCTCTCAAGACTCAAACAAAAACAAAAAACGACGCTCCAAGTTTATGCGATAAAGTGTTTCGATCGAAAAACAGAAGTTGGACGTGTGCAAACCGAGAGTGTGTAGGTCCAGCGGGGTTGTCTTCACATCCCCAAGCTTATGGTCTTCACCATCCTTGGATAGCTCTTGGTGCATCTCCTCCAATCCCTGTGAAAAAACTTCAAAACACCGTTTCTCCCATCTCTTTTCTGTGGGGTGCATTAATAGTGATAAACAAATAGGTTCCTTGCTGCATATAATCCTTGAACAAAAATTCATATGACATGTCCAGAAAGTGTATAATGTTGTATGCCTACTCATAAACTCAATTGGATCAAAAAGATTCAACTTAAAAGCTCAAAGCATGCATCAAACAAAATGGGACAGAATCTGTCCAGAAAAACAGCAGCAGCAAAACGTATTTTTCTACCCTACCAAACTTTCTCGAAAAATTCCGAAAAAATTCATGCATACAGAGGATGAAAAGTTGCAACTACAGTTCAAATATGAGCTCATTCGGAGTTACAGAATAAGAATTAAAAATCATACCGTGCACTGACTCGTGCAGGAATAAAATCTCCGAACGCTATAAGCAACTTTTTCAAACCAAAAAGGGTAAAACTTGGCACTTTATTAAAAACTCCAGAACCTAAACTAAACAAATCTCTTGTTACAGCAAGAGGACACAAAGAAAAACACATAAAAATAACCGGGTTGCCTCCCGCAAAGCGCTTTCTTTATAGCCATATAGCTAGGCTTCTTACTTGTTGTTTTATTGTGGACGAAGCTCATGAGGGAGCTTGAACTTTGGTGGTTCCCTCTTCCTTGGAAAGTGTTCCATGCACTTCTTGTGTGGAAACTGAAACTTTACATTCCCTTCCTTTGAATCAATGATAGCACCTGTGGTACGAAGAAAAGGTCTTCCAAGAATAATAGGACTAGAGGTTTTACTCCCCATGTCCATGATTAGAAAATCCACAGGCACAAAAGTCATATGTAACTCTACCATAACATCACTTACTTTTCCCAAAGCATGTTTAATAGAGTCATCAGCAAGTGCTAGTTCAATAGAGCATTTTTCAAGATTTTTCAATTCAAGCACTTCATATAGTTCTTTAGATAAAACAGAGACACTAGATCCTAGATCAAGTATGGCATGGTGTGTCTCTTTTCCAATAGTTACTAGTACCTTAGGTATCCACATATCCCCAAGCTTAGGTGGTATCATAGCCTCTTGGTTGTACCTAGCAATCTTTTCTTTCAAGACATGATTAGCAATATAAGAACCAAAACCTGCTTGGTTAGTGTTGATGGAAGGATCACTTGCAAATTTTTGTAAGATAGATATTAATTCATGCAAGCTACAATTTTCTAAGTCAAGCAAAGGATCCTTGACTTCATTAAGCATTTTAACTTCCTCAACTTTCTTTTCCCTATTGTATAGGTTGAATATTTCATAACGGTCATCAAAGACATCTTCAGGTACTTGGGCTTTTTCTAAACTTTCTTTAATTTTCACTTCCAAAAGCAAGCCATCAAGTAGAATGTAAGCATCAGCAATAGTAACATTTATGAAAGAACCCTTACATTCCTTATCCAAAAAGAGTTTAGAGGTTTCAGACAATCCTCTATAAAATATATGCATGAGCATCCAATCTCTCATGCCATGTTCCATTCCATAAGCTATACCTCTAAACCTTTCCCATGCTTTTACCATAGGTTCATCCTCTTTTTGTTTAAAGGTGATAACTATTTGTCTAATATTGTAAACCATTTCTGAAAAACAAAACCTTTCAATGAATGAAGCTTTTAGGTTAAACCAATTGCTAAAATTTTAGGTGGCCATTTTAATATCCAATCTAAAGCTTTTCCAGCTAAGGAATAAGGAAAAAGCTTTACTTTGATCACATTAGCATTGGCATGAGTCAAGTTTAACACTTTGCATCTTTCATTAAATTTGTTAAGATGGAGTAGAGCATTTTCTTTCGGTTTCCCAGAAAAACGGTGTTCATAAATCATTTTAGTGACATTAGGATCTACCTCAAATTCTCCAACTGGAATATTCATATCTTGAGGAAAGTTCCTAACACTAAATGGCCAAAAGGTTTTTTTTCCATTATAGCAAGTTTTTTTTGGTATTTTTAATTTTTTATGCAAAACTGAAATAAATATGATATGATATGCAATGACACTAACAAAACAAATAAATTGCTTTGTAAGTAAAGATGGATAAGATGGTGCTCACGTAGGTGCAACCTCCCCAAGCTTAGGTGTTAGCACAAGTTGGTGACGTTGACTTTGTTGTGAGATGAATGCGATGATGCACACCCTTGGATAAATCTCTCAGCTACGATTCCCCGGCAACGGCGCCAGAAAACGTCTTGATGGTCCCGAAGAGCAAGGCTTGATACCTGCAAAAGTAAACGGGATTAGGTTGAGACTCCAAGTGCAGAGTGTATAGTAAGTGGAAGACAGTTTTCCCCACGAGGGGTGACTCGAGGGTTTAATATCGAACTCTCGGGGAATCTGAAGTGGTAGATTTATCTTCTTATCCTTCTTTTGGTTACCTACAAAACAAGGTTAGATGTTTTGGTCCTCAACCTCACCTGTGGTTGTCAAGCACAAGGTGTAAGAATGATATCAGGATAGTTATGCAATGCAAACAAGAAATAAATATGCAATGATGGTGGATGCAATGATAAATGATATTTTTGGGTTTTTGAATGATGTATGCAAGATGAAAAGTATTTTTGTATTTTCGGATTTAATGATGGCTGAAAATAGAAAAGTGGTATATGGTGTTGGAAAGGTGTTTCTTATGATTAAAAATGGACTGGGGTTCATGGTTTCACAAATGCACTCTCTCTTTATAAAGTGGTAGACAATGGAACACACACAGTTAACATATGAGATTGCAACACAGGGTTTGATAACAAGTTACTTAGATATATGGGCATCACGTCCTAACATAGAGATCTTTTGGTTATTAACCTCTCTTATACTCCACCAAGATGCGAACTAAATCATAACACCTCAGTAATTAAGATAACTCAGAGTATAGCATTAAGTATCATGACATGAAGTGAAAATAAGAACATGCTAGATCTAGTCATGGAGTAGTGGCAATGGTCACGCCCACATCCCCGGTAGCATGGTATTTTAGTTTATCCCTAGTGAGGTAACAAAGTAAGGTAAAGATACCAAAGTGGATCGCAGAACTTTCTCTCACGTTCACTGCACTAGCCACCCCCCGTTACTCCAACTAATGCACACGTTCCCCCACACACGCTCTCATAAACATGCTTGATCAAAACAAGTAGACAAGAACGGGGTACATAATATGCATCTATACTCATAACTGAAACAAACATTGCAATCTCAAACATATATTAACTCATAAAGATCCACCACAAAGGTATTACAACGGTGACCGTAATCATGTTCAGCAGCTCATACGGTGCTAATTAGTGAAGCTCAAGAGAGGAGAGATACATAAGTTACTTCCACAAACCCATAGTCCAGAGGTGGACTACTCCCTCTTCATCATGGAGACGGTGGAGAAGTCGATGGAGAAGATGGAGACCACGCCGGCAGCGCCCCGCCGGAGTTTTCCCCCTCCAATCTGCAGCTCCTGATCTCCGTTTCGGTGTTTCTGTGTTTGTGCGGCGCTCCTTCCAGAGAACGTCGGGGGACCTTTTTTATAGGCGTTTTTAGGTCAAGACGATGTCGGTGGAGAAAGATCGAAGGCAACGGAGCCACGAGGCCCAAATGGGTGGGTCCCACGCGGCTACAGTACCTGGCCGCGTGGGCCCCCCCGTTTGGCCCTCGAGCCTCCGTTTGCTCGCTTCCTTCGCCCACAGGTCTTCTTCCTTCCAAATATTGACGCCCGTAAATTTCCAGGTGATTTCGTTGACGTTTGGGTCCCTGAAACATTAAAATAAGAAAACGGGGTTTTCTGCCTGTGCAGGGTTAATTCCATAAAAATAGGAAATAAATGAATATTCCCAAAAATCATTATAAAACATTGATATAACCCTTATATGATGCAAATATGATTGGAATATAAGCAATTAAAGTGCAAAGTTCATGTATGCATTTTACATGCATCAACGTCCCCGCCTGTAATTTTCAGTTCATTTCCGCGTGGCGCCCCTTTTGATTCTATGAGCCACGAGCTTCTGTAATGTCGAGCTTATGTGTAATATAAAGTTTATCTACTGTTTATGTTTTGTCTTCATTTATTTATGTTTTGCCTCGCCGGCGTTGCCGCGCTGCGTCAATGTCGCCGGATAAGAGAAGAAGAAGAAGAAGCAGAGAAAGCGCGCGCAGGGGAAGAGATTAAACGGTCGTCGTTGCTGACGTGGCAATTGTGGGTCCCACCCGCCTGCCTTTAATCCTAACTGACTGCGATTAAGAGCAATGAGTTAGGGAAGATATTTGAACTCAACGAGACGTCGCATGTGAGCTATTTCATCGAACGATGTCGTTCTCCAGTGAATAGCGTGAAAAGATGTAGTATCTGAGCTATTCGCCCATCTCTGTATGTGAACAACACCACTATATGTTAGTTGAAAATTTCGCTACTGATGTGCCATCATTATTCACCCTGATGTGCCACCATTATTTACCCGACTATTGTAACTAAACTAATAGATTAGTCTCTCTACGCCAGGAACTGATATGGCATTCGAATGTTAATGACACACCATAAAGTTCCGTCTCTACAGTAATTTTCAAGGTTCACGTGTGCTGTCAAGAACTCTCTGATGCAGAAAGAGCAAAGCATCACACGAAAGATGACAATTACTGAGATATTGCACATTAGTTGTACACGAAAAACAAGGGAATCTCAAAATCTTGCTAATTAACAAGGGCGCATTCCAAGGACTGAAAAGCTAGGGTTTGATGCAAGGTGGTGACTATCTGTCCCTTGCATCAAACCCTTGTTCACCTGACTATTGTAACTGAACTAATAGATTAGTCTCTCTGGATGGATCCAACGTAACAAAGTAATATCATCGGAGTAAGAAATATTTTATGATTACCGCCAGGAACCGATATGGCATTCCAATGTTAACGACACACAATAAAGTTCAGTCTCTACACTAATTTTCAAGGTTCGCATGTCAAGAACTCTATGATGCAGAAAGAGCAAAGCATCACTATGAAAGATGACAATTACTGAGATATTTTACAGTAGTTGTACACGGAAAACAGGGGAATCTCAAAATCTTGCTAATTAACAATGGGGCATTCCGCATTCCATGGACTGAAAAGTTAGGGTTTCATGCAAGGTGGCCAGACCTAACGGGCAGGGGCGGATCTAAATGGTCCACAGGAACACCAGAAATTGTGAAGGTCTCCTCCCTCCCTGGTGGATTGATTTAACTAGGGACAGATGATGCACAAGCACACAGAGACATGGGACTGAACAATTCTCACTGCCCAACAATCACGACGAACAGAACCATGCTTACTGTCCATACACATTGGAACATAAAATTGTTTGCATAGGGGTTATACCTCTGAACTTTTAGGGGACAAGGTTGGTGCCGGGCTCCTTCTTGGTCGCCAGCTCAATCCTGTGGCACCGTCCCGTGCTCCTGCAGAGAGAGATGGAAGGGCTGTCAAATCAGAGAGAGGGGAGTCAGGCGAGAGAGGGGAGAGGAGAATCCGCCCATTCCCCGCCGCCACTGCTCGCCGTTCCCGCCGCGAGACGAGAGAGAGGAGAGCACGAAAGAGGAGAGACCGGGAACAGAGGGGAAAGGAGGCACTGACCACCACTCGCTGTTCCCCGGCACCGGCTGCCCGGTCCCCGCCGCTACGACGGATAGTCACCAGTCTCACCACCGATCGGAGCCAGGGAGGAAGCGTGCTGAAAGATGGAGATCTGGAGAGAAATATTGCGGAAAGTTGTCGAGCTGTGTTTGGGAGAGCTCTTCTCCACTCCACTTCACTCCTCCTCTCAACTCCACTCCACCAATCAGCTCCAGAGCAGCAAAATGACTTCTCGACACATAGCACGTCCAAAAACATTAGAAGCAAATTCTAGTGTCGCTGTGTAGGTGTCGAGAAGTCAGATTGGCTCGAGTTAGAGTGATCCCTCTATTTTAATGTTTTTTAAATATATTTGTAGTTTACAAAAAATCCAAAAGAAGGGAGTACGCGCTGCGGTTCATGCGGAGGGGCGGCAAGCGGCGGGTGGTCATCCAAGAGGGCATGAGTGCATGATTTCAGCGAGCATGGCGCCGTCTTTCGGGACAACGTCGTTCTGCGTGCCTCTCCCTTTCCTGGACAAGAGCTCGACGCCGCCTCCGTTCTCTGCGCCGACCAGCTCTACTCTGGCTTCCTCTCGCCGAACTAGCTGTGAATAACGTGAAGAATGCTGATCACTGCTCCAGAGTTCTGACTGCAGTGAGGTTTCAGTGCCCACAGGTGCTGCTCTCACTTTTTTTACATACAGGTGCTCCTCTCTTGAAGTATTGGAAGTGAGCACTTATCACCTATGTGCACACCTAGGTTCGTTGATTCAACTAAATCAGCTTTAGGTAAAAATGTTGTATAGTTCCAGAATCAACTAGCTCAAGATTAAGCCACAACTTAAAGATGATAGGAAAAATTACATTGATCTTGTGATGATGCCATGCCTTCTTTTGTTGCTCACACCACCTCCTGATGGAGCAATTTGTGCTTTGGTTCTTCCTAGTGCTTGTAGTGCTTGCTAGATCGGTAGCTTTTCTTTTGAGAGAGTTAGAGAGTGTGAGAGAGAGAGGCAGAGAGAGCCTTCTGCGTACTTCTACTCTCTTCCAGTTTTATCTCATCCTTTTATTTTGTCTAGCACTATGCACTAGGGGAACCAGCACTGTTGGATCAAAATTCGATGTCTCCGATCAAGACACCTCATTAGTGCTACTGTAGCACTTTTACTGTAGTACCGCCCTACTGTAGCAGCCGAAAATTTTGACCTAGGAGAGCAGCCTAGATCACTAAAAATATCCAACATTCTCCCCTTGATCGTAAGGCTGAACATTATAAGCTCACTTTTCAACAAAATAATGCACTAAGACGAACAGATTATAATGGTCTATTAGGTACCATTTAATCCAGTGACTATAGTACATCACTTCATATCAAAATGAACCTCTTTAACTTATGAGCTCCATAAACTTTATTCACATTATACATTAGCTTTATTTACATAATTCTTTACATAAACATCATAAACATTACAGACTCATCTTTTGATAAAATGGTACACCAAGACAATAGATTACAACAGTCAATTAAATACTGCTAAACCAAGTGACTATGGTTCCCATTCGATCTCAAAATGAACCTTTTTGGGAGATGGTGCCATAATAGTTCCAACTTCTCCAGGATTAAAAGCTTTCAACCAAACCCATGCCGGCAACATGCTCTCTGAATACACTGGGTGGTAAGCCTTTTGTGAGCGGATCCGCTAACATGAACTTAGTACTAATGTACTTGACATTTATTGTCTGATCCTGGATTCTATCTTTCACAACATGAAACTTGATGTCAATGTGTTTGGCAGCACCACTTGACTTGTTGTTACTTGAATAGATCACTGCGGGTTGATTATCGCAGTACAGAGTGAGAGGCCTGGAAATATTGTCAATCACTCTCAGTCCCGGGATAAAATTCTTCAGCCATACCGCCTGCCCGGTAGCCTCATAACATGCTACAAATTCTGCCTGCATTGTCGACGATGCAGTGACAGTTTGCTTTGAGCTTTTCCATGATATAGCTTTTGCGAGGGTGAAAATATAACCTGATGTGGATTTCTTAGTGTCAACACACCCCGCAAAATCAGCATCCGAATAACCCACCACTTCAAGGTTATCAGATTTCTCATAAGTAAGCATGAGGCCTTTAGTACCTTGCAAATAACGCAAGACCTTTTTAGCAGCCTTCCAGTGATCCTGCCTGGATTAGACTGATATCTGCCAAGCATCCCGGTCACGAATGCTAAATCAGGGCGAGTGCACACTTGTGCATACATAATGCTCCCAACAATTGAGCATAAGGAATTGACTTCATCTGCGCAGATTCATAATTATTTCTTGGACACTGAAAAGTCCCAAATTTATCGCCCTTAACAATAGGAGCAGGCGAGGCTGAGCACTTATGCATGTTGTACTTTTTCAGTACCTTTTCAATATATGCTCTCTGAGATAGCCCCAAATCCTCTGGATCTATCCCGGTGAATTTCAATTCCTAAAACATAAGCTGCTTCACCGAGATCTTTCATATCGAACTTAGAGGACAAGAACCTCTTGGTCTCCATTAGCATATTTATATCACTGCTGGCCAAGAGTATGTCATCAACATATAATATCAGGAAGATAAAATTACTCCCCTGAACTTAACATAAACACAATTGTCCATTTTATTTTCCTTAAAACCAAATTCTTTATGACTTGATCAAATTTGAGATACCACTCTCTTGATGCTTGCTTCAAGCCATAGATGGATTTCTTCAGATGACATCCCAAATGTTCATTTCCTTCCACAACAAAACCTTCCGGTTGTGCCATGTATACATCTTCATGTAAGTCACCATTTAGAAATGCCGTTTTAACATCCATCTGGTGCAGCTCTAAATCATAATGAGCCACAAGTGCCATAATTATTCTGAATGAATCCTTGGAAGAGACGGGTGAAAATGTTTCATTATAATCAATCCCTTCTCTTTGAGTGAAACCTTTTGCCACAAGCCTGGCTTTGAACCTTTCGATATCACCCTTGGAGTCACGTTTGGTCTTATAGACCCATTTACTTCCAACTATTTTAGCTCCTTTGGGAATTTCTACTAAGTCCCATACATCATTAGTGCTCATGGACTTCATTTCATCTTTCATGGCATTAAGCCATTCAGACGAATATTCACTTTGCATAGCTTCTTTAAATGAGGTGGGATCATTATCAACATTGACTCATTCATATCCTCACTCATATAAGTGAAATAATCATCAGGAATAGCAGACTTTCTAGCCCGCTGTGACCTTCTGAGAGGTTCATTATTTGGCACATCATCAACAATTTGAGGCTGCTGAGTATCTTCAATAGAAGTATCATCAGGTGTGACATCTGAAATAGTCACAGGAGTCTCAGCAGGTGTATATTAACAGGAGGTGCAATATAGCAGACACCGGGAAAATAGGTTCTAAAATTATTGGAGCGGGACATATACCCGTTTTTCCTCCAAAATTATTTCCCGAGGTGTTATGCTCCCCCTCATCACATCACTTTCCAAGAACACAGCGTGTCTTGTTTCAACAAATTTAGTTGCCTGATTTGGACAATAAAATCGATATGCTTTAGATTTGTCAGGATAACCAATAAAATGGCAACTGACTGTCTTGGGGTCTAATTTTCCCATAACCGGATTAAAAATCCTTGCTTCAGCAGGACAGCCCCATACATGAAAATAATTCAGGGTTGGCTTTTTCCCAGTCCATAATTCATACGGTGTTTTGGGCACCGATTTACTAGGAACCCTGTTAAGAATATGTGCTGCTGTTTTAAGGGCTTCCATCCATAAATTCACCGGCAGAGTGGAGTGGCTTAACATACTCCGCACCATATCCATAAGTGTGCGGTTTCGCCTTTCAGCCACCCCATTTTGCTGGGTTCGCCCGGTGCTGAGTACTGGGCTACAATGCCATTTTCCTGTAAGAATTTTGCAAACGGTCCAGGAATTTGGCCATAAGTAGTATGTCTGCCGTAGTATTCACCACCACGATCAGATCTTACAACTTTAATTCTTTTATTACATTGATTTTCAACCTCAGCTTTGAAAATCTTGAACTTGTCTAATGCCTCTGATCTTTCTTTAATTTGATAAATATATCCATAACGGGAGAAATCATCGGTGAACGTTATGAATGAATTAAAACCATCCACCGATCTCACATTAAACGGACCACATATATCCGTATGAATTAATTCCAAAACTCCCGTGCTTCGATTTGCACCTTTCTTAATTTTCTTGGCATATTTTCCTTTGATGCAATCAATACAATGATCAACATCCGCATCCGTAAAATCAAGAGAAGGAAGAATTTGATCTTTAATGAGACGCTCAATTCTCCCCCTCGAAATATGGCCTAAACGATAGTGCCATAATTTCGAAGAAGTCTCATTATCATTACGTTTGCGTTTGGTACCGACATTTATATTTGAGGTAGAACCCACATTATTTATATCATCACATAGGGATATTACATAAAGCTTGTCTTGTCGACAGGCAAGACCAACATTATTATTGTCATACATAATTATACATTGCTTATTCCCAAAGTGACACTCATAACCATCATCATCTAAACATGAGACGGAAACTAAATTCCGTTTCATCGAGGGTACATAGAGAACATTATTTAGTTGAAGCCTAAAACCACCATGAAGTATGAGAGTGAAATCTCCAAGCGCCTCGGCATAAGCTTCAACACCATTAGCAACTCTAATTGTTCTTTCCCCTCTTTTTAGGGTCCTCCTCATATTGAATCCCTGCAACGAATTTGCAATATGAATTGTTGCACCTGAATCAATCCACCAAGTATTGGTGGCATAATTAACATAAAGGGATTCTTCAACAAAAGTAATAACATCGGTACCTTTTTCTTTGAGCCATCTCTTGAAGCCAAAACAATCCTTTGCCTATGCCCACCTTTTCCACAAAAGTGGCAAGCATCAGATTTATTTCTTCCGCATTAGGCCTCTTTCTGGCTTCTTTTGCTGAACCTTTTGAAGATTGGCCTTTTTCCTTAAACTTATTAGGCTTGGGCTTCATATATCATTCACAAATTTTTTATACCTCTTCTTTTGTGAATGAGCAAACTGATTAATATGCTCAATTCTGTCAGCCTTAAGCCTTTCTTCTCTTGCACACATCGCGCCATCATTTCATCAATCTCCCATTTGACATCCATCGCATTATAGTTGATCATAAATGGATCAAATTGAGGAGGCAAAGATGACATAATAAAATGGACGAGGAAACCACTAGAAATTTCCATCTCCATAGACTTAAGTTTGGCAGCCATGTTGCACTTCTTCATAATATGCTCTCGAAGGCTTCCAGTAGGATCATATTTTTCATCAATTAGTCTTCGATAAGACTTGTTGCATAAACTTTAGAAGACCCTTTAAACTGATGCTCAATTTTTGCAAAGTACCCTTTAGCTGTCTCACAGTCAGGAAGGGCTCCCCTCATACTCTGTGTAATGGAGCCCTTTATCATCATAAGGCACTTGCGATTAGAGTCATCCCACTTAGCCTTAATAACATCATATTCCTTCTTGAGGGCTTCATAATTTTCATTATCTTCTTTAGGTGCCTCAGGAGGATCATTAAGGAGAGCATAATCAATATTGAGTAAGGCCATCGTGATCTCAAGCTTCTCCTTCCACATAACATAATTGCTACCATTTAGCTGTTCGATGCCATTTAGCATTCCAGTAATATTAGAGACATTAGTTGCTGCAAAAAAAAATTCAAAATGCTTTAGTAAGCATCATCATAATCATCATTAAATTCTATTGATCAAATTCAAAACAGCTTTGGCCAGAGATGAAAATGAACAACAAAATTTTGTGGACAAATATTCATCAATTAGCTTTGGCCAAATTGATAAATAAAAGCCACACATTAATAATCCTCATTCATTAATTTCCTTCTACTAACCCGGTTCACATCAGCTTTGGCCAGAAGTGAAACGGATCAATAAAAGAATTTTGCGGTTAAAATGCCCGTCAAACAACTTTGGTCAGAATGACAAAGCATAAAACCACACTTTATTTGAGGATCCATTAAACTTTATTTCGCAGCGGAAACATTATTCATAATAATCATAGTGATAAAAATCACCATAATTCATAAATCATAAGCAAACTTAATAATAAACATAATAAAACATGTAAATAACTAAGCATGGCAATTAAAAGGCATGACTAATAATAAACATAACCAGCATAATAAAACATGCAGAAAAATAGCCCTGAAATTCATTTATTTCAGCCCCAATTTTTTTTTATTTTTTTATTCAGCATAACCATTTTGCCGAACTGGGCTGAAAAACCCAGCCCAGCCCTCAGCTCCCCCTGATCCATCTGGGCCGTAGCCCATTTGACAGTGGCAGAAGCGCCGAGTGCCGTGCGTCGTCGGATATCAATCCAACGGCCGGGAGGGCACGCGTCTGGATAAGACCAGCGCATCGCCACCGTCCCCGCGTGGAAAAACCCTAATCCTCTTTTTTCCTTCCTCCTCTGCTCCCGATGGCGACGAGGGCGAGCGCGATGGCGACGAGGGCGAGCGCAACGGCGACGAGCACCGCGCGACAGAGAAGATAGCTTCGGCGCCGTCCAGACCCTCTCGCCAGAACTGCGTGCAGCTTTGGCCAGCGCGCAGCTCCGTCGAGCGGTTCCAGGCGGCGCCCTTTGCGAGGCAACGACGTTCGAGCAGGCGTCCCGGCATCGCGTCAACGACCTGCGCAAATCCGGCACCGCAACAGCCTTCAATGGCGACAAGCGCGCGAGGAAGGAGCGCCGCGGTCCGGTGCGGCGGACGGCAAGTTCGCTCGGGTGCGTGCCCGAGCAAAACTACCAACATAAGATGATGGCTCCGACGCCGCCGTGGCCAGCGACGGCGATGATGCCCATAAGGTAAATTTCCACCGCCATAATCCTTAAATTAGGGTTAGGGTTCCTTCAATTTGGGATTTGATAGTTTAGGGTTTCGGAAATTGGGGAATTCCATTATAAATTGCATCAAACAAATAAATCCCCACTAAAACATGCTCAATTCGAAAACCCTAACTTAATAACAGAGGGAAACTTGAGGAATTTCAGTTCTAGGGTTTCAAAATTTGGGAACTTTGCTTAAAAGTTTGCTGAAATGCATCAATCCCACTTAATTTCGTCAATTGCAAACCCTAGAACCTTAATTTAATCCATCAGAATTTATTCCTTCAAGATTTAGGGCTAAAAACTTAACAAAGACAGGGCTAAAACATAACTTGATCTTAACCAGGAAGAACAACTTAATAAACAACATGACATGCTTGATATAAACATGAACTTTAGCACAAAAACTTAATAGATCAAGCAAGATCTCGAGCTAGGGCTCAAGCTGGAGAGCTAGCAGCTCTGATACCATTGTTGTATAGTTCCAGAATCAACTAGCTCAAGATTGAGCCACAACTTAAAGATGATAGGAAAAATTACCTTGATCTTGTGATGATGCCATGCCTTCTTTTGTTGCTCACACCACCTCCTGATGGAGCAATTTGTGCTTTGGTTCTTCCTAGTGCTTGTAGTGCTTGCTAGATCGGTAGCTTTTCTTTTGAGAGAGTTAGAGAGTGAGAGAGAGAGGCAGAGAGAGCCTTCTGCGTACTTCTACTCTCTTCCAGCTTTATCTCATCCTTTTATTTTGTTTAGCACTATGCACTAGGGGAACCAGCACCGTTGGATCAAAATTCGATGTCTCCGATCAAGACACCTCATTAGTGCTCATTAGTGCTACTGTTTAGCACTATGCACTAGGGGAACCAGCCTTCTGTAGTATTTTACTGTAGTACCGCCCTACTATAGCAGCCGAAAATTTTGACCTAGGAGAGCAGCCTAGATCACTAAAAATATCCAACAAAAAACTGTACAGATATATTCATCTGATTCTTTGGTTTATTTGGAGCTAACTATTTTTTGTCGGAAAAAATGATAGTTGTTACACAGTAAATTCTCAACCCTGAAACTTGATGTCTGTCTAACAACAACATATACTTCTATATTTCTTTGTTTCTGATAATCTAATATCAGAGCCTTGTTAATTTTATAAAAGCGCAATGTATAGCTGCAAAGGTCATTGATTTGATTTGTGAGATTGTTGATGAATTTTAGAGAAGTAATTTTGTTTATTTCATTTATGGATTATAGGTTGTTGAGTCTATGACTCATGTTATTTGGTTTCTCATAATTTTATTTTCTAGATGCCATTCATGTCTTCGGTGTTCATTGGAAATTAATTAAGAGGAGCTGGCAAATGAGAAGCAGACGAGGAAAGGGAGGAGCTAGAGATTGTAATACTGGGCATCTTTGAGCTTTCGAAATGAATACAATGACCATTTTTAGCTCTCTAACTCCTACGATATTCAATTAACCCCTGAGGCTTGTGCGTTGTTGAAAGATGCTCACCCAACGCATATATTTTCAGTGAAAATAGTGCTCTTCCTATTTAGTGACCAATTTCAATTATGATTCGATACACAAGGAGCTATTCAATACGTCTGGTATACTATTGTAGCAGATTGATTTAAATGGAATTCAAAACATCATGCGAGTTTGTGTGGACTTTGAAAATTGAACATGTGGAATGGTTAACTATTCACATACATTCCTTCAGATGTTTCGTTTTGAGTCGGGCATGTGAAGGTGGAGCGCGGTATATTAGGATAAAAACACCTCTCTTCTTCGAAGGTGGGGGCTAAGAAAGGAGCGGGTAAAAAAGCTGTGAGATGAAAGCTATACATATTCATGAAATGAGATGACACTAACAGACAATATATTTATACAAACGTAGCAATACACAGGCATTCAGCTAGTAGTATTTAATCGATGTGCAGTATATCCGAAATTTTATTTAAACTTTCTGACGTTTTCAAAAGTTTTTTAAAAATGTTTTACATACTGGATGCATCCGCACTTGTGACCCGAAACACCGTGTCCTCTTAGATGTACATAGTTTTCTTGTTACAAATAGGACATGACGAAACAAAGTAGTGAGCCGGGGTTCATTTTTTCCCCAAGGGAAGAAATATGGTACGGTGGAAAAAACTAGCATTCTCTTATTTTGTAGTGGAACATCTCTTAGCTAAGGGAAGGAAGCATCCCCTTTTTACATTCCCTCTCCTCCAATTAGATAAATATCATACATGTCAATTCTAGAGAAGGCAACAAATATCAGTCGTACAATGTGTATCTCTTATTGTCATCTCTAGTAATTAATGAGAATTAATTAAATTTTAGTGTGAAATTGTGTTAATAAGCGGAAATTCGCATTGGCACCCGGGAGCATATGCTCCCGGTATTTTCAAAAAAAAATTCAAAATTTGAAAACTTATCAAAAAAATCTGAAAAAAAATCATGCACGTACCTGACCATGGTACGCACCACCCTGTTTTTTTTCGCGCCGAAATGACATCGTACACGCCCTGTACAAAAATGACAAATTTCCTGTCAGAATTTTTTTGATAAGTTTTCAGGTACGTGCGTACCTGAAAACTTATCAAAAATACAAAAAACAGGGTGGTGCGTACCATGATCAGGTACGTGCATGATTTTTTTCAGATTTTTTTGATAAGTTTTCAAATTTTGAATTTTTTTTTGAAAATACCGGGAGCATATGCTCCCGGGAGCTCTCGTTAATAAGAGAATGTTGTTTGAATGGTTGTGATTGTTTGGTTTTCCGGTTCTATGTATTTTTGTATTGGTATAGATAAGAAAACCACTTCTTCGGTTAGAGAAACATGAGTAAATTAGGCAGAAAAGGATAGTGAAAGAAAAACATTTTAATTTTATGTCTTTTAGCTCTTGTAATATTTTACCATTAACTTCTAATTTTGGATACAATCTACTGTTTCATAGGATAACCTGTCGGAGGTTTTCCTACAAGTGGCAGCCATGTCGGCATGTTCTACCAATCCATGTGAAGTTTGTAGGACTATATATATTAGTGTGGCTTTCAAAGACAATTAGGAACAACGCGAGCTATAAATTCTCATCATATATATAGTACATATTTAGGAACAATTAATAATCTGCAAGTCATTAAATAATATAACATAATAAATATTCACCGTGTAATATATACTACATGTCGGCATGTTCTAGCATCCATGGAAAGAGAACGAGAGCTATAAATTCTCATAATAAAAAATAGTACATATTTTAGAAAAATAATAATCTGCAAGTCATTAAATAATATAACATAATAAATATTCACCATGTTATTAAAAACTTGAAAATCTGAACTAAAATTAATTCATCTAGTGCTTACTTTTGATAAAGACAATGTCTTGCTACACGTGAGAGTACTGCAAATTTAGCTAGAACTGCACCGTCGATAATTAGGAACAACGCGAATTCACGGAAATTAAAGCCATGTATTCTTTCATCAACACGAAAATAGTTAAGTCTAAACGGCAAAATCTAATGGCTCTACATTTACCAGACAAATAGAAATGCCTCACTTTGAAACTTAAAGTTATTAAAGATGGATGAGTTTAATTGTATAATCTTAGGAACAGATGTATAAACATGGGTCGTAGTAATGAATAAAAGCCAAAGAATCTCAAATCATCTCAAATATGTGCACATTTTTTGTAAGTGCAAGAACCTACCAAAAAATAGTAAAAAGGACAAAAGCTATGAATTCTCATAATTAATAGTTATTGCATGTTTTGTAAGAAATAATATCTGCAAGTCATTAAATAATATCTCATAACAAATACTGACCATAAAATAATTTCCGAAATCCGAACTAAAAGTAATTAATATATTGCTTAATTTTTAATAAAGACAATCTCTTGCTACATGTGAGAGTACTACAAATTTAGCTAGGATTGGACCATCGATAATTAGGGCAAAATGAAAAGATATGCTATTCATGGAAAATAAAGCCATGTATTCATTCATCGACATGCAATCAATTAAGTCTAAATAGAAAATTTGATGGTTTAATGTTCACCTGACAAATATAAATGCCTCGGCTTTAAGCTTAAAGTTATCAAAGATGGATGAGTTTAATGGTACACTCTTAGGAAGCGATGCAATATAAACATGGTAATAATAATGAGCAAAAGGTAAGGAATAAATGCATCTCAAATATGTACAAATTTGTTATAAATGCAAGAACTAGTGAAATCTAGGTAAAAGGATGAAAGCTATAGTTTCTCATAATAAATATTAAGTACATGATTAGAAATAAATATGAATCTCCGAATCATTTATTAACAATTTGAAAATCTGAACGAAAAGTATTTAACCTGTTGCTTAATTTTGATATATACAAAGTCTTGCTACACATGAGGGTACTACAAACTTAGCTAGGATTGCAGCATGATAATTAGGACAAACTGAAAAGATGTGCTATTCATGCAAACTAAGCGATATATTATTTCATCACCATGAGATGAATTAAGTATGAATGGAAAATCTAATGGTTTATGTTTACCTGAAAAATATAAATGCCTTAGTTTTAAATGTAAAATTATCAAATATAGACGGGTTCAGTTGCACGATCTTAGAAAGATATGTCATATAAACATGGGTAGTAATAATGAGCAAAATGGAAGGAATCTCAATGCATCTTAAGTATGTGTTCTATTATACTTTATATAATAGTTTCAGTTTGATTTAGAAAGAAAAATATAATATGTTAATTTGAATAGTAACAACAAGATTATGAAGAAGTTACCAACCCACGTTGAGGGCCCATACATGAGCTAATATCGATGAATTTAGTTTTATTTTTAACCTCACACTAATGTAACAATAGCAAAATCTTCACCCTAAATCACTATATGATTTGAATTATATAAACATATAAAATATCACCATGCACAAACGACATGTACAGTTAATGATATGGTATTTTCTCCCAATTGATAAACAATATTTGGTCCACAAATTAAAAATTATGAAGATATTTTTTGCACATTTTATATTTATGGTGAATATAGAATTATAATACTAGAAATATATATGTGGAATTATAAATATTTTTTCTGGATAGTTTCAGATGTTGCCCTCGCATGTGCGAGGGCCACGTACCATGCTAGTTTGTTATAAAACCAAGGCCACCCGGCCACAAGCTGTTCAGATCATCGTCTCCTTTCATATCCTACACAAAAAAGCTTAGCACAAGTTACGCGATGGCATCACCGCTCTCCTTCGTGCTCACCTCCAACAACTCCCTCACCATGCTCATCCTCCTCCTCGTAGCGTCCTCACCGCCCTGCCCCGCCGCCGCCGACAACATCACCGCCATCCTGGCGGCGTTCCCTTAGCTCAGCGAGTTCAGCAGCTTGCTCGCGTTCACGGGCGTCACGCGCGACATCATGGGGCGCGACGACCCACTCACGGTCCTCGCCCTCGAAAACGACAACATGGCGCTGCTCAAGGCCATGCCGCCCGAGGCGATCCGGCAGCACCTCTCGCTACATGTCCTCGTCGGCTACAACGACGAGGACGTGCTCGGCCGCCTCCACCCCGGCGAGTCCACGAATGTCTCCACCCTCACTACAACAGGACCCCCCTGACGTGGGGTTACCACGACAAATCCCATGGTGAGATACCTAGGGTTTCGTAAAGAGGGAGAAGTTGGCGCGCTGGTAGTATCGGACGGATGACAAGCAGGAATTTACCCAGGTTCGACCCCTCATTGTGAGGTAAAGACCTACTCCTGCTTGCCTGATTACATTCATGGAGCATTACATGGCGATGGTGGTGATGAGACGTGGTCTCGCTATGGCTATGCGTGTTGCCTGTCTAGTTGTGCCGTATGGCTCCTCTCCTAAAGGGTGCCCCTGCCTAGCTTAATAAAGGGAGTCAGGTAGGGTTTACATGAGTTGTTGTCTTGTACTGCAAGTCGTGGCTTCTTGGGCTTCCTTCGGCCACCAAGTGGGCCTTCGGCTGGAGCACACCAGGTATACCAAAAGTGGGGGACCCGAAGGGTATGACCACGTCAGTAGCCCCCGCAGAATCGGGCAGAGACTCATAGCAGCATGTCGATGCGTCGGGTATGTTGAAGACCATGTGATGACTGTATTAACCATGTTTTGAATCATTTGAGAAATCCAGTGTAGGTGTTAGAAAACCCGATAGTAATAAATCCGATGCGATCTATAGAGAGACCGACTTTGAGAATACCGTTGCGGGCTATAGAGAACCCGACTTTGAGAAATCCGGTGCGGGCTATAGAGAACCCGACTTTGAGAATACCGATGCGGGTTATGGAGAACCCGACTTTGAGAATATGCGTAGCACTCGAGCCAGTGGCGAGTGCACTCCCGATTGGAGTAATCGATGAAATTTGATCTGTCCAAGGAGAGGTGCTCAACTTGGTCTTTAGTGTTTGCACCGTTGCTGCGTTTCTGGTGCTTTTGACTCGGTAGTACGTCGGGTGCGCGTCCATTGCTCCCGGTGGGAGTAGCCTCCGAGTGTCTGGTCGATTCAAAGAATCGGGCAGAGACTCATCTGCGGGTGTATGGCATAATTTGCTTGCTTTATTATGAATCTTTGGGTCGGTAGCACATCGACCAATATTTTGCCTGTTGCTGTGAACATTTGAGTCGAGATTGTCTCGATTGTGCTTGCTGAGTCGGTGATACGTCGACTGATGCTTTGCTTATTTTGCCTAGGGATAGTGGCATAGTAGGCCTGGTACACTTGACGGATCGGGACCAGTTAACTGCACTTCTGGGCAAAACCTTACAAGCCTATTTCAAGTTCGAGTCCCCGGACTCGAACCCGGAACGGGCTGGTCAGGTTCGACTCAGGTCGCGGAGGTCTTACTAAGCCGACCTGCAGCATAACTTTGCGGGTACCTAACGCGTCCGTCAGGATTTTCTTCATGTCTGTTGACACGGAAAGTTTCAGGGCAAACGCTGTACGAGCGGGCCCCGGCCCAGCTCGACGGATCGGCGGGTCTTACCTTTGCACCATGTGTGCAGCATCCGAGATATATGCGCCAGACGCAACTCTGAGGGAATTATGATCGAAATTTGCATAGGGCTAAGTAGCCGAGTCGAGTAAGCTTCGACTGCTTGTTTTGAACAACTTTATGTCTTTGATCGTAGTTTTATCGGGTGCGCGGCAGTGCTCCCGATGGGAGTAGCCCCCGAGGCTATGTGCAACTATTTGTAGTTGGGCATAGGCTCAATTTGTCTTTCTTTTGTTGTTGTCGAATATCTTGCGAGTGCTCCAGTCTTCACGCTTGATGGCATAAATATTTGTCGGGTACGGAGCACTCGAGCCGACGGCGAGTGCCTTCCCGAGTATCAGGTGCGGCCAAGTCAATTTTGTTGCGGCCTGTGCGGCGCAGCCCCCGAGTATCGGGTGCGGCCAAGGCAAATTTGTTGCGGCCTGTGCAACGCGGCACCCGGTAGAGCATCAGGTGCTGCCAAGGCAAATTTGTTGTGGCCTATGCGGCGCATCACCCGGTAAAGTATCAAGTGCGGCCAAGGCAAATTTGTTGCGGCCTGTGCGGCGCGGCACCCGGTAGAGCATCAGGTGCGGCCAAGCCAAGTTTGTTGCGGCCTGTGCGGCGCAGCACCCGGTAGAGTATAACGTGCGGCCAAGGCAAATTTGTTGTGGCCGGTGCGGCGCAGCAGCCGATAGAGTATCGGGTGCGGCCATGGTCTTGCGGTGATTATCCGGAAGGAGTCGACGCGGCGGAGTTGTACGATGCAGGATGTCAACGCGGCGGACGAGAGTCGACGCGGCGGAGTTGTGCGACGAAGGGGGTCGACGCGGCAGACCAGAGTCGACGCGGCGGAGTTGTGCGGCGGAGGGAGTCTACGCGGCGGACAAAGTCGACGCGGCGCGGGCAACGCTCAGCCCTCGAGTCCTCCTTGTCCAGCCGGCGAAGCGGAGTCGATGAAGGCATCGGAGTCGTGTAATCGGGTGCGGCGATGAAGTTTTTGTTTGTTGTTGATGACGAAGCGCCAGCCCCCGAGGGCATGTGGCGCCCTTCCAGGGAGCGGGCTCTCTATGTCGGTAGCGCCGACGCTGGTCACGGTCGTGGTTGTCGATAAAGTTGAGGCAGTCGAGTTGCGAGCGTTGAGCCTGACGAGTCATCGTATAGGCTGCCGATTTTGTCGATGAAGAGTCTGCCGAAATCACGGGTGTTGACGTCAGCGAATCGTCATAGAGGCTGCCGAGCCGTGGACGTCAAAACTGCCGGGTCATGGACGCCGTGGTGGTCGATGAAGTGGATGACGCGGCTGTCGAGTCGTCGAAGATGTCCGCAGCGGGTCGGTGACGGTCAGATGGCGACTAGCCCGCAGCGGAGGCGAAGTGCTATCGCGCAGTCAGTTATGACGAGTTGGTCTTCCTCGTACATGCACACATCGTTTATGAGATGAAGCTATTAGTGAACAATAGCTATTAGTGAACAATAATAATGTAATGACTGAACGAGTAAGAAAAAGATAGATGTATGATCAAGAAGATCAGTCCACGCCCATGTGCATGCACTGCAATCTACACGGAGGATCTCGTAGGGCTGCAGTGTGGTGAGTAGCGACGCAGCTCTTGAGACGCGGAAGCGCAAGCTTCGTCGGTGGCGACGTATGTAGCTGGCAGTGCCACGTTGCTGATATTCAGCACGCGAAGAGACTCGAACGACAGGGAGCCGATGGTGAGATTGGGCTGGCAAAGGGACTCGAACAACAGGCGGGTGCTTGAGCAGCTCATGCGTAAACCTGCACCGCGCGGTAGAGTCTTGGCGCCTGGCATGGTCGCACGCCCATCCCGCTGCCACCGAGCCGACGAAGGAGTACATGCTGTTGTCGCCGATGAGCACCTTGATCTGCGTGTTGCTATGCCGTTGAGATCGTCATTGTCAGGACGCTCCGAGTTGGAGATTGAACCGTGCATGAACATGCAAAGTGAATAGTATATGGCTGTGATTAGCACTCTGGCCGCCTAATCCATGCATATGCATGTGATTAACCTGATTATGCCCTTTTCTTTTTTCCTTGCTCGATTCCCTTCCTTGATTGCGTGCGTGAGTACTAGTTGGAGCTAGCTGGCTACTTTTTTGGCCGCCGATCAGATCGGACTGGCGTCGCTGCCTCCGCTGGTTTATGCGACTCGCGATGAACACGACTGCATGAATCGCTAGATGCGGCGGTCGGCTTCCTCGAAAACATCTGCTGCATGGATTCCATCTGAATTTTTATTTTCCAGTGGATATGATCCGCGCGTGAGGACAGTGCTGATGTCGTGCCCTCGCGCTAGATTAGACGAGCCAGATGCGATCTAACCAAATTTGATCGGTCGCGCGTCACGGCGAAACTTTTGCCGGCTTTAACACGGATGAGATCGGAGTTGATGATGTTGATCGCGCCGAGCTGGCCAGCCGTTGTAGATTCGATCGGCTGCGCGTGCCGGTAGTGGTGATGTCGAGCCCTCGAACGCAAGAGTCGGCGTAGACGACACGCCGATCGGAAGAATTGGAGCGCTCGCCAGCAAATCGGGAGCCGGCCGACGCCTTGCTGATGATGAAATTCAGATGCGATCTGGTCGCAGTTGTCGATGAAGATTGGAGCCGCCAAAACCGTGATCCAGCGCGCGTTCTTCCCACAGACGGCACCAATTGACGTGGGGTTACCACGGCAAATCCCATGGTGAGATACCTAGGGTTTCGTATAGAGTGAGAAGTTGGCGTGCTGGTAGTATCGGACGGCTGACAAACAGGGATTTACCCAAGTTCGACCCCTCATTGTGAGGTAAAGACCTACTCGTGCTTGTCTGATTATATTCATGGAGGATTACATGGCGATGGTGGTGATGAGATGTGGTCTCGCTATGGCTATGTGTGTTGCCTGTCTAGTTGTGCCGTATGGCTCCTCTCCTAAAGGGTGCCCCTGCCTGGCTTTATGAAGGGAGTGAGGTAGGGTTTACATGAGTTGTTGTCTTGTACTGCAAGTCGTGGCTTCTTGGGCTTCATTGGGCCACCAGGTGGGCCTTCAGCTGGAGCGCACCAGGTATACCAAAAGTGGGGGACCCGAAGGGTATGACCACGTCACCCCCGTACAGCAACACATCTATGTGTATCTAGGCACCTATATAAGCGTTGTTAGGGCCTTTACCAACGGATAATTACGCGTTGCCTTATCGGGCGTTGCAAGGATGCAATGTAACGGATATACATGCGTTGGTAACTAATGAGATAAGCGTTGCTAAATAGCTACAGATTTCAACCAATGGTTGTATGCGTTGGTAGAGAGATCCTACAATTATTGAAAATCTATTTTATAAAATAATATTTTCGGATTGGTTTGACTGTTCAGGTAGATGGTAGATTTTTTACTACACGAGAGAACTTAATTCATACATGACATACCACATCACACAAATTGTAGAATATGAATGCATTGCGTACCAAAAATTCAATATTTCTATTGGATTTTCCATCTCATACATGAAAATAATCTAAACGAGTGTAAAGTTACAATTTGGCATCAGAGTATGATATTCTACCTAGTCATACATATACATAGTAGGCGGTTTACAATCTTACATCAAAACATGACACTGTACGGGGTCCTGTCTCTAAATCTATTCTAATATTTTCCTGACATGTTCAAAGCTAAAGCTTCTATCCGAAATAGCAAGTATTGCTGATGTATGAGACCTGCAAATACAAAAAAATTGTTTTCAGTATGAAAGTTGCAAAAGATAGTAAATGGCTTAGTGAACTCTTCCAAGTCAGCATGTAAGACATTTTTGCTATCACGTGCACTTGAAATAGCTCATGAGACCCTCAAGTCATAGTGGTTACACACTGATGGAAATACAAAACGAAATTTTTATAAGAAATAACCATGACTGGATCTAAACAAATCTGTAAAACAAAAGAACCAAATACTTTCAGTACTAGCATGGATAAGTCATAGTGTTAAATGGCAGATTTTGTATGTCGCACCCTCCAAAACTACCCAGCAGCTAAGCAAAATATTTCAGTACTAGCATGGACGAGTTAAACTAAATACATAAATAGTACTCTGAAACTATATACAAAATCGAATTTAAAATAGGAACATGAAACTAAATACATAAATATTACTATGAAACTATATACAAAATCGAATTTAAAATAGGAACAGGAAATGCTTCTCCTCGAATAATGGAGCATACCTTCAGTGAAATTTCATCAATTTACTTGGTGGTAAATACATCGGCCTTGAGAACTTTGTGAGTTCGTTCTTTTTTATGTTACATTCTCTGCCAGGAAAAGTAATATGACAGTTATGCAGTATTGGGCTGGGCTTATTTCTCTTTACGTGCAGTTTGTAGAATGGACAACGGATGTTGTCGACAACACATGCATATGTATCTACGATAAAATTTTGCAACGAGTACTCAACGCGTTGCCGAGTATGTATTGCTGTAAGGGGGTTCTCCTTGTAGTGCCTGTACCAGTCCTCGGGCGACGCGCCACAGGGCGCCGGCATGGTGAGGGTCTTCGGGCCCGACTCCGGCAAGAATTAGAGAGTGAGCTTCGTGCCCTTGGGCCCCGTGGCAGGCTCCGTCGTCTGGCAGCAGGAGTTGTTCATCAGGGCCATGTGCGAGGACTTTAACCGCATGGCTGTGCTACAGGTCTCAGCCACGAAGTCGGCGCCCTGGCTGCCCGGGGCTTCAGCAACGCGCGACGTCACTGGCGGAGATGCTGCTGCTGTTGATGCCACTAGCGGTGGTGCGAAGAAGAACTAGGTTGTGGCAGTGCTCAATCTGGACCGGTCCAAGCACCCTGAATCTGCATGGCAATAAAAATGATAGCTGGTAGTACTTGTCTGAATTGAAAGTCAATTGCAACTAAGTATGTGTCGTGAGTTGCTATTTGAGTTCCATCCGGCTTCCAACTTGTTTATTGTTTCAGTTTGCTTTGGAATATTATGTGTTGATCGAGCGCTTGGTCTGTTTAAGTTCTTGATGCAGTTGAACGTTAATAAGAAAGAAAGACGCGAAAACCCGTTAAATTCATGGGAATTTCATTAGGTGCTTGTTTCTATTAGAGTCGACTGCAACATCTACTTGTATTGTTGTGGAACCCAAGAGACTCCATCTTGGAGATCGGTGTTTTGTGATATTTTTTTAATTATAAATTGTTGGCAAATGCATGAATGTCGTCATCTTGGAGATCATTGTTTTGCAATATCTTAAAGATATTTTTTACTACTCATTTCTCGGTACACACCTACTGGCGGTGCACCGTGAAGCCATCGAGGCAAAAGCTCTGGGAATTAATCGCCCTAACTAGAGATGATCGTAGCGTATAGGAGAGTAAATAGCACTGGCGGTCACACAACTCGTTCAGCATGTGCACTTAAGTCACACATCTAAAAAACGTGTATAACGGGTCACACAACTGAACAAACGTGTGCACTTTGGTCACAAACAGGACACGTCATCCCGTTTTGGACTCAAAATTTTCCGAAACCCCCTGGTGTAATATTACGAGGATTATATTGCAAAATTCTACACCTGACGGGTGGGGCCCACCCGTCAGGATTGTCTTCTACCTCAAGCAGGAGGGGCGGCCGGCGGCAAAAATTTCGCCTCGTCGACGGCAAGGGGGACAAATCCTTCCTCACGCCGCCATACAAGAAACCAAAGGCACCGCCGTAGAAGAAACCAGAGGCGCCTGGACGGGACGCGGTGGTCCAAATCGAACGCCATCGGAGGAGCGTCGGGTTGCGGGGGACTCAGCTAGATTCCCTCCGGTATTTTACCTCTGGCCCGATGGAGATGGTCGTACGGTCGGTGGCCGATTGGATTTGAGGTAGAGGTGCCCAATTACGTGGGAAGAGACCGATACGGCCTCTCTCCGGCGACCCTCGCCCTACCTCTAGGCCACAACTTCGTCGCCCCCAAGACTGCTACGGTGGGCCATCTCCAGCTCCGCGCCGGTCCTGGCCGAGCAGTTGTAGCCCGAGCCGGCGGCGGTAGGGATCCACGGCCTAGCCATAGGCAGATGGAATCCAGGGGAGCTCGCAGACATGGATGGATCGGACATGCAAGGGTGCCCGGTTGTCGTTCCCGACCCATACGCCATTCGCCGCATGAGCTGCTCTCGATCTGGGCCTACTCTCCAAGGCTCGTTCCGCCGCAGGCCGACTCCGAGCCCTCGTCTCCGCCGCCGGTCGCTTCTCCTGCCTGAGGTAGAAGACAAGCCCGTCAGGTGTAGAACTTTGCAATTTGACACTCTTAATATTATTCCAGGGGTTTTCTGAAAAATTGCAGTCCAAAACGGGATGACGTGGACTGTTAGTGACCAAAGTGCACACGTTTGTTCAGTTGTGAGACCAAAAAATCACGTTTTCCAGATGTGTGACTTAAGTGCACATACGCGACGAGTTGTGTGACCGCCAGTGCCATTTACTCCGTATAGGAGGACTAGTTTTGTCCATGCAGAGCATCGTTGTTGGATCTCTCAGCCGTGTTTTTCTTTTCAAAACTGAAAAGAATTAAGCAAAGCTTCATGAACAAGAAGAGGCCTTTCCTCCATATATGATGAAGGCATCCAATTGTTTGTTACAAACTCAGGAAATAAGCCATATAAATTGTGGAAATTTCCGAAAACAATTTACTATCTCCACTACTTATCAAAGAGAGAACTTTTTTTTACAATTAATACCGTACAT
This sequence comes from Poa pratensis, assembly GCA_947311845.1. NCBI lineage: Eukaryota > Viridiplantae > Streptophyta > Magnoliopsida > Poales > Poaceae > Poa > Poa pratensis. The sequence goes on along the minus strand of CAMZMU010000033.1, from coordinate 17,736,794 downwards.
TATAGTAGCGAATAGTACATGGTAGAGATATAAGAGCTGACTACATCGAATACAAAATTAAAAAAAGGGCAGCCCCGGTGCAGTAGCTCCCGCTTGCGTAGGGTCTGGGGAAGGGTCCGACCACTTTGGGTCTTTAGTACGCAGCCTTTCCCTGCATTTCTGCAAGAGGCTGTTTCCAAGACTTGAACCTGTGACCTCATGGTCACAAGGCAGCAGCTTTTACCACTGCGCAAAGGCTCAAATAAAGCCTAAAAGAAAAGAGCAAATCTTCAAACTCTTTCTTCTTCCATTACACAATCTTGAACTTTTCTGAAGGCAGCCGTAGAACGACAAAGATACCAATCCACAGACCTACGAATACCAACGAGGGTTCTCCCATAATTTTGAGCCGCAATGCCAAGGTTAATCAACCAACATCGGCAAGAGTACCAACACCAATATTCCAGGGAATAACAACCGGACAGTTTTCTCGACGTCGCTGGGAGCCGAGAGTACGAATCACCATTGTCGAGGACGTAGCAGCCGGGACAAATATTGCGAGGACAATCCTCGCGGCAACCATAAGAAAAGATCCAAAATCGATCCGGCGAAGCAAGATCTGAAGGACCAAACCTAGACAAATTTAATCTTACAACACCACCATTGACGTCGGGAAGAAGATCTCGTCGTCGATGAAAGAACCGAAGATTGCTTATTGTAGATGATGAAAACTCCATTGATGAAGAAGACGGCACCAAAACCCTAATCAAATCTGTTGAAAACACTACTTTTACTAAGAACTCCAACCATAGATCGAATTCCCCACCCCTCGCGACACCGGCGAGACTGGCCGGAGGAGGGGGAACCGAGCTATGGTGGAGGCGGAGGTGGTGGCGGCGGCGTGGCTAGGTTTCGAGACCTCTTGTTCTTCGTAACGATGCTTTGAGGCTTGACATTGGATATTCGCAACATTCTGGACCGAATATAAAAGAGAGAACTTAATCTTTCCTACATCCACCAAAACAATCGTACACAGAACAACCAGCGCGCTTGGATCTTGCCCACTCAATGAAATCGAACGATACAGGCAGGTTTCATCACGTCGCGCGAGGACCGACGGCCCAGATCGATACTGTCAACCGGCAGAACATTTCCTGCCGAACTGTGCAGCGCTACACGTACCCCATTCGCACGGCGCCCTTCCCTCGCGATGTTTAGTTTAGGAAACTCAGTTAATTCCTCACGCAATCTTCGCTCATAGCAATATCTCAACCCAGCGCGATCTCTGATCTCGATCCTGTGATTAAGCCCCGATCCAAAAATCAAACGCCAATCTCCTAATAGAGCGGGCCGACATGGACAATAACCACAGAGCACGGAGGGTCATGGAGAAGGGGCGGGTAAGAGCGGCGGTGTGGCGGTGAGAGCAACCACGGAGGGGCAAGCGGTGGCGACTCCATGACCGTGGTGGAGGCTTCAATTGCTCCCCCGCATATGGAGTTCCACCACTCCAATCAAGAAAACGCTGCCCACACTGCTGATGTGTGCCTCCCTCGATCTGCATCGTTGTCAGACTTGAATTGGCCTCTCCATGTGCTCCCGCACCCGGCTGCCACTCAGGTCAAGGGAGGATGGGAAGGTATTCAATTAGGCATGCATGTAGATTTTTAATGTAACTCGATTAAAGGGTGAATCGCTGCTGCACCCCTACACCTTGATGCCTGTAGCAACGGCCCATCTACCTACATCTGGATTCCCTTGTCTGAATCAAGGTAAAAATGGATACTTGTACTTTGGATGGTTATATTTGGCACAATCTGATGATTATGACATGACGTTGATTGGTTATATATACAATTGCTCAGTGTCGTTTCTTCCATAAGATCTTAATTTTTTTTGTGTAAGTACTTGTGCTTCTCCAATTCTGATGGGTTATCCATGTTACATGCCTATTTGTGTTTGTAAACTTTTCATTACATAAGTTGGCTGTGCGCACTTGGTTTGGTTCAAATTGGTCGCCTTTGCACCTTGTGGCAGTACAGAATCATTTGCAGCAAAGCATACATATTCTACACACAAGTGACAGTAAAATTCGTAGCAGTAAAAGTGTTCAGATCATACTGTTATGGAATATCATGTAACTGCTATTAGCCTATTACTGCATAGTTCATATATCTATAGGTTTTCGGCTAGCTGTTAATCCAGATTTTGTCGTGCTTAGTGGTGATCTGTTATATTATTTATGGGAATGTCTATGATATCTGAAGTAGCAATGTTTAAGTAAAATAATGCATGTTTCACTTGAGCCTATTGGCTATGGGAATGGCTATAGATTCTAACAATATAGTAGTATTTTACAGGAATAGCTACGAATTCCAAACAATATATGTTAATCCAGGAGAAGCAATGGTGGCATGCGACGCCTGCAGCTCGGCATGGCGGTGCACGTAGCAATAGACGCTGCTATGAGTGGGGATAAGGTGAATGGCAAGGTACCCATGGTCAACAGCCATCCTGTCTTTTTTTTTCAATGCCCAACCCACCTCCGCGGGCACCGCCCTCACATCCTCGCCAGCGACTTCCGTCGGCCTCACCATGGCTTTGGCTCCAGAGATGAGCAGAATGTGGTGTGGTATAGTAAGCATATGATGCACTGAGGTGCAGAGCGATTTCATGCGGGAGCCGGTTGCTGCGTGCAAATGAAGTGGCCATTCAAGCAGGTTATCTCCTCAGTCTCACATCTTCCTATTCTATTTATTTCGTTGGTTGGTTAATTATGACTGTCTTTGTTTTATTTGTATCCTGAAACTATTTAATTTGTTTTTGCAGATCTGCAGCAAGCCTGGCTACTATATCACGCCTTACAAAAAAGGCGTTTAAGAGGTTAGATATGTGGTCCTTCTCATCATTTCCGTTTTATAAATTGATCCATGGTTTGTTTGATTATGTGTTACTTAGATCCCGGTAAATTGGTAATCAAGAAGAATAGCAAGCATGGTGGCCTCTTGCTTTATTATTTGCCGTCCGAAAAACCAAAGAACAACATGTTTTGTGTGTGTCCCCATTGCGTATTATAAGTGTTTGTTGTTCGCTGTTTTTTCTGGATGATTGGTTCTAGAACTCTTCATCATAGCGTGGATATGTGATCTTTCATGTAGTTGCTTAATCCAGGAGGATGTAAAATTACAACGAAATATACTGCTAATAGAACAGTATTAAAGCCTTTGTGCTTTAGTTTTGACAAATTACCAGAAATGTACGTACACAATAATTTTCCCAGCTTCTATGATGAACAACATCATTGAATTCCATGGACCTGTAGTCTCTGGTATAATTACCGGGTGTATCATGTATATTGCATTGATCGAAATAACGATCCATTTACCCCCTATTGCAGAACAATGTTGAAAAGCTATGGGAAGCATGTGCGAAATGTTGTTATTTATGAATCTGGAAGATGGATCCCATAAAAGCATTTTCTACACGACGAAAGCAATAGCAAATAGATTCTGTTGTACAAACTAAAATGTCTTTACCTTGATTGTACTACATATATTATGATGTTCCAAACTTGATATGGTTTATTATTGATTATTACAGGAAGCATTTATGTTTGAAAAGATTTATCCGGTGGACTAATTTAGGCATTTAGTTTCTTGTGATAACCTAATAATCTCAGCAGACAAGAAAAAGCATTTAACAGGCAAGTTATATGCATATACGGTAGATGTTACACACTATATATTGCTGAAAACAGATTAGGTTTACGACGAAACCTAGAAATCGATCACTGATCCAATTTGACTACCTCTACGGGATAGACCTCAACAGAAAACTGTTGAGTAACGGCAGCAAGTGATTGAGTTCAGTAGTTCCTCGTATAAAATTCTTGACTCTAGAGATATGGTAATATGGAGAAGACAAAATTGTTTGAAGCACGCACAGAACCGGAAGCGCCCCTTGTTTCAAAGAGAGGAGGACGGGTTATTCACATTTAATTTGATGGTCAGAGGCAAATTGAAAGCTAAGCAGTGGTAATTAAGACCCCCGGGGGAAAATAGGGATGTCTCCTACGTTACCCATAATATGTGGAAGTATCGACGTAATTTCATAGATTCATTCGATCACTGGAACAATATTGCATTTCTTGAAAATAACTTCAAATTAAACACATGTGCATAGAGACTATATATTGCCAATCATAAATTTGTATTAGTTGATTGGTCTTGACTACAAAAATCCAGAATAAAAATCATGTTTTTCAAAGGTGTAGAAATGTTTTTGCAATTGGCTTAAAATTGGTTTAATCTAACAAACTAAAACACGTATATTTTGCTGTATTTTGTTGAGACGTGCATTGCACGTGCATGTTAACTAGTGTAGATAAAACATGTAAATCACGTGTTGTTATTATCATGTCACAAAATTAACGCCTAAATTGAGCTCTATATTTTTTTTATTATGTATATTCGAGTTTCAATATGGCTATAATTTGTTATCACTAGCAATGATGTGTTTATCCTTTAAAAAACACTAAGGAAACGAGCACTCTTTGCAAATATCACAGATCTTCCTCTATTCGTATGACCATTTCCAGGATGGCGACGGAACAACGGCGCGGATGGGGTTTTCGCGGGTCAATCTGGGGAGCATTTCCAGAGCATGGGCACGGCATGTGGGGATATAGAGTTTATGGTTATAGAGTTTGTCATGGCAGAGCTTAAAAGAAACTGCAAGAGGAGCTGAGGAGCAGCACCCCCAACGAAAAAGATATTGTGACAGTACCCAAGGAGGTCAAAAGAGACATCCCGTCTGCATCCCCCGACGCAGCTCCTCGGCCTCACCTCTCCATAGACAGTGTGCACATCAACGAGTACGTCATTCCATCTCAAATACCAGTTCTTGGTAATGCCTGGACGATTGGAAGGGGCACAAGTGGTGTGTGGGAAGACACCAAGAAGTTCAAGTCGGAAAGGTTTCTCGGTGGTGCCATTGATTACAAGGGGAACAAATTTGAGCTCCTCCCATTTTGGTACTGGAAGAAGGATGTGCCCTGTCATAAACTTATCATATGTGTATGAACTCACGTTAGGGAATGCACTACATCATGGCTGCTTGAAGCTTGAAGGTCCCCACCCCAATGTGTATTTGAATTAGCAGCTAGTTTTTTTTAGCAAAATTATCAGCTAGTTAGTCGTGATCCTCCTAGGTTAGAGAAAAAACGGAGCTTTTTTTAGGGGAAAAAAAACAGAGCTGTTTTTTTTTTGAGATAAAAAAAAACAGACCTGTTGGTAGGACTGGAATTCGAGCTGAGCCGAGCGAGCTCGTTCAACAAACGAGTTCAGAAATGAAACTTGGCTCGACTCGGTAAACGCGAGTAGCTCGTTTAACTCGCTCAAATAAAAAATAAGAAATTTTTGATATATTAGTGCCAAACTGTTAATATTTTTTGCACCGATAATGGTGTAGAGATTCTATATTTTAGCATTGATCTATCCATTGACTAGAGATGTAAAATTATAGAAAGATCATCATTGTTATAGTTCAGAATTAGTAGGAAAATTACTTGTTTTTCTGTATGCGCGCATGTTTGAACACTTAGAATGTGTTAAACGAATTATCGAGCTACTCGCGAGCTACTCACGAGTAGCTTGGTCAACAAATGAGTTCAAAAATGAAACTTGGCTCGACTCGTGAGACAATGAGTTCGAGCCGAGCTGAGCCGAGTCATGAGCTACTCGTTTAGCTCACAGAGTTTCGAGTTTTAATTCCAGTCCTAGCTGTTGGTCTCTCCAGGAATCGAGGCTGCAGGCTATGGGCCTTAGGATTTTGGCCCAGTTACGAAATCAGCACAACTCTCGACCTCTCGTCCTCGCATAGCTCGAAAACTTCCGCTCAACAACAAAAACCATGTATTATTAGTCTGTTTTCCTTTCTGATATCAACACTTTCACTGTGCTAACATTCTGGCGAACATGTACTTGATCATCTGATTGCTAAGTTGTAAATGTTATAATACTCAGGTGGAGAAACCTGCAGATCTAATTGACAAAGAGGAGGCGAAGACTCGAGAGAGGGGGACTACTCTAGTGATGGTACGCTCGAGAACGCTGACCATCAAGCCTTCGCTGCTCAACTGGAAGTACATAGTTGTGGCATTGATAGCCACGTTGGCTGTTTTTGGGATTTCTGAAGACCTCATGGTGGAGAAAACAGAATGGCAGATAGATGGAAATGATTATGCGTTTTATTTCCCTGCTTATGGGTGTGGTCCATCGTCTCTAATTTGTCTTGGGCGAATGGGGCACTTGCATCGGTATCATACCAAGCAATTGAGATGGATTGGGGCGCAGAGGACTGGCAAGGAGGCGCCCCAGCCTCTAGTTCGATCAAGAAGAGCCGCAACAGCCAGAGACGGGAGTGCGAAGAAAAGTGCACGGATCTCATCTTCTTCCCCCTCCGTTGTCCAACATAATATTTGGCTTGAGGGAATTACGCGCATGATAGTGTATTTCTCATCTTTACCGCGAGATGTCTCACCTGAATACCTGATACTTACCATTCCTCGAAAAAAAAAGATTCATCCTGAAAAATCAAGTAAAATCCATTAGTGAAAAATCAAAATCAGAATTTTCATTTACTTGATCGACCAATGTGAGAAAATATCGTGTATGGGAGTAGCTGCGAATTATTGGAGTTCCGGAGATCCAACGACGACAGCTGTTTGGTCCAAGTCTTGAATCTGGCCTTCAGTAGGTGGGGGTACATACTGTCGCTGGTTGGTAGTGGAAACATCTTGGCAATTGCTGTGACGATAAGATCCCCATTCTCCCCCCACCCACCTTTGTGCGCATCCCACACATTTGACGAGAGAGAAGCACCAACATTGGATCCACGTCATTGACAGAACATATCCACTAGCGACATGTACATCCATGTCCACCGTATTAGCAGTAGGAGAATATGACACTAATTTTAAGATTGATTTAATCTCGTTTGGTAAACTGGAGCATAAAATCTTAGGAAACAACTCACAAATGATAGGAGTTTTTTTCTAAGAAGAACAGAAGGAAATTCTGCCCGCACGTAATTCGTTTAAGAAGAGCCGCAACAGCCAGAGACGGGAGTGGGAAGAAAAGCGCACATTCATCTTCTTTCCTCCCCCGGTGTCCAAAATTATAATTGGCTGGAGGGAATTGTTCATATTTACCGCAAAAATGTCTCACCTGACGCTTACCCTTCCTCATATTCATTCTGAAAAGTCGAATAATCCATTAGTGGAGATCACAATCAGAATACTGTAGTGGAGATCACAATCAGAATACTGTAGTGGAGATCACAATCCATTAGTGGAGATCACAATCAGAATACTGTAGTTGCGAATTATTGGAGTTCTCGAGAATGCAGCGACTTGGACCAGAGCTCGTCTACGGAAGTTGTTTGGTCCATGGGACCAGCGACTTGGACCATGACAGGCACTTGCTGTGACGATACAGTCCACAAAAGCCGTATCCCCATTCCCCCCACCCACCTTTGTGCGCATCCCAGACATTGACGAGAGAGAAGCACCAGGGCGAGCAGGAGCCATGGCGGGAATCGGGGGCATGATTGCCGCTGCGCTCTTGAAGGAGGTGGTGCAGCAGATCGGTTCGTTCGTGGGAGGACAGATCAAGCAGCAGCAGCACTTCGACAAGGATCTGAACCAGATGAAGAGTACCCTCGAGTCCATCGAGGCGCTACTCAAGGACGCCGAGCACTCCAACACCAACAATGCCATGGAGTTGTGGCTCAAGCGTCTCACGGACGCCATGTATGCCATCGCCGACATGATTGAGGATTTTGAAGCAGGAACTGAGGCTGAGCCAACACGGAAGGTAAGGCCCCTGTGAATCATTTTTTGCGAAAATACGCTGTATGTAAGGAAAAGGGGAGGGCCGAGCGACTTCGAAGCACCATCTCCGTCCTCTGGCTTCCAGAACTGAGCAGCGTCCTGTACACCAACCCAAGGCCGAAGCGATCTGCCCGACCCGCTCTTATTCTGAAACCAAAAACTCATACTTTTTCGCAAAAAAAAACAAAATACTTTGACCAAGTTTTATTTTCACTTCAAAATAAATAGATTAGCGGATACGAATTTCATATAGACGAAGTTGAACTCAGCTATAATTGAAAAAAAATACCATTTAACCATAAAGTCTTAATTAATGACCGGCATGAGGATGTTCAAATTGAATCTGGAATTCATAAGTTAGGCAAGTCAGATCATGCATCAAACTTTCTGGCCTAAAATAGAATTTTTCCTTATATCACCAACCATTTCGCCAGTGACTAACAATTAAGCTGATTATCTCTTGCAGTTCTCCATCAAGAAACATCTAGCAGTTATGATGCCTTGTTGCACAATCGGCCCCAAGTTCACAATGGCTAACAAGATGAAGACGATGAGAGAGGAACTGCAGGGTATCACAGATCAATATAAAAATTTCAAGTTAGCCAGGCACTAATGCCGATGAGCCGAAGGTCATACAAATGCGTGAAACGTCATCAACCATTGAGACATCAATCATTGGGAGGACGAAGAGGAAAATAAAATATGGGTTTCTTTATCAGAGAGCATTCTAGAAGACTCATTGTCCTTGGTATACACGGCATTGGAGGCCTTGGCAAGACGACTTGGCGAAAATGGTTTACAATAATAAAACCAAATTTGAAACTACGTCCGGGTGTGGATTTATGTGTCCGAGACATTTGATTTGAAAAAATTGGCAATTCTTTAAAGTCAATTTCAGGAATGAGAGTCGGTACACTGAAAAGGAGATGATACCAGATCACTTGGAAGCTACTCGCCAATAAGAATATTCTGATTGTTCTAGATGATTTGTGGGAGGAGATGATTCCCAATTGATAGTCTGACTGCCATGCTTAAGGTTGGAATGGTAGCAAGGTGGTTGTTATAGCAACCACACGCAATGAGAGATTGCAAGGAAAATTTCGACCATTCCCCACATGAGCTAGCATCACTGACGGATGAGATGTGCTGGACTATAATTAAGCAAAAAAGTCGTTTGAATCTAGAGATGACAAAGAACAGTGAAGGACATAGGGGAAGCCATTGCAGCAAAGTGTGGAGGTGTGGCTTTAGCAGCTCAATCAATTGGACCCATTTTGGAAACTATGACCTATAATCATTGGAAGAACGTGAGAGACAGTGAAATCTGGAAAGAATCTGCTTCTCTTCACATCCGATAGATAAAGCTGCATCACAGGTGCTTGCATCCTTGAAGTTAAGCTATACTTTTATGCCTCGGTATTTGAAGCTCTGCTTTGCCTATTGGGCAATCTTTCCGAAAGGATGGATAATATCTAAAGATGATCTAATTCACCAGTGGATTTCTCTTTGTTTTATTGGGGCAACACACCATTCACCGCTTGGGAGCTCGGCGAGATGTATATTACTCAGCTTTTGAATCTTTCTTTCCTTGAACATTCGAAGGAATCACCGGTAAGTTTGTGCACGACTTTTATTATTTACACAACTATTATTTGCTTCATACTGTTGTTTTGGAATTCATACGAAGCTTCTTTATATGGTGCACATGTTTATCCAATCTTTCGGTGGTTGATGCATTTTAAAACATACTTAACTTATCCATGTAACTTGTTAGAAAATTTCAGTTGCTCGTGCACATACCACATCACACCCCATATAAGCATATACCCACACATAAAAGCACACCGAGGACATTCCTGATTATTTTGACTACTTATGTTATTTTTGTATGCTAGTAAAAGAAACAATCCTATAGAACTAATGGCTCGAGGGGAAAACATAATGTCCAACTTTTCCACTTTGGTGTATTAGATCTCATAGAAGTAAGAGTCATACTTCAAATTTTGGTGCATGAAAGGTGAGGTTAAACTTCAGTATTTTGCATAATGGTGGTGTGCGGGGCATTTGTGCTTATGCTAACTAGCATCATTGATCAGTAGAATAAGTTTTTATAGACTAAATTATCATGCACAATTATCACTTGAGATGCACGCAGCACATAGTATTATTTTCTACTCCCAAACACAAAAATAATGCTCAAAGATGCAGTTTCATTTAATCTTTTGCCCTTTCTGTAAGGTCAATTAAATCGATTGAACCACACAATTGCTAGCTTAATTTGGTCCACTATGCTACCTGTCACTGTTAAATTTGTTAGTGCATCAAATGCTTGAAATATTAAAATCTGACACTGCTAATGGCTTTGTTTCAGATAATGTTCACCATGCACGACCTGGTGCACGATCTAGCAAGATCGGTGATGGGCGACGAAATTCTTCTCGCTGGCAATGATTGCAACATTGGGGGAAACCGCTGCCACTATGCACTGCTCAATGATTGTAGCAAGCCATTGGAGTCACGGAGGATAAGGGCACTCCGTTTTATGGGCTCGGTTGAAATTCGGCTTGATGATGCTGCATTTGCATATGCTAAATCCCTGCGTGTCTTGGACTTGAGCGAGTGCTCCATTCATGAATTGACAGATTCAATTGGCCGATTGAAGCAGTTGAGGTATCTTAATGCTCCAAGGGTACAACATGAAGTTATTCCGGATAGTATCACTAGGCTGACAAAATTACTTTACCTCAGTCTTCGAGGATCTTCTATATCTGCACTGCCAGAGTCAATCGGAGAAATGGAGGGTCTGATGTATCTTGATTTGTCATGGTGTACGAGAATTAAAGAACTTCCAGAATCATTCGGGAAGCTACAAAAGTTGGTGCATCTTGATTTGTCACGATGCTCTGCTTTGGAAAATATATCGAAGTTTATGTGGAGCCTCACGGACCTGCAATATTTGAACTTATCATGGTGTCTTTGTATTGGATCGCTACCAGAATCTCTAGATGGCCTTACTAGTCTACGATACTTAAATTTAGGGAGGTGCCTTCGAGGAGGTCAAAATGGCAGTTTGCTGGACCGTATCAGTACCCTTTCCAATCTGGAATATTTGAACTTGTCTGGTAATAAATGCATTACTTCTCTACCTGTAAGTCTTTTTAACCTGAGAAAGCTGCACACACTGGGCCTATATTTAGAGGGCTGCGATGGTCTTGTTGAACAACCTGTACCTCATCCTAGTACCAGTTTCGTATCATTACCACGTTTTGAGGTGCACGTTAGAGATGGTGAATCGAGCAGCAATCTTGTCTGCTTACAGGGCACGAATCCTAAGGAGCTGGAAATAGTCTGCCTTGAAAATGTGAAGTCCGCAGAAGAGGCTCGGAGCATAAAGTTGATGGAAAAAAACAATCTCGAGGACTTAATATTGTCGTGGAGTGAAGGTGCTGAGAGGTTTGTGGATGATGAAGTGTTGCTGGAGAAACTAGTGCCACCGAAAAGTTTAGAGTACTTGGAGATAATGGGTTATAATGGCGTCAGCTTGCCAACATGGGTCACGTCAAGTACGTGTCCGGAGTTGAGCATAAATGATTGCCGCAACTTGAGGATGGGGCCACTTCTTCCTAGAGCAGTCAGGTTGGCGATAGGAGGTAGTGATAATGTGCTGTCATCATGGGGAGAGTGTACAATGCCAAGCACCGGTGTTTCCTCCTCTTCTTCTTCAGCATTACCTACTCTAAGTCTGACAGTTGCAGACAGTGAGCTGCCCATGCAGCAGTGGAGACTGCTTCGCCACCTCTCTGGACTCAATCGTTTAGAGATCAAGAATTGTCCTGACCTGACCGTCTCCCCTGACATCATCCCACATCTGTCCTCTGTTACGTGTCTGGTGATAAACAGCTGCAACATCTCATCATTGCCGCATTGGCTCATGGACTTAACCGGTCTCGAGGATTTGAGCATCAATAATTGCCCCAAGTTGATGATGGGGCCACTTCTTCCTAGAGCAGTCAGGTTGGCGATAAGAAGTAGTGATAATGTGCTGTCATCATGGGGAGAGTGTACAATGTCAAGCAGCGGTGCTTCCTCCTCCTCTTCGTCAGAATTAACTATAAAAAGTCTGACAGTTGAAGACAGTGAGCTGCCCATGCAGCAGTGGAGACTGCTTCGCCACCTCTCTGGCCTCAATTATTTAAACATCATGGCTTGTCATGACCTGACCGTCTCCCCTGACATGATCCCACATCTGTCCTCTGTTTCGTTGCTGGTGATAGACAGGTGCAACATCTCAGCATTGCCGCATTGGGTCATGGACTTAACCAGTCTCGGGTGCCTTTGGATCGTAGATTGTACACGCATTGGGTCATGGTCTTTGCCGGAGGACATACAACAACTCACCAAGCTTGGAACAATTCATATATTCCGATGCCCTGATTTGAAGAAGTGGTTCGAATTGGAGGAAAACAAGATGAAGCTCGCTCACATCGCTATCGACTGTTGACTGCCCATGTGCTGCCACCGACCACGGTCCATCAATTCTTTGTTTGACTGCCCGTGCGTTGCCATGTTGCTTCAAATTTCTTTTTCCCCACACATGTAAAGTGAGAATTAATTTGTGTGGTACACACCAACAACGATATGGGATCACAATTTTCTAAGCACAATGTACATAAAACATCGCCCCTAACGCTATTCCGTTCAACACCAATCATGTCTTAAATATAAATTTAGCCTCTCTCTCCCTCCCTCCCTCCCTCCCTCTCTCTCTACTTAGTGTAGAGAGAGATACTATTTAAAAATGTTATTTCCTATTTAACCCTGGAAAAACAATTCTTCCCTATTTGATAGTTGGTATTTATTTTTTTATTTTATTTTTGCATTATATGACACTCTAGTTCATTTTTTGCAAAGTCAAAATAATATATCATCATCAATTGGTCAGTGGGGCCAGAAAGCTAAATTTAATCTACGTGAAACGGTTGTGGATTTGACCAACTAAACGTAGTCAAGGTTTAGACATATACATGATTGACATTGCATGCAACAAGTATCCTATTGTAGTTCTTGGGATCTCACTTATAAAATCTAAAGTTGTATTGATAAAAACGGGACATCAGAATATGTATACATTTTTGTAAGAGAAAATTCCAAGAATGCATTCATGTGTTCCAAAAATGACATCACACTAGTTGTCGTTCCAAGAATGACATCAAAACAGTGTCGTCATTCTGAAAATGCTATTTTTGTTAGTTGACGGTTAAATCTCATGTTGAAAGACTATTATGCCCTTGTTAAGATTTTAACTAAACAAAAACAAATTACTGGAAATCACATATACAATCAAACACAAGTTTATTGCTAGACTTGGTTCAAAAAATCATGTTAACTGCAGACCCGAGTAACGCATGTGCATGTGGAAATTGTAAATGGAGGTCGAGTTACATGGAGCTCTTTATTTTCGAAAACTTGAAAAATCATATTTTCAAGTTTCAAAAACATCTGGAAACAATCTTGGATGTAGATAATGTTATATTCTAGCAACATGCAAAATATCAACTCAAAATGACTTGTATTCTAGGCTACAAGAAAATTACAAAAACTGACAGATTTTGAAGAGTTCAAATTTTGCATTGTTCACTATTTACAATTTCAGATTTTGTCTTTTTTGCACAACCCAAAGTACAACGTATTTCTAGTTGATATTTCACACGTTGGTATATTACAACATTATCTACAGTTATGATTTTCTCAAGATTCTTTTTTTATATTTTTTGCACCACATAGATTCATAAATTTTGAGAAATTAACGATTTCGTAGAAATATTTCAAAAATTTCGGCCAGATTTATAGACTGACATTTAAATTAATTTCTAAAAGTAAAATTGAAACAAATGGAATGGAACCTACAACCTGCAAAACTGCTACCTAGCCCGTAAACAACTACACTAAAATCAAAATCTTTTCTTGAATATGCTCGATCTATTTTGTTTTGAAATGTAATCTATCGGAGTTATTCGAATTTGAACAAAAAAATCGCCTAAGGTTATATTTTCTCTCCCCCTTACGTATATACCTAGTCTTTAGTTTCACGAATTTCGTTCGAAATTTTAACGACTTTTTTTCAAATGGGTGTAGCACGAAATGAGAATTAGCAAGTGCAGCTGGATCAAGCCAAAGCAGCTGGGAATGAAACAAGACCGACCGCACATATATAACAGGCAAAACCTCGGGGGAATACTTGGTACGTACGTGTGTGTTCACTTGTGCAGATAATTAGTTCCAAAGCAGGGTTTGACACTCTGTCTGCTCACAGCACGGTTACGGTATGCCTGTGGTTTTAATTTTTAAATGAGGAAATCGAGCCAAGGCAAAGCTGTGAAGAATCTGCAGTGTGATTTGAATGACACAATACGTGCATATGTCCACTTGAGCTACTCTGAACTGAACATCTCTTCAAGAAAAAACAATAGATGTCTGGCCGGATCCGAAAGCCATGTTGCTCCTCAATGTACACAACCCACTAAATAGCACTAGCTGATCAACATCGAGCATTCAACTCTGTTGGCACGTGAAAGAATTAACATTCAGTGGAATATCCAATAGTTCAACCTTAAGCATACACTGAAAAACATGATCAGCCATCGTCACCGAACCAATATGAGGGGTCATTGGCTCGAAGGCCACGACCGAGAGCACCCTGGAGCAGGAAGTCCTGGTCACCCACCGTTGAGCAGCAGGACGGCGACATTCCTCTCCGGCGACATCAGCAGCGCCGTGGCTGCTGGCCACGGAGACGTCGGCGGTGAACCCGAGCAGCGAGGGCGTCACACCAGCTGCAGCGCAACAGCCTGATATGAGTTGTTTCTCTCAAAAGGCAGTACATCAGGTGCAAAATTAATCATAGAATCATAAAAGGCGCAAAAGTTAGTCTATTTATGATCTGTGAAATGAAAAATACCAATCATACAGAAATCCTCCATAAATTGCAAGGAGGACATACTAACAAATAACCAGTCCACCGGAACAAAACACAGATTGCTACTCATAAACTGCTGTATGTACCTAACATGAAATATTTTATTGTGTTTAACAAATAAAAAACTAAAGATGAACTGCTCTATGCAGATTGGGGACAGCCAACAACAGGCTATCATAACAAAATTTCAGTCTCATAGCTGAGATTCCGGAGTAACTGAAGCAGGCTTAATTTTTTAACAGATTCGTTCGACAATCTCATCTAGCACAGGAACACACAAAAAAAACGAGGCTTCCTAATCCTCCCAGGAGGACCTTTCGACCTGTGGACCTTACCTGGGCACCATCATCCACCCACAACAGCACTATGCTCATGTATAGATGATTCTGTGCATAACACCTGAAACTCAACAAATACCACTGCAACCATGCTGCCCAATCAAGCCGAACATTGCAAGCATGTTTCCTGGGCGAAAATGGACAAGGATGTATATGGGTCATACAGAGTACCCTAGGCATGGAGTGATCTAGAAAAGCATGTACAATCACAGGATCAACAAAGAAATCCACCTATAGGATTCTAAAGGAGTAAATAGTACAGGGAATGATCATACAAATTCACTTTAATGTATTTTAAGGATCCAATCAGCTGGATAAGGCGAGGACTTAAGCAAATAGACATAGCGAAATCTACAAATCAAGCTAATGGACCAGAGTAGTAACCATGCGACTCTAGATGAGCTAAGCATTATCATCAGGTATGTATATGACATTAAACAGTAACAACCAGATCAACTACATGTTTAGCTACACTGTTTTTTCACCCGTTTCCAAACCGTTCTCCGGAATCAGGCAAGCAAGAAAGCTATTGACGTCCTCTACAACTTTATTTGACTATAATCTCCAAATTCCAAACTGTTTGCACCCAGTTTGATATCTAAAATTCTGTATTCGAGTGCAAAAACCATCAACCGGGTAACAATTCTACAAAAAACATCCATCAATCTTTAATCTAGGGACTAACTAGAAGGTAACATTGCAGCATGAAACATGAATTGATGCCAAACGCCACCACTACCGTGGTTGCGGCGCAGTGAACTTGCTGCCGTCGCAGCAGCGGTAGCCAAGGTGAAGGAGGAAGTAGTTAGCAGCCATGGCTACCTGTTGTCCAGCTCCACTTTTCACCAGCTGCTGCATCAAGGCCACATCCACTTCTCCCCTAACAAACGCCACAGCAATATGCTGCTCCATGTGCTCCAGCGACTACAAAAGGTTGAAGAAGCCCGGCTCGTCCATCACCTGCACGACAACAAACCAACACAGATTCACCTCTACGGCACTAGAAACCATTACTAGACACACAAACAAGATAAACTACGCAAGGCCAAGCATCAGCACGGGCATAAAGCATGTTCAATATCATATACTAACATTTGGTGACTGGAAGGTGTTCCAGTGAAATAAAAGAACAAATCATGGAAATTATGCAACTGATATGAAAAAAAGCCAAGTATTTTTGTACACCTATGGATTTATTACTCCTGGGACCAAGAAAACCCAAGTGTTATTCCTTTCTATGTTTTGTTATCTCCAATAAGATTCATGCTGAAAACTGGACAAGTCGGCTAAATTTTACAGCAACCATACATACCAAACCATCAGGGATGGAGAGAGTGAGATTACCTCGATGCCGTACTTGATGGTGATGCCGTCCATCCTAGACACCTTGTGCTCGAGGAAGTCCTGGTCGTCCACGGCCGAGTAGCAAGGACAGCGACGTCCTCTCCGGCAACATCAGCAGCGCACCGCTGCCGAACTCGTTGGACATATGGTGTGAGATCCCCATCGGGGACCAGCCACGAAAGCCCTTCCTGCCGGTGGTGCCACATAGGTCAATTCGATATCATTTCAGTAACTACAAAGCAGGAGGAAATGGCAACAAATCGTTTATTGCAAGATAGAATGGCAGCAATCAGTTTGAGTGCGACCTAAGAGGTACCTTTGGATGTCCATATCGATGAGATCCATAGTAGTGGCATCAAGGTCGCCGCAGTGGACCTTGGGGATACCCCACACGGGATTCATATCTGGCACTTATTCCAGATTGTTTGTTGGTCAACAAGGTGCTTAGAAGATGTAGTGGTTCAAGTATCTCCATAGTGTAAATGCCCCCAGCTTTGTCAGGTTTACTCTCTACAAGCCAAAAAGATCCTTGGATCAGCACAATGGCATGATAAACATTCCAATATTAGGATGCCAGGAGCTGAACAAAAATATATTTTCAGTATCAACAGTGAGTAACGCGTCCAGCAAAACCAGGAGAAGCTAGAGAAAATAAAGGTATTGCCAGATTAGATAAATCATAGCGAAACTAGATAACATATAAAATTTCAAACTAAACAACCATAGATTAGATAAACAAGAACATAACATGATTGAGAGATAGCTAAAATTAATCATCCATGTGGAACTTAGGCAATTACTGAGAATTAGCAGCTAAATTGTAGCATCGAAGAAATCAAGAAAAGACTACTCCCTCCGATCCATAAAAAGTGTCGACACTTTTTATGGATCGGAGGGAGTAGATATTATTAACTACTTTCCAAAAACAAAAGTGATATTTGATCAGACCAATAACCAGCAACGACAGATCACATACCTAGTGTATGTATATACTCGGCAAGATCAAGTCAAGAGTTAATGATAACTACTAAAGACAATAGCTCACCTAATAAACCTAAACAGTGTCATTCCCAACAGAAATCACTACAAGATCATACAACCAGAAGTGCATGTCTAAAAACAGATCATGCTTGATCGGAGATAAGAAATCATGGAATCCATGATCCTCAACATGATATATATTATGCCAATCACTAGTAGCCCGTCGCATTGTAGAAAATGCAGACTTTCTTGACAAGAACACTCCAAATCAAGAACAAAAGATGGAAATAGACAAAACTACCTTCCCTGCCTTGGACCAGCAGCGCTCCGCCCAGCTCCAGCAGCTACATGCCATGGAAGGGGCCCTCTGATTGCACCGGATGGCGGCGCGGAATAGGAAACCGAGCTTGATGTGCTCCCTACACATTGCATCAAGGTCAATGCAGCAATAGATGGAACGGCTAACTATGTTACAGAAAAAGAAGTAAACATTGCATACATACAGAGTGCTTGCTACAGCTGGATACGCCCTGCAATTGCATCCATGACAACAAAAAAATGCTCATGTAGCTGAATATTAACTTCTCCACGCATCTATCTATTTTCCATGAATCTTACTCATGCTATGTCTATAATTACAGGACACCAAGCAAACAGGCATACGCATCTTTCTGCCTAGAAATTTGATCAAACCAAGAATCAGTACCAACAGATCACATAGCTGTGTATATCCTCAACAAGATCAAGTCAAGAGTTAATCATAACCACTATAGCCAGTAGCTTATGTAATAAGCCTACCGAGTCTCACTCACAACAGCAATCGCTACTAGATCATACATAATCAGGCTTAGCAACAGCAAACCAATAAGCTGCACCATCAACCCAGTTCAAGACAAAATCTACCAAATTTAGCATGACATTAAAGATTTATTTATAGCAGAGTGCAATATATCCAATCTATAAGCCATCTCTGAAATTGTACACCAGCCACGAAATTGAGCTAGATACCATCACCAAAATAAACAACTAAAGCTCACACTTCTCGACACTTGAAATTAACACGGCCATAAATGTTACAGAAAAAGAAGTAGGCGTTATATACATACAGATGCTAGCTAGCTAGAACTGGATACGCCCAGCTGCATCCATGACAAACAAAAAATGCTCACGTAGCTGCTTAACTTCTCCACGCATCTATTTTCCATGAATCTCACTCACACTCTGTCTACAATTACAGAACACGAACCAACATGCATATGCATCTTTCTGTCTTATCTAACTAAGCCACAGCAGCTCACTAAACAGAGTTGTGCATCTAATAATCTAAATTGACAGAACTGTAACATAACAGAGGCTTACTGCAAACGAGCAAAACAAGACCAAACAGCGTGTCTTGCATATGAGATGGGGCTGTGGGTACAATTGCAAGTCAGCTGCTAATCTGACCAGACGATACGGTTTTCACCCATAGGGATGAAACCAGTAAGAACAATGTGGTTGGGTTATCGCTTTAGAGAGCCTACGATTCCAAATAGCATTATTCACCGGGTGAAGCAAACAAACCAATTTGAGCTAGATACCAGCACCAAAATAAAATAAAGCTCACAGTTCGACACTTGAAATTAACACCCCCGTCTATGTTACAGGAAAATAAGTAAACTTTCATAACATAGCAATTTTCAAACTCAGACTGCCATAGATAAGATAAAGTAGAACACATTATTATTGACAGATAGCTAGAATTAATCATCAATGAGGAACTTAGGCAATTAGGGAGAATTAGTAGCTACACCGTAGGATCAAACAAACCAAAAAAAAACTATAGATATTATGAACTACTATCCAAGAACAAAGAGAAATATGATCAGACCAATAACCAGCAACCTCAGATCACATACACCTATAGTGTATATACTCAACAAGATCAAGTCAAGAGTTAAGCAAAACCAGTAGCAGACGGAATACACCTAACTAGTGTCATTCACAACAGAAATTCATGTCTAAAAACAGATCATGGTTAATCTGAGATAAGAAATCATGGAATCCATGATCCTAAACATGATATATATTTTACCAATCACTAGAAGCCTACTGCATTGTAAAAAAAGCAGACTTTCTTGACAAGAACACTCCAAATCAAAGACAGCGGATGGAGATAGATAAAACTACCTCCCCTGCCTCGGACCAGCAGCTACATGACATGGAAGGCGTCCTCTCCTTGCCCCGGATGGTGTCTCGGACTAGGAAACCGAGCTTGATGAGCTCCCTACACATTGAATTTCTGGTCAACGCAGCAATACAATGAATGGCCAACTGATGGTCGCGAGCAAGATACCTTGCAGGGAGCCGACCTTCCCGGTGGCGCCGGCGACATACACGAGGTCTTGCTCTTTCACCGGGGCCTCCACCATCGTCACCGCAACTGCCACGTAGACCCGAAGGGCAGGAAAGGAGCAAGACCTGAGAGGTAAATTCCTCGTCAGATGTAACATAACCAGGCTCAGCAGCAGCAAACTAACAAACTGCACAATTAACCCAGTGCACGAGAAAATGTACAATATTTAGCATGACATTAATGATTTATTTATAGCAGAGTGCAAATATATTTGAGCAAGATACCGGTAATAAAATCGTGGCAGAGTTATTATCAACTTAGAGAGCCTACGAATTGCGACAAATAGCATTCTTCACCAGGTGAAGCAAACAAACAAATTTGAATTGATAGATACCAGCACCAAAATAATAAGAATAAAGCTCACAGTTTGGCACTTGAAATCAACACGGCCATCCATATTATGTTACAGAAAAAGAAGTAAAAAAAGACTACTAGCTAGCTAGCTAGAGCTGGATATTATGTCCTGCAACTGCATCCATGACAAAAGAAAAAAATGCTCACGTACGGACGTAGCTGCTTAATCAACTCCTCCACGCATCAAAACAATTTCCATGAATTGATCTCACTCACGCTGCTATGTGTATAATAACTACAGAGAGAACACCGAACAAGCAGGCATACGCATCTTGCGTCTCATCTAATAATTAAGCCGCAGCAGCTGCTCGCTTGACAGAGTTCTGCGTGCATTTGATAAAAATCTAAAATTAGCAGAGGGCTGGCTGTAATAACGTAACGGGGGCCTAATAAATAGTAACGCTGACGAACAGAACAGAGCGAGACCAGAAACACAGCGTCTTGCATCATCAGGCGGCAGCGGCCAAAGGAAGAAGAAAAGAATCGACCTTTGGGTCGGTGAGGACGTGGACGAGGTCCGGGATGAAGGTGGCGTCGAGGTCGGGCGAAGGTGGGGCTTGGAGGCGAGCGGTTGACGTCCCGGCCCCGCCAGGTCTTGAGGAAAGAGGTGGTGTGCATGGGCTCCCGGTCGTCGGCGGCAGATCCTTGGGAGTGAGGAGCAGGAGGTGGGGGAGGGGCGGGCTTGATCTCCTCCTCCCCGTCCTGAGGAACCATGAGCAGGAGCTGGGGGAGGCCCGTGCAGAAGGAGGTCGAGCAGGATCTGGTGGGCTGCGGCGAGAGACGGGAGGCCGACGGCGGCGTGCTGCGGTGAGCGGTGGAGAAAGGGGATCGAGGCGGCGCGACTGGGAATCGAGGGGAATGGTGAGTGGCTGCGGAGAATCGAAGGGAATGAATTGAATTCGTTATCTTCTCTCGGGACTGCAGTTTTTTGTTGGTTTCCTTCGAGTCGTTGGATGGATGCCCTGGGTGGGTGCTGAACGGTGAGGATGGGCGATCCGTTTGGAGCTCAGTGGACTATCTCATTGGCTGCAGCGTGTTTAGCTAGCAGTATTTTTCTTTCCCAATTGCTAGAAAACGCACGGGTGCCATATCGTCTCCTCGAGCAATCGCTCGTCAGCCGTCCGATCTCCATCGCGTGCCCTGTCCCGCGTGGTTTCCTCCCGACCAAATCGCACCTGGACGCGCCGTGGGGCCCGCACGCACGTGTCAACGAGAGCTTTTGTTTGAACACTGAAGAGTCACGCCCGTGTTTATCCTGTCCATTTCATCCCCTCTGACACATTGATTAGGGTTAGCTTTCCCCGGGCGATTTGCCAAATCCGTCGCTGTCGAGGAGCGCGGCGAGCTCCGCGGCGACCGCGAGGAGTGCGGCGTAGTTTGCGAGCTCGGGGAGCGGGGAGATCGAGCCTCGCGCGCGATAGGCGGAGGAGCTGCGCGGCGGCGAGACAGCCGGGGCGGCGTGCGGGGCGGGGGGGTCCGCGCAGGATAGCTGCGCGGCGGAGGTTGAAACATCACGTGGGTCGGCGAGATCTCCGCGTGGAGCGGCGAATCCGCGCACAGAGGGCGTCGAGTTCTGCTGGCACAGCGAGCGGAGGTACGCATGCTCTCTGCTCCCGGGTAGCTAACTCGATGATGCCCACAGGCAAAAGCAGTGCGTATGTTGCAGATTGGTATTAGTAAGTTGCAGTCTACGAGTGCTAGGTTGCAGATCAGGTAGTACTAAGTTGAAGAACTCGCAGATTAGGGAGTACCAAGTTGAAGTGCTAATTGCAGAGATCTAGGGTACACTTTAAATTTGTTGCAGAGCATGACCAATAAGTTGCAGGTTTATGAGTGCTAGTTTGCAGATTATTTTCAGGCCACACTCTGAATTGATGTACGGAGTACCAAGTTGAAGTGCTAGTTGCAGATTATTTTCAGGCCACACTCTGAATTTTTGCAGAGCATGACAAATTAGTTGCAGTTTAGCTCTAGCTACCTCTAAATTGCAGAGAGCAATTTAAGGCCACACTCTAAAAAATTCCTAGCATGATACTAGCTCTAGCTACCTCTAAATTGCAGAGAGCAAGACCACTAAGTTGCAGAGCAGTAGCATATTA
The DNA here is from genome assembly GCA_947311845.1 of Poa pratensis. Taxonomy (NCBI): domain Eukaryota; kingdom Viridiplantae; phylum Streptophyta; class Magnoliopsida; order Poales; family Poaceae; genus Poa; species Poa pratensis. The sequence goes on along the minus strand of CAMZMU010000033.1, from coordinate 17,714,437 downwards.
AGAAGCAGAGCATCTGTATTAAGTTGCATAGGATGAGTAGTAAGCATTGTTCTCGCAGAGCATGGGGTGCACCCTTCAGTTCTGCAATGGGGGTGGTGGTACACACCTCATAAGTGCATAGCATGAGTATTGAGTTGCATATGACTAAGTGGTTTGTTTAGTGGCCTGTTTTTACATCTTTTTTGCTTTTTTTGTATCTAATAGCCCAAAGTATTTCTGCATTCACAGGGGGTGAGTGGTTTTCTTCGCGGCAACAAACATGACGAGACGCAACTTAGTGCCTGAAGCAAAATATGCTGTAAACCACTACTGGCTTCTTGTCATAAACATAAGGGACATGCGTTTTGAGTTGCTGGATTCAATGAGGTCAAAGGCAGATAAAAAACTTGATTTGTGTGCCAAGAAGCTTATCACCGTTCTTATCAGTTTGTGGGAGGATCAGTATCCACAATCTCACATCCAGTTGGACAGATTTGGGTTGTGGACATTGAACCTCCAAAGCAGATTACTCCGTAAGTCCTACTCTATCTTAATTGTGGTTGCGCAACTTCAAAACAGATCACACCATAAGTAGCATTTTTTATCTTCACAACTTTAAGTCACCTGATAACCTACTTGGTATCTTTTTTTAAGAATCCATGTTTTGTGTGCCCCATCTTGAATAACCAACATTGTTATGTGCAGGCATGATTGTGGCGTATGCGCCTTGTACAATGCAGAGCACTGGAATGGGAGATTTTTACCAGCATATGAAGGTGCAAACATCCCAAGCATTAGGAAACTCATAACCCATACATGGGTTACTTCAACTTTCAACGATGTCAACTGGAAGGGTGTGCTGCAAATGAAATGAGGTACAAGAATGTTGCATATAGCTTTTTTTTGAAACTGTTGTAATTCAATTAAGTTGTTCTCTGTACTGCATATAAAGTACAGATAGTGCAAGAATGTTTCTCTCAAGCTGCCTTTTTTGATTGCAACTAGCATTGCCTGATCGATAAGTTCGATACATGGTACTTTACCAACTAAAAAAGACAAAAGAAAAATAAAGGAACACATCACTTCTGATTATTACCCAACCCAGCCGTACACGTCGCTGAGTTGTGACCAGGTTGACCGCAAGTAGCACACAGGTTTGTCCTTTTCGCCTGCAACTCGATCCCAGCTAGGTATCTCGCCTTCTTCCGACCTTTTGTATTAGACCTTGGAGGGTTCAGCACTACAAATGCCTCAGCAGCTGGTGCTAAGGGCCCTGTGTGGGATGAGCAGTGGATTGCCCAAGCCCTGATGATGATCTCCTAGCACGGGGAGGCGGTGAACCCATCACGACACCTGAGACACGCACTGTTGGTGCAGAGAAGGCTGTTGTACCACCACTAGGTCCAGCTTCATGTTCTTGTTGCGGCCGCCCCATATGGTCTACAGTTCCTAAATGAGGCATGTCAGGTTTTTTTGTAGATGCTTGGGTCCCCTTAGCACCTGTTGGCTGCAATGGCGGTGGCATGTGAGGTGTAGTTGTTGGTGGACGCACATTAGGATCTGATGTAGATGCCTTATTAGTTGTACCTGTCGCCCTAGTAGATGTCTGGTTCGCCCTACTGCCTGTCGGCTGCAATGGCGGCGGCTTGTGAGTTTAGTTGCTGGCCGACGCACAGTAGGAACTGAAGTGGATGTAGTTGCTGGCCGATGCACAGTAGGAACTGAAGTGGATGGTTGATCACCTGTTGGCTGGGGCGCAACTGGTACCGGCCCTGTGTCTGAGTTTGAACGGGCTGTTTGTTGTAAGCCGCCCTCTTCGTTGTGTTCGATTTTATAGAGAACCCTAGCCTCAAAGCATACGCATTGTAGTGCGCTCTGGCACCAGCTACTGTATCAAACCTCATCCCCAAAAAAGGCTCTGATGGACTGGAAACAACTTCTTCGTTCGCCGCAACCCCGTCACTGCCCCCCTCCGCCAAACCAGGGTTAGTAGTAGATGCTGTGGGGATAGTGCTAGTGGCTGGTATGCTAGGGTTAGGCTGGTGATGAGGTGCAGCATTGTGTTGCGGACCCCTTCCGCTACCTTGGTCATCCAAACCTTCATGCCATCCGCCGACAGGGTCTGGTGATTCACCCACTGTATCCAGCACCGGCGCCTGTGTGCAGAATTCCGGCTCAGCATCATAATAATGACTTTCAGCAGGCTGGTTCAAGTCTAGATCAACCATCTGTAAAAAAAAGATCAGCAGATTAATGAGAAGCTTTTTTGAAGCCTTATCTGAAATGTTTCTTGCCTTCTTTTTCGATTAAGTTTGTTTGCATTTTTTAATGTGGTGTTTCTCTACAGAAAAATGATGGTTGTTCTCATCTCATATATTGCAGGCTCAACGTATGGATGATGGACAAAGCATAGCATAGATGATGTTTTTGATGGACAAGCATGGGTGATGTTTAGCTGGACGGAGCATGGATGATGTTACTGGAGGCAAAAGCACGAATTGCAGGGAGCAGTTTTAGTATTACAAATGCCAGCAAGGAACAAAAAACTCTCAGATAATGATGGTTGCTATCATCCTACTTTTGCATGTATGAATCCATATGAACTATGTAGATAAGACGGTACTTTATCCGAGTACAACTTATGCAAGACCAGGTACTTAGCATCTTAGTTTCCAGGTTGCAACTTATGTCCCCCTCTACTAAGCTCACTTCCTTGCAACAAGTTGGTGAGAATTTGTCTAAGATGGTGAGAATTTGCACTAAGCTGCTTCTTTTTTTGCACTTTTTAGTTGATCACCCGACACTAGTTGCTTTCCTTGCACTAAGTTGCAAATGGTGCCACCTTACTATGTTGTAGGTTGCATGGAACATTTTCTCTTAGTTGATTCCCTCTACCTTGCAACAAGTTGATTTCCCTGGAGGGTAACATCAAGTTGCTGATAAACTGCACTAAGTTGCTACCACTAGGTTCCTATTTTGCTGTCAAAGTTGCAGGAAACTCGAAAAACACAGAGTTGTGGAGGGGTAACATCAAGTTGCTGATAAACTGCACTAAGTTGCTACCACTAGGTTCCTATTTTGCTGTCAAAGTTGCAGGAAACTCGAAAAACACAGAGTTGTGGAGGGTAACATCAAGTTGCTGATAAACTGCACTAAGTTGCTACCACTAGGTTCCTATTTTGCTGTCAAAGTTGCAGGTAACTCGAAAAACACAGAGTTGGGGAGGGGATGGTCTGATGAACCTTGATTCTACAGGTCTGACGAAACCTTGCTTCGAGATGCCCCTCAACTTTTTGGTGGAGAAGGGCGCAGCAACAATGGTGCTGAAGTTCTATGCCAAGATCTTGTACAGAAAATCGAAGCAACAATGGTGCTGTAGATCCATGGCGTTTGGAGAGAAGGGACAGGAGAACGAATGGGAGGTGGGGGGGGGAAGATGTTGCTGGCGGCGCGTCTGAGGGGACAAGGGAGAGCAGAAACAGGGTAGGGTTTGGTGGCGTGGGTGTTCGCCTGGGATCGCGCGCGTGGGGACCTGGTCGTCGCGTCCGTTTCGGTCGATGCGTGATTCCCTTCCTTTCCGTACGTTTTGCGGGAGGGCTTCTTTCCTTTTTCGGCTGATTGCTGGTTGGGACGAACAAGCACGCGTTTGCTCGCTAGACACGCCCTTTTTCTTTTTGCCTTTTCATCCGCGTGGATTGGCCGCCAGCAACCACTGGGTCAACTGTATTAATCCACCCGTACTTATTGCTACACATTCATTTCTCTCACGTACTAGGTCTAGATACCGTCCAGTACATATTTCTACCACCCAACAAATCCACGTACATACGTATTTTACACAACTAAGTACTTGTAGAAATTCACGCATAGCTACACGGTTTATCAATCCTCCCCGACCAACCGCCTGCGGCCGGTAGATCAACACGCCGACAGGCACATGTCCGAACGCACTGACATCGTCGTCGTCTCCTTCATCTTCACGAACGGCGCCGAGCTTCACGCTCGGTCCGGGACATTTTCATCGCGTCACTGCTACGGCTACGCGGACTGCCCACGAATGTCGACCGAGGCGATGCACCGCTTGCTCTACCATAAGGGCGTCCTCTCCGACTCCCAGGGCCGGGCTGGTAAAATTCGGATCCCTGTGCGAAACTATAAAATGGGGCTCTATTCTCTGTTTGTTAAAATTCGGTGATGTTAATCCCTATCGAAGTGCCGATCGGTATTGAGGGTGGGTGTTCGGTTGATCGCAAGCACAAGTCTGGAAGGAAAAGAACACGAGCTGGAGCTCGACGCTTCTTGTCAGTTTCTCACGTTGCTAGTTTGATCGATCGACAAGTTGGTCTCTCGTATGAGTCCACTACCTCACGTCCAGGTGCCCAGATGAGGGCCTACGAATTTTCCGAACCAGTTTGAACTATTAATTTCGTTCCTCTTTAAACAATATCAATACCGTTTGTGAAGCTGGATAAATTTTAATATTCAAATAGATAATGTATACGTATGTTTTCACACTCTGTGGTGTAGCCCCGAGGCATCACTCGTTAGCATGCAAGGTTAGTGCGTCGATTTCCCCCCTCAGAGAAAAAGACGGAGTGGCTGCCTAGTTTTTTTGTTTTCCACGGTAATGGACAAAAATAATATGCGGGAAGGAGGATTCGAACAAATTACCTGAAGTCCGTACGTGAGACTAAACTCAGTTTTTTCGTGGTCTGATGGAAAACCAATTTCATCCTGACCAGTAACCTGTTTCTTTCACGTTTCCATGTACAATTGTTTATAGTCATACGATTCCTTAGAATTCAAATTTTGGGCGCCCAAAATTTTGGGCCCTGTACGGCCGGCACGGTCCGCACAACAGTGGGCCCAGGTCTGCCGACTCCTTCCCGAGCCCCGTCGCAATGCTGGTCATGGGACCCTAGGTACATCATCGCGGACTTCGTCATGGGCGACATGTGTGGTGTATATGGCGGCGCCCTCGCCACGATGACGTCGTTGAGACGCTGATGGCCCTTCACGTAGTTACCTGCGTGAAAAGTAAATGGGTTAGGTTGAGACTCCAAGTGCAGAGTGTATAGTAAGTGGAAGACGTGTTTTCCCCACGAGGGGCGACTCGAGGGTTTAATATCGAACTCTCGGGGAATCAGTAGTGAAGATTTATCTTTCCTATCCTTCTTTTGTTACCTACAAAACAAAGTAAATGTTTTGGTCCTCAACCTCACCTAGTGGTTGTCAAGCACAAGGTGTGAGAATGATATCAAGATAATATGCAATGCAAACAAGAAATAAATATGCAATGGTAGTAAATAAATATGCAAGGATGGTGGTAGCAATGATAAATGATATTTTTTTGGGTTTTATATGATGAATTCAAGATGTAAAAGTGTTTTTGTATTTTCGGATTTTTAAATGGCAGAAAATGGTAAAGTGGTAAAAGTTGTTGGAAAGGTGTTTCTTATGATTAAAAATGGACCGGGGTTCATGATTTCACAAATGCACTCTCTCTTTAATAAAGTGGTAGACAATGGAACACTAGAGTTGACATATGAGATTGCAACACAACAGTTTAATGACAAGTTATAATTATATGGGCATCTCGTCCTATCATAGAGACCTTTTGGTTATTAGTCTCTCTTATACTCCACCAAGATGCGAACTAAATCATAACACCTCAGTAATTAAGATAACTCAGAGTATAGCAATAAGTATCATGACATGAAGTTAAAATAAGAACATGCTAGATCTAGTCATGGAGGAAGTGACAATGGTCACACCCACACCTCCGGTAGCATGATATTTCTTTTTATCCCTAGTGAGGCAACAAAGTAAGATAGAGATACCCAAGTGGATCGCAGAACTTTCTCTCACGTTCACTGCACTAGCCACCCCCGTTACTCCAACTAATGCACACGTTCCCCCTCACACGCTCTCATAAACATGCTTGATCATGACAAGTAAATAAGAACGGGGTACATAATATGCATCTACTTTCATAACTGAAACAAAACCATTGCAATCTCAAACATATATTAACTCATAAAAAGATCCACCACAAATGTATTACATAGATGGACCGTAATCATGTTCAGCAGCTCATACGGTACTAATTAGTGAAGCTCAAGAGAGAGAGAGATACATAAGTTACTTCCACAAACTCATAGTCCAGAGGTGGACTACTCCCTCTTCATCATGGAGACGGTGGAGAAGTCGTTGGAGAAGATGGAGACCACGCCGGCAGCGCCCCGCCGGAGTTTTCCCCCTCCAATCTGCAACTCCAGGTCTCTGTTTCGTGGTTTCTGTGTTTCTGCGGCGCTCCTTCCAGAGAACGTCGGGGGGGTATTTTTATAGTCGGTTTTAGGTCAAAACGGAGTCGGTGGAGGAAAGATCGACGGCAACGGAGCTCCGAGGACCAAAAGAGGGGGTCCCACGCGGCCCAGGTACCTGGCCCTCAACTTCGGCCTCCGACTTCCTTTCGTGCGCTTCCTTGGCTCCTACGCTTTGTTCCTTCCCAAAACTGGTGCCCGTAAAATATTAGGTCATTTGGACGTCGTTTGGGTCCCTGAAACATTAAAATATAGAAAACAGAGTTTTCTGACTGTGCAGGGTTAATTCCATAAAAATAGGAAACATAGCAAATATTCCCAAAATCATTATAAAACAGTGATATAACCCTTATATGATGCAAATATGACTGAAATATAAGTAAAATAATGCAAAGTTCATATATGCATTTTACATGCATCAGACGCCATCAACTACAATAGTAGACTAGAGTCGATATGTGACTAGGTGCTTGACGACGACGGCAAGGACTGAAACAAGACGGAACACATAGCCAGATAACTTGTAGTTTAATTGGTTAGCAGAGCCGATACTTAATTTTCTAGTCGTCATCGTATTTGGCTGATTTAATTTTGACCATTAACCATGGTATCTAAATTGTAAATCTATTCTGACACCTTAGAATTTGTTCTGGAGCGTGCGTGCGATGTGTTTTGGTGGGTTCTCTTCTCTTGGGGCTGGACCGCTCACTAGTAGGGAAAAGCCTAGTAGTAGCATGCGGTTTTGCTTACTAGTAGTGTGCGGGCGCACGCTACAATAGTCACGCTACTGCTAACGGTTAGTAGTAGCGTGCGCCTCCGCACGCTACCAATAAGTGCTTACTAGTAGCGTCCCCGTAAGAATGCACGCAACTAGTAAGGTGAATACTAGTAGTGTGCCAACAGAGCCGCACGCTCCTAGTACATTTTTGGGGAAACGAAAAAAAATCTAGATCTAGTCTCCGCACGTCGCGGTCGATCTAGATGCTGCTGCTGCTGCTTGTGCGTCCACGCACGGACACGGGAGATGGGAGGGAGAAGGACGGCCGTCGGTGGTGAGCTCGGAGAGGAGCCGCGGCGACCTTGTTCGACGGCTGTCACCAGGGGAGGCGGAGGAGAAGGTCGTCGGCGTCGGCGTCCACGGAAAACAGGGAGCGCCGTGGTGGGCGAGGCCGGGGAAGAGGAGCTGCCGGAGACGGCGTCGGGCACGAGCTTCGCAAGATCCAGGAGCGGCGGAGCTTGGGGAGCCGAGGGCGGCGCTCGGGAGCAGCAGTGAGGAAGGCGTCAGGGACGAGGAGAGCAGCAGCCGCGGCGGCCATGGCCGTGGATGGCGGCAGGAGCTAGAGGACGGCGGCGAGCTAGAGGACGGGAGGAGCGACGGAGAGAGGAGGAGCTCGTCGGTCGTCGGGTGGACGCGTGGGAGAAGAAGGGGAAAGTGGGGGTCGGAGAAGAAAGGGAAAGTGGAGGTGCTGGCTTAAAGTAGATCTCCACGACTTACTAGTAGCGTGCGGGGCGATGTGCACGCTACTGGTATCTGCGTACTAGTAGCGTGCGGTCGATAGTGCACGCCACTAGTAAAATGGACCATGTGCGCATCCTGTCAGAAAGTACTAGTAGTGCGCGGTTTTAGGCGCACGCTACTAGTATTTTCATACTAGTAGCGTGCGCCTCCAAACCGCACGCTACTAGTACTTTCTGGACAGGGGGTGGTCTCGGCAGAAGTTACTGGTAGCGCGCGGCGTTGCCGCGCACGCTACTACTAGTCTGTAGTAGTAGCGTACGGGTCTGCGCGCACGCTACTAGCGCTTAGTAGTAGCGTGCGCCATTATATGCACGCTACTAGTAGTCAGGCCTCTCCCTACTAGTGGCTGGAGCATGTGTGCATGTGTTTTGGTGGTTTCCTTTGAGTCGTTGGATGGACTAGGTGGGTGGTGAATGGTGGGGATGGGTGATCCGTGTGGAGCTCAATGGAGTAATCTCATTGGCTGGAGGTGTGTCCAGCTATGTTTCTTTTCGCTTTTTCTTCCGCGTAGAGGCGAGTGGAGTGATATTATTGGTCTGTCACCATCGCGAGCAACCATTCCTTTGTTTGGGTCAAAACTATTAATCCACCCGTATTTAGTGCTTAGTTATATCTCACACATGGCCACATGCATGGTTCATCAATATATCTCCTCCCGCTACTAGGCCGTGGATCATCACAGCCGATGGGTGCCCGTCCGGAGACCGGGCGCACCGCGTCAACCCGCGACATTTTCATCGTAGTCACGGTCCTCCTTTTCGTAAATAACATAAATCTTCAGTTGTGCCAAATTTTACTATCTTCGTACCTACAAAGATATCATCCTCTACTAATAATTTGTACATATATCGCTTATTTTACAAAATTTGTGATCCCGCGGCCGGAGCCATCCACACATACAACACATCCTCAACCGCAAAGCCCGGGGCCACATAACGGAGCGAATCCACACCATCGTCCGTTCATCTTCGCCATGTGGTTCGTCGTCGATTTGCTCGTGGTATACCGGACGACAAGATGTACGTGTACCAGAGCCGTCTGAGTTAACCACACGGGTCACTTATGAACTTCCCCAAGATAATGATGCTGAGCCCACTGGAGGTAGAGGTTGTGATCGACGCGCGGTCCAAGACTCAAGACCGTGCATGGTCTGGCTCTCTGATGACGACATGACCATCCCATGCGCCCGTGTGGAGACTCCCGTCATGTACAACCTCTCGCCACCAAAAAAGATGGGGTGTTCCCACCGGGGCGGATCGTGCCGAGAAGGATGGAGATGGACGAGAAGTGTCGTCCTAAGAGGGAGACGTCAAGGCATAAACTCATATATGCGGACAAGATCAGGGTGGATCTGATCGTGAACAATTATGTGGAATTCACGAAGGAGTACGTATGTGGACATATATAGAATATGATCCCTACGAGACGACCACTACCTACATCAAGCATGATACCCCCCCCCCCCCCCCCCACACACACACACCCCTTCGGAATAGCGTCTGCCACCACCGCGACGTGGCATTAAGGGGGAGGCATGGGATATATGCTAGCGGTGTGACGATAGGGTTTTCCCAAAGCATCGCTAGGGGAGCGACGCAGAGTCGCGCTTACTTAGTTTGGTTAACTACAGATGATTTTCCCAAGCATCGCTAGGGAGCAACACATTTTCTATTTTTACGCCTAAATAACGAATAAATAGACAATTCATCTATAGTCTAGGCCAAAAAAGTCGTCTAGACCCTCAAAACAAGCCCACGAGTTTGAGAAAACTATAGGTGGTGGGAACTCACTTAAAACTGTCGGAGCATTTTGTATGCGACTCATTGACAATTAGCCACATCTACACGTAGTGGACCGCGACGATCAAACTGACAAATGCTAATTCATGAGTTCTTTCCATGAAAGTAGGGTTTATGAAAATTACAAGTCATGGAAAATCTAATTCATGAGTTCTTTCCAATGCCACCGGAACTGCCTCGGTTAGAGACCCGGATGCAAAAATCGCGTGCTGAAGCATGAGTTTGAAATTTTGTCCACTTGGGGCATGCATGTGGCTACAAATAATGGTGAAAGGACTGGAGTGGCATGAAATAATGGTGAAAGGTCGGGCGCCTTGATGCATGCGTCGCGGGCCGGGCATGCATGCATGCATGCATGCATGTTGGGCCGCGCCGCGCGATCGATGAAATGAAACACGTAGCACCGCATACGCACGGACGTACGTACGTACTTGAACGGCTGAAGCGCGCACAAACAGCTACGACCAAGGGATCGATTAATTGCGTTTATTCTTTCTTGGAACCAAAAAAGGATGCACATGCAGCGAGAAAAGGGAACGTGCACGATCGATCGAGCTGATTTCTTTCATTAATTCGAACAAAGCAAAAAGAGAGGATTCCGTTGTTGAGGGAGGGAGAAAAATGAATCACACGTGTACGTTTCGTGTACCGACCGAGCGGACGGACGAGAGCTTCAATTGCTGCGTGCATCGCGAGCGATCAGAAGGCTAATCGATCGATCCGTCGCGCGCGGATTGGATCGCGATCCTTGGCGCACGGCCAGCTGGCGAATCGCGAGAGCTACCTTCACGTGCTACAGCTCACGACTCCCAGGATTCCACGACCCATCCATCCACGAGAACGCGCGCGGTGGCATGGTACGTAACAATTGGAGAGTGAGCTTCCTACCCTTGGGCCCCGTGGCGGGCTCCGTCGTCTGGCAGCAGGAGTTGTTCGTCAGGGCCATGTACGAGGACTTCAACCGCATGGCGGTGCTGCAGGTCTCCGCCACGAAATCGGCGCCTTGGCTACCCGGGGCTTCAGCAAGGCGCGACGTCGATGCCACTGGCGGTGGTGCGAAGAAGAACTAGCTTGTGGCGGTGCTCGATCTGGACCGGCCCAAGCACCCTGAATCTCAATGGCGATAAAAATGAACGCTAGCTGGTAGTACTGCTTGTCTGAATTAAGGTCGATCAATTGCAACTAAGCATGTGTCGTGAGTTGTTGTTTGAGTTCCGTCCGGCTTCCAACTTGTTTATGGTTTCAGTTTGATTTGGGATATTATGTGTTGATCGAGCGCTTGGTCCGGTTAAGTTCTTGATGCAATTGAACGTTAAATTCATGGGAATTTCATTAGGTGCTTGTTTCTGTTAGAGTCGACCGCAACATCTACTTGTATTGTTGTGGAACCCGAGAGACTCCATCTTGGAGATCGTTGTTTTGTGATAATTTTGAAATTATAAATTGTTGGTAAATGCATGAATGTCGTCATCTTGGAGATCATTGTTTTTTGATATCTTAAAGATATTTTTAACTACTCATTTCTAGGTACACACCTAATGGTGGTGCACCGTGAAGCCGTCGAGGGAAAAGCTCCCGAAATTAATCGCGCTAACTAGAGATGAACGTAGCCTATAGGAGTATGTAGATAAAACATGTAAATCACGTGTTGTTATTATCATGTCACAAAGACCACAAAAGAACGCCAACCACGAACACAGCCAGCGGTGAACCGCTTCACCAATAAGCCGATCTTCCACGACTGTCGAAGAAAAGAAGCCACACTTGCTACGGGAGGGGAGGAGTAGATCTGGGACGCTTCCACAAAGGTGAAGAACTGCATCCACAACACCCTATGTGTCAGAAACTGGCGCCTGACACGTAGACGACCAACGCCGAGAGCCATATCATCGCCCGCACGACACAAGGTCATACACCCTCGAAGTTGCCAAAGACTCGAAGCCACAACTTCGACTTTCCGCCGCTCAACCGCACGATGCATGGTCAAACAAGACAGCATGGTCAAACAAGACAACCACCTTCCGGGACCACAGCCCCGACATATATACCTCTGTTCGCTCACGAGCTACAATGTCGCACGAAGCGTCAACCCGCAGCCCAGTCTAGAATCTACACAGGGCAGCCGGCCCCAGACCGTGGCCATCACACCAACTCATCCGTGGCCGCCGCACACCATGTCTAAGCTGCAAGAAGAGTTGAGAGTAACAAGCTCAACGTCGATGGTTATAGAGTTTGTCATGGCAGAGCTTAAAACAACCCGCAGGCCATGTATAAGCTGCAAGAGGACTTGAGGAGCAGCATCCCAACGAAAAAGAGATTGCGACAGCAGATGGCATCGCCACCATGACCTACCTAAGGCGGTCATCAAAGAGACATCTCCGTCTCCATCCCCCGGCGTCGCTCCTCGGGCTCACCTCTCCATGGACAGTGTGCAATCGACGACTACGTCATTCCATCTCAAATACCAATTCTCAATGCCTGGATAATTGGAAGGGACGCAAGTGTCTGGGAAGACGCCGAGAAGTTCAAGTCGGAAAGGTTTCTCGGCGGTGCCATTGATTACAAGGGGAACAAATTTGAGCTCCTCCCGTTTTGGTAGTGGAAGAAGGATGTGGCATGTCATAAACTTCTCAATGTATGTGTATGAACTCACGTTAGGGAATGCACTACATTATGGCTGCTTGAATTAGCAGCTAGTTTTGTTTTTGAGCAAAATTAGCAGCTAGTTAGTCGCGAGCGATCAGGGGCTAATCGATCCATCCGTCGCGCACGGCCAGCTGGCGAATCGCGAGAGCTACCTTCACGTGCTACAGCTCACGACTCCCAGGATTCCACGACCCATTCGATCCACGAGAACGCGGTGGCATGGTACCTAACAATTGGAGACTGAGCTTTCTGCCCTTGGGCTCCGTCGTCTGGCAGCAGGAGTTGTTTGTCAGGGTCTTGTACGAGGACTTTAACCGCATGCATGGCGGTGCTGCAGGTCTCCGCCACGAAATCGGCGCCCTGGCTACCCGGGGCTTCAGCAAGGCGCGACGTCACTGGCGGTGGTGCGAAGAAGAACTAGCTTGTGGTGGTGCTCGATCTGGATCGGCCCAAGCACCCTGAATCTCAATGGCAATAAAAATGATAGCTGGTAGTACTGCTTGTCTGAATTAAGGTCGATCAATTGCAACTAAGCATGTGTCGTGAGTTGCTTATTGAGTTCCGTCAGGCTTCCAACTTGTTTATGGTTTCAGTTTGATTCGGGATATTATGTGTTGATCGAGCGCTTGGTCTGGTTAATTAAGTTCTTGATGCAGTTGAACGTTAACTTCATGGGAATTTCCTTCGGTGCTTGTTTCTACTACAGTCGACCGCAACGTCTACTTGTATTGTTGTGGAACCCGAGAGACTCCATCTTGGAGATCGTTGTTTTGTGATATTTTTGAAATTATAAATTGTTGGCGAATGCACGAATGTCGTCATCTTGGAGATCATTGTTTTGTGATATATTCTAGGTACACACCTACTGGCGGTGCACCGTGAAGCCGTCGAGGGAAAAGCTCTGGGAATTAATAGCCCTAACTAGAGATGAACGTAGCCTATAGGAGGACCAGTTTTGTCCATGCAGAGCATCGTCGTTGGATCTCTCGGCCGTGTTTTTCTTTTCGAAAATATTTAAGCAAAGCTTCACGAACAAGAAGAGGCCTTTCCTCCATATATGACGAAGGCATCCAATTGTTTGTTACAAACTCAGGAATAAGCGATATAAATTGTGGAAATTTCCGAAAACAATTTACAATGTAGATAAAACATGTAAATCAGGTGTTGTTATTATCATGTCACAAAATTAACGCCTAAATTGAGCTCTATATTTTGTTTTATAATGTATATTCGAGTTTCAATATGGCTATAATTTGGTATCGCTTGCAATGATGTGTTTTATCCTTTAAAAAACACTAAGGAAACGAGCACTCTTTGCAAATATCACAGATCTTCCTCTATTCATATGCCCATTTCCAGGGTGGCGACGGAACAACGGTGCGGATGGGGTTTTCGCTGGACAATCTGGGGAACAGTTCCTGATCGTGGGCACGACATGTGGGGATGACCACATCGTTGTCCAACGAGTGGCCGATCGAGATATTGTTGACTTGAGGCTTGTGCTGTCAGAGGAGAATCCACGTTCATATCGGCTCTAGTGAACATACTCGCACCTAATGCCCACTGAAATCACACTGCAGATTCCTCGGAGTCTGTACAGGTTTTAACGTACCCGAGTTTCATGCCCGAGCTTTTTTCTGATCCGATTCATTGTTTCATTTCCAACCGAGCATGTGAACGGTCTCATTTCAAGTATGATGTGCGCACGCCATGTCTAAGCTGCAAGAGGAGTTGGGAGCAACAGGCTCAGCGTCTATGGTTATAGAGTTTGTCATGGCAGAGCTTAAAACAAACCCGCACGCCATATCTAAGCTGCAAGAGGAGTTGAGGAGCAGCATCCCCAACGCAAAATAGATTGTGACAGTAGATGACATCGCCACCATGACCTACCTAAGGCGGTCATCAAAGAGACATCATGTCTACATCCCTCGGCGCCCCTCCTCGGGCTCACCTCTCCATAGACAGTGTGCACATCGACGACTACGTCATTCCATCCCAAATACCAGTTCTCGATGCCTGGATAATTGGAAGGGACGTAAGTGGTTTCTGGGAAGACACCGAGAAGTTCAAGTCGGAAAGGTTTCTCGGTGGTGCCATTGATTACAATTTGAGCTCCTCCCATTTTGGTACTGGAAGAAGGATGTGCCCTGTAATAAACTTCTCAATGTATGTGTATGAACTCACGTTAGGGAATGCACTACATTATGGCTGCTTGAAGCTTGAAGGTCCCCACCCCAATGTGTTTTTGAATTAGCAGCTAGGTTTTTTTTTTTTTAGCAAAATTAGTAGCTAGGTAGTCGTGATCCTCCCAGGTTAGAGAAAAAACAGAGCTGTTGGCCCCTCCAAGGATCGAGGCTGCAGGCTATGGGCCTTTTGGCCCATTTACGAAATCAGCACAGGTCTTGACCTCTCGTCCTCGCATAGCTCAAAAACAAAAAACAAAAAATTCGAGAACTTGCAGAGGCGACACGCGCCTCCCCCCGCCCACCGCACCCGGAGACCAGGGCCGGCGACCCGGCCACAGGCCACCCCCCATTCCCCTAACCCGGCGGGCGGCGACCAGAAGCAGCAGCAGACAGCTCCACGCCCCCGCCATTGATCCATGGACATCAGGACGTGGCGTTTATCCCCTCCACGGCTCCACCGATCCAGTCGTCCCTCCTTATTTTTGGTAAGTTGTAGGGATTTTCAAGTACGAGTACATCAATACATAATCCTCAATCTCAAATTCCTAACCAGGGGTTTTCTTCTTTGTTTGAACTGTAGATTTGTCATGTTGAGTAGTTGCTTGAATCCGGAGCAAGTGACTAGGGGCGAGAGAGAGATCAGTTGTTCTAGGAATTGGGAATTGGACTGAAAATGGTTAAGGTGGGCAACATTGAGTCCTACTTCAAAGACAGAGAACAGAGGCATCTTCTTCAGGGTAGAAGATCCTCCTACGTCATTTTCCAGACAACCTTTACCACTGCTTCTTCAATTGGAAAAGCAGCAAGCAAATCAAGATGAAGAGCCTCAAGCAAATGAATCATTTCCCATTCCTGTTCTATTTTGAGGTATAGTATTCGTGGAGCGAGACCCTGCGTTGCGACCACATATCTGGCAGTATCCACATAATCAGAGAGATAGTGCGGAGAGGATATTTGATGCTAGGTCCAATTGCACCTCGGTTCGCCGTCTTAGCAACAGCACCATCAACATTAAGCTTGTACGAGCCAGCAGGTGGAGATATCCATTTAGGTGTAGCAGTTCTCTGGCGTACAGTTCCTCGCACGTCCTTCTTCTGTGCCGGCACACTACCCAGGTCCTGAATGAAATTCTCCACGAAAAGCGAAGTGGCCATCGGGCTTTGAAACACTTCCTCGTGGATTGCTTTTCTCCTCGCATGCCAGATTGCCCATAGCGTTACTAGCATTCTGGTGAGGTCCTCTTCCTTCATGGTATCCATCATAGAGAACAGCCACTGCCTCGCAGCCGGCTCAGTTGATAGACTGATGTGCTCAGTTATTGTTGGGTCGGTGATCGCCAAACGCACCGAGACATCATGCACTCTAGCAGGGAATGCCGCCATGAGTCCTCCTGCCCACACAGCGAGCATGCGCTCGTCGTCGCCATCTTCCTGTGGTGGCGGACATCTCCGGTGGGGAGAGAATGATGCGCCAACCGCCACAAGAAAACCCGGATCTTGGAGGGAACTTTACACTTCCATAAATTTGTCCAGCTCCTAGCCTCTTCCGTCCTGTTCGAAGAAGCTGCTCGTCCATCCAACTAATCCTCCCGCGTCTTCTTTGTTGTGACCAGCAACTTATACGCGGACCGAACCGAGAAAACACCGGTTTTCTCGTAGTGCCATGCCCAAAAATCTCCCTGGTTTCTCATGCTCAACGGAATGTTCCTGATTATTTCCGCATCCATCGGCAAGAACCACTCATCAAGTTTTTCACACGCCCATGTCGCTGAGGTTGTGTCAATAAAATCACTAACCTTCCGAGGCGGATCGCTTTTCCGAGCAGCAATAGGCCGGAGACGCTCATCCCTCGGCAGCCAGTTCTGATCCCACGCATGTGTAGTCCTGCCATCACCAATCCTCCTTACGAGACCCAATTTTAGAGCATCTCGTCCCTCCATAACCGCCCGCCAGACTTGCGACGGATGGGAACCGAGCTCAGCTGTGAGAATGTCTGAAGTTGGATAGTATACCGCTTTCAACACTCTGGCGCTCAGCGACGAAGGCTCCTGTAGTAAACGCCATGCCTGTCGAGCTAGCAAAGCAATGTTAAAAAGTTCAATATCTCGGAACCCAAGACCGCCCGCATATTTAGGCTATGTCATTGTATCCCAAGACACCCAACACGTGCGGCGGTTGCCCTCCTTGCTTCCCCACCAAAAGTTTCGGATAATAGAAGTAATATGCTCGCATAAACCCTGTGGTAGCTTGAAACATGACATGGAGAAAGTTGGGACTGCCTGTGCCACTGATTTGATTAGAATTTCCTTGCCGCCAACAGACAACAATTGTTCCAGCCATCCCAATACCTTCTTCCACACCCTGTCCTTTAGATATTTAAAGGCTCCACTCTTGGATCTACCAACATCTGATGGCATCCCAAGATATTTCTCATTAAGAGTCTCCTTCTGAACCTCAAGTTCCGATTTAACAGCCTCCTTTATCACTGCCGGACAACCTTTGCTAAAAAATATAGAAGACTTGTCTGCATTGATCCTGTCGTGGGATCACTCTTCGACTGTCCCACGGTGGGGACACCTGGGTCACGCCAAGCCTGTCAGCCTTATGACGAGGGCCCAAGGAAGGCCCAAGGAGGACGACGTGCGGCCCAAGATAGTCGACGGATAGGTCATGCGACTCCTATCATCTTGTAAGCGCCATCGGCACCGTTCACCTGAGACCTAGCCTACCATATAAAGGCTAGGAGGGTCCTTCGTCTAGGGTAAGCTCATAAACGCCACCACAAACCCTAGCGAGGTTGCCATCTCGCCATTGTAGCCACAACTCGCCATTCAATACTAGACAAGCAGGAAGTAGGGTGTTATCCTCCGGGAGCCTGAACCTGGGTAAACGCCTTGCTTGTCAGCCGTCGTGATCACTAGCGCTCATCTCTCTTCCCCTCAATCAACCCGGGGTACGCAACCCAGGGATTTGCCGAGTCCACACCTCGTCAATTGGCGCCGTCTGTGGGAAAGAACGAGCGCTGGAACCATGGTCGCACCGGCCCCATCGACTTTGAAGACCGACGTCTGCATCACCAAGGAGCCAATCTGCTTCGGCTCCTTCGAGTACACCTTCCACCCGCCGGCCCACCGCTCAGTGTACGCCGATCTGCATGTAGGTATGTGCCTCACCTTCGGTACTATGCACTACTTCGTAGACAGCTGTGGAGTACTCAGATCCACGGCGATCGCACCGCGCGCGGTGGTAGCACCCGCATCTACCGCGACTGCCCCAACCACGCCCCCACCTGCTGCGGAGATCGCATCTGCTGCGACTACGGCGACGGCATCTTCGACTGTTGAGAAGATCGCATCCGCCTCGACTACACCGACCGCCTTCGCTGCGGCAGAGGTCGCGCCCGACACGGCCACGCCATCAGCGTCTCCGACCATCAAGGAGATCGCATCGGCTACGACTACATCGACCACCTCGACGACCACCGCGCGGATCGAGTCTACTTCGACTACCTCGATCGCGTCGCTGGCAAGCCCAAGATCTACGTCAACTTCGACTACGTCGACCACACCTTCGCGCGCGATGGAAGTCGCGTCGTTCTACCCCGCGCCACTCGCGTCTCCGTCAACTTACAAGATCATCAACAAGCCAATCGCGCCCGCGTCGACGACGGCGACATCACTCCTCGCGTCAGCGGCGGAGATCGCGAGACTCCAGGGAAGGAGCCTCGGCAGCGACTGTGGTACCCACCACGTTGCGTCCATTTTCGGCTCCGAGCACGGCTCGGACGAAGGAAGCAGCAGTGGCAGCTACCGGCCCACTCCCCAGACATACCCCGCGCAAGTCTTCATGATCGGCCCGACGCAGGGCAACGGCGACGAACCCGCATACCCACTGGAGGTGCTCATGCCGGACCAGGTGACGCGGCTCACCATCACCCGAGAGATAGCAATCAGAGCCCTGAAGCACGTCGAGGACGGCACGTACCCCCCACCAGACGCACCCCGGGAGGACCTTATGGCGGTCCAGTACCTGCTACGGAAGGAAGGCGAACGACTCCGCGCAGAGAAGGCCGAGCTACTCCGACGCAAGGAGGAGGCTGACGCGTCGAGCGCCAGGAGGGCCGCTTACTCATTCACTGCCTCAACAGAGGTCTCACAAGGAGCAAGGCGCCACAGAGCACGCGTGCCCCTGATGACGGAGGCCGACCGCGCTAAAGTCACCCGCAACCTCGAATCATCATACATGAGCGAAGACGCAGACGGGATACCCGTCCCCAAAACGCCTGGAGCCGCGCTCATGGCAGTCGAAACATACCAGCGGCTGACGCAGCCGCCCGAGGGTGACTCGCGCGCTCTCCTCCACAAGCAGCAGATCATGTCTATCAAGGCAGTCGAAAAAGCTCTGATGAACAAGGCGCCGACAGAAAAGGTGCGAGAAGATCGGGACCGCCGCGACCGCGAGCCCGCAGCACTCGCAGGCCCGGCGGCAAGACAACTGCGACAACCGCAGCCAGGCGAAGACCTCCGCAACGTCATCACACAGAGGATGGTGGACCGCAGCCGCACACAGCGGACGGTCAGCACGCCCAATACTGACGACCGCAATGGCGGCGACTTCGAGCCATGCGGCGCCGCATGCTTCAGCTTCAACATCCGCGACACAAGAATGCCCAAGGGCTTCAAGCTCACGGCAGAAGCAGTCAAGTACGACGGGAAGCAGGACCCGAGACTCTGGCTAAAAGATTACCTCATAGCCTGCAGTTGCCAGGGCGGTACTTCGACTACGGCCATGCAATACATCCAGCTGATGCTCACGGGCTCTGCACGCGGGTGGCTAAACACTCAACCCAAGAACGCCTTCAGGACGTGGGACGAGTTCGCGGAGGCCTTCGTTAAGAGCTTCCTGGGGACGTACTCGAGACCGACGACTTTCGTCGAGCTACAAGCATGCAAGCAAGGACGAGACGAGCCGCTCCGGTCGTACATCCAGCGTTGGACCCTGCTCCGCAACACTATGGAGACCGCCTCAGAGGACCGAGTGATGGATGCCTTCATGCACGGCGTCTCCCGCCGCGACCTCCGCGAGGAGTTTGGTAGGCTCCGGCCGAAGAACATGATCGAGGTCATGAAGATAGCCAACCAGTGGGCAGACGGAGAGGACTCGGTCCGCGACAGTTCACGCTACTCCCCGAAGGACGAAGCCGGACCAAGCAACTGGCGAGAAGGACGCCACAAGAAGAAGCCGCGTTACAACGGCAACGACTCAATCGAGTTAGTAGCGGCGGGATTCCAAACCCCCCGTGAGGATGAAGCGCGCGACAGCAGTCGCCAATACAGCCATGTACAGTACAGTCGAAGTGGCGGTGACCAGAGTCGCCAATACAGCCAGGGGCAATACAACCGAAGCGGCGGCAGCAGCTACCGCAGCTGTCGGTGGAATACTTTCTGGATTAACCCGCGGCCCAGTGCGACTTACTTTACTCGCACGGACAAAGGCCCACTTGGGAGCAAGCCCAATATTGAACCGCCATAAGGGGAAAGATCTAGAAGACATATCCCGGAGGACGTGAAGACCAAGTAGTCTCCGAGTAGGCCTCTGTGGACGTATTCCTTATGGGGAAGTTTCCTTTTGTAACCTAGCGAGCCTCTGTGTATATAAAGAGGACTCGCAGGACTTAGAGTGGGTCAAGCTATCAAGCCCTAAACCCTAGCTCATACGGCGAGTACCAGATCGGATCGCCTCCATTGTAACACCTCGATTATCATATCAATACCAATCTAGGGTAGGCAAGAAGTAGGTCTTTTATCTCACATTGAGGGGGCCGAACCTGGGTAAATCTGTATTGATCTTTGTTCCTGCGATCCCAAGCTCGGAGATGCTTGACTCGCGTAATCCCACACCTACGAAGTCATCTATGACACCTGACGTGACAAACCCACGACAGTTGGCGCCCACCGTGGCGCCTGCGGTCAAAAGCGTCACGATCCGCGCAGGATCGAAATCAGGCTTCAAGGACATCGCCATCGGCCAAGTTGAAAACATCAATGGGGTCCCCTTCATCAACGACTCAGAGTGGGAACCCGAGGCAGATCGCATCGAGTTTGGATACATTGTTCCCATCGGATCAGTAAAAGTTTTCGTCG
Organism: Poa pratensis; assembly: GCA_947311845.1. Classification (NCBI taxonomy): domain Eukaryota; kingdom Viridiplantae; phylum Streptophyta; class Magnoliopsida; order Poales; family Poaceae; genus Poa; species Poa pratensis. The sequence goes on along the minus strand of CAMZMU010000033.1, from coordinate 17,693,843 downwards.
GATCCATCAGTCGCAGATCTATAGATGCGACTCAAGGAAGCGAGTCGGCGGAGGAACTGCGGCCGGTCAGGGTCCGCGTGTTGGAGGAGCTACAACAAGCTACAGCTAAGCTACCCATCCCCGTCCCGTCAAGACCCGTTTGGGGATCCTTACCAAATCAGGAAGGAGACCTCAAGATTGAAGAGATTGAAGCTATCAGGACGGAACTCTGTGAAGAGGCACAAAGACTCGCGGCTGAGCGTGAAAAACTCCAAGAAGAAGGTCGACGACTCCGTCGCTGGCAGCCAAAGCACCAGGCGATCCGAACCAAGACAACATCTGAGCGCAAGAAACTCCAAGAAGAAGAGTGGCGACTCCGTCGTTGGCAGCAAAAACATCAGATTAAGATGGACAGAGGAGAGATGAAATCACAGTTCCACGGCGACCCAGAGAGCAACGTGCACGCCGCGATAGGGATATTGTCGAAGATAGTACCGGTTGGAGACACACGAGCTGATAAGGAAGCTCACTATGCGATCAACCTACTGCAAACCGCTGCTTTACAACAAGCAAACATGTATGGAGTCACGCCCAATGAGCCGCAAAATGAGGTATCATGGGGAGGAGAAAGGTGCAGCGTCGAAGAAGTGGTCAACCAGCTAGCAGGTTTGCAGGTATCATTGGAAAAAGAAAAGAATACAGAAGGCAAGTCACGAACGTCCGGAGCGACTCAGCCAACACAGATTGAAACTGATTCAGATGAAGATTCAGCGCCAGTAAACTCCTATTCATTATTAAAAGGACCAGCATGCTTTGGAGAGGAAATACGGCTCACTCGTGTCCCCCCGAACTTCGACGAGTCGCAGCGAGTCACCACCTATCGCAGTGACCAAGACCCTGCCCTATGGATAGAAGATTACGAGGCAAGCATTACAGGGGCTGATGTGACTCAGGAAATACGTGTGAAATGCTTCCACTTGGCAATACAAGGAGAAGCTAGGGATTGGCTGTTAAGGCTGCCATCAAAATCAATAAGCACATGGGAAGACTTGAAGGACAAGTTCATCAGCAGATTCCAAACAGAAGACATGAAAAACCTTAGACAATGCATTCAAAAAGAGGACGAATCAAGCGGCGACTGGATCAAGAGAGTCGCGGAGATCCTTGGCTACGCCAAAAACGTAACAGTACGAGCTGCAATACAAGCTATGAGAAAGAACTGTAGATTCGAGCCGCTGGTGCACAAATTAAGTCGCGCTGAGCACAAGATTGATAGTTTCGACCAGCTTTTGGCAACAGCTGACAAGTACGCAAAGACAGATAAAGGGACAGCGGCTTATCACAGGACCCAACAGGGGAATTGCAAGTCGCGAAAACTGAACATCGCGCACACCAGATGCAGGAGCAAGGAAGTGATAAGGCCTTACTCCCTAATAACTGCAAGGGGATCTTCGACGTGCCTTGCGACTTACATCGCAGGAGAGATGGCAGGCCAGCGGGTCACACAAAGGCGCAATGTCATTATTACCGGAGGTGGAAAGAAGGTGACACGCCAGATACGGTTCGCAGCAGATCGATGCAGCACAAGGATAAATCTAGCTCTCGTCAAGGGCCTGACGTTTTACCTAGAAGAAACATAGGACAGTTTCATACAGTGGAAGTACAAACAACGGATGGAAGCCGGGAGGGCGGTCAGATTTCAACGCCAGAAAGGTATCGTCGCTGGACAGAGCAATCGGTTATTTGGAGTCGCGGCGATCACCCCCCAGAAGTAAGAGATCCAGGACAGCCAGCTTTAGTGGTCACGCCTGAAGTCGCGGGATACAAGTTAAGTAAGGTCCTAATGGATGGAGGAGGAAGAGTAAACATCCTATATCAAGACACGCTCCGAAGAATGAATATACCCAAGACGAGGCTGCGACCATCCAGGAAAGAAATTCAAGGCATAATCCCAGGAGCTGTTACGCGACCAATCGGAAAGATAACACTTGAAGTTAGCTTTGGAACAGAGCGGAACTTCCGCACAGAGCTCCTAGACTTTGAGTTAAAGATACCAGGACCAAACGGTGTTATTACAATATATGGAGACATGCAGAGAGCGTTATAATGCGAGAACGCAGGCTCAGTACTCGCAGAAGAAGCCTGCATCGCCAACTCCTCACATGGATATCAGTCGCAGATCGGTAATCGCAGCTCAAAACGAGTCGCGTTGGAGGTACCGCGGAAGCAGCCAACAGGATGCAGCCATCGGATGGTAAATACCCACCGAGAAGTCGCGCATCAGCAAGATAATGCCCCAGAGGTCGCTTTGATAAAAAAAGAAGACAAGAGATGGCGCATGTGCATAGACCCAGCCTCGATCAACAACCCAGTCAAAGGGGCTCAGTTATCGTGAGTCCTTACAAAGCAAACTCAACTCGACATAAGTCGCAGCTCAGTGCGGCTAATCGCCTAACAAAATTGCTCTCTGCTTCAACATGAGACATACATCGGAGCTATCATTGTCGGAGAATGACTCCCACGAAACGGGGGCAGTCACACTCGCGAAGAGAGTTCGTGTAAGGGGCTGAACACGACGTCAATCAACCCTCATCCGGCGCGGCGACGCTGCTCGTCGTGCCTGAGGAGGGACATCACAGCAGAGAGAGACACGGCGCGTACCCAGATTCACGGCCCTCTTGTGGAGGTAAAACCGCTACGTCCTGCCTGTCTGTATTGCTGCTTGTAGAGGTTACAGTACAGCGTGCTTGCCGAGGGCACAGCTATGGCAATGGCGTGTACAAGGGGAGGGAAGCTACTGTCTTCTTCTCCCTTGCGCACAAGTAGCTAGACTAGGAGTCAAATGTGTTCGATCCCTCGGTAGGGTGGTGCACCAGCTCCTTTTATAAGCGCCCCGGGCCTCCTCCCTGTCCTTGTGCAGCGGAGGGGCTACCACATGGCGACAACGGTCGGGAGCGCGGTGCACCGCTGCTTGGGCGTCCATGAGCGCGGTCCATGGGCACAAAAGCTGAGGCCGCAGCAGAGAGGCCGCCGTCCATCCAGGACGGCTAGCTGCTGCGCAGAGGAGCGGGGGGAGTCCCCACGGTGACGTCGCGTTTGGCGCGTAGCGCCGGCCTGCTCCCTTATCACCAAAGAGGAAAGCATGGTGGTCTGCGCCGTTGCCCCCGCTTTGTTGACTCCTTTATCACCAAAGTGGGACTGTAGCTCCGTCGTCACCCTGCGCAGAAGCGCGGTCACTCTGCGGCCGCTGCGGAAGCCATGTGTGCTCCGCAGAGCTTGCTTTACAGTGAAGGAACCCTCGCGTGGGCGGGAACGCCCTGTGGAGGATTCTGCGTTGACTTCCCCTCAGGGAAAGCTTCCTTGGAGAGGGGGCAGCGGAGTAGAGGCTCCACAGGCCTTAGCTGCCTCCTCAGGCCTCCGCGAGGCGATTCTGCCCCGCGGGCTCCCCAGGCTTGCAGACCTGGTCCTTAGCGAGATTCACTCGCCGAGTGTTGAGTGTTATAGAGGCCTGGCCCAGTACACCCTGGTTCTTACTGGGCTGACAATCATGCTCGACCCGAGTCGCTTTTAGCGACTCAAAATTGAACCAATCAGGTGTTCAACCCACTCCGTTAGGAGTATTAATTCGCAACTAAGTGCGATGAGTATCAAGTATGCATGGCCTGCGGGGAATAGAAAACCCGCATTAAAGGGCCTGCATCATCCTGTAACACCCTGTAAAACATCGAGTGATTATGAAATAAAGCCGGCACCCTTGACATTCAAGGGTTTGTCGTTTCGCCTCAACTATCATTGAGTCGCTGAGTCTTTTGAATTTCATATATCACTGACCCTTGAGGGCTCCTTACGAGCATCGCGAGTACCAATCGCACCTCAAATTTTGCCAAACTAGTGGCAATCCTTAAGCTAGAAGCGTCTTGCATTATGCGGCCAAAGTACTGGGGTGTGGCGTCAATCGAGCTTGATTGCCTATCATGGCCGCTCTCGACCCTGAACACACATGTTCCTAGGAAATACTGAGCCGCGCGAGCGTCTACTTAATGGAATTATCAAAAAAGAACCTGCTTATAGGTCACCAAAATACTGTTTATAATACATGAATGTCTTACAGACTAACGGGCATGTCCCACATTATTTATTTTTCCTCTTCCGAGCTACAGGAGTGGGAATTGGCGCGGCTTGTCTCGCAGTTGCAGTCGCAGGTGTCCTAATAATCAGGGCGCCGCCAGACGAGGCAGAAGGGCCACCAGATACTGTTGCTGGAGTGGCAGCCCGAGATGACTCAGCTCCTGAGGACTTTTCCTTTGACACCTTGCTCCCATCAAGATTGAATTTATCGAGATAAGTGCCCAAGTCTAAGTTATCAACAAATTTTGTGGCATATCCGCGCATCCCTTTCCAGATATCGAAGTACTCGCTTATTGGCAGTTCAGTATCATCCGCGCTCATCGCCAGGCCGTGGCGAGCAACCTTGCCAACATCTATCTCTGGATAATATGCTCGAAGCAATGTCAAGACATGCGCGGCTCCGGCGCGAGCAGAGGATCGTTTCCAATCAGAGATAATGCGGAGCCTTGAGCAGTTTATTTATCCAATACTCGCAAGATGTTGGGCCATCAGTCGCAGGAGAGATTACCGTCATAACTTCCTTGGTAACCTTTAAGAAGCGCTGGCTGAAGTCAGACAGATATACCAGTTGATCCTTCAAGTTGGAGCGGGACACTGGGGCCTCAGGTCCTATGTCAAGAAAGAAAAGGCAAGAAACAAGTCAGAGACTAACGTTGGTTACCCAAAATATGTATGATTAAAGGAATAAAAGACCAACCAGCAAGCTGCAGGACGGCTGATTTGACCATGGAGCCAAAACCCTCAAAGGCTTTGAGCAGCGAGTTATATTTTTCATCTCGCGCGGCGAGTTCCTTTGCGTGGTCTCCCTTCAGGCGATCAATCAATTCAGATTTAAGAGTCAGCCCTTCTCGCAAAGATCTAATGACCTCGTCTTTCTCCATGAGTCGCTGCTGCATATCGGCTTCAAGTTCTTTAAATTGCTCTTCGCAGGAGTCGAGTTGACCTTTGAGAGATTTTATTTCCTGATCTTGGTCCCTAATGACCTCATTATGCTGCTCCAGGGAGACTGCATCATTTCAGGATGGTCTATGGAAATGCCTTTACCCTTTATTGAGCCAGAAGCATCAAGCAAGGACAGTTCACGCTGAAAAAAACAGAGCAAAACGCATGGTAAATATCCAGGAATTTGGGGGCTCGAGATTTGAAGCCAGGAAAAGAATCAACACCCCGTGCGATGACACAAGGTTTTGATCCTTGGGGGCTACGGTATATGTACCTGGCGACTTGAAGAAAATTGCTCAACTAAGCCGCGCAGCAGAGCAGCATGCTTGTCTCCAGCAGCAATTATGGCATCTGCAATTGACTTGGAACTATTTCCTGGAGCTGGAATTCTATTTCAGTGATACCCTACCAACAGCAGGAGTTGCGGATGGAGCTGCGACTGGAGTCGTGGCAGGAGCCGCATCTGCAATACCTTCCTCCAGGGAGGGCCTTGGATGAGTCGCACCATTACTGTTTCCCACGTTTTCATCAGCAGCATCATCCTCGCTCATAGCTGCTGAGAAGAAGTGGGATGAGAATTAGACTTGGTATCCTCTTCAGACATGGCCCTGCAAAACATTGATGGGTTAATAAGCTGACCTAGCAGAGCCGCAACATTGAAAAGAAGGCGAACCATACCCAGAGGCGACACGGATACTCTTCATCAGGCAACCAGAGGAAGGAGAAGATAAACCTTGCAAATCTGAACCTACAGAGTATGAAAAGAAGTGTGATCAGCAATTCCTTGCCAAAAATACACAAGCACAAAAGGAAAAGGAGAGAGTCGCAAACAATTACCCGAGCTTATTGAGAAGCAGTCCTTTGCAACAGCCTCGGAAGAGAAAGTAGCCTTGTTGGGATCAGCAAGTTTTAAAGATTTGGCAGTTCTTGTTTCTACCAGTAAGCCAAGGCTTTGCGGCGTTTCTCAGGCTGCCGGGGTCTTCTGAGCTCTGCATAAAATACGTTTCGAGGACCTGCGAGGCACCTCAGGAAGTTCCAGAAAGGTGTATTTGGAGTCGAGGACAGTAGAGCGTCGGCCATTTGTTGTTCCTCTTCAGAAGCGCTACCCTCGCTGCATAACTGTATCTTCGCCAAAGGCTGCGGCTTGTTTGACGACTCAGCCGCGGTTCCTTGGTTCAAGTCGATCCTCTGAGGAAGAACCCAGAAATAGGGATCGATCTGAAAAGGAGCTCAGGTCAGAAATAATTAATTTTGGAGAAGGAATTTTCGAGGAAACAGGTGACAAGTAAACATTACCACAAAAGGCTTGTGCTCAGCCCAGAAGGGAGCAAGTCCGACGTTATCATACGAGTCATATCCTCGTCCGTCACTCGGCGAATGAAATTTATCCATTCCCCTTTGTCCCAATCTTCAGGGCAAGTACGATCGACGTCGTTTGCATGACAAGTGAAATCCACCATAAGTCGCGAGCGGCGACTCACAGGCTGAATTCGCCACTTAGTCCAGCAAGATATGAGATCTAATCCAGTGAGACCATGGAGTGTCAGCGCTCTCACCTTGTCTAGAGGGATTCGATAAAGGGCAACGAAGAAGGATCAGGTTTGAAGACAAGCATCGGTAGCCTCGAAGGGAAGAGGAGACCAAAGAGGAAGAGGAATTTCACCCTCAGGAGAAGTGTTTTTACAATAGAAGAATGTCCTTTGCCAATCCTTGATTTTCTTGGCAAGGTTAGTTTTGGGAAATACTACCCCTACGGCGTTGGAAGGAAATGGCGCCGCATTGGAGAAAAGGACCATCTGTGGTTTCCCTTTGACTATTGCAATTGAAAAGAGCAAGCCAGAAATCTATTGAAGGCGGGATACCCAGATAATCTTCGCAGAGGACGTGGAAGTTGCTCACTTGCAACATCGAATTAGGGCCAATATCATGGAAGCGGAGACCTAACCGCTGCATCAAGGAGCGGAAGAAGAGAGAGCCCGGGGGCTTGAACCCGCGCTCAACATGCTCCGCAAAAATCACTACTTCTCCTGGTTGAGGTTGGGATTACCTCCTCACCGGCCGCCCGCCATTCGCATTGATCTTTTGGCGGAAGAAGGCCCCGTGCAGATAGGGATTCCAGGAAATCTTCGTCGACCCACGAGCCTTCCCAGTTGCACTTGCGGCGAGACATTTTCTCAGATTGATGGAGATCTCCACCGAAGGATTGTGAGTACGAGAAGCGAGATTGGAGGCGGCGGAAAGGAGCAGCGGATGCGTAATGCAGGACTTGATGCAGAACGCTGGGAAAAGCGATGAGCCAAGATAAATAACCCAGACGGGAAGACGTTTAGATCTGAAAATCAACCGTCAAGGCAGGTTAAGTCGCGTTCTTGAGCCGCCAAGAAGAGTTATAAGCCGCAGATTGGAAACATGAAAATTGGAGTTCAGCTGGGATAATTCATGTGTGCGGCTCAGGTTTGTTGAGACAAAAAAGCCTTCACTCGAAATCCAAGCTAAACTTGGGGGCTAATGTCGGGGGAATACTTTCTGGATTAACCCGCGGCCCAGTGCGACTTACTTACTCGCACGGACAAAGGCCCACTTGGGAGCAAGCCCAATATTGAACCGCCATAAGGGGAAAGATCTAGAAGACATATCCCGGAGGACGTGAAGACCAAGTAGTCTCCGAGTAGGCCTCTGTGGACGTATTCCTTATGGGGGAAGTTTCCTTTTGTAACCTAGCGAGCCTCTGTGTATATAAAGAGGACTTGCAGGACTTAGAGCGTGTCAAGCTATCAAGCCCTAAACCCTAGCTCATACGGCGAGTACCAGATCGGATCGCCTCCATTGTAACACCTCGATTATCATATCAATACCAATCTAGGGTAGGCAGGAAGTAGGTCTTTTACCTCACATTGAGGGGGCCGAACCTGGGTAAATCTGTGTTGATCTTTGTTCCTGCGATCCCAAGCTCGGAGATGCTTGACTCGCGTAATCCCACACCTACGAAGTCATCTATGACACCTGACGTGACAAACCCACGATAGCAGCGACGGAGGCCATAAACGCGAGTGGCAGAAACGCACACTGAGCCCAGCGGAAGAGCTGGAACAACCCTGCAGGCACCACATGTTCAGGAACCTGGAAACGGGCAAGTGGGGATCCAACCACCTGTTGAAGGACTGTCGAAAGGCACGCAAGATATACGAAGCCATGCAGAAGATAGTCACCCCAGCACCCGCAGCGCAGCCAATCGCGCAGCTGGCCATCCAGGCAGCACCCGCACCCGCAGTCGCTAATCCAGCACAGGCGGCGGGAGCCTTTCCGCAGCAGCAGCCGCAGCAAGATGCCCCACCAGTGGTCCATGACGCATATCCAGCGGCACGCGGACAACTCAACATGATACAGAAGGGGCGGCCCTCAAACAGGACCCAGAAGATCATCACTCGCCAAGTTTTCCAGGCCATCACCTGTCCACCTACAGTACCCGACTACCTGAGAGGGTCAGAGACACCAATCACGTTCTCCAGAGCAGATCACCCGCCTGCAGTACCACGACCCGGGCGCGCCGCTCTGGTAGTCGAAGCTCTAATCGGAGATTACACCCTGAAAAAGGTGTTCATGGACGGAGGCAGCGGCATCAACATCATCTTTGCCGACACCCTCAGAAGGATAAACAAGCCAACGACAAACTTGGCGGCATCAGATACCACCTTCCATGGCATAGTACCAGGGCAAGCAGTCACGCCCATGGGAACGATCACACTCGACGTCATCTTCGGCACACCCGAAAACTTCAAGAGGGAGTCGATCGACTTCGAGGTAGTCGACTGGAAGTCGCAGTACCACGCGATACTCGGGCGCCCAACCTTTGCCAGATTCATGGCGGTACCTCACTACGCCTACCTCATGCTCAAGATGCCTGGACCTAAGGGCGTCATCACGGTACACGGCGACTTCGACCGCTCCAACAGCTGCGACCGCGAGTTCAGCAAGATCTCCGAGTTCTTCGGAATGGAAGAGCACTTCGAGGCGATGGCAGTCGACAACGACAAAACCATTTTCCCGCCACGCAAGAAGCCAGCCAAGGACGCCGCCTTCAACACGACCGACGACACAACAACTCATCAGGTCCACCCGACGGACGCAAACAAGACAGTCAAAGTGTCGTCGAGTCTGCCTATCGCATAGGAAAGCGTGCTCGTCGAGTTTCTACATGAGAACTGGGAGATCTTCGCCTGGCAACCTTCTGACATGCCAGGCATACCCAGGAACCTCGCCGAGCACTCTTTACGTGTCCACAAGGAGGCCAGACCCGTCAAGCAGACCATGCGACGCTTCTCAGGACCCAAACGAGACGAAATAAGCAAGGAGATCGATCGACTGCTCCACGCTAAATTCATCCGAGAGATCAAGGACTCGGACTGGGTAGCGAACCCGGTCCTGGTGGAGAAGAAGAAGATGAAGAAACTCCGCATGTGCGTCGACTTCACCGCCCTCAACAAATGCTGCCCCAAGGACCACTTCCCGCTTCCGCGGATAGACCAGATCATCGACTCGACTGCAGGCTGCGCACGCCTATCCTTCCTGGACGCCTACTCAGGGTACCAGCAGATCAGGATGAACGTCGACGATGAAGAGAAGACTGCATTCATCACACCTCATGGCGTCTTCTGCTACCAGACGATGCCTTTCGGGTTGAAGAACGCTGGAGCCACGTACCAGCGCACAATGCAAGCCTGCCTAAAGGGGCTAATCGGAGAGATCGTCCAAGTCTACGTCGACGACATAGTCGTCACCACTCGAACGGAGGACACTCTCATCGCCGACCTCCGCAAGGTCTTCGCCGCCCTCAACGAGTATCAGATCAAGCTGAACCCGGACAAGTGTGTCTTCGGCGTGCCAGCCGGAGAACTGCTCGGGTACCTCATCTCTGCAAGAGGAATCGAAGCCAACCCCGAGAAGGTGCAAAACATACTCGCAATGCCAGCACCGACCAAGCTTCATGAGGTGCAACGCCTAGCCGGCCGAGTCGCAGCTCTCAGCCGGTTCATTAGTAGGTTGGGAGAAAAGGGCCTGCCTTTCTACCAACTGATGAAAAAGACAGACAAGTTCGAGTGGATAGAAGAAGCGCAAGACGCGTTCGACCAACTCAAGAAAACCTTTACGACTTCCCCAGTACTGGTGGCGCCACTGAAGAACGAGCCGCTATACCTCTACGTGTCAGCCACGAACAGGGTGGTCAGCACGGTACTCGTAGTCGAACGAGAAGAAGAAGGACACAGTCACCTTGTTCAGCGGCCCGTCTACTACCTCAGTGAGGTGCTAACCTTGTCCAAGCAGCGGTACCCGCACTACCAGAAGCTAGCGTACGGAGTCTTCATGACGTTAAGGAAGGTCGTCCACTACTTCTCCGAGCACTCCATCACGGTAGTAAGCTCCTCCGGGCTCTCCGACATCCTCACCAACCAAGCCGCGACAGGACGAGTCGCCAAGTGGGTTGTTGAGCTAGGGCCCTGGGGGCTGAAGTACGCGCACCCGAAGTCAATCAAGGCCCAGGTACTTCCAGAATTCACCACCGAGTGGATAGAGGCCCAGCTGCCAGACGTACCCGACTTGTCCAACGCATGGACAATGTACTTCGACGGCTCCAAAAAGTTCAGATCAGCAGGGGCGGGAGTCGTCCTCATCTCACCCAAAGGCGACAAGCTGAGGTACGTGCTGCAGATGAACTTTCCAACGCCCTCCAACAACGAGGCAGAGTATGAGGCCCTGATCCACGGCATGCAGATGGCCAAGAACTGCGGCGCCACTCACCTCATGATCTACGGAGACTCCTACCTCGTCGTGCAACAAACCATGAAGCAAGGTGACGCCATCGCCGACAACATGATCGCCTACAGGGACCTGTACAACCAGCTGGAAGGCACCTTCGACGGCTGCGAGCTGCAGCACGTCGGCCATGAGAGCAACGAGGAAGCCGACACCCTCGCCAACCTGGGCTCAAACAAAGCGCTGGTGCCACCCGGAGTCTTCCTCGAGTGCATCACGCAACGCTCTGTCAAGCTCCGGCCCGCGCCGGGATCCTCTACATCGACAACGAGCACCGCCGACCCGCCCAGCACGGAGAAGGAGCCTATGGAGGTGATGCTGATCGAGCCCACATGGACGAGCCCATACCTGGCTTACATACTGCAGCAGAGGGTGCCAACAAACCCAGTCGAAGCCAAGCGCGTCATCCGCCGCTCCAAGGGCTTCACCGTCATCAACGGGGAGCTCTACAAGCGAAGCATCTCGGGAGTCCTCCAAAGGTGCATCGACCCAGTCGACGGTCAAGCCATCTTACTCGAGATCCACGCTGGCATCTGCGGGCACCACGCTAGCAGTCGAGCCTTAGTGGCCAAAGCCTTACGAGCCGGGTTTTACTGGCCCACCGCAATGCAAGACGCAGAAGAACTCGTGAGGAAATGTCTCGGCTGCCAGGAGTTCGCCAACAAGCCGCACGCACCAGCATCAGCACTAAAGACCGTCGACTGGGTCTTTGCCGCACGCACCAGGGATTTGCCGAGTCCACACCTCGTCAGATCCTCTGTCCCGAAGCATTGCAATATTTTGGCAGCGCATTCTTGATCTCCGTTGCTCCCTCACTACTCGCCTTGAAAATAGCAGGCTATCATCCGCGAAGAGTAAGTGGTTTACCGCGGGAGCGGTTGGCGCCACCGTAATTCCATGAAGTGCTAATGATTGATCATAGGATTTTAACAGGCACGAGAGGCCCTCTGCTGCCAACAAGAACAAGTATGGGAGATTGGATCTCCTTGACGGATTCCCCTAGAAGGCCGAAATTCCTCCCGTGGTGCACCATTGAATAACACCAAGAAAGACACAGTGGACACCAAACGCATGATTAGTGCCACCCACATACTGCTGAATCCCATCTTCAGCATAATTGCCTTGAGGTAACTCTACTCAACCCGGTCATAGGCCTTCCTCATATCAAGCTTCAGCGCGCAACATCGATGTTTCTTTGATTTGTTGCGTTTCATAAAATGAAGGCACTCATATGCCGTGATGATATTGTCCGTTATCAGCCTTCCCGGGACAAAAGCTGACTGCTCATCCGAAATAATCTCAGGTAGAATACCCTTCAATCTGTTAGCTACCACCTTCGATGCAATTTTATAAATAACATTGCAAAGACTTATGGGACGGAACTGGCCTAACTCTGTCGGACTCTCCACCTTTGGTATTAACACTATGAAAGTCTTATTGATGCTGTTCGGGCTATCCTGCCCCTCAAAACCCGAAGAACAGCCTCTGTCACCTCCTCCCCACAGACATCCCAGTTCCGTTGAAAAAAAATGAGCTGGAAAACCACCCGGTCCCGGTGCCTTGGTTGGGTACATCTCAAACAGCGCCGCCTTGATTTCCTTCTCATCAAACGGACGATCCAGTTGATGGTTCATCTCAGTGTTCACTTTAGTCGGTACACAATTCAGTACCTCCTCCATGCCCTCCACACCTTCCGATGTGTATAGTTGATGATAAAAATCATTTGCCATCTGCCCCATCTCCTCTTCACTTGTTGTAATGGTGCCATCACTTTTTACAAGTTCCGATATTTTATTCTTCTTCTTGCGCTTACTAGCACGCATGTGGAAGAAACGAGTGTTCTTGTCCCCCTCCGAGAGCCATTGGATTCGTGACCTTTGCCGCCACATGACCTCCTCTCGATGGAGTACCTCAGCGAGCCGTTCCACCGTCTTCAGTTCGACGTGTGATGGCCCCCCACGGTCTGGCCTTGACCTGAGCTCGCCAAGTTCCCTTTGCAGCGTTCGGATTTGATGTCGGACACTGCCAAAGGTATCTTCTCCCCAGCTCGCCAGACTGCTAGACATAGCTAACAGCTTATCTTTCAGTTCCGGCATTGGTGAACTCCTTTCTATCACACTCCAGGCCTGCTTAAGCATGACAGAAAAATCAGTGTGTGATTCCCACATAACTTCGTACCTGAATAAACGATTCCCTCGACCGTTGACGAGGGGTAGACTCATCAAGACCCATGGTCGAGGTCCCTAGGTTATGAATATGGGGGAGAGAACGTGGTAGAGCTGGAAGTATCGTCGGCTGACAAGCAGGGCAAAGATTTTACCCAGGTTCAGGGCCCTCGTGTGGAGGTAACACCCCTACGTCCTGCCTGTCTGTTATTGCTTTGTGAATATGATGGTTACAAGGTCCCGGCGAGATGTCGATCTCGCTAGGGTTTTGGTGGCTCTGAAAGTACGTGGTCTGGTTCGATGGCCCTCCCAGTCCTTAAATAATAGGCTGGGTCTCGGGTGTTCGTAACCGACTCGATTTACAAGTAAGGAAACTCTAAACCGACTATTGCTTCGCCAAACTTGGAGGATACTCCATCTTCGTGGGCCTCCCTTCATGGGCTTCATGTAGGCTCTGATAGTTGGGCCTAGTCGATACGTGCACCAGGTACCCTCATGGTAGGGTACCCGATAGGCATACCCATGTCAGTAGCCCCCGAGTACTTGTCTGATTCGAAGAGTCGGGCATGGACTCATACATCATGCACGTTATATTTTACATCTGTATTTAGAATTCTTATGAAATAGCACATGTTGGCTATGTCGAGTGTTTCATCGACTATGAGTTTTTGCTTATGATAGTCAAGGGATATTAGCTTAGCAGGCCCGGCACACACGACGGATCGGGGCCAGTTAACTACCATTTGTGGCAAAACCATACTAGCTTTCAATCAAACTCGAGTCCCCGGACTCGAATCTGGAACAAACTGGACAGACTCGAAACAGCCGTTGAGGTCTTACGGAATCGAACTGCAGTATAATTTTGAATCAACCCAACGCGTCCGTCGGGGATAATTCATCATGTCTGCTGACACGGAAAATTTAAGGATAACGCTGCTGGAGCGGTCCTTAGCCCAGCTCGACTGATCGGTGGGTCTTACCTTTGCACTATGCATGCAGCATCCAAGGATCGTCGGATCAACTCGGGAATATTTTGAGTGTGATTTTGCTTATGAACTTAGTCGAATGTTTCGTCGACTGACACTTTTGCCATTATTCTATCGGGTGCGCGACAGCGCTCCCGATGGGAGTAGCCCCCGAGATTGTGCTTTATTGCTTGCAATGGAGGATAATCTCAAAATCTTTTACCCTGCACATTTTAGTCAAAGAAATTTTTTGATACGCTCCCGATGGGAGTATGATGCTGCAGTCGAAAGAATTTCGACTGGCCTCTATGATCTTTGCTAAAAACCAACCGAGACTTATGCGAGAGACCACCCGAAGATATCATCGAGTGACTTTTATGCCAGTTCTGAAGGATGAACAACGTCAGCAATGACGCATTTTGCGACTGCATCTCTGACAAGCGGTGGCGTGCTTGGAGAGGTTTGATAAGACGTGACCCTGTTTTGTGGGCCCGTTTCTGCAGACTGACCAGGGATGACGCCGCGTGGACTTGATTTGACCGTTCTGGCGCGATTTTCACGGGGCGTGATGATGGTTTCCTGGATTCTCGTGCGTAGTGGGCGGAGTGGCCGGCGACGGTTGCTCTCCATGGCTGCCACGTGTATGGCCAGATTTCGCGCGGAGCGTATGCATCTGTTTTGACGGTTACGATCATTTTGCGATCTGTGGTAAATAGGGGGGACGGCGCTGGCAGAGTTTTTTACTTGCCATTTGCTCCCTGCGCCGCCCCTCGTCTCATCTTCTTCCTCGCGCCCACCTCCATTGTTCTGCGCCCAAGCTCTTTGCCTCACACCCTCCACTGCTGCCATGGCGAAAGGTGGGGCTCCAAGCGTGGTGTGCGCCGCTGCCGCGACCGATGCGGCCAAGGGCAAAAAGACCGTGGCGGGTACATCTGCGTCCACCGCTGCCTGAAGAAGAACAGCGGGGATTGGGCGAAGTCCACCATCAAGGACGCCCATTTGCTCAAGCTCCGCGAGCAGGGATATCTGCCACCCGCGGAGCAACTCGCCGTCCGCGCTCCATCGCCCAAGGAGGTATGCCCCGAACCACGCGCCAACGAGCGCGTTTGCTTTGCGGAGTTTGTGTCCAGGGGCTTCTCGCTTCCCCTCCACGACTTTGTTCGTGGCCTCCTTTATGCCTACGGGGTGCAGATCCACGATCTCACCCCGAACGGTATTATGCATATTGCGTTTTATCACGCTATGCGAGTGCTTCCTTGGCGTCGCACCCAGCTGGGCGCTATGGAAGACCATATTCATGGTGCGACCCAACAGAGGAGGTGGTCGCACCTACCCCGTGGGCGGCTGCGGCATCCAGGTGCGCAGCGACACCCGCTATTTCCGCCTGAAGACCGTCGACTCCGCGCAAGGCTGGAGGAAAGGGTGGTTTTATGCGAGTGTCGAGCAAGACGGAGTCGCCACCTTCTCGACTGCGGCTTACGTCAGGACCAAGGCGTGGGATCACCAGCTCTCAGCCGAAGAAATGGAGGAAGCGCCCTTTGCTGACTCGAATCGACGGACTGCTGGACAAGGTCACAGGCTTCATTTGATCGCCACCTTTGTGAAGAGGCGAGTGTGGCCACTCCGTGCCCGAGCGCACCCCATGTGGGCGTATGAGGGCGCGAGTGACTCCACTCGGATGAGCCCAGAGGAACTGTCAAGGAACGAGCTTGTGACGCACGTGCGCCACATCACCAGCCTGACGACAGCCGACCCTTGCAACATCGATTGTCCCGTTACGCCATACGGGACGGAAAACCCTTTGCTTGAGGTATGTCTGTAGTTTAATAGTTTGCCACTCGTATTTCTACGATATGTGTTTTTTGATTCTGACTTTGCAATTTGTGATGTATGCTATGCAGGGTCACTCGACTGCTGCCTCCCTTCCTCCTCTGCCTGAAAATGGCGAGACTGAAGAAACACAGGCACAGGTGGTGGACCCGAAAGGGGATCAGTCGCCCATCCCTTCTGCCACCACTTCACATGTGGAGGAGGTCGAGGAGGAAGCAGCAGAAGAGGTCCAATCTGAAGACAAGGCCACCTCTGACCAAGAAGTCGATACCGCGCCACCGAAGCGGCGTCGACTGGCCAAGAAGGCGCCTTCTGCTGTGAGTTCACCCGCGAGGGGCAGGGCTTGGAGGATGACGAGGAATCAGGCTCACCACCTGTTTTCCAAGCCGCTCCTTTGCGTGCGTGCTCAACAAGCTCAACTCTTCCTCTTCAGTCGAGTGGTACCCCAGCCTTTGGGGGACCAATTTTTGGCGACTCCGAAGATGAGGAAGATGAGGAGCACAGGTATGTGTTTTTGAGTATGATATGAGAATTTTGTGCTGTCACATATTTGTGCTGACCGTCTTTTGCTTTGTTGTGTTGCACAGCGCTGAAAACAATCAGCCTGGGACTCCTCCAGTCGAGAATGTTCCAACCCTGGAGCACTCGAATTCTGCACCGACTGGAAACGAGGCTGCCCAGCCAATGGCCACTGATGCTGTCGTTGAGACAGCCAAGGCGGCAACTCCAGATGTCGGGACATCAGTCGCGGCTCCTGAGCCGTGGATGAACCACGTAAGTAGCTTTTTGCTTGACCCGTTTAGTTGTAGGTCTGTGAGAGTTTGAATTTTTGCTGAATTCGTGTGCTCGCAGCCCTTCTACCACACCTTGGCAGATTCGCCAAGGCTTATGTCCAGGTGGAGCAGGAGAGGGACCATGCGCGCCGAGCTAGAGCGGCTCAGTCGTGAGTTCTCCTTTTTGCTTTGTTTTGCTGAATTTCTTTTTGCAATGCTTGATTTTGTCGAGTATTGAATGCACGTGATTTTGCTGGGCCAGGCGAGAAGAAGGAGCTGGAAGATGCACTCGCCGCGCAGCGCGAAGAGTCGAAGAAAGAGCTGGCTGCCGCCACCAACTCAGCCGCTGCACGCGAGCGAGGATATGCTGACCAGCTCGCGGCACTCGCGCAGGCCATGGGAGGTGAGTAATCTTTTCTCCTTTTGATATGATGATATAACTGTCGAGTGTCATGAAATGACTTTTGCCTTTTTTGAATTGTGCAGAAGCTGTTGGCGCACCGGCCTCTGCGGACGTGGCGAGTGACGATCTTTCGCTGGAACAGGCTGTGGGCGGCTTAGGCGCCTATGCAACCAGGCGAAAGAGCACTCGCCAAATCGACGAGCACACTTGGCGCTGTATGGTGGTGTTCCCGACTGGCGTAGTGCCGTCGACGGTGGATGACTTCGCCGACGTGTTTGGCCCCGGGACGTCCACCATGGCGGGTTTCGCTCGCGCCAACACGGTACGCGGATCCGAGTCCACCATCAAGCTTCTTATGGGACATGGGATAGATTGCGACTACGAGGCAGCACTGTCTGCGTTCCCTCGGAAGCCAGATGGGAAGCCCATTTCTCTGAAGGGGGTGAGCGGAGCCGCCGCGCGACTGGCCGAGGTTTTTATGAACACCATGGAGCGCCGGGCACTCGAGACTGCCAATCGTCTGCTTAGGAAATCGAATCTTAGGTTTAGGGTAGCTGTACCCTTTTGTTTTTTATGCCTTGTAATGATACCTTCTGAACTGCGCGAGTCTGCGCTTTGTTTGTGCTACCTTGTTTATGCAAACAGTCTTTTGCTAATGTCTTTCACTCGAAGAGTTGTATGCTTATGACATGAGTTTTAGCTTCTGACACAAACTTTGTGTTTGTGATTATGCTCTTTGAACAGTCACGAGAACCTGCTACTGCGACTAGTTCCTCGCAGGCTCCAATCACCACCCGATCCCAGGGTCATTGGTAAATGATGCCAAGGTGATGGAGTATATGAAGGCCAAATTTGTGAGAATGGAGCAAGATCTGAAGGACGCCCAGGCTGAGCTGAATCGATTGAGGGCGAGACCCGCGTTGGCCACCCAACGCGAGGAATATGTGCTCGGGGAGATGGATCTTGTGAACAGGCAACTCGAGTGTAAGTTCGAGTCTTGCTCTGTTTACAAGCTTTTTGCGTAGCTTTGTCCTTTTGATCTGACTGGTGCGCCCGTGTTTGTAGGCTTTGTCGACAACTTCCAGGCTGAAAAGATTCGCGTGGAAGGGCGTCTGGATAGCGTGGTTGACGACCCTACGACTGGGCGTCAACACTTTTGGCTTGATAGGTACCATGCCCGCATACTCGCCACCCTGAAGGATCGCGTCTGGCGAAGTGCTGAACTGCTGGAGTTATGCCGGGCAGCGTTTATTCGCCTGAACGAGACTCTTTTTCCTGCGGGGCCACAACCACAAGGGATTCGTGCTTTGTTGAACATCTTCCGTCAAACAAATCCCATTCGAGAGTTGCTGTCTCAGAGACTTGTGATTGGAGCCAACGCTGCAATGGCGTATATGCGTAGTCGAAAACCAAGGTTGGTGTTGCGGACACCTGCAGCCGGAGAGGTTCTCGAACAAAAAGACCTGGATGACACGATCCAAGCTGCGGAGACACTAATCGAGTGCACTCGCGAACAGCTTTGCGGTCCCGAGCTGCCCGTAAAGGACGAGCCTGAGGATTAGAATAGTTTGCGAGTGCAATTTTTGTATAGGGGGCAGCCCCCGAGTGTAATTTTTGACTCTTTGTATATTGTATAGTTTGTATACTTTGATTTTTTGTCGAGCCCCCGAGTCAGTCGAGCGGGGTTTGTGAAATATGTGTTGGTTGTGAACCAATGACTGTGCAGCCCCCGAGTATTCGAGTGCGGCTGCAGAGTTTTTGTGTTCTTTGTTTGGATCCTTGTTACGCAGCCCCCGAGCATTCGGGTGCGGCTAAGGCATTGTGTTTCTGCAAGAGCGAGAGCTCATTTGATCGATAACACAGCCCCCGAGGGTTTCGGGTGCGGTTAAGGTATGAATTATGCGGGTAGTAGCCACAAAGAAGTCGAAGGAACATTGATTTTATTCCTCTTTTGAATGTTAGGCTGCAGGCCGCCTCATTAAAAACCTTCCAGTCCCCTTAGGTACCCTGGTAAGGAAAAGAGCGCGTCTGAAACCTGCAGCCATCCGACATATAGCCTATTACATTGTATGACTGTGAGCACTTTATGCGTAGAAACGGCGCAGATGCGCAACGTTCCAAGGATTATGAGAGAGTTCGCCTGTCTTCGCGTGCTTCAGTCGATATGCGCCTCCACCAAGGACCTCCGTGATGATGAAGGGACCCTCCCATGGGGAAGCGAGCTTGTGCACCTTCTTTTGCTTCAGTCGAAGAACCAGGTCGCCAACGACGAAGGACCTGGTTCGCAGTCGACGGCTATGGTAGTTGCGAGTCCTGCTGGTAAACAGCTGTGCGGGCCAAGGCCGTGTCGCGCCTCATCGAGCAAGTCGACTGCGTCTTCGAGTGCTTCTTCCGCGTCTTCTTCATTGTATGCTTCAACTCGTGGCGCATTGAACCTTACATCTGATGGCAGAATTGCCTCTGCACCATAGACCATGAAGAATGGGGTGAACTGCGTAGAAGTGTTGGGAGTTGTGCGTAGGCTCCATAGCACAGATGGTAGTTCTTCGACCCAAGCACCCGCAGCTCTTTTGAGTGGCACCAGGAGGCGCTTCTTGATCCCACTCGTCACAAGTCCATTGGCCTTTTCGACTTGGCCATTGGATTGTGGATGTGCCACGGATGCGTAGTTGAGCGTAATGTCCTGCTCTTTGCAGAAGGTTTTGAACTCCTCAGCCGTGAAGTTTGTGCCGTTATCAGTGATGATACTGTTTGGGACACCGAAGCGGTAGATGATGCTCTTTATGAAGTTGACTGCCGTAGTAGCAGTCGAATTTGTGATGGGGACCGCCTCGATCCACTTTGTGAACTTGTCGACTGCCACCAGTAGGTGAGTATGCCCGCCATGCGATGATTTTTTGAGTGGCCCAACCATATCGAGCCCCCATTGGGCGAAAGGCCAGGCCAGCGGTATAGTCTTCAACGCCGATGCGGGTGCGTGCGGCTTGTTGCGAATTTCTGGCAGCCGACGCACCTTTTGACTATGTCCTCCGCGTCTTTGAGTGCTGTAGGCCAGTAAAACCCTGCGCGAAAGGCTTTGGCTACGAGTGATCGACTGCTGGCGTGATGCCCACAGGTACCTGCATGAATGTCTCGAAGTATGGCTTGGCCATCTTCGAATGCGATGCATCTTTGGAACATACCTGATATGCTGCGCTTGTATAACTCGCCGTTGATAACGGTGTATGCTTTTGATCTTCGAGTCACGCGTCGGGACTCGGTTATGTCATCTGGTAGCTCGCCACGGAGTATGTAAGCCAGAAAAGGTTGAGTCCAGTTGGCTCAATGAGATACCTCGACTGGGGGGTCCTCTGTGCTAGGCTTTGCTTTTGGTGGCGTAGTCGACGGAGGAGGCTCTCGTTTCTCCTTGATAGATCTGTGTTCGATGCGCTCGAGGAAGACACCAGGTGGAATTTGTGCGCCAGTTGAGCCAAGATTGGCTAGCATGTCTGCTTCTTCGTTACTTTCCCTTCCTATGTGCCTCAACTCACAGCCCTCGAAGCTGCCCTCCAGTGTGTTGTACAGGTCGCGATAAGCGATCATGTTGTCCGCGATTGCGTCGCAGGCCTTCATTGTTTGCTGCACCACGAGATTGGAGTCGCCGTAGATCATCAATCGAGTGCACCCAAGTGCTTTTGCCATCCGCATGCCATGGATCAGGCCTCGTATTCAGCCTCGTTATTGGAGGGTAGTTTGAATCCCATCTGCAAAACATAACGTAGCTTGTCCCCTTTTGGTGATATGAGGATGACGCCTGCGCCTGCGCCTTCGTGTTTCTTGGACCCATCGAAGTACATGGTCCAGGAATTGGACACGTCTGGTGCTCCAGGTAATTGGGCCTCTATCCACTCGGTTGTGAAGTCGGGTAGGACTTGTGCTTTGATAGCCTTCGGGTGCTCGTACTTGATGTCTCTTGGAGCCAGCTCGATGAGCCATTTTGCGACTCGACCCGTTGCATTGGGGTTTGTGAGGATATCACCGATTGCTGAGTTACTTACCACGGTGATCGGGTGCTCGGTGAAGTAGTGTGTCAACTTCCTTGAGGACATGAATACAGCGTATGCCAGCTTTTGATAGTGCGGGTACCGCTGTTTTGATATGGAGAGAACCTCGCTCAGGTAGTAGACTGGACGTTGTATGCTTTGGATGTGCCCTCCTCCATGCGTTCG